>JAKMWZ010000001.1:0-600000 GCA_025328985.1 Colletotrichum sp. SAR11_239
CCCCCCCCCCCCCCCCCCCCCCCCCCCCCCCCCCCCCCCCCCCCCCCCCCCCCCCCCCCCCCCCCCCCCCCCC
This sequence comes from Colletotrichum sp. SAR11_239, assembly GCA_025328985.1. NCBI lineage: Eukaryota > Fungi > Ascomycota > Sordariomycetes > Glomerellales > Glomerellaceae > Colletotrichum > Colletotrichum sp. SAR11_239. Next base: position 74 of record JAKMWZ010000001.1, read on the forward strand.
CCCCCCCCCCCCCCCCCCCCCCCCCCCCCCGCTAGGTGCACGTTGACGTAGCAAAAGCCAAGATGTGCGGAGATCAAAGATTACAACGAATCTGCCCTGGGGCCACTCCCTACTTAAGTAGCACCTACGTCTTACGTCTTCAAGGCTTTTATCAAGGCTTACTTTGGTTTATTGGCGGTGGCAGTGGCGGTGCAATGCATGTTGAAAACACTCTGGGTCGCGATTCGCCAGCCTGTTCTGATCACCGTAGACGTGGTTAGGCCCATTTGACCACAGTCGTATCAAAACGCCCGACTGAGTCACGCATGATGAGAGACCTCTGTCGATTACTGGTTGCCAAATAGGAAGTTGTTCCGCTCTTGGTTCCACGAGCTGCGCCCTCGCGAACTGGAAATCCCTGGAAATAGCCGACCACTAATACTTGACGCCCAAAAATGGCTGCTACTTTTGAATCACTTGTGATTCGTTGCTGCGGACAAATTATGACCGACTGCGAGTCTTGTCGGAACATGTATTATCAAGCAGTGTAAACTGACCTATCATTGATGGTACGAGCGAGGACCAGCTAGGGTAGTGTGTGGTTGGGTAGCCTGGCTGCACATAATCATATTCCAGAATATCGCTCAGTGACAAATTGCTCATTCGACATCCAACCGCAACAAAGAATATACAAGCAAGCATTCACATCCATTAGCAAAGGATACGTGATTTCCTTCCATTTTCATGAAGGCCTTGCCACAAGTTGTATAGGCTGTATTGAGGATCCGTCCATAACCCACCATCTACCAGACTGCCGTATATCTCGGCTCATGATCATCCATCACATCATCGTCAGATTGGACATGAGCCTTGAATTCGTTCCAATGTGTCTCTGAATAACGAAAGTCAAATGATGCAAACATTAGTACTCAGCAGGTAAGTCCGCCATCAATGACGATCGATGTCCCGGAAATGTACGTCGACTCATCACCGAGCAGAAACCCTACCAAAGCAGCAACATCTTCAGGCTGACCCCACCTCGGGATGGGAGGACTGTAAACACCAGAGTCTTCCGCCTTTGCCTGCGCCATCATTGGGGTGTCGATGGCACCACTGTCAAAGAAGTCAGCATGCAAATTGACACTAACCAAAAAGTATCCACATACGGATTGACGCAATTGACACGGATTTTGCGGTGACCATATTCCCTCGCAGCTTGTCTGGTCATCCCTAGCACCGCATGTTTGCTAGCAACATAGGCCGATCCGCCAGCATCAGGCGCGCTTCGCAGCCCGAGAACACTTGAGGCATTGACAATTGACCCTCCGTCCGTAAGATGCTTCAGCTCTTCGCGCATGGAGTACATAGTCCCAGATAGGTTGATGCCGAGGACTAGGTTCCAGTCCTTGTCGGTCTGCGCTTCGAGGCGATCTACGGTCGAGCCGCCGGTCCCAGCAATGTTGGCCGCGCCATCAAGCTTTCCGAAGATTTTGACTGTCTCTTCGATCCAACTTTTGACTTGCTCGGAATCGCTAACGTCCACAACGGTGGCCTCAATATGTACTCCAGAAGCGGACAGCTCTGTAGCCAAACTTAACAAGGAGTCTTTCTGGACGTCTGAGATTGCAAGAGATGCTCCACGGGTGGCGAGGTAAGTCGCGACTGCACGTCCGATGCCGCTAGCAGCTCCGGTGATGGCAATCACCTTTTCGTTGAAGGGTTCCAATGTGGTCGAGGCCATAATTTCAAATTAGTGCTGTAATATTCGTATGATTATGATGTGTTGTGATGATACTGGGCCGGAAGAAAACGTTTACCTATGAGGCCGTCTTCCAGATTATATACTTGTGAGCTACGCGCGTCTGTAGTGCGACGTCACAATTCGGGATGTCTGGGAGTCTAACCTAAACCCATTGTTCCCATCAGTGTTTGCCTCAATTTCCCCGCGAAAAACAGATTGATCTGATAGTTCAGGCGCACCGCCGTGCTTTGACATAAGAGCGCGGCGTTGGCAGCCTGGAGATTTTCTGCTGCTGCCCAGGCCCGTCGGAAGTTTGTTCAGGCCGCGTCCGCTGGAACCATCGGCGGCACCCTTACCGTTTCCGGCATGTTAAGCGCCGGACGAAGCTCCGTAAGTCAGGGGTGGCGGCGGAAATTACCCACCGGCCGCCCGCCGCCGCCGCCGTCACCCGCACAAGTATTCTCCGCGAGGGTCCGGCAGTCGACCGCCGAGATATCTTGAGATTCGATCACATATTATGTTGCAGGGGATTTCGTCATTCGCGGAGGCGCTCTGCCCACGAACCACTTGGATTGTTCGCATTACACCCCGCGACATCCGCCGCGGGTTTCCGCGGACCCGAAACAGTGCTCCACTGTGACGAGCAAAGATGATAAAACACAAGCAATGGGCTTCCGCTTCATAGCCCTTTTCGATCACCATCGAATCAATAACTAGCCGCCAGAGTAATTCTATTTCATTCTTGCTATCTATGTCACAAATTCGTAAAGAATCGCCAACCGACATGTTCTACGTCGTAGCCTCTGCCGCTGCGGCGCTGTCGTTTTTCCTCTACTCCTTATACCAATATCTACTTCCCAAGCCAATCCCTGGGATCCCATACAATGTCGACGCTACCAAGAACTTGCTCGGAGACATTCCACGTCTGCAGAAAGAAGCCAACACAAATGTCTACGGCTGGCTGATCAACCAGACTCGTATCCACAAGAGCCCTATCATCCAGGCCTTCATCGAGCCCTTCCACCAGCCCTCGGTCCTTGTCGCCGACTTCCATGAGGGCCAAGACATCCTGATGCGCCGCAAGGAATTCGAGCGTTCCGACTTCAGTATTGCGCTTCTCAGCGGAGAGGCCCCGAACTTCCACATCAATATCAAAACCGGACCAGAATGGAAGGCTCATCGACGCCTCCTCCAGGACTTGATGACGCCTAAGTTCCTGCGCGGGGTTGCCGCTCCCAATATCTACAAGAGTTCCGCTCGCCTCCTAGACCTTTGGAAAATCAAAGCACAGGCCGCTGCGGGGCATGCATTCCAAGCGGACATGGACATCTTCTACGCCGCGCTAGACGCTGTTTTCGATTTTGGATTTGGTGATGCGATTGAGCAGAGAGCACTAATCCCGCAATTGGAAAAGGTTGCGGCAGCTGGTACACCCAACAACGCCGATGATAACAACGCCATCGAGTTCCCTTCCGCACCCATCGACCCGTCGTTTCAAGCAACTCTAAACTCTGTCGAGAACGTGGGCCCGGTTGCTGCGAGCGGTTTCCCCAAACTTGCTTGGTGGCTTGTCGGTTGGAGACCCAGCGTGCAGCGCAACCGAGCAATTCTCGATAAGTTCATCAAAGAGCAGGTCATGAAGGCGGTCGACCGATACAAGAATGAAGGCGCGGACGACAACGACGACTATGTCAAATCGGCGATTGACCTCATGGTACAGAGGGAAGGTACATTTGCGAAAAAGGAGGGACGAGAGCCTGTATTTTGGAGCCAAACAATGAAGGACGAGGTAAGAAGACTGCCCAGTTTGGATTGGATTGATCTGACGAGTTGTGCTTGCTAGACTCTCGGCTTTATCGTCGCCGGACATGACACCACAAGCACCACCTTGTGCTGGGGCGTCAAATTCCTCTCCGACAACCCTGAACCCCAAAGTCGACTACGACAGCTCCTCCGGAGCAAGCACGAAGCTGCTGTAGCCGACGGCCGCGCTCCAACGTACGCTGAGATCGTGCAGACCAGCATTCCATACTTGGATGCCTTGGTCGAGGAGATGCTACGCTTAGCCCACACAACTATTATCCAAGAACGTCAGGCTAGCGAGGACACTATTGTCCTTGGCCACCGCATTCCCAAAGGCACCAACGTCTTCGTCGCCAATCAAGGCGCCAGTTTTACGGAGCCCGCATTCGATATTCCCAACCCTCTCCGCAGTGAGTCGTGCAAGAATGCCATGGAGGAGCGTGGGATGCGATCCTGGAATGAGGATGGCATGAACAAGTTCTGGCCGGAGCGGTGGTTGGTGAGCAACAAGGAGACCGGAGAGCAGGTCTTCGACTCAGCGGCTGGGCCTACCATCCCATTCGGTCTCGGTCTTCGGGGTTGTTTCGGACGCAGACTGGCATATATGGAGTTGAAGCTCTTGGTTACTCTTCTGGTGTGGACCTTCGAATTCTTACCTTGTTCGAAGGAGCTGTCGACTTACGAGGACGTTGAGGGGTTGACTCGTAAGCCGAAGCAGTGCTACGTCAACTTGAAGGTCCTGTAGAAGCGAAGCCCTTTCACTCGAGAATCAAGGCGAATTAGATACTTTCCTGTAAGATAGGCATAGCCGGCGGAGTAGATGATAGACAGTCATTGGCAACGGGAGCGGTGAGCGTACATCACGGCTGGGAACTTTCTTTGAGTCGATAGAGAATTTGTTCAAACTAATTGGAACCTTTCATTTCAATCATCGCTTTAACTGCTCAACAATGCAACATAGTTGTTCACCAACCCAACTCAATGACCGAAACCAGGCTCTGAAGCACAGTTACAGCGTCTCATAAGTTTTCCGCCCTTGATAGAGTGTTCTACGGGAGCATGAATGCTACAACTTTGAACAAAGACAAAAACCAAATGCTTCATCCTATGGTATTTTGAGTCTTTACTCGATCTTATAGGCATTGAACTGCTCCGGAATGTCGGTCGTGTTGGCGCCGCTTGCTGCGATGGTGAGACTAGAAGTAAATGCAGTCAGTAAAGGTCGCGACGACAGATATACTCGAGATCATGTTTCATCTTGGACGGATAAGTGCTTACTACACAAGCATGTCAGTTAGCCGTCATCACAAAATCCCGAGACAAGGAGTAACGTACCAGTTCAGTAAGAGGAGTGCCCTCCAAGCCAGCAATATCATACTTGCCACCGTCCTCCAGGAGCAAGGTGTCCGGCTTCACCTGGTTGGCGCAGCCGCCGGTGGAGCAGGAGTGGTCCTCGGCACGCTTGCGGGCAGCGAAGCCGTAGCCGCCGCCGGAGAAGCCGCCGGAGTAGAGGCAGATGAAGTTGGTGTTGCGGGCGGGCTGGACCTCTCTCAGGTTGTTGCAGTTGCCGCCGGAGTGGCCCCTGCACTCGAGGTTCCAGTTGGTCGGGATGCCGCGGAAGCCGACGGTGGGGAAGATGTCGACGCCGGAGCCGCTGCAGCAGGTGTTGGGGTTGACGTTGGTGCACAGGACGGCGTTGCCGCCGCAGCCGCCACCGACGTGGAGGTAGATGTCAATGGCGGAGACGCTGGCGACGAGGCCGAGGAGGATCTGAGGGAAGTGCATCTTGAAGAAGGGTGAGAGGTGAGTGTTGGGATCTTGTTGGTGGATCAATGTGGTGGTGGGATGATAGAGGAGAGACGAGGAAGAACCTGAGGGAGACGATGAGCGTCCTTTTGTACATGCTTTGATGTCCTATTCTTGTATAGACAGGCAACACCAGTTGACTTGAAAAAGTACCGTTCGATTTTTGATGCATCACATTGTGCCCGTCGAGCTTGGCTGACCGACTGGCCTCGATCTTCAGTCAGTCTGAATAGGCAGGTAGGAAGACGGAGGAGGCGATCGTGGAGCCTTTCGACTGCTCTACAACCCCCGTATGGTCAACTCGGACTCAAGACGCTTTAGCCCTGAGCCATTTTGACCCGCCTATGCAGCCTTCAGGCGCATCAATTGTTAAGTTGTACCAAGTCTTAGATCAAATACAAAGACTAAAGTGGTCGCATAGCCAAATGAGTCTTGACAAAAGAAGTGAACACTATCCATTAGCTTAATACTGGCAAGCTGCGCGCTGCTACGGTGTACATAGTAGCATTTGGCAGAAGAACTTTGCATAGAGTTCATTAATATGCCAACATCTGAGCTCACTCGTACTCCACAAACCGACCTAGGTAAGCATATGGAGCCCCATGCTGAGTTCTAAGTGTTGCCAGCCTAACTGAGTCCGAGCAAAGCCAATCGCAACGTTTCCTGAGTTCTTGAATAGAGGTTGTAAACTCGGGCGCTTTTGGAAGAAACCCACAACCCCTCACCGGTGGATCTATAACAAGAAATTGACTCCAGCCCAGCCTTGTTGTCGCTGGGAACTGTGGTTCAAGTGCTCGTTGCCTAAGTGCTAATGTGGAGCCAACCCCAAGCATCGAGTATTCCGACGATGTGACTTGCTGGCTCGGATTTCGGATAGTCCCCATCAACTGAGCTGCAATGCAGCGCCCCGACCCGCAACTAAACTCTTGAAGGCAAGGCCAAATCTCAATACGATATGAACACATTGGAGAAGGTTCAATCTGACTTAACGAACCCTGCGCTAGCGCAGGGTTCACCGGGGAGATCCATCCGTGGAGGCGAATGACCGGCGCCTTATTCGTCTGTTCGCTTGCGCGAATCAATCCACAGGTCTATACTGAGGGAACGTAATGAGTGCGAATGGTCAAATCCGATGTGCTTAGAACCATGCGAGGTCTGGCACCGCTGTTGCGCGGAGAAATCTTTTCGGGCCAAGGTGTATTAATGCAGACATAGGCTAGGCACAACTAAACCAAAGTAGTGAACATAAGTGACATGCTTTTCATCATGAAACTTTGTGTGGATTTTATCGGAACTTCATTTTCTTTAAGAGATGCTAGTTAAAGATGCGAAAGCGCCGAGTCGCACACAAGTCTGAATAATCTAGTGTGATAGTCCAGTACTTACCCGGCCAGGACAGCAAAACTCCTAGGAAATGCGTCTATTCATTGTTTCCATTTGTTTTCGTGTAAAGAATTGTAGACATCCTCTAACTAAGGTATGTCAGTATGTTTTGCTTCATAATTTGTCCGGACATCTCCGGTTGGTGGCGCCAGAAGCAAACATCACGCAACTACCCACTCTATCGCCACGGGTCACAGGCACACCTTGACTGTTTGGGCATTCGCTCACTCCATCTTTCAAATCTCACTCATCATCGATCTTCACTCATATGCTTCCCATGGACATGGAAACTGGATTCGACGCCTTTGAAATTGACGACTTCGGCCCTTCGGTACGGGTCCAGGTGCCAAGCACCAACGAGGGTCTCAGCCAATTCAATCAGGCCTTCTTGGACCCGCAGGAACGCGCATACGTCCAGCACATCGACTTCCACGTCGTCCTTCCAGCCATCAGTAACAAACGTCTGAAGAAGTTGCAGAGCTCAAAAGAAGCCGCGGAAAACGACACTCATTTCACGAAAGCTGTCACGAAATTCCTCGGTCGGCTGGCGAAATGGGAGCGCCGCCGGTATGGTCCGGGGATCACGCTGAAGATGGTCGTCGCGTCACCGACAGACTGGCTAGTGGAGGAGATGGAAGAGGACGGTGAGCTGGTTAACACGCACAACCACCGAGTCGCTCCGATATGGCAGGTGCGCGATCACTTTCGCTACATCCGGTTTGACGAGAGCGTGCTGCCGCCGTCCGGGACTGGATCATCCGGGCTGCCGCAGGTAGCGTGCGTCTCGGACTTTGAGTTCGAAGGGGGGCCGAGTGGTCGCAACTTGCATCCCGAAGTGATCTCGGCTATCTCGAGCGCCTTGACGTTGGCGAGGAGAATGGAGTGGAGGTTGAGGCTGCCGACGCGCCGTCTCATGTCTGCTCGACGGGAGATACGGTCCGCTCTTGGAAATGCGTTGTTAAACACGGCATTTCCGAGTCTTGTTGAGTTCAAGATCAAATTGGAGGATGCGGATCCTCATGATGAGACGTTTGAACCTGGCAATCTGTCAGTCAACGGCGAGGCGGAGGACAGATTAAGTCTCGGTGTGCGGCGTCTCTACCAGCTTCCCACGCTCAGGAGGTTACACCTGGAGTCGCTGTGGATTTTGTCGCCAGTCGCCTTTGGCTCACAACAAAATCCACAAGATGTGTCCTCCTCATCTTTAGAGTATTTCTATGTGGACTGCGCTGTTACGACCCCGGATGGAAGATACTTACTGACCGGGAACCCTGAAAAAGTCATGATGGACGACGGAGGCTACGCGACAACCTCTGACGAAGCTCTAGCGGCATTCGACTCAGATGATTCGGACGCCTCAGACTTCCAACCGGACTTTGAGTGGGCCAAGCAGGCCGGCGAATTTCCCGGGCGCTGGTTCCGACTGACCCCCGACCCAGCCACCTTCACACCCCTGGCCGTCTCGCTCGCCGAAGCTGCTGCCAAGATGCCATCGCTGCGGCGAATGGATGTGCATCTTGGGGGAACGGCGGCGAATACCCGAGCACCCCTGGAAATGTCTTACTTTGCGCCTGGGGAAGCAAATCGTGGGGCAAGCCAGCTCAACGGGCGAAAGAGGTTTGATGAGGAGCACGTCGATCGGCCGCGTTGGTTTCTCCTCGGGGGCCGGAAATTTGACAAGCACTGGGTGGTACCGAAGGAGCTGGAGGACGCATTTAAAGGACGGTCAGGAACTGGCTGCTTTCATCTAGCTACCAATTGAAAAGAGAAGAGAAGCTCGCAAAATACGAAGCTTTCTAATCCGGATTATTCTTCCAAAGGTCATCATCATCGGGCGCCCGATGATCTTCCCAACTAGGTAATAGAAGGTAGCAAACCATATCTAACCGAGCACATGATCGCTTAGAGTGACAATCTAAACGGGCAGCGCGAGGTAATATCGAACCAATATCATGCAGACAGGCCTGCATTCCGCCATTTCCGGGCATCTGCGCCCCAACAGACCCGCCTCGCTTGCGCACTCATCCATCCTATCCATTCTGAAGTTCCTCCATCCCGCACATGGCCGCCATCCTCCCCCGCCGCTCCACCCTGTCCGTTTGAAGGAGGTGCCAGATAACGGAACATCGGCGGCCTTTAAAAAATCACGCAATCGCCGGCAGAGTTGCAAATGTCGTGATTTTAGACCGAAGCACGCCGCCGATATTCTTCTCTGACGCCGAAAGAAAAAATGGGCGGAGCGCCGTCCGTTCCCACCGATCCGTCCCGGAGGATCCAGGTCATCGGCGCCGGGTACTCCCGGACCGGCACCGTCTCTCTGCAGCTGGCGCTGGAGAAGCTCCTCGACGGACCCGTGATGCATGGCGGCACGCAAGTTCTCCACCGCGAAGATGGTAAGTTTGCCCATTCCACTATGTAGTTGATGCGTCTAGATGTGAGAGATTGTGCTAATTGATGGTGCGAAATCAGCGTACTGCAAGAAGCTCGCGCAGGCGTACGAGGCCAAGCGTGCCGGCGATAAAGCGCGACTCCACAGGCTGCTAGAAGACATTTTCGCGGGGTACGTCGGGTGCACCGACATGCCGCCGATCGACTTTATTCCCGACCTTCTGGAGCTCTACCCGGACGCTAAGGTGGTATTGACGACACGGGACAACGAAAAGTTTGCAAAAAGTATCCAGCTGGTAGGAAGCAATGCCTCCATATGGTGGCTGCCGTACGTGATGTGGCCAGTTCCCGGCTGGCGTTGGTTCCCGACGCTAGTGAATGAGTTCACCAACTCAGCGATGAAGATCAAGGGCCCGACTGATGGCCAGGATCATTATCACTGTGAGACCTTTCTCTGCATCCCCCCAAAAAGGCAGGGATAGAGACTTGTACGTGCGAATACTGACCTTTGCATCAGCAATACTTCCGAACTGGAATCATTCGGTGCAGCAGATGGTGCCGGCTGACAAGCTGCTCATCATGGATCTGAAAGAAGGGTGGGAGCCTCTGTGCAAGTTTCTGAACGTGCCTGTTCCTGATGAGCCGTTGCCGAGGGCGAACGATGCGGCTGCAATTGAGAAGACCGCCCAAGAGGTCATTGTCAAGTTGATGGGCATATGGAGCGGTATGTTTGCGGCGTCTGGCGTGGTTTCATTCACCGCTTGGAAGCTTTGGAAGACCAGGTAGCGTTGGGTGTGCTTTAGGGGACAGGGGTCAGCGGAGCGGCTTCAATGAATACCTGCGTGCCAAAGGCGTGCGGCAGCAAAGATAACAATTTCGTAGAGAAGATGAATATGATATTCATTTCGACAGAAACCTTTTGAGACTGACATAAGAGGATTCAATTGAACCATGATTGGCCAGGGGCAATGAGACGAAGTCAATCCCGCCTAAGTGTTGTCGGGTGCTCCACAGCGAAACAATGTCACTGAATGATCTCCAAGGGGGGTAAAAAAGGTTTCGTGAAGTCTTTCCATCCCGAAACTCTAAGACTACTTTATAAAGACGACAGACCTGGTCCCCAAGGTTCACACTTCGATGATATAAATACTCTCTGTGCTAGCTCTGTAATGCTGATCTAAGGGGGACCATAACTGCCGACATCCGTACGCCTCGTCACGCCTTAACGGCCCTGTTGCTCGGAACAGCCCCACCTCGGATTCCACTTCGGATTCGCTTTCACGGTCTTAAGAAGGGATGATGATCATGACCCGGTACTGAGAACCAAACTACGGCTTCTAGAAAAGCGCTCGCCGCGTAATCTGAGTCGCATCATCGAGGCTCAGCAATAAGAAGAAAACAGGCGATCTGCATTTGTTTTACGTACGGCGTGGCCGAGTTGTTCTTTGCTCCCTGGTCCAATGACGATCTGGAGTTGACAGTGTTCAGTAAACAAAATGACTAACCCGTCTCCATCATGAGGCGGCTCAGGGGTTCATATAAAGACCAAAAGAAAGCTGCATAGCTTTTGGAATAGGGATACTATCTTCCACAGACAAACCGACTACCACATTCGTTCTTCTTTACACAACACCTCACATAATGTGGAAGCTCGCCGCTGCCGCAACACTCCTCGCAGAGGCCAATGCGGCTTTCTCAACTGTTGTCCAAACAAAGTATGGATCCGTGCAGGGCTATCCTGCTTTCAACAGCACTCCAGTCAACATGTCGCTCACCAACTGGACCGATATCACCGTCTGGAAAGGCATCCCCTTCGCCGCAACCACCGCCGGCGAAAACCGTTTCAAGCCTCCCCAGCCCGTGACTCCCTGGAACACGACCCTCGACGCCAAAGACTTTGGCAGCGCCTGTCCGTCCGCACTGGGCACCGGCGAAACCGAGTACTCCATCGGCGAGGACTGCCTGAGCCTCAACATCTGGAGCGCGGCGAACTCGTCGGACGCCAAGTTGCCGGTCGTGATGTGGAGCTACCCGGCCGGGTCCAGCTCCGCGTTCCCCCTTTTCGACGGAGCCGGCACGGCTGACAAGGGCGTGGTTTTTGTCAACTACAACTACCGCACTGGTTCTTTTGGATGGCTTGCTACTCCTGAGCTCAACGAGGAGAGGCTTGCGAGTGCTGGGTCCAACAGCTCTGGTAACTGGGGAATGCTCGACCAGTTCGCAGCTCTTACTTGGATCCACGAGAACATTGCCCAATTCGGCGGTGACCCGGATCACATCACAGTCATGGGCCAATCTGCTGGGTCTGCAGCCACGTACCATATCCTGAACAGCCCGCTCCATAATGTCACCATCCACGGCGCCATCATCCAGAGCGGTGTTCGGGACCCTCACGACCCTTTGGCCACGAGCCTCGCGGAGAACTACAGAACTTTGGATGTGAACATGGACACTGCGGCGAGGTTCATGGCGTCCCTGAACTGCTCCGACATTGCCTGCATGCGCGCGTTGCCGATGGACGACCTGGTCACCGAGTTCCTATCGTCTGAATTCGACTTCACCGCCACGCTCGATTACTACGCCATGCCCGACACGTACCTCAACACCCTAGAGAAGGGCATCGCACAGGACGTCCCCATCATGACGGGCAACACCAAAGACGAGAGCGGCGCCTCGTACGGACTCAACATCACCCTCGCGACGTATCTCTCCGACCTTAACGAGACCTACGGGTCCTGGCAGCAGGAGTTCCTCGCAGCATACCCCGCCAACGACTCCGCCACAGCCTCTGCGGCATACAACGCGCAGTTCACCGACCGGTCTAAGGTTGGCACGTACTTTTGGTCCCAGCTCTGGGCCAAGAACGCCACCTCCTCGGTGTACAACTACATCTGGGACCATGCGCCGCCTGGTCAGACCCAGGGGGCGTACCACGAGAGCGAGATCAACTACGCGATGAACAACCTGTACGGAACGGATCTTCCGTGGACGAGCGAGGATTACGCGATCGCTGAGACGATGAATGCGTACTGGGTTGCTTTCATCAAGAACGGAAACCCGAACGCGGAGGGGCTCGTGGAGTGGGCGCCGGCAACGGATGCTAATGCAACTGTCATGGAGCTGGGTGAGGGATTCCAGGTTCTGCCGATTGCGAAGGAGAGCCAGGTTGACTTGTTCTCACGGTGGTTTGACTCATTAGTAGCTTATTAAGTTGCATGTATAGGTACCCCTCCTGGAGAGTTGGAATTGAAAAGGTTTTGTCCTTTACAGACCTAACCTAAAGCTCAATGTGGAGTTCATCTGAAATAGCGCCTGTGAAACTTCCCCGTAAATGTGGCGAGCCAGATCAACTCCGTATCGCATCGATAGTCGAAATCTGAGGGTGGACGTAAGACCCGTTGACCATATATTCTTCTGCTCCGTACCAACGGACTGGGATGGAGGTCAGCAAGCTTAATACAAAAGATCGCACCATATGTGCCTAGGCAGCCTTAACTCACGAGTGACAGATACTGTGGCCTCGCCTGGAGTAATTGGCAGCCAGCTGCACGTCTTTGTTAGCAATTTGTTGCTCAATGAACATCCAATGAGCAACTCACTTAGCTGTCCAGTTTACAGGAGGCGCAATATCAGAGGCCTGGAGCAGTACTTGGAACCCTCTATGATCTCCCTTCGCAACTGGAGTCCCATCCGGAAATGTCAGATTGCTCCTGTCACCAACCATGTACTTCTTCTTGTCGTTCGGAACGAGATCTTGGTCCGCGCCGTATACTGTGAGGCTCCAAAAGCCACCATCCTTGATTCTTGGGGGCTCGGGGAAGGTAAATAAAATAGACTTCCCCTCTTCGACCACAAGATCACCTTCGCGAAAGGGATACACGCTCTCTGAAGGGTCGAGAGCCAAGTATGCTGTGGTTGTGATCTGGTACCGAGCTCCGTAGTGAGAGCCAAAGATCCCAATGTACCCTTCAGAGACGATGAACCAGTCGTTTCCGACGTCTAAGCGAACACCAGGCTTGTCCATGAAAGCGAGGGAAGTCTTGTTGGCGAGCTCTACCGCCGCAGTCAGGTTGGATCCTCGTGGTTGAGTGAAGGTCCCATTGTTGAAACCCGCCTTGCGCAGCTCCGCGGCAACCCAATCTCGGTCTGAGGTCACGTAGGGCGGATTGTATGGAGCGAGCGCAGCAGCGACTTTCATCACGGCTTCGTAATAGGTAGATATGTTGCCGTCGTTGTACTCTGGTCTGGTGAACATGGTGAGATCCAGTGGTGGAGCGATCGGTGGCCCCGGTCTGGGGATAGTTCGAGAAACGTTAAAGCCCAGCTGAAGCTGTTGGACAATCTTGACGTCTTCTACGGACCGATCCGTGAGGATTCTGGAGTTCACCAACCCATAGACCGTGGGATACTTGATAACTCCGGCGAAGCCATCAGGGATGTTCTCGGTCTCGAGGCCGCAGGTGTCCGGGTTGTACTGGATGAGATACTCTCCAGGCTTGCTGACTGCAAGGTTCCCAATGTTGATCAGGTTGTCGCCGTACCTGAGTTGGATGAATTGTGAGTCCCGAAGCAGCAATTGAAGTGCATACTATTACTCACGGCGTGCATATGGGAAAGACCCAGTACCGATGCTGTGGCATCTCTGGAATGTTGACCACAATGTCATCGGAAGACAGGTCAATAAACAAGATTGAATACATCGTGTCGGCATTTGGCCGTACAACCCCCACACCGCCTGGTTCATTTGGCTCTGGGTCGGGGAGGTTGATGTTTGGTTTCAGCGGGATTTCGCTGAGGATCGGCTTCGCGACGTTTCCGTAGGCATACAGAGCATAGCCGTACTATATGTTCTCCGTCAGTCTTCTACATGTTGACATGGTTCAGGAACGGAGCTGCGATATACCGTGTACGCAAAAGCTAAAGCGTTTTGAGATTCATGACTGGGGATCGTAGCGCCTAGTGAAAGACTGATGAGGCCCAAAACCCCGCTGGTAAGTGTTAATCTCATGGCAAGGTTTGATGGCGAGAAGGTTGTACGTATTGTAATGTGGAACCAAACGACAGAGAAAGAATTTCCAGACTTCCTGTTGCTCAATTCTTATAGAATTCGAGGCATCATCAGTTCAAACTCTCAGGGCCCGACGCCAGCCTATTTGACGCTGGCAATTTGGGGCAGGGTTAAGGCTGAACTATTCTCGACTCAGCATGCGCCCGATTAATGAGACAAAAAATGGAAAGTGACGACAGAGCTAGGTTAAGAATTCATGAATGACCGTCAATTTTAGATTCCGTTTATGGTAAAAACTCAACATACCAGAGCCAGCTAATCCTTAGCTGGCCAGCTGTTGTTCTGCCGGCAGCAGTGATACGGCGTAGTTGTGTGATATACGCTGTTATCTTTGCTCTTATCGAAACGCACATTTGTTAGGCATTCTGGAGAAGCTTGAGTTTGCCGACATGCAGCTTACCCGCATGCTTATTTCCGCCATCTTGAGGGCTGTACAACCGGCCCGGCGTCGCTGACGTCGGCTCACTGCAAGCCACACTGCGCCCGATTGGCCTCCTGGTTGAGATGGTGGATAGATAAGCGTTTAGATAAGAGCTTTCTTCAGTCGTTATTGTCCATACCGCTAGCGTGTTGTCACTTTCACTGAGGAAATTTGAGTCTTCAATGTTTGCAAGTGCGCCGTTTCTATATGAGGGTTTCGAGAAAAGACGAGCCTTGGAAAGTTTCTCCGAATTGACTAGATCATAAACTGCGATATTCTACGACACAGTTTTTGCTGATGGCTTCAAGCATCGTTCATCGAAACATGGCTCTCTGGCGCAGTACACAGAATGCGAATCGAATACAGGGGGACTTTGGTCAGACGCCAAGCATGGCTGAGTCGATCCTTCGCCCTACGCAGCGCAGCATGTAGATCTCGCAGGCAACTTCAAAAGATCAATATTTCTTGACACATCTCGAAGACTCACCAAAGCGCCAGGCGGATCACAAGAGGTGGACACTTCAACGTCTTCGGTAGCCTCGATGATTTGCATCTCCGCTGTGTTTCGACAACTCCAGCCAGTGCACCCTGTCAGAATCATGTCAGTCGCGTCGATCCCACCTAGCACGAACCGTTCCCCAGACGTGGGAAGTGCGGAAAGCCTCCCTGCCCGAGCCGCCAAGTTCCCGACAAAGTACCGCCGCAATACACCTCGCTCCAAGAATGGCTGTTTGTCATGCCGCGCGCGGCGGAGGAAGTGCGACGAAGTCAAGCCAAGCTGCTCATCATGCAGCCGCAGTGGGCGGGAGTGCTCTTGGCCTGTCAACGAGAATAATGACAACCAGAACACATACCAGACTAGGAACGACTTGAAAGAGCATTCGTCTAGTTCATCAGACGAACCAAGCCCTCCGGCGAAAGAGATACCTGGCATAGACCACTCTGAAGCAGTGATCCTCGCTCAATCAGTGGTTTCGGAGGGAAAATCTGCCAATGCACTCTTCCTCCGCGCTTCTCTTACCCCTGGGATCTTGTCAAATCTGAGTGACACCTCCCGCCAGCTATATGAGCAATATCTTTCCAACACGGCGGATATCTTAGCCCGAGGCCCAAGTGCCGATGGGAACCCTTTCATCAACTACGTACTCCCCTTGGCACTGTCGGACGGGCTCATTATGGACTGCATCCTGGGCATCGGCGGGGCCCACATGGTTGCCCTCGATCCCGGTGCTCGACATGTGGAGGTAGCCACCCGCGGTCACTATGCACGTGTCTTGTCCGGGCTGCAGAAAGTTCTTGCCGGTGAAGTGACGCCTTATTTTGGGAGTGGCAAGGAGGAGAAGGCCCAGTACGTATTACTGATACTTCTTCTGCTTTGTGTCTATGAGGTAAGCTATACGGCCGATATCTTTATCAAGGCACGTTTGCTAAAATGTGCTAGCATACACAAGGAGATATAAACGGCTCAGTGTTCCATCACATCAAAGCCAGCCGCCATTACGTTCTCAGCCTCACAAAAACAGCGCGGAGTTCAAGCACCGACCGGCTGAGCCATATCAGAGGCTTCTTGTTGGAGATCTACTCTTTCATGGCCTTGAAATTGTCAATCACGCCACGAGGCGCAATGGAGAATCACCCAATCATGCTGGACCCATTCCTAGAATCTTTGAGCTTCCTCGGCGCGTACAAGTCCTGTGGTTTCATGCTCGGCTTCGGACACGGGCTGTTCGAGATGATACCCGAGATAGCCAGTCTGGTCGAGAAAAGGCGTTTGGAGGAGCTCAACAATGCCAAAACTGAAGCCTCAAACGATGCCTATCAGGACCTCGTGGAACGCTTAGAAAGCTGGGATGCATTCTCTGACGTTCTCACCGGCGAGGGATCAAGTCCGCGATACCAACAAGGTCCAGCCGTCGCCATCTACCGTACCGCCCTGATCGTATATCTCCACTCTGCATTTCATGAAGACTTGCATGAGCGCGAGGACCTCTGCGCTGAAATCGATTTGCTCATAGACAAGGTTTTGCCACTGATGTGGGCAGTGTACTCAAGCGCCGCGCCGTTTCGCAGGATGATGCTCTGGCCGGCGTGTATTTTGGCTTCGTTGTGCAGGCGGCCGCAGCTTGCTGATGGCTTTAGGATGGGGTTGAACTGCAACACGCGGGCGCCGGGCGGGGTGAAGGTGGCGGCGAAGGCGATGGAGATGCTGTGGGCAGATCCGGATCCTCGTGCGTATGGGCCGCGCGGGTTGAGTATGGTGATGAAGAAACATGGGCTTAGCTTTAGTATGGGCTGAGTTACTTCAGATCGTGGTACATTTTGTACCCTATTTCAGGTAAGAAGATGGCCACAGGCCAAAGTCAGGCTTGCACCTGGGGCCACTAGGACAAATCTCCAAGTATTTATAGTCCATGGGAAGTAACTTTGTGAAGTATTTCCCACTCAAGGGGAATACGGCTTTGGTATCTAACCGATATGATCCCGGTAATCTAACCGCCCTTACAGCTGGTGCAGGACATGTCAGATAACTAGAAAAGAGTTAGGAGTACAAATAGCCTAGTGCCGGTTGTCCGTCTCAGAAGCGATGAAACGAAAACAGTGATAGACCCTCGTATTCAAATGACCTTGATCCGTTCCATGGGTACATCTTCGAACCACATCGGGTTGTGGACGTACTCCGTAGAACAACGGCCAAGGCGTCGAAACTCCTTCTCCCTACCGGTAGACTCCAAGATAAGCCCGTACCACATGCTATGGTTCTCCTTGCGACGTACTAACTGCAAGCAATACAAAGGGTGGTCATTGGCCTTGAAAGGCTCGTCAAAGATGATTTTACCGACAACTTCACCTTTTTCCAACAGGTAGTCGGACACCGCGTCTTTCGCAAGAGAATTTGCCTGAACCACGTGAAAATATCCTGGGTCCTGAGGGTTCTGCCGTTTGTCAAACGCTCTGACCTTGCCCGATAGCACAAGGTGACCAGACTTTACCATCCCCCGCGGATCAAGACCGCGTGGAGTAATCATCGTTTCGATATCGTCTACTGTAGCCTCGTAGGCGTAACCGTACTCAGTGCCAACAGTATTGGCAATTCCGCCCTCTAGGGCTGCCCACGACCAGCTCGGGGCGCGATACCCATCCGTCGGCGTCCTCAGCCAAGGCCCGACCCGGCACCAGAGCAGGCTGTGGGCCATGTTCTTCTCCCAGAGCCCCGCCGCGTACCCAATCCCCGTGCGCTCCTCCATGGCCTTGGCAAGACCCGAGAGGGCTGGGAGTTTGTCGAAAGACTTGGTGATGCCTCGACTGGAGTAATGTGCTACCATTCCATTCCAGTCACGCTCAAAGCTGGAACGCTCGCTCGATTCCAGAGTATAGGGAAACGACAAGTTGAGATCATTCGGCTCCTCGTAGAAAGTTCCTTCAGAGAACTCCCATCCGGGGGGTATCCCGTCTTCTGCGACACGGCGTTCGCGACATTGCCAGAGTAGCTGATCGGCGTCGAAGTTGATCATTCGGGACGAAAGTATCTTTTCCTGGAGGACCCAGGCCCGGGTATGTAAAGTTCTCTTGAGGAGACGGATGAAGTCTCCAGGTTGAGGCCGGACCATGACTCGGATTGAGTCATTCCCGTCTGGCTGCGAGCACCCGAGCTCTACATGGCTGGAGGTGTCCCGATGAATGAAGCAACCCCCTCTTGAGTCCGTTGATCCCGATGCCGCGATCGTGAGGTAAGATGAAAAGTAGATCGAACCCATATTGGCGCTTTCCCGTTCCCAATCCTGTTTAGAGTCTTGGATAATGCACAAGGAGTCGATCCACAAGTACTGGATGCCCATAGCCCTGGTCACGATGACCGCGTCCCTGAAAGTGTTGGGGAGCTTCGACAGTGGCAGTTCTTTGAGGTGGTCGTCAATTGTCAGGCTGGTCGTCTGGATGAGGGGATGAAGACCCCAGCAGTGACTCAGCGTCATGTACCGGCCTATTTCCCCATCCGTCTCCACCAGTCGAGGCTCTTGTTTTCCGCCCAACCCGACATCGATCACCCGCGTGGGCAGCTTGCCAATATCGCGATGACAGCCTGGGTGATTCTGATCGCAGTCATCAGCCCACTCTCGCAGCAGGTCAAACTGCTGCTCAGCTGGCTTGATCCTCCGGCTGAAAATGATGTTGTCTAGATACGTTATACGATTCCCGTCCCCTTCTGTCGAGTAGAAGCTCAAATATCCTGCGAGTCGAAAGCGGTCGCATCGGACCTTGCAGCGAAAAACCCCGCCTGGTTCGTAGTCATCATTGACGTACTGGATACCGCGAAGGACGATCGGAGACTGGTGGTCATCATCTCCCTCGAGTGTGGACAAAAACTCGCTGTCTTCGGCTTGGTCTTTTGTCAGGGTCGTCCAGAGCAGTCGACAGAAATCGCATATAGATGCACTGGTCCTGAGCTTCGAGATAGACCTGTGGAAGACGAGGTCATGAACTTCGCGGTCCTGGTCGAGTAAACTGGCTAGGTCAAAGGCCTTACATGTTTTGCAGAGTGGCATGGTGGGCGTCTTGTGTAGGTCGAGATCGAATGCGCAGCCACACGTTCCTTAGAAGATAGAAATGAGGGGCTGCAAATCAGGCAGAGGTGAGATTGAAGTGGCCTATCGCAACAAAATCACGCTTATGCACGATAAATCGCGTGATTGGCCAGTCGAGGGACGCGGAGTATCATCAAAGTCTATTGCCAGCTTTCTGGCTCAGGTATCATGGGTCATAAAACAGGTATCAATACAGCGTCCCCGAAAACTCCGTCAGTCATGTCGCGTAGGTCTTGAGTTGGACCCCTTAGCAGCCACCACCACCACCGCCGCCGCCGCCTCCATCACCACCACCACCACCTCCGCATCCTCCACCTCCGCCATCACCACCGCCGAAGCCATGATGTCCTCCGCCGCCACCGTCACCTCCCGTCGCTCCGACATATGCGAAGCCAGGACTGGTGTAGTGATGTCTGTGACCGCCATTGCGATGAAGGGTGTTTCGGCCTGTGGTGCCATAGTTGCTGCTCCACGCCGGTGCTGGCCTGGGCGCGTACTCGGACTTTTCGTATGTGTGCTTCTTTGAGGAGAATGGGAGACACATTTTGAGAGTTGTATGTCTTAGAGGTGGATGTGTACAGGTGTTCAGGTTTGTAATTGAGGATTGTTTGTGTGTGGGTGTAGTATTGAGATGTTCGTGAGATGGTTCGAAGTTGCGACCATCCAGTTGCTTGTTGCTTTGATGGAGTAAGAAGAGATGATGAGTTGTAAGGTGCAACTGCCTTCATTAAATAGAATATTCTTTGAATATGCTAGGCAGTCGTAGCTCTGACGTGACTGCCTTACCGGCTAGAGACAAGCTTCACCAAGACGCAGGATCGCCCGGGCAATTCTGCCTTCTAGAAGCCTTCTAGCGTGCGGAAGGATCATGGAAGACGTAGCATGATGGCACAAATTGCCCTGTCGACCAACCATTCGAGCGACAACGCTTCCGCCTCCAACCAGAAATTCAGCCTTGCACCACCGCCACCCAGATTCTGTTTGACATTAACTCAAAACGGGGGAGCTGAAGGTGCAGCTGACGGGAGGGTGGATCCCGGGGGGCAGTTCCGTGCTTGTGGGTCTGACAGGTGCGGGCGGCCTAGCCGGGGCTGGGGGCCCCCGATCGCCGGTCGGGATCGGCCAATGACGTAGGCCGGCTAGGTCCGCTGCCATAGAAGTTGGGCGCAGCGTGGGCACAGCCTGCGCCAGTGAGCCCACCCGCCCGGTACGTGCGTCACTCAGGGTCCTCCCTTGAATTCGACGAGAAGACACAAGAATGCCCAGCCCTTCATCCTGCTGGTGCTTCTTTTCGCTGAGCTGGCGCTTCGATGTTTGGCATGGCGTAGGCTTACTGATCAGCGGCCAACAAAGTCACGTCTGTGGCTCATGCACAGCGAATGTTAGGGAGCGATTCGTGTGGTGCGTCAAAAGGATTCCAGGACGTGGCTCCGTGAGTCCTCAAGAGACTTTGTTTCTCCCCTTCGGTGAAGAGTATGCTGACGCTGGATTAAGGGATGACTTGAGTGACGTAGGCAGACACAAGGCCGCATGACTAGTGCCACAACACACTGACAGTCACAGTGGAAGACAACTTGATTGAAAGGGTATCATTTTATTCCCATCGTGCGAATAATCGTCAAACGTAGATAGAGTCGAGAGAGCGCCGTCCGTAATCATGAGCCGTCGCCGGCAACAGCCATCCCATCTCATCGTGTCCCAAAAATATTACAAGGTGAACGCCAAGCGGCAGATAAACTTCCCGAACCCCCGCACCACGGCCCCATCCGCCGGATCCCCAGTGCATCAACCTCCGAGCTGTCAAAAAACTGTAGACTCCCAGAGAAATATCCTCATTCTGCGCCTGGTATTCCTTATTTCCTCGGCTTGAGCGGGTCTGATGTGAAGAACCAGTCCAAGAAGCTGGACTTGAATGAACTGGGTGGAGATGATGGCGTCTGGGCCACCTCGTCACAACGGTCTGAGGACTCTGCTTCGTGGATATCTGCTCGGAGAGCGTCCTTGAAGTCCGAGCTGAACTCGATGATCGAGCGGCGGTGCGGCCAGCCACCGTACGCTTCGCTACCGGCGGTAAACGGCATTCCGGACATGATTGTGGCTGGTGTGGGGCTGAGTTTTGGAGGTTGGAGATGAACGGTTGAGGCAGTCTCGATGGGCTGGATTTTCTTGGGGATGCAGTTCGATGGATGCAGTGTCTTCTTGGGAGTGTCTTCGTTTAGTTGTCAAGTGGTATGTCTGTCAGTCTCCTTGACGTCCGACGAAAACGGACTGGGGGACCTTCATCTTTATACCCCAACATTCATGCCGTTGGACACGTCGTAAACAGGCCACGACCAGCTGACCCTCAAACGCGTGGCTGAGATCAAAGGTCTCGCTTCCTTGGGATTTCAGGGAGGATCTACGCTACACACCAGTTCCAGCCCGCCAAGATCATCAGGAACGCGGCCCTCAATTGGCCCGTCGCCTCGAGCGGGTCGTAATCAAGAATAAGGAGCCCGGGATTGGTCACATTCCCCCAAGGGAGAGCTTCCCCAAAGGCCGGAACCGTCCAAAGATATTTCCCTCTCAGCAGAGCGCGTCGGACCATTCGGCGGTTTGCGATTACCATTCCTTTCAACTGCCACTGGTACATGCAGGTTAAGGCAGCGTAGCTCCCGCCCTGTGGCCCAACAGCCCCGTCCACGTGTCCCTGCTAGCGCCATCCTCTTTGAGCATACGCCAGCCCCCGCGACGCCTCAGTCGCCGGACCAGAAACCTTCGCCGTTCAGTCAAAGTACCTCATCTTGACGCCCTTGATGACCTCGAGGTCGTTGACCGCGTTGTCGCCGGCCGCCGAGCTCGTGCTGCCCAGGTTCTTGATGATGCGCTCCCGGACCCATTCCCCGGCCTTGACAGGCTTCCCGTCGGCCCCCAGCACGGCCCCATCCGCGAGGCCGCGCCGCTGCAGGACAGGGGACTCCCTGATCGGCACGAGCTCCGTGTCGTCCTCGATGCGCACCATGTAGATCACGCCCAGGCGGTTGATGTGCGCTTGGTCCCGCGGCGGGGCGACGACGCGGTGGATGCTGGACTTGAGGTAGCCGTCTGGGGGAGGGGTCAGTAAGCGACGGCTTGCGTGTGCGTGAGGCGCGGGGGATGAGTACTTGTAAGGAATTGTAGTGCGTCGGCGATGTTGACTGTCAGGGCGTCGGTTTGGGGCCGCACCCATTTCCAGGTGCCTTCGTTTGTGAGGACTTGGAGGGCGGCGACGGGCTGGCGGAAGAGGAGGGTTAAGCTGCCCATGTCAGAGTGTCTGGTATTGCAGAGGCTGTCAGCTTCGGGAGTGCCTTAGTGATCGCAAACATTGAAGCGTACCCTTTCAACCATACCCCGTCGAGTTTCATATTCTCCTCTTCGCTCCTTGCATAATACTTCATGTACCTGAGATGGTCCCCGCTGCTCTTCTCATACCGATGCTTCTTCACGAACCACTCCTCGTCTTCCAGACCTAGCGCCAGGGCAAAGATGACCAACAGCTTCTTGACAATGTGGTCATGCACATGCCTCGAGAACTTTTCGATGGTCGCCCAGTGCTCCTTCACAACTTCAGGGTGCGGCCGTTCGGCGTGTTCCGGGATGAACTTTGGGATGTTGTAAATCTCAAAGTTGTCACGGACGCCCGGGATCAACTCCCGTGTTCCAGCGGGCTTCCACCCGTTGTAGTCGCCGGCTTCGAGTGCCGCTCGATAGGGTGTCTTCTCCGCATCTGAGAGCCCGAGGACGGATGAGGCGAGAGCGAACTGTGTGTCGATGTCTTCTCTGCTTAGGCCGTGGTTAACGACGTAGAAAAAGCCTGGAACCGCAAGCTTTGTCAGTCACCACTTCCGTGCAAAGCTTCTGGGCAGCTTGGATTAGGTTTACCAATTTTCTCGATAGCAGTCGATAGCTCGGCTGCCAGTTCACGTTTGCCCTCCGGTTGGTCGAATTTGGAAAGATCCAGGGCGACAAGGTCGGCC
This sequence comes from Colletotrichum sp. SAR11_239, assembly GCA_025328985.1. Classification (NCBI taxonomy): domain Eukaryota; kingdom Fungi; phylum Ascomycota; class Sordariomycetes; order Glomerellales; family Glomerellaceae; genus Colletotrichum; species Colletotrichum sp. SAR11_239. Next base: position 23,238 of record JAKMWZ010000001.1, read on the forward strand.
CAGTCCAAGGACGCCGACGTCTCCGGCGCCTGGATGTATGGAAGAGTGACAGTCTCGGTTGTGGTAGCCATTTTGATCGATTATTGTCGACTGAGGGTTCAGGCATCGAAGACGTAGAAGCCGACTGACACTGCGAAGCAGCATGGTTGTGTGACATCCACGGCTGTGATATACCTGGGCTGTCCTCACCAACATCCGACAACTTCCCCGCATCCCTGGCCCAAACGCCTGCCCACCGATCCGAAGAGTCTGGAAGACCGACGATGAGCCGACAAGTCGCTGTCAACCTAGGCATTATTAATCCGCTGCCACCCTGGTGCAGTCGCAGGAGCGCATGCTATCGGCTGGGTGTCTCTACCGGAGAGCTGGAACTACGACCGACATCGGGTTCCATGTTATCGCTTAAGTAGCATCATCTTATTGGTCGTAAGGAAGTAACATCTTGAAGTTGGACCGACGGTTTCCTCGATGTTGCGCAGGAAAGGATTCATGGTGTGGGGCCGAAGCTGTCATCAAGATGGAGACGGATGAGGCAATCCGGCCTTGACCAGAAGAGGTGGGAATGGGTGGTATCGGACCTTGCCCGGATTCTGGGCCTGGCAGGGGTCGTTACTCCATGAATCTATTTCCGAGAGCATATAAGTAAAGTCACATGCAGAATAGAGCTAGCTTGAATGTGGCATATCAACATCGTGTCCGACGGTATACAGTTCGATGGCGTCACAAAGAGACGTGCGAGATGGACCCGAGAGTCACCCGAAATCAGAACAGTCAGAGAAACATGACCGTTACCAATCTTCAGTCTTGGAGGCGGTCGGAGATCACGCCCAGGTGGTTGATCCCGAGATTGAGGCCCGTGTCGTCCGAAAGATTGATCTCTTCCTGATGCCGGCGATGGTCATTGGTAAGGCCGCATGGCATCCTATCATAATACATAGAATACTGAAGAAACCGCCTAGGCTATGGACTTGTATACTATGATAAGGTGAGGGAACAATCCTTCGGTCGCTGACAGCATCTAACCTGTGGAACAGGCGATTCTCGGAAGCGCAGCACTATTCGGCATGACCGGAGACCTGCAGCTTTCAATCATCGATAGTTCAGTAACCCCACTGTCGTAAACCAACTATAACGCATGTATAGCATCTGTGTGAATAAAACGGCTTGATTCCTTCTAAATCAGAGTCTGACGCGAAGGGTCTTTTAAGGAATAGATCCTAACGCGCTAGAATATCGTTAGTCTAAATAAGTAGGTTAGAAGTAGGTCACCTTATACTTTCCTCTAAACGTAAAGCTACCTCAGATACTTAAGGGTATTATAATATACCCCCCTAGGTTTAAAAGAGCTTAAAAACCTTAATTTTATATAACTAATTACTATAAAATCTAAATATATATATAGGATATTATAAATAAATATAAAAGGAGGTAATTAATAAAAGAAATTAATAAAAGAGATAACTTTATAGCTTTATTATTAAATTATAAAAAAAAAAGAGGAAAGTTCTTCTTCTTATATACTTTCTATTATAGTTAAGATTATAAATACTAAAGTAGTAATTAATACTACTACTTTACTTAGTAGAAATAGAGGCTTCTTATTAGCTTAAGTAAGTAAGTTAAGATAGTTATTAAGGTAGTAGGGTAGTAATAATAATAATATCTCTTATACTATTTCTACTTCTTAATTTTCTTTCTCTATCTATATTATAACTAATATATATATTACTTACCTTACTTCTATATATATATATATACTTATACTATAATTATAATACCTTCTTTTTACTTATAATCTTATTTTTAATACTAATTATATTATTTAGATACTTCTTAAGAAGACTAAAGCTAAGTATATAGCTATAATAGCTAAAGTAAGAGCTACCTTTATTAATAAGAAGTAGAGAGAGAGAGAGGGGGAAGAAGAAGAGAGTAGTAATATTCCTCTTATACTTTCCCTAGAGTTTAAAAGCTTTAAGCTTAAGAGTAAGTTATCTTATCCTCTATTTCTAATTCTTTAAAGTCTTTTTTATTATAATATCTTTATTTTACTTTATTATTCCTATAAATTAATTACTAACTTAAGTTACTTTATAGAAGCTAAGATTAATAAGCTTAAGAAAAGTAAAAAGCTTATAAGGAGTAGAGGAGCTAAGGGGGTATATAATTTATAGTTTATAATTCCTACTCCTCTATCTACTTATAAATTATACTAAAAGTATAAGTAGAATATATCTCTAATCTATAGTTTTAGTTAAGTTATTATATTATTTATTAATTTTTAAGTAGAAATAGAGGCTTTAAAAACTAAAAGTTAAGAGGAAGAGTAGCTATTACTACTAAGTAATAAGATTTACTTACTTTATTTATAAAATGCTTAATAAGGTATATTACTTAATATATATATATTTAGTATAAAGTAAAGGGGTAAATATACTCTTTATAAAGAGAAGAAGAAGCTATATATCCTTATACTACTACTTATTTTTATACTAAAGCTTTAATTCTTTAAGGCTATATATAAAAGTATAGATAAAACTATATATTTTATATTATAACCTTTATATTATTAATTACTTAGCTAACTATTTACTAAATTATCTTTATTTCTAAGAGAATTATACTTTAAGAGGCCCTTAAGGCTTATAATAAGGTTAAAGTAAAGGCTAAAGTAAAGGCTAAAGCTAAAGTAAAAGGTAAAAATAGTAGTAAAGTAGCTACTAAGACTATAGCTTCTCTTTTAGTATTAGCTATTACCCTATTAGTTAAGCTTATTATAAAGGATATATTAGTTTTTAGTAGTTTATATATTAGCCTATCTTCTAAAGTAACTCCCTCTATCTTTAAAGTAGCTAGTATTTATACTACTATTAATAGCTTTATTAATAGATATCTTCTTAAGAAGATAAAGCCTATATATAATATCTTTATAGATAACTATATATCTACTCTCTAGGGATATAAATAAAGTATAGCTTTTATATTACTTAGTACCTTATAAAGTATAGGTATTTTAAGCTCTTAAGAGAGCTATATACTTCTTAACTATTAGGCTATTTTTAATTAAAAATATTTAGCTTATAAGCTTTACTTATTACTTATCTTTTCCTCTTTACTTTACTTTACTATTTATAATATATCTTAAAGGTTTAGAAATACTTTAAACTATTTAAACTTTATATAGGAAAGTATTTTTATAAGGCTATTAGCTAGTATCTTATTAATAAGGAGATATATAACTTAAAATAATTATTTAGTATATTCTTAGTAAAGCTATATATTTTAGATATCTATATAGTAAAAGTAAGTTAAGATATACTCCTTTTTATCTACTATAAGTTAAATTATTTACTAATTATTATAATAAATCTTCTATATATCTCTAAAGCTAAATTTAAGATCTCTAAAGAGCTATTTAAAAGCTATAGTTTCTTTTATAATATACTTTAAGCTTAAAAGCTCTACCTCTATTATTAATATAGTTACTATACTTTAATATATAACTTTCTATTAGATTAAGCCTCTAAAGAGAGATATTATAAAACCTTAAGATAACCTTTATATCTCTTTATTATTAGTAAATAATATATTACTTATAATTAATAATACTTAAGCTATCTTACCCCTTAAGATACTAAAGTAAATTATAAGGTATTAAGTATAATATAAGTATTAAATTACTTAGTTTGTAGCTTAATAGTATTTTAGAGATAGGTTTATTAAGAATTATAATAGTAAGGTATAAGTAAATATAATATTTAACTATATTATAATTATAATATAGAGGATTAACTTAATCTTCTCTTAATATAAGAGGACTTATTATAGGTTTACTTCCTTATTAAACTTTCTAAGTAAAGTAAGGGGAAGTAGTATAATTAGTACTCTAAAGTTAATAAAGTTAAACTTCTTTATAATTTATTTAATATATTAATTATATAAAAGATAGATTCTTTATATTATTTAATTATAAGTAATCCTAATTCCTAGGTATTATTTAGCTAGCTTTTAGTTTTTTAGCTTATATTTTTCTTTAATCCCCTTTATAACCTTCTTTACTTCCTTTATATAGTCTTTATAATATAAAATAAAGATATTATTAATATAGAAGAGTATAAGGACTTTTTTATTATAAGACTAAAAGAGATATAGGTTTTTACTTATTAGATATAGTTTAAAGTAAAAAAAGGTATTTAAGAACTCCTTATACTAAAGTAAAGGAGTGTTATAAAAGCTATATAAGGCGTATTAAAGCTTAATAACCTTCCTATCTTTCTTAAAGCTATTTAGTAAATAATAAATAATAGGGGGGTTATTTAGCTTATATATAGCGTTTAGAAATATATTAATAATATTAAATTAGTAAATTTTAAAGTTAAATTACGCTATAAGAGCTATTATAACTCTAAATATTTTTATAATAAGGGTTATAATATAAATCTATTCTAAAAGGTATTTTTCTTAGAGGTTACCTTAAATATAAATTCTAGCTTTATAATAATTAAGATATCTATATTAATCTAGCTTATATATAAATACCTACTTAAGGGGTATTAGCTTATTTTTTACTTTTAATTTATTTATAATATCCTAAATGCTTATTTATTTAAGTTTATTAATCTTAATATTATATATTTTAATAAAGTAGGAGTAGAGTAGCTTTAGTATATATTAGATATCTCTCTATATCTTAAGTAACTTAATAAGCTAGTTAATATATATTTTTCTACTTAATATTATAAATATATACTTTAGCTTTACTTAGTAAACTAAAATAAAAATAAAGTAATAGAATAGATAGTATCCTTAGTTTGCTTCTTTAAGTACTTTCTACTACTTTAATATATATATTTTAAAGAAAATATCTTAATTTTATTCTATTTAGAGAAATATAAAGTATATTCTAAAGTAGGGGGATCACCTTAGCTTTATAATTTTAAGTTAGCTTAAGTTAGTATAGTTATATACCTATTTTAACTCCTCTTCTATAGCGCTCTCTTCTTTAGTATTTAGGTATAGCTATACTAGCTAAATAGGAGAGTTACTTTATAAGAGTAGTTATATATTAATATCCTCTATATTTAGATTTTATAGAAGAGAGGTATCTATCTAAATATATATCTTATTTAAGATTATATCTTTAGTAGAAGTTATATCCCTATTAATATCTTAAGTTTCTTTTATTATATTATTATTTTAAATAAGGTTTAATAATAGTATTTAATTTAGTATTTTATATATCTTAATAAGGTTTAAATTTAACTTAAGAGTAAGTATCTATCTCTTTTACTTATTATTAACTATTTAAGGTTCTCTTAGTAAAGAAAGGTATAATAATAGCATTTTATTATTTATTATTAATATAATATTAGCTTTATTTTATACTCTTAGAAGCTATAGCTCTAGAGGTATAAGAGATATTAGTTCTTATATTTTATTAATAACTAAGCAAACTTCTTCACTTTAGATTACTATTTTTATATTATCCTTTAAATAGAATATTTTCTTATTAAAAGTTATATTTTATATAATAATAACTTCTTAAAGTAAGGGTATCTAAACCCTATAGAGGTTATATAAGTTTATTATATACCCTATTAAGTATCTAATATACCTTTATATTATAACTTTAAAGTTATATTTATTCTTATTTACTTTATATTCTTTTTTAAAGGGGTATACTTTATAGCTATATATATAAACCCCTCCCTATTAAGAGTGAGAATTAACTAAGAGGTTTGCTTTATAAATAAGTTTATAACGCTTAATATAATCTCTTAATTAATTTTTTTTAACTTAGATTAATAAGAGCTAACTATAGTATTAATAAGAGCTTATATTATAAAGGAATACTATAGCTTATATTATTTTAACTTATAGGATAGATAGAAGGCTTACTACTTAAAGTATTATAATAGCTTTTATAATTAGTTCCTAACCTACTTATTCTATACCCCTATTTAGTTCCTTAGTATATAAAAAAGCTTATTTAACTTTAATCCCTATTTCTAACGCTTAGATCTAAAACTTTAATAATCTATTAATTATAATTATAATATATTTACTATTTTATTTAATCTTATATAATATAAAGCTATATTATCTCTATACTTAATATTTAAAAGTTTAAATAATAATAAAAACTAAGTATTAAGTTTTATCTATATATAGAAATATAAAAAGTTAACCTATATACTTATCTTTAATAACTAAAAGCTATTTATTTATATTAAAGCTTACTAAGTAGTTAAATAAATCCTATAAGATCTTATAGAAAGGTTATATTATTTTCTATTCTAAAGTATATTGTAATATAACTTACTTTATATATATTATTATATAATATTAATATTTAAAGTATAATATACCTTAGATCTTCACCCCCTAAGTATTAAGAATAAATTTCTTAAATGCTCTTTAGCTAAGATATCTAAAGTAAAAGTACTATATTTCTATAATATTAGTATAAGTTTAAATAAGTTCTTAAGAATATTACTTTATATAAGTTATTATAAAAACTAGTAAACTTATAATTAAAATATTACTAGAGGGAATCTACTTAGAACTAAAATATAAAAAATAAAGTTAATAATCTATAAAGGTAATATTACCCTTTTTTAAGAGCTTCTTTACTTTTATACTATCTTTATAATCTCTAATATAAAGTATATTATTAAATCTTAAGTACTAAATACCTATCTTTTATAATAAGTATTTTAAAATAATATTAATATAGAAGTTATTTATAAGAGTAATATTCTAAAATATTAAGTCTTAAAGTCTATTTACTTTATTTAAAACATTATAAAGGACTCTTATACTTCTTATTATAATAAGGTATAAAGTTATATTTATTTTAACTTACCTCTTTACTTTATAAATAATTAAGCTTTCTTTAAAGAGAGAGATATTATTAACTAAATAGAAAGCGCTATAGTTATTTAATACTATACTACTAAAGAGGATTCCTAAGCTTTAAGTATAAATTATATAAATCCTATTAGGTTTAAGTTCTAATATAAAAACCTTTACTTCCTCTACTATAATCCTTATAATAATATCCTTAGTAATAATATAAGTTACTATATTAAGTAGGAGGTTTACTTTAAGGGTAGAAATAGTAGTTAACCTTTTTAATCTACTAAAGTTATTCTTAAGTAATCCCTTTTTATTCTAATTCTTATTATTTTTAAGCTTAAAAGTATTAAAGTTCTTTATAATAAGCTACCCCTTATAAGCTATTTTAATATAAAGTTTAAAATATTTTAATTTATTAATTCTAAAGTAAACCTAAGTTACTTCCTTAAAGCTTATATAAGTTTCTTTACCTATAAAAGTAAATTTAAAGTAATTATAAGTAGATAAAGTTTATTTATAATTTCTTTTATATATATAATATAAAACTAACTTACTTTATAAAGATTTTTCTAAAATAAAGTTACTAGAAATTATATTATTAGATTATCTAGCTAATATTATAAAAACTCTATTAATATAACCTTTTAAATAGGTTTTTATTATATCTTTATAGAGAAGGTCTTTAAATATATTAATATACTAACTTATACTTTAAATCTTAGCGCTAAAGTATTCTCACTTAATAATATTAATAAGCTTTAAATTAGTTTAAAATAGAGTAAAATAGTATTAAATTACTTAGAAGAAAGTTTTTAATATAAAGGTTCTTTATACTTTTAGTAGTTTATATTAAGAAGCTCTAAGAAATATACTTTAGAAGTTCTTAATCTAAATATTAAGATTAATAGTAGAAGCTACTTAATCTAAAACTATAGTATATTTTTTATAAATTATAATAAGGTTATTTAAGTTACTTAAAGTATAATATTACTTTAGAATATATATTAAAATATAAAAAGTATAATCTCCTTTCTCTAAGAGCTCTACTTAAATAAGTATAAAAATCTCTTTTAAAATAATATCTTTTACCTATTTATCTAAAGCTTTATATATTTACTTCTTCTATATATATTTTGCTTTATAAGCTATATATATAATAAGATATAAAGTATAAAGCTTAAGGACTTCTATAGATCTCTTAATAAGAAGAGTAAGTATAACTAATACTAATAGTAATAAGTTATTAGTAGCTTTTTTAAACTCTTCTTCTCTAAAGTCTTTATCTTTAGTAGTATTACTTTCTATAATAGCTTCTTAAGTATTTAAAATAATAGAAGTATATAATATAATAATCTTATTATAAGCTTCTTATTCTACTTTATAATACTTATATTACTTTTTATTTTCCTTTTAGATCTAATTATTAAGTAAAGGTATATCTTTAACTTTACTTAAATTAAAAGAGGTATTAAAAATATTATCTAAGTTAATATATTTCTAAATATCCTTAGTTTTTATTTCTACTTAAAAGGTAATATATTAAACTAAGAAGTTATAATAAGAAGTAAACTTATAAGAAATATTAAGGTTAGTAGTTACTATTATATTAGAAGTATACTATAAGTTAAAAGTAATTATAAGAATAAGGTTTTAAAATTAAAATAGAATATAATAGATATAAAGTAAATTAAATAAAGTTATAGTTTATTTTATAGATAGTAGTTTAGAGATATAATATAAGCTAAGTTTATAACTATTATAAACTAATTATAATATATATATAATATCTATATAAATAAAATAGCTTAATTCTTTCTAAATTAAAGTCTAATGTAAAAGGTCTTTTAAAGAATAGATCCTAACGTACTAGAATATCGTCAGTCTAAATAAGTAGGTTAGAAGTAGGTCACCTCACACCTTCCTCTAAGCGTAAGGCTACCTCAGATACTTAAGGGTATCACAACACTCACCAAAGACGGATACGACACGTCTGAGCTGGGCGACATCCATCTTCTACTTCGGCCAGCTCATCAGATCATACCCAATGACATACCTACTGCAGAGGTTTAACACCAGGTGGACACTTGGCCCAGTCGTCATGATCTGGGCAATCATCTGTGCTGCGACTGCCGGTGTTACTTCGTGGCAAGGACTCCTTGTTCAGCGCTTTTTCTTAGGTCAGTCATCATCACCACACGAGACACAAACCACATGCTTAGCCTATGTTACAGGCTTTACAGAGTCAATCATCCCAACAGCCTTCATGACAACCGTCAGCGGATACTATACCCAGAAAGAACAAGCCCTCCGGCAGAGTTGGTGGTTTTCGGGCACTGGCTGGTTCACAATCATAGGAAGCGCCCTGAACTACGGCTTTGCGCAAATCAAGGGCGGCGCGTTGGCCCCGTGGCAGTATATCTACGTGCTTGCTGGAGGGCTGACGTTTCTGTTTGGCATTTGGTGCTTCTTCTTGCCAAACTCACCACTGACGGCTTGGTTTCTGAAACCTGAGGAACGGACGGTTGCTGTGGAGCGTTTGCGGCGGGGGCAAACTGGCGTGAAGAACCAGACTATCAAAGGAGGCCAGATCAAGGAGGCGGTGCTGGATCCGAAGGTTTGGCTTGTGGCTTTGACTATGGCTTCTGGGTAAGTTATCGCAATGTGTGATATGCAAACTCAAGCTGATTTCAGGAACAGATACACTGTCAACGGCGCTGTCTCTGGGTTTGGTCTCCTCATCGTATCGACATTCGGGTACTCAGCCTTGGACAGCATCGTCTTCCAGTTCCCGCTTGGTGCGATTTGCGCTGTAGGCATTCCGCTTACTGGCTGGCTTTGCTCCAAATACCGCAACATCCGAATCATCACGCTCATCGTATGCACTCTTCCCGTTATTGCGGGGTTTGTCACAATCTGGAAGTCAGAATGGGGCGTGCGGCCGGTCGCACCGGTCGTTGGCTACTCACTGATCGGGTTCTTTGGGCCCGTCGTCAGTTTGACCGTCACTCTGGGTGCAGGTAACGTAGCGGGCGACACGAAGAAAAGCTTCATGGCTTCCGCTGTGTTTGTCGCTTATTGCGTGGGAAACATCGTGGGCCCGCAGCTTGTCCGAAGCGAAACGAAAGCACAGCACTATCCGGAGCTTTGGACCGGTTTGATTATTTGGTATGTTGTTTTCAAGTCAACATCAATCGCTGGGTCGCTAATAGGCATCCGTAGCTACTGCATCACCATCATTTCAGCATCGGCGCTATACATCCTGCTGTGGAAGGAGAATAAAAGGCGGGACAGTCTCGACCTAGATGAGAGTGAACGAGACAGACTTGCATTCAAAGACCTCACAGACAAGGAGAACCTTCACTTTAGATATGTCTTGTAGCTTATCATCCTGACAGCATGACAGCTACAGCACCATTCGTTCAATGAGATGACAGTTTTAGTACTTGAAGCACACCTCAAAAGCACAACTACATTGTTAAGTCATCTTCGCCTGCTGTGAAACGTTATCTCTCTCACTCTTCTTATTCCCGGAGTTTATCTCAAATGTGTCTGGACTCATAGTCTTGGGTGGCATGGAAGGATGCCGTCCCACTTGCGTCTTTCTCAGGGGTCGTGATGCAATCGTCGACGAGCTCCACCTTGGAACTGCGCCCGTTGCGACAACCAACAATCAGCACATGTTCGGATCACGACATGTCGGAGAGTCCCCGACGCGTCCGCACATGGCTCCGATATCGTCTCAATGCCTTGTCCACGCGGAACCCTCCGAAAAGGCACTCATCAGCATCGCATGTCACCAATTGAGGGGAGTGTTCATGTGCGATGCGCGCCTGGAAGCCCGTCTCAAAACATCTGACTTCGTCTTCGTAACCTTTTCAACTCATCAGTATGGCCAAGAAAATACGCAGAGTGGCTGTTATCGGCGCCGGCCCGGCGGGCGCGATTGCTACGGATGCGCTAGTGAAGGAGCAGGCCTTCGACGTTGTCCGCGTTTTTGAGCGACGAGATCTCGCTGGAGGAACTTGGTAAGTTCAACTAATGAATATAGTGATCTAAGATATTCAATTACTGACGTCCATTTGAGGGTTTACACTCCTGAGCTCCCGCCCCGAATCCCTTCCCTTCGCGATCTCGTCGAGCAACGCGCCAATCCCCCTGTCGACCTCCCCAAGAGCTTTCCCACATGGACTCCCAAGACCGAGAAGATCAATTCGCACCAGCTGCGCTATGCTGATACTGGCGTACACGAAACCCTCCACAGCAACATCACGCCCGAGATCATGGCCTTCACGCAAGAGCCCATCCCCAAGATACTCTCGGAGCGCACAATTGCCCAGTATGGCCCCGGCGCACCTTTCAGACACCGCGAGCTCATTCGAGAATGGGTTGAGACAATCTTCACGCGTGGAGGCCATGACAAGCTGGTTGAGTTCAGCACCACGGTCGAGCTGGCGGAGAAGAAGGGCGACGAGTGGGTCTTGACGCTTAGGAAGGTGGTGCCGGGCAGGTCGCAGGACTACTGGTGGCAAGAAACCTTTGATGCGATAGTTGTCGGTTCTGGTCATTTCTACCTGCCTTACATCCCTGAAATTTCAGGACTCATCAAGTATGATGAGAGGTTCCCGAGGCGTGTAAAACACAGCAAGCACTTTCGAAATCCCGAGGAGTTCAGGGGCAAGGTTAGTACCTATCACACTCTGCAAGGAGACCTTGCAATCTAACACGCGCATTAGAAAGTTGTAGTCGTCGGTGGTTCCGTCTCAGCCTTTGACGCACTACACGACATTCGCCTGGTATCACGAACTCCCGTGATAGCGTCTCTTCGTGAACCACTACCCGCATTCGGATGGGCCCCCTTCACCCATCCCGATATCACCGTAAAACCGCAAATCACGCACTTCTGCCACAAAACCGGCCGCATCACCTTTAGCGACAAGTCAACGGTGGATGACGTCGACATTGTTTTGTTCGCTACAGGCTATGACTTCAGCTTCCCTTTCTTGCCAAAATTGAAAATTGAAAATCGGCGTATCCCGAGACTTTACCAACACGTTTTCCACACCGATGACCCGTCTCTGGCATTTGTGGGCATGGTAAAATCCCCTACTCTCAAGTATGAACACCGAGCTAAACGATCCAGGTGACTGGTGGCTTCACCTTTCGTGTATTTGAGTGGCAAGCAGTAGCGGCTGCTCGCGTATTTGCGGGACGCGGGAAACTTCCGTCAACAACGGAGATGGAAAGGTGGGAAGAGGATCGTCTGGCCAAGCGAGGAGACGGCGTGCCCTTTTTTACCCTTTCCCCAGATTTTGAGGAGTACTTTGAGGCGTTGCGCGCCATTGCCGGTGAGCCTGCGCCCGGCTCAACGGGACGAATACTGCCCAATTTTGATTCGAAGTGGTTGGAGGCATTCGCCGATGTCATCAATGCTCGAGTAGACTGGTGGAAGAAGGAGACGGAAAAAGCAGAGAAACAGCAGAAGGCGCTGTACAAATCTAAGCTATGAAATGTTACCAAGTTTATCTTCACGGCAATCCATTGCCTATTACCAGCTACTGCTTACTCTGTATCCTTACAAACACTAGATATACCTCGGGCCCTATGAATTCCCCAGAGCGCCATATGCCTATGATCGAGAATTTGAAACGGCGAAATGAGCCATCTTAGTGTATCACTTACGCATCCCGAGGACTGGAACATTTCTCGAAGTTCGTCTTTATTCGATAAGAGCTACTTTAGTCGGGAATGATTTTCCTAACACTGTCATACAAACATACCAAAGCTGGCATCGGGATCCGAGATGGGTCTCGACTGGCTGTCGGAAAACGAGAGCTTTTGAAGGTTCCATCTTCCCCAGTCGTCCCTTGAAGCGACGAATTGAGCCCTTTCCTATGGCGTAGGAGCAACCAGGCTGCAGACCTTACTACCAAGGGTCTCGCTTCGGCGGAACATGATTCAGGCGCGGGAATGTCACTTGACCCGAGCCAACATAAGTATGGGTACCTCAACTACTTACTAGCTCGGAGCTTGGTGCAGACATGCTCTGCAACTCTTCTCGGAAGCATCCGGGAAGGATAGTTGAGATCGTCGCCAAGGTACTGTCATTACATCGGCGAAACGCACCATGCAACTTGTAGCTAAATACGTGTTGTTTAATATGCTCATCTCACGCAGACGTGGGAGAAGAAGCCAACCATTGCCTGGCTGCTTACGGTTCTCACTTTGGACATCACGTCAGCAGATGTCCATAGAGCGAACACAGTTGTCCTTGAGGTTAATGACAGCGATGGCCGGCTTCGCCAGGCTGTCCGTTGTGAGAGGGGGTACGAAAGTGTCACTACGGAGCAGGCCGAGGGCACAATTGGCCTACATGTGTCGGATACCTTGACCGCGAAGCTGTTCAAAAAGAGCTGATCTGCACAGGGCTTCTCATTTTCTAGTTACTATGCTGTACCTAAGAAGTTATCAGGCCTTCCACCCTAGTAACATGCCATTAGCACTAAATTTAGACCCATGAACCGATGGTAGTATCGTTCGGCTGGGCCTTTCAGGTACGTTTCCGGTAAGATAGTTGGGACTTCCTGCCGCGGTACGCGATGGACTGGAAGCAGACAACAGTTCACAGGTTAGTCGCAATTAGCACGTGCGCGGCTGCCTCGAAACTGGCTCTCTTGTGCTTTCAACCAAGATGCCGTCGCCTCCGTTCTACAATCTATGCCTCCATTCTCGTCTCGTACCCTATGTGGAGGACCGGTTCTAGTTGTTTGGCTGTTATGACGCTTTTCAACCAGCGCTACCCTATGGCCTCCAGGATGAATGACGAAGACGGCATACATTGTGCGTCTAAGATTGATTGCGTTCAAGCTAAAACGCAATCACTACTTCCACTTACAACCCCCCAGGCCCAGCTTATCTTTGCTGAGACCAATCATTGTGTGCCACACACGGTGGCCGCGAAAAGATCCAAGAAACATCCGTGGCGTCGCGGCCTTCAGAGACTGCTCATTCGAGGGAATGACGGTTCTCATGGTATTGCACTGCTTTCCTACCCTCCTACCAGTATGAAGCGTTCCCGCTATTACCATTTGGTATTTTTACGATCACCAGGTCCCAAAAGTAAGGTACTCGTCGTGGTTTAAGATGGACATAGACCGTCTTCCAAGAATGAAGGTCAATGGCGAGTGTTACTACCAAGATGATGAGGTCTCGGATGAGGCCTAGCGATTATCGACGCTCCGTCAGATTACTTGAATTACCTAACTTGAAGACTGGAGACGCCCTATGTCAGGCCACTCCGAACCATTAGCGAAAGCAACTCCCCGAATCAACCTTACACCAGAGCATCACACAACACGCAAGACAAATGCCACATAAAGAGGTGCTCGATCAATTTGTCTTGAAGTATCATTTGGACTTGCCTCAACATACCTCGACGCTTCCGAGAGCTTCTTGAACATGGAGTTCTCGACGGCTCCCAGGACTGTCCAGTATGAATCCTCAGACCAAGTCCGCCTTTGACCCAAAATTACTACCTTGAAAGCCACGGCTCTCAAGAAAGCATCTGGATGATTTACGCCGTGTGGCTATACGCAGGGCCGTTTATGTTGTTTGGAAATCCCCTTACTCCAGCACCTCATGCCTGCCGTTGGCACAAGATAGTTCTCTTACAGTGGTGATATTTACACCAGCTGAAGCCGCCAAGGATGAATGCCAACGATGGCGACGCAGTTGACCAGATGGGAACATCTATCATACTGCCTGTCCAAGACATCTCACTTTTTCTTTCAGAGTCCCCGGGCCCTCGACCTCCACTGTCTCTATATGAGGACCAGGGCGCGCGGTCTCAGAAGGAGATAAGTATGTCTTCGGGGTCTGACATGTCATAGAAGTGGCGCATCAAGACAGATATCTATCGAAAGATCATCTGACACTTTACTAATATTCATGATTGGACGAGCGTGCTCTGTCAATCAACCTTAAGCGGGAGGCTATGATGAGTCCGAAAGTATGGGTACTGAGATGACTATTGAAGCCCAATACTTGGCACTCATTCGCGGCTTTCTCGGTCTCCTGGAATGTATGATCTAGGATGAAACGGAAAAGCCTTAACCTGGCAGTGTGAAAGCATGGCAGCCGGTCAGACTTCCGCAATTCCTCGCCGCCGCTCCCAGAGGTGGACCATCTCTCCGCAACGAGGGTCGCTTTTAAAGATTTGCAAGTTTCTACCTGGTAAAGCCACCCTCGTACACCTTCCTTATACCTCCAGACTGAGTATAGTACTGGCCCTTCCCATTCCCTAGCTCCGAAGGCGGAGGCGTAGTCTCCAGAGCCGCGTCCGAGGGTAATCTGGACAAGCGGGCAGGCGATACAAGAGCTTACTCACATAGCGTCTGTATCCAAGATCGAGGCCCATGTGGCTGACGGCACCCACCCAAACGACTTAAAACGGGCATCATCAAGCCGCGGGTGCCATATGTTCGCGGAATAGTTTGTCTCTCGAAGGGGTATGGCTAAGTAGACAGTAATGCCTGTCAGCCTGAGCCATAATCGAGATGCTCTGACGCAGTGTATGCCCGCGTTCTCGCTCTTTGTCTAATGGAAGGTCTTACCGCAAGGTACGCCAGCAGTAGAACCGCAAAAGGCCAAACAGAAAGCCTGCCAGGAAGTTCGATCCTTACCGATAAAGAATTCGAGTCTGCGATGGCAGCGCGAGTCTGCTCCGAGAAAACGTGTTGATATATACCGGGCCCAAAAGAGAGCATCAAAAGCTGGGGGTTGCGCCATGAGGCACGCTTAGACCGTACCAAGCTGGCTCCGGGCTCGATAATTGGCGGTAATGATGATACCCACATGGGCCTAGCGTCGCGGCTGGGTTATTTGCAATGGCTAGCAGATGGTCTCAGCCTTCCTTGCTGTCGGGGGATTAGCAGCGACCGTGAGGGTAGAGCGCGCTGTGTTGGGACATACCGGTGCATCATCGTGCATTGGGAACAGCCGTGTCTGCTGAGGTGTCCTGGGAGCAACTCGGACTGGGTGTCGAGGCTGCTGAAAGCCTTTTCTCAAGGTACCATCTCGCCCGTTACATCAATGTTGCCGCAATGACACTCAAGAAGGCGCTCATCCGCGACAGGCTCTGGTCTGGATATTGTTAATGAGCTACCCAGTGTATCGCCCACGGAGTATGCGATACCACGATGACCATCACCATTGAAGCGGAGGACTTGGTCTGCCTGGCTGGCGTGGTCTTCTCCTTAAGGTTTTATAACAATAATGAACCCGACGCGTTAAGAACGCGATGAGCGACCCAAATGATCTTGTCCTCTTCATACATGGACGGGCGTTCTGGTACGTTCAGCCCGAACGACAACACGAAGTTGTTAGAGGGACCCGAGAAGCCCCAAAAACGAAAGTGTTGCACTGGAATATGAGTTTTGTATGTGTCTCTTCAAATAGGCGCCACTTCAACACCAGTTTACACCTTCCCAGAGTAGCAACGTTCGTGTATAACAGCCGCGCCGAAGTCGGAGATGGTTTAACATGATTGGCTGTCACCGACCTATTTCACCACCGTAGGACAATGGTCAGGAATATGTGACATTCCGGACTTGTGAAATGATCTTGTCAACGTATACCGCGAGACGATGCATCTAAGGCTCGATGGGCAACGAGCAGCGGGCCATCACCAAGATTGTCATCACAATGAGTGTTATCATTGAACGGAGTCTACGCCATACGTCAGTCGCCGCGGCATGGGAGAACGGGGAGCCTAGTAGTCCGCTGCTCTATCACGAATCTGCCTCAAAGAGAGTATGACGATCAGGGAATGGAGTCTACCGGCCGCAGGCTATGCAGATAGAGCCGCCCGCCTCTTCGAAGCGGCGGCGTCGCCAACCCAGCGACGTCAGCGGTCCTGCACCGGGCTACGAACGCGCGGTCGAAGGTGACGTTGCCCTGTCGGCGAGAACATGGAACTCGGTAGGTGAGCCTATGGCAGTTGTGAACCCAATACACGTTGTTCCAGTTTCTAGCGAGACTGCTGAACCAGCGGCGATTATCACGATTATAACCGCCGTGACGACTCGGCTCATGAAGACGATTCTGATGATAACGATGACGACCACGTCACGGCGGCTATCAGCGCCAAGATCGCCACACCAGGGCGGGCCAGACCTCGACGGGCAACCGTTCGCGCGGTGGCACTGTCCCAAGGTTACAACGAATGAACGACGGACAAAATTTACGATGCATTTGTGGAAACTCTGCACAGACTGCAGACTAACGCGAAGCACAACAGACGGGCCCAGAAACGTGTATTTCAACCTACAGCAGACGAGAAGTCGGGCCCTAGTCTCCCTCCGCATAATGCTGGAGAACCACAAGAGCAATGTGTCCAAAGCTGTTGAGCACGTTGCACCTTGAGGCAAGTGTGCTGTTTGGCTTGTTTCAATCTTCGAAGCAGTCCGAATCTGTACAGAATATCAGCCAGCATGGAGAATAAGCCAGCCAACCGCGGGATTGATGAATGTCGACTTTCGGGAAATCTCAGAGGCCGTGAGGCAGTACCTCAAAGCCAAGATCAAAGATGCTGCTAAGTTTCTAAACAGAGTCCTGGCTTATTATAATGCTATTTCGGAATGGATCATGAAGCTCCTGAGCTGGAAAAATCCGCGGGAGCAGGAGATATTACTCTTTTCTCGCTTGTATTACGCAATAACATGACTGTGTTGACCAGGGCCATTTGTATTTGGGCTTTGGTAGCAGACTTCCATTGTCAAACGTCATCAAGTCGGGCCGACAAAATCTCAATCAGAAAGGCTTTGACATTGACGCATGTGTTTCCTGCAGGATCATGGGATAGGAACGCGCGCGCTGACAGAGGCAACCAGCAGCCGCAATGAAAGATGGCTGTAAGGATGATGGCAATGTCGGCAAGCCAGGACCACTGAGATTTGGAAATCGCAGTGGAAAACACCTACCTCCCGGAGTATTGTGGAATTTCCATGCAAAGTCGACATCCTGGGACGTGTTAAGAGTTGTTTGGATGTAGCATCCGTTGCCCGGGCACGAGCCACTGGGTGCGCATATGCGAGTGTCGTTAATCTCGCATGCGTCTCTGCTAGTTGAGGCAGAGCACTCGATCTCAGCAAATCATTTTTGTAGTTGGTGGGCTATCTACGTGAATGTATCAGCAAAACAGCATGCAGAACAACGGTATTACTCTGCCAGAGGTAGTGGATGTCTCACCCCGGTTGTACTTTCCATTTGATTGGCCACGACACCCTGAGAACTGATTCCTTGATCGTCTTACTACAAGAACCCCAGAAGGCAGTAGCTGGGGCCCTCCGGCACCTTCCCTCAATGCCTTCCATGGACGGCATTGAGAGAATTCTCGAAAGCCCGAACAGCTTTCGCTCGCGAAGGGGGGTCAGCAGCCCAGAAGTTGGGCCCCTTCAACGGTTATTTCGCAAAGACCTCTCAGGACGGCCGGAAGGCCCAGCAGGGCTAGCCGAGCCAGCCGAGCCAGTTGGACTAGCATGCCGAGCAGGCCCAGGTCGACGATAACTTTGCAGATATATGCGATGGCAAACTGGCACTGCCATGGGCTTGGATGATTGCAAGGTACCTCACCTAGCGATATCCGCAACGGAGGCATGGACCGCATTTCTCTGCCGTCATATCATTTGACCTTGAAGATAATCCCACTCCATGCTGGCAGCTGACTATTTGCTGGGCAGAAAAATAGACACCGAAGACAGCTCTGTTCTTCGAATAACTTGAGGCGAAATGAGCTGTTTCCCAGGAGAATCGCCACAAGTACCAAATGGCTTTGCATGGATGAAGAACGGTTCCAATGAACCGGCGAAATGGGTCATCTTCAACGGAGTGCTCCTTGGGGCCTTGCCTGCGGCGCAACTGCTCCGGTGGCCCATCACGCGACTGTCAGAGCCGACCTGCCCAAGGACGTCGGGATTGCTGCAGCGGCAAGCCTACAGTGTAAGATCCGAGAATCCATCAGATTTAAAGGCTGCCTTTGCGCGCCCGCGCCCCCACTTCCGAGCTTTTCCTTCTGCATCTCAGTATCAATTGAGCCAGGTTAGCTCCTCTTGCGCGTTAGCCATCATTTGTGTGCCTGCCCGTCACATCTTGGGCCTGCAGACGAACTGCAGTCGGCCTAATGTATCCGTAGGTGGCCACGAGCATCTCGGGGGCCATGATGTTGAGGGAAGAATAAGTCGCGGTTGAGAATTTTCCACTCTCATACGCCCATGGCTATTTTTGGTAGCAGGGGCATGAGTTCCACCCCTCGAGGCATGTAAACCAGGCGCATGTCGAATGGGGAGTGGATTCTGGTATTTTATGATAGTGTGCCCTGTGATCTAAGGCCATGCAGCCCAAGTTTATATCATTCTGACAATATGAAGCAAATTTTTAAAAACCAGTTGATTCGATGATTGAATTTGAATTGGGTGATAAGAACACACGGCTCCACAAGAGAGAAAGTGTAACAAAGCAAAGAAAAAAACAAGGACCGACTGCAGTCGGCAGCTTCATCCCCAATCAGCAACAACGATCAAGGAATTTCACACCACCTGAAGAAAGAGCGATAGAAGAATCTTCGTCTGGTGACAACCTTCACAATAAAAACCCTACCCTCGCTTAGCACCAACAGCCACACAAGATATGGTCTGGAATCCCACTGGGGCAGATGCCGCCTGGGAAGGCTGCTTGGAGGTTGGCCACCCTGACCCTCGCACCACCAGCCTTCCCGTCTCTACCTACCTACCTACCCTGCAGAAGAATCCTGGGCGGCTGACGTCCAAGTTCAAGTTCCACAAAAACCACCACAACCTCCACCATCCCCAAAACTCCTCCCAAAACAACCCATCGTCAACCAAACACCCAGCAAGAACTTTCACAACACAGCCCCCTCTGAAGACAGGATCTCGGCGAACTGTTCGCATCTTCAACAACATCAGCTCCAACAGACGGGGAAGACCGTAAGATGGTATATATATACCATCGCCTTCCGGGCTTGAATCAAAGTTCCAAATTACCCTCTTTCCAATTCCCAAACAACAATACCAACCATCAACTCGGGTAGGTATCAACACTGACAGACAAGCATTTCAAGCTCAGAGACCCTACTTACCATCATCTTCTGGGGTTGAATTGAGGCCTAATTTTCCCCCTTGTCATGCTCGCTGTCTAACGCCTACAACAGGTCCTGTTTCTGCGTCCAATGTTGGGTCGCACCAGCCCGCTCAACCGGGAACTTAACCCCTCCTTCCACTTCACAGCACACAAAGCACCCGATATTTCCGGGAGAAGAATGCCCACAAAGGTCAGAACGGGACTCCTTGTCTTCTTCGTTCACCAGCTCATTAAGACTCGGCCCGTATGTTGCAGGAAGAATGCCTCTTTCGCCGAAACCATCGCTGACCAACACTATTTCACAGACAGGGCACGCGTCCATGTTCAACGTCCATGGGGTGCCTTTCGCCTTCCCTCCGCCCTAGGTGTGGTTGCTGTCCGCCCGGGCATACCTCATCCCTCCTTCCAACGGCAACGACATGTCTGGGTCTGGTGGTTTCGTTTCCCTCATTTGAATGGCATCCAGGTAAGCACCCCATTCCGTCCGCATCCGCCCGCGGGATGACATTGATTCTTCCTTGGCTCTAACCTCAGAAGTTAGTTGCCTGCAAAATGTCCAGCATCGACACTGAGCAACGCTCGCCTGGCCAACAGAGAGCGTCGCCGATGGGACCCAACATACGGCCAAACTGCGCATTTGGCCGCCGGCCCCAGCTTCAATAATCAGCGACGCTCGTCTGGCAACCACAGTGAATCAAGAATGGATTTGCCTTGAGGGAAGCCAATCGACGGACAAAACCTCTACCACACCCCGATCACAGCTTACCCAAGTTTCCAACTTCAACAGACAGCGCAGCTGCTCCGGGCCAACAGACGAGATGAGCCACTCCAGGTGTCTTGTCCAGCATCCCACGCCAAACACCCAAGGTTCGCGGGTTCCTCGCCGCCAATTCATGGGGTGCTTCGCGCAAGAAGTCATGCTCCCCATGGATGTCATTTCCTCCTGACACCTTCCTCGCCGACATGCCTTCCAGCCTAGAAAGCTATCAACCACCACAGATTTTGACACTAAGAGGGTACCGAGCTTCTCTTACTTGGCGCAGGCTACCCTTTTAGTGTTGAAATCTGTGGTGGTGCTCAACTACCTCATCATCCCCATTCCCGTTCCCCCCCTTGTCGTTTTGTTTCCAAATATTCCAGGTAATGGGGGGGACAAGGGGATGATTATGAGGGGAATGAAATGGTTCCTGAGGTGGTCTTGCGCTGGCTTCTTTCTCGTGCAACCCTTCTCGTCGTTCATGAACCTGTGGAAAGCTTCTTGAGCATGGAACGGTTTGGTCGGATCGCTCTCGCAGGCCGCTTACGTTGCCGATGAGGGCTACGGCCACTTTGGAATGCCTTACGTTCTGGGGAAGATGGTGTCTTTCCTCCGCAGCCGTTCTAACAACGCGCATGCCACCCTCTTCACATGGTTGCGAGGGCAGTTAGCGTCACCCTCACCAGTGAGGACGGCGGGCCCTTTCAATCTGCCCATTTATTGACCAGGAGCTCATCTCCAGATTCTCGCCACTGGAGCAACTTCGACACTTGACTCTCACCGCAGAGCAGCAGATCTCACGCGACTTTGACGACAATGGCGAGATCAACTCGGCTGGGTGGTTGGCGGCAGAAATGCTGATGTCGAATCCATCGTCCCCTTCGGTCTCAGTCCGAAACCCAGTCGTCCGCACCCATTTCTGGGCTTTGTTCACAGACTTCCGATGATGCAGCACGTGGCACTATTAAAGCTGTACCGCACCATGCATCAAGTGCCGCGTCCATCTTCAACAGGGTTTTGCTCCAAGATTCATGGTGGGCTTTCATGCTACGAGCGCTATCATAACAGCAGGAAGCTGTCTGGGGTCTGCGGTGATTGTTGACGGCTGAGTGGCAGACTATCAACAATGGCCAGACCCACGCCTCCGGCTTCGATATTGCCTCGGAGCCCGTCCAGTTCGTCTGGACGTTCAGTGTTCTCGAATCCGCTATTTCCCGACGGTAGGGTATGCCTCCAAAGGAACCTTCGCACAGGTGCTGACTTCCAACAGAGACTTTCGCACACCCACGCCTTTCGACCGGGCCTCGAGGCCTTCAACTACGTCTGGGCCTCGAGGCCGAGTACATGCTCACTTTTCCTATTTCTCAATTGTACGACACACACCCCACAGAAATCTTGGCGATGCTGACGTTGAACAGAGACTTTCGAACACCCACGCCTTTCATTTTCTCCGGGGCGTCGGAGATCAGCCACCAAGTTCGTCTGGGTGGTCTCCGGCGCCAGGAGCTCCGACCTTCCGGAGCACGCAGTTCGCGTGTTCCCAAGTCTTCAAGTGCTCAACCATGTACCTTCTCAATTTCCTCACGGTAGGACACGCACCCAGCAGAAACTGCGAAACAAACGCTAACATTGAACAGAGACTTTCGAACACCCAAGACACCGCTACCCCGTACGATCGATTCTCGGTGGCGGCTGCGTCTGCCACCTCCCCCATCGAACGATGGCCCCGATGCGGGATAGTCGCTGCCCTTCGCAGGAGATTCGGTTGTCTCGCTGCCCGCTGCAATCGCTGACGACGCGGAGGATGATGTTTCCGAGATCAGCTGGAAGACAACAATCTTTGGCGCAAGCAACATCTTCGCAACCCACTACAAGTCGATTTGCAGTGTCTTTCAACACAATGATCTGGCTCTCGCCTGATCGACGGGGCCGGTCCCGCCCACCGGTCATCTCTCGAACTGTGTTTCTTACACCTACGATTTCAAGGGCCACTCGGATGTGGTTTCAATGAAACAAGAGAAGCGTCTGCCTGCTCTGTTGCAACCTTTGGGTTGAAAGGGCAACGCCATAATTCTTGGTAGTATTCACAAGCCGATCCCTACTGGCGGGAGCGGCTTCACCGGTATGTCCTCAGCTCCTTTCCATCTTCAAAGGCTTCACTTGCTCAACTTACTACAGGTATCGGCACATCTCGGTGCCGCCATGTTCCCACCATCAGCAGGACGCCATTCGGGGTGGGAGCCTGGTGGCCCTCGCAGCGAGCTTTGTCCGTCCTCTTCGTTCACCAGCTCCATGGACACCTGCCCCAACCGGGTGGGCCGCCCAGATGGTTGCTTATTTCATGGGCTCCCTTCTCTTCGTCCTCGGCCTCGCTGCACATGGCTTTTGATGAAGCAACCTCTCAAGCTACAAAAAAGAGGGGAGCTCATTCGATTGTCAAATCTGGTGGGCCGAGCCATCAGCAAGGACAACACTGGAAGGAGAATATTCTAGCACCATCTTGGTGCGGGTGGCAGCTTGCTTCAATGGGTCACATTGCTGTGCCTCTGGTTCTGGGTCCCGTGCTCGTCATGTTCGACAAGGACTCTAAGGGCTCTCCGAAGTTCATTGATGCCGCGGCCCAAGCGCGTACATTCAGATTATGGCAGTACTGGACACAGATGAACACCAACTTGAACCAGGTGGACGAGAACACTTTCGCTGCTAACTCTCTCTGTTGTGAAGTCTGGTGGAACTTACAGCCAGCAGGACAGGTCCTTGGCACTGGAAGGAGAATAGGCTGAAATTACTTTGTTGTGGTTGGGTTTGTTTCTTTCTCTTGCTGGATGGGCTGTGGAAGGTTCTCAACACATGGAGCCTTGTTTCTTAGGGGCTGCTGCAGGTCTTTGCGACAATGCGCAGACACTTGAAGGAGAATATGGGCTTTTTTGGGATGAAAGAAACCGTGGCAGAGGACCTCTGGCGCAGTGGCGGTGGAAGGGAGAAGATGAAAGGAGATTTCATGGTGGACTTGGGAAAGCTAGGAGCAAGCAGGGTGGATGCTTTGTTGTTGACGAGGGGGGGTAAAGTCCTATCAAGCTCCTGATTTAGGGCTTCAGTAAAATAATACCTTCAAATCTTCTTCGGTATGGAAATTCACATGGATGTCCCGTGAGAATGCCGATATCCTCCCAATGGTTGAGTCCATGCGGAGGATGCCAGATATTGCCTTGGGTCCGGGACAACAGATGTTACGAGTAGTACAACTTCACAACAAGACTCCAAGACATCTTCGATTCTTCAGTAGAATAATGAGATCTGATTGAAGCGCAATGTATGAGATGCTTTCGAATTACAATGATTATGGATTCCATGAGATGCACCTGTCCCGTCCGCCTGCATTCCTTCCATCAAAGGCGACGCAACCATACTTTTGTGACATCCATCGATTTACTCAATCTTCCTTGGTGTCAGATGGACGTTCAAAGGTCCCTTCTTCCACAGCCCGTAGAGCTTCTGCTCCGTCCAGTTGGTGCTGTCCTCTGCCACCTGAAGGTCGAAATTCCAGATGACTCTAGCGAGAATTACGCGCATTTCGGAGTAGGCCAGGCTGGGAATCAATGGTCAGTAATATGCTACGGCAAGAGAGATTGGGGAGTACTGACTTTCTTCCGATGCAGTTGCGAGGTCCGAATGAGAAGGGCTGAAGAGCACTTCGGTCATCGTTCTCGAAGCGGGGGTCGCCGAGCCAGCGTTCGGGGATGAAGGTGGTCGGTTGGGCAAAGTACTTTTCGTTACGGTAGATGGACCATTGGGAGACCATGACTCTCGTCTGTAGAGCCTGTCAGTTTCTGTCACTGTGGAAATGATCCCTTCAAACTTACGCCTCCGGGAACGTAGGTCTCGCATATGTAGTCGCCGCCAGGCTTGACGACTCGGGTAAGACCGAACGGCACGACGGGGTAGACACGCATGCTCTCGTCCAGAACAGCGAGCATGTACTTGAGGCGCTGGACGCTCAGAATGTCGATTTCCTGCTCAGAATTGAAAGATGTTCGCACTTCTTCGGCGAGCTTGGCCATAGCTTCGGGGTACATCGTCAAGAAGTAGGTGACGCCGGAGAGTACTGATGCTGTTGTCTCGGAGCCGGCGATAATGAGGGTGTCGGCGGTCTGCTCAATTTCGGGCTTGGACATTGCCTGCAAGCGCACGTCAGTGACCTCACCTCTGGCCACAAGGGCAGCTAAACTTACCAGAGGGCCCTCCTTCATCATCATGGACTGCACGAAATCCGGCCTCGACTCGCCCAACGCCATCCGTCTCTCGACCTTCTCCTGACTCAACTTGTTGTGCATGCGTTGCTTCTCCTTCAAGTCCTTGGGCATCAACCACTTCGCAAACGGCCTCGTCAGCGCGTACCGCTGTAACTGGTTCCTGTACACCCCGGCGTGGATGTTGTCGAAAATGACAGACACCCATGGGTGGTACTCGGAGCTCTCGAGGCATCCGAACGGCTCCCCAAAAGCCAAGTCGCCAATAATGTCAAACGTCGTCCAGTTGTACCATGACACCATATTCAGTGCCTTGCTGCCGCCCTCGCAGTTCTCGTGCAGGCGCTGGATCAGCAGGTCGACCTGCTTCTGGATCAGGGGCTCCTGCGCGACCATGCTCTGCGCGGAGAAGCCGTGCGCGAGGACGCGGCGGATGCGGGCGTGGTCCTCACGGTTGGAGTTGATGATGCTGTGGGGCTTGTAGCGGGCGTTGACGGGGTCCTTGTAATTCTCACCACCGGAGCCGCCGCCCTTGGAGTGACCCATGAGATCTTTGAAGGCACGCGGGTCGGCGAAGTCGATCGTGTCTGGGGCGAGGCGCACGATGGGGCCGTATTTCTGGTGCAGGTCGAAGAGAGTCTTGTGGGCATGGCCGGCGGTGAGCATACGCGTGAAGGGCAGGCGCGTTACTGCATTGAGCTTGGGACCTGGGAAGGAGGAGAGGGGGTGGAAGTAGATGTTGTAGACGGCTCTGTATATCGCACGGAGGAAGCCCTGGTGGTGTTGTCAGTGTTGATACCTCTAGAGAGGGCGAGCTTGAATGTAATGGCAGACTTACAAGAGCCACCAGGGCAAGTGGCAGAGCCACTGCCAGGCGTACGTTGTTGAGGCTCGAGATATCGCTTGGGATGATCATTTTGACTGTGTCTGTCGAAATGCCTGTGAATTTCTTCTAGATGCCCGATGGCGTCTGAACGATATTCCAAGATCAATACACCATCTTGGCGAGAGGGTGCTGGCCATGATATATGCCCCAGTTATGCAGGTGCACAACTTGTTTCCGGGTGCATGCCCGCCGAGGCAACAGGCGCCACTCTTCATCACCGGAGCCGATGCCGCGCCGGGATCAACGGTGCAGGGCACAGCCAATCGATGGCGCGGGTGCTCCCGTCCGATCTCTGGGCGCTGACGTTACTCTTTGTTGGCCCCATGATGACGGGGGGCGGCAGTCTCTCCTGTCCTTTACGCCGTATTGGGCGAAGCTCTGTTGGGGCAAGGCGGGTGTGCAGCTCCAAGGCCACGAGGGGCCTGAGCGTAGCTGGCATTTGGGACGGTGGGACGGGGTTGTTTCATTGTTTTCGCGCGTATCCCCTAACGACGACGGGACGCGACATGAAGGGGTTTGTGTTTGTGTTCCTTCAAGGAGTGGTTGGTTTGCGGATTTCGGGGTGCCGTTGGGCTCCGGTGACATCAGACTGTGTGCGTCCTGAGGGTGTGTTCGAGCGGGAGAGCGAATGCGAGGAGGAGAATACGATGACAGATTCTCTGGTTCGCATTGACGGCGCTGAGTCGATTAGATGACAGGTCCTTGCCATGAGGTGCGGGAATGGCGAGGCCAGAGGCTGAATGGTGTTGTTGGTGGCGGCCGATGGGGGGCCTTCCTGCAGAAGCAACCTTGCCTACTTCAATCTGGGGTGCATCAGTGGCGTGGCGGCGATGCGGGGACGATCTGCGAAAAATAACGGCGCGGAGTTGGGGGCGGTTGGATCCCGGTTGGGGCGGGGTTGGAGGCTGGTTTCGGCACCGATATGTCCGCCGCGCGGACGGTGGCACCTCCGATGCGGCTTTGATGATGACGACTCATGATTTTGGTTCGGCGACGCGAAGTTTGGTGATACTGGCGGGCGTTGCGTGGCAAGCACTTTCGGGGACCGGCGTCTTGGTGAAGATCCGTGGTGGCACAGAGCAGGCTGCTGTTACATGATGCCCTGGAGGTGATGGTTACTGACAAGACGCTCAAATAATATGGACTCTAGGGGAATGGAAGGTAACTTACGCGTCAGAATACTGAAATGGATGTTTTCTCGTACTGATGCCAGCGAAGGGACAAGCAGTGAGTGGCTGAAGTAGGAAAGACTTGATGCTGGGGGTGGCTGACTGCTGCCATCGACGTCATGCCGTGTCTTACGTAAACCTAGCAAGGAAAGGGGCTTAATCGGACGGGCTTTCCATCTTGATTTCGCCGCACTTCATCATCGTGAAGCAAAGAAACAAGATACCCCATCCAAATTTACGAGTCGGATAAGAGACTGTTCGAGGGCGAGAAAGGGATTGCAAATTGTACCCAAAAGACAATGAGGCAGACCCAATGGAAGACTGCATGGCCAAAGCAGATGGAAGAAGATCAGGCACGACCGTGGTTGACAGCAACAAAGGAATAGGGTAGATACAAGTACATTCATTGTTCGGAGAAAGCTTTAGAACATCTACCTCAGATGCGGTTGGTGTTGTGGGATCTTGTGGAAGGTGCTCGCAATTGCGTTCATGGAAGCCATGGAAGGGGTCGCGCTTTCCTCAAAGCCTTTGTGCGGGAGGTCGCTCTTTCCAGAAAGGAAGGCAGCATCTCTCGACTTTGCGACTGCCTGCCTCACTTTTACCAAAGCCAGCCACGAAAAATCCACAACCTTTCCCACAACACCACCGACAGCCCATCGACACCAACCGAGAACCGACTGACGACGCCAAGATGGCAAACCTCGGTCGACTCCCCCCGGAGTTGAAGATCGCCATCGTCGATGTCCTATTCGACCAGGGTTCGCCAAGTGAAGATTTCAAACACCGGGACACCGTCATTAGTGCACTCGCGGCCCTCTCACTTGCCGACCGCTTCTTCAACTTAGTTGCGGAACCGAAGCTCTACAATCTCGGGGTTTTGCGACATCCCTACCTTCTTTGCTGGGCCACTGACGTTGGTTATCTTAATGTCATGAGGAAGATTTTATCCGTGTCCAACTTTCACGCCAACGCCGGCGTCATTCGCTACCGCCCTCAGGATGGATACAAGGAATGGAATCAAGACACCGAGTCCGCCAAGCAACGTTTTGATCAGCAATACCGAAGAGATGGTGAGATATTTCAGCTTCGGTCTGATTGGCTCAACAAGGGTGATTTCGGCGAGTGCCAAGACTTAATCGCGGATTACATTGATGGCGAGCAGGAGGAGGAGGATGACGACGACGACGATGATGATGAAGATGGTGTTGATTGGGCTTTGTGGAAGAGATTTGACGCCGAAGTATTCGGAGTTGTCAGATGGCTAGATTACGACCTCGACCATCTCGACATCTTGAAGGAGCCAAAGGCCGTCTATTGGTTTCCGGTTCACATCGCCGCGCGACAAGGAAACTTTGAAGCCCTCGTTCTTCTTGTTGAGTCTGGAGCCCTTCTGAACATTTCTTCAAAAGGCTTTTGTGTTCATGCGTCGGATCCGAAGAATCAAGATTGTCTCCACTTCCCCGACTGGACAGACGATTTCGACCCGACTGTGATGTATCCGGCTTGGACACCTTACCACATTGCCCTATGCCACGGACACCAAGGGGTAGCTTACTTTATTCTCGAAATATGCCCCCATATCAGCGAGCGACTCTTGTTCGAAGGAGACGGAATCACTCGACCAATTCCTAAGTTCATCACAGCCATGCGACACTCCTACCCAGAGTTTGCGGAGCTCTGTCTCGAGCGTGAGCTTGACGACATTGAGGAGACTCACCCAGATGTCTTCGACGGAACCCTGGTGTGGAGAGCCTTCTGGGAGTTGGAAAACTTCGAACTCGCTCTGGAGATACTGCTGCGTCATGGGGCTGACCTGGAACACGATTTGGGAGAAGGACACACTCTACTCGTCGAAGCCTGCTATCATTGCCATTACCGAGAAGCCCTCGCCCTAATCGAAGCCGGAGCCCGTGCCGACATCTTCCTCCATGAACCTGGGTCCAATACGAACCTGGAAGAGGCCATGAGAGGGCGCAGTGATCACTCCCTTAATGCAAACAGCGTGCTCGATCTATGTTGCAGGGTACAGCCGTTCTGGGTGGAGAAAGTTCCCGCCAGCCTTCCATCTTCCGATACAGCCCTAGCGGTTGTCAGTCATGTTATCGACTTTGGTGTTGACAATGTCACCAAGAACACCGCTGTTCTCTTCTCTTCTTCATTACATCGGGTGGATATTCTCGATTTCCTTCTCAAGTCGGGCGGCGATCTTCACGATCCAGATGCCGACAGTTTGAGCGCGTTGACCCATGCGGCAAGCCGGATTTCCGGAACACCGAGCCCTCAAGGGGAACTGGAGGCATGGTCGGCAAGTTTGGTACCGACAATCTCAATCATTCTGAACCACACAAAGAAAATAGGACGACATTTGGAAGGCGGCGTGGATGCAGCTGAAACGTTACTAGAGCCTTGTGTGCTTTTCCGAGGCGATGAAACAATCCTACCGTCGATTACGGACGGGGTCCTCCTTTTAATTTCAGAGGGCTTGGTGGATGTCAACCATTGCATCGAAAGCGAAACGCTCATCATGAAAGCAATGCGAATGGGGTGCTACCAATTTGCCTGCGGCCTGCTTGAACGCGGGGCCCATGTTGTGGTGGATGCGGCGAACAAGCGTGACGATTTAGCCAAGCTGTGGATTATGGCATTCGAAAGCTGGCATGTCGATGACGAGCTCAACAACAAGATGTACCGGTTGCTCGTGGATATCGACTCTACTTGCCGCATTCTCAAAGAGCCATACTTTCTCGCGACCGCTATATCGTTGGGTGCGCGTACGGTTGTGGAGCAAATGGAACCAAATGTCCATCTCGACAAGGACTGGGTGAACATGAAAAGCGACCTCTATCACGTCAAGAACATGCACAACTGCGACTTCTTTTCTGAAAAGATCAGTTACGATGGCTGGAGCTTGCTTCACTTTGCTGCGTATCACGGACACCTCCAGATTTGTCGACGCCTGGTAGCCATGAAGGCTGCAATTCATATCCCCGCAAGCGACGGGGAAACGCCATTGAGCATCGTCATCAGAACCGGATACATGCAGGAGTCGAAACCCATTCTTGAGCTTCTCATGGCAGGGAAGAAAGAGTTGGATCCAGATACAGCGGTTCAATATCGTCTAATTGTAGAAAGGGCGATCAACACCGGTGGACAGTGGGACGATGCTCGAGCAATCTTGGCAATCTGTCCCAAGATAAGTAGCGGTGGCCCTCTGCTCCTTCACGCCTTCATTCGTCACTGCTTTTCCTACTTGGAGAGAGATGATTGGTGGTTAGACGGGGACATTATTCGTGGCGGTGTTAATGTCAACGCCATTGACGAGAACGGCAACACGCCACTGGGATATCTTCTCGTGCTCATAATCAACGCCAGAAAAGACCGCGCCTACTGTCCCTTTATCGACAGTTGGGCTCCTGGCATTTTGACAACTCTCATCATGGCAGGGGCCAAGCCGAGCATTCGGAATTGCGAAGGACAGAGTGTGTTGGAACTGCTGGACATTGTCAGGGATTGGAAGGGTGGTAAGTGGTGGGTTTCTCGGAAATTGAGGACCAGCCTCCTCTATCAGGTCATGCTCTATCGCCAGAGTATTGGAATGTGATTGGCTGTTCCTAGATGAAAGAGGCAGTCTCTTTGATGGGCACATGCCGAACAAACGAGACGCTGCAGGAGGTTATACCTCCGAACAAATTAGCAATGACATCATGGCATAACCAGACGAATCAGACTAAACAGATAACCCCTTTGTCTCGGCAATATTTGATGACTAGATGCGCTCGTGAACATGGCATTTGTTGTCCGTCTTCCCAGTCCAAATCTCTTGTGAGCCTCGCAATTCGGCACAAACAAAGTGCTGATCATCACTTTATTTCCAATGGAAGAACGAATCCCACTTGAAGTCAAATGTGTTTACAACATTCCCGTTTCTCGCCGAGATGCAGTCGTGGCTAGGTGATTTCCGCGAAGAGCTGATGTTTGCCAGCTGTATTTCTAAGATGGATGCCCCGAGGCCAAGGCCTTTGTCACACAAGCTATTATTCCCAGTTCGACTTTTAGGTTTGTGATTTCTTATTTCCAAGCTTGCTTATATACGCAACACAAATGTGCTGCCAAGTAAGACGTCTTAGATTATGGGCATAATGATACGCATTTGATATCACACCTTCCGTGTCAACCTCTCCCATCAATTTTGTTGTCTACCTCGTTCTCATCCGCAACTGGACATAGACGACATCAATCTATTTTGTGTATCGCCTGAAGAGAACTTCATTCTTCCGGGCATTGGCACGGCTGCGGCGAAGCATATTCCAAGGCTTGATGTGTGATGATCTATCTCCTTCTCAATCATGTTTGAGGGGATCAGCGACTGCTTCTCATTTTAGGTGTCGAAGGTACAGAACATCACCAAGCAGGGACATCGTGACCAGTGCCGAACGAGAACACGAGATGAGAAAGCTTAATTGAACGGCTACGTCGGCCATGCTGTATGCCCTCTCAGTTGTGACGAGGAGGGAACTTCCACCGAAAGGCTCACACTATCGCCGAGAGCCACTGAGATATCTCACGGCCAATGGCATGAGGATGATCCTCCTGTACAAAGTGAACCCCAGGTCCTAGGTAAACGCTCCGAGTATTTCGCAGCTTCTCCATAAGCTCTGCCGCCTTCTCCTCCCCGATAGTTCCGCCAGGAGTGACCCAGAAGAACAACTTGGGCAGCTCTGTTTTCAGAAGCCAGGCCATGTACTTGTCCGCCATTTCGGCCACGTCGGCAGGCTGTCCCCCGATGGGAATCTCATTGGGGAACCGCCAGACCGGCTCACGGGACGCTGGATCGAGAAACGGACGGCGGTACTCCTCCATCTCCTCCTCGGAAAGCTGACGAACGATGCTCCCCGGCAGGATCCTCTCGATGAACACGTTTTGATCAATGATCAACTCCCGTCCGACCTGCGGCTCCCGGAACGGCCTGAAGTGCTCGGCCATGGCTCTGGGCGCCGTGTCCCAGCTGGAGGAAGGGTGCATGAACTCCATCAGGGCCAGCCCGCCGACGCGATTCTCGTTGCGGCGGGCCCAGTCAAGGCCGAGAGCAGAGCCCCAGTCATGCAGGACCAAGATAACCTTCTCCGTCGGTAGCACGGCATCCATGAAGGCATCAAGGTACGCTTGGTGATCGGCGACGCGGTACTCGAGCCCCGGGACCTTATCGGAGTCTCCAAAGCCGACCAGGTCCGGCGCAATGCAGCGACTTTTACCAGAGACGTGGGGGATGATGTTGCGCCATAGGTAGGACGATGTCGGGTTACCGTGTATAAAGACTGTTGCTGTCCCGGGCGAGGAACCGGTATCCACGTAGGCCATGTTTGTGTCGAGAACATGAACTCTCCGTTTCTCGAATGGAAATTCGGCCGAAATGTCTTGTTCAGGAGTGGAAGTCATTGTAAGGTAACGCAGCGACGCACGTTAGAGGAGGGAATTGAGACGTTGGTGAGATGAAATACTGGCAGAGCTACACAGTGAACTTTCTTCCTTTAAGTAGTTTCTGAGGACATTGTCACTAAGGCCTATTTCTAACTGTGATGCGATAAGGAACCGGCCGATCCGGGCGGTCTGGTGGTCGAGTCAAGCCAACATTTCGAGTTTGCCTGCCCTTGAACACCATGAAAGACATGGACAAGAGGCTCTGGGCAGCAGGTATCAGCCTGAGGTTGCCCTTCTTGTTTGCAGACATTAGTAAACGAGATAGAGTGTGGGGTCCATGTCTCCGGTTGACTCACAAAAGTTGGGTTTCGCTGATTACTGATCAGCCATGCTCTGTAGCTGGATGAGCATCTCTCCTGATCGAGTATCTCTTCATTCCCACCACTTGAAGTCACTTGGGTCTTCTGGTTCATTTCAATGGCTTCGCGCGCTTGCTACAGGACCTTGGAGGCGAGCCCTCAGCAAGCTGAACAACACTTGCACATGACACTTGGGGGTCGCCGTGACTTAGGCATCTGTCTCAGGTATTGGATGGCTGAAGCAATGACGAGGTCGGTCCAATCCGCCATTTCCTTGTTACGAAGGTACGGAGTCTCGAAGATGATGCTTCCACTCTCACAACCTCGGTCACGGAGCACCACCCCAGAACCGCATCTAAATATTATCAACCTAATTCTCTTGGGAAAGTCGCCACGATCTGCTAAGCATGAAGCCGTTGCGCTTGCTTGTGAAGACTGGAGGCCTTAGTTTGATTGTTCAAGAAGGAGCGCTTAGTTGCTGCGCAGATCCCGTTAGAGCAGAATCGCATGATACTATGGTCTTCACGCTTGAAATCACATTTACTCGGCGAGAATCTCACTTTCAGGTGTATGACGACAGGAACAAAAGCACAGACCTCGAGTGTCTTAAAATCAACTTAATAGGGCATGTTAATAGAGAATATGCCTAGGTAAGATGGTTTTCCGTCCAACTAGTTAAACTTATCCACCCAGACAACAAGCCTCTTGTTTACGCTCAAGGATTGCTCGTGACAAATTTGCTTCGCTGCCTCAAGCTCGGCCCATACTTCAGCAGTAACCAGGGGATAGGTAGAAGTGGCAACGACAGGAAGGCGAACACGCTGCCAGCCCAATGAACACCCAGCTTCTCGTACATCTGAATAGTGAATAAAGGGAACACCGCACCGAGGATGTAGCGAAGAATTCCGTTGGCGGCCAAGGCTGGTTGAATATTAGTACATGTGTGATTTGAGAACGCGAGCTTGGTCATGCTTACCTGACGCAGCCGCCTTGGCGCCGTAGAAATCGACCATGTAGGTGATGACAGAAAGCTGGAATACATTAGCATCTCGTTTGGACAGAAAATGAATGAATTCGTACGAAGAGAGAGAATGCTCCCATGCCGAACGGGATCCCGGCTGCTACCAACGCAGCCCATTTTCCACCAGCGTGTGCTTCCCATGCATACCTAGAGTAATTACACGTCAGCATCTCAAGTCGTTGCTGCGAAGAGGATGGCTTACCAGAATAATCCGACAGGCAGCAGAACACTTCCCGCAAGCGCCGCATACAACCTCTGCTCCGGCGTCGCTGTTCCCGCCTTGAGCGCCGGGCCGCGAAACTTCGCATCAAACACTCCGTACATAACTGTCGCAAGTATGTATCCGATGATGATGCTGATGAAGCTCAGACCCACCTCTCGCAGGTTGAACCCGTACAGCTTCTGGAGGATATAAGAACAGCTGGCGAAGTAGCTGAAGATCATCGCATACGCGAACGCCGAGTAGATCGCAAGCGAGGATACGATGATCTCAGTAAACAGCATCTTCGTCGGACGCATCACCGCCCCCTTCGCAAGCGTACCCAACCGAGATAGCGTAATATCCTGATGATCCCCCATCTCCCTCCTCAAAATCCACGCCTTCGACGTCTCCCTCATCATCAACGAGGCCACCCAAATCGGCGCCCCGACCATGAGCAGGACATACTGCGTCCACCGCCAATCGCCCCCGCGGTCCTGCAGCACGTACGAGCCCGCCAGCGGGCCCAGTGTCGGGCCCAAGAACGGGCCGAGGATAAACAGCAGCGAGGCGCCCGCGCCGCCGCCGAGGCCCCAGATGTCGGCGATCGTGCCGGCGCCGACGGCGATGCCGGCCGAGCCGAGAGTGCCGGCGAGGAAGCGGCAGGCGAGCAGGCCGGAAAAGGAGCGCACGGCGGAGGCGCCGCCGAGGAAGGCGAGGAGGAAGGTGCAGGTGCTGAAGTAGATCCACTTGCGACCGAAGACCTCGGAGAAGGGGGCGATGAAGACGGGGCCAACGGCGATGCCGAGGGTGTAGAGGGTCAGGGGGAGGAGGGAGCGGGTTCGGGAGACGGAGAATTCGGTCATTATTTGGGCGGTGGCGGGGACTGTTATTGAGGTCGAAAAGGTGCTGTGTTGTAGTGGTATTAGTTGACGGTTTGCTTAGTGAAGGGGGGTGGAGGGGAGGCAACGCACATCTCGAATGCTAGGAAGCATGGGATCATGGTGTGGACGACTTTGACGAGATGGCTCCAGTTCTGAGGGTTTCGCTTCTCTCGGGGATCGTCCCAGGCGAGTGGTTGCTGGGCTTGGGTGCCATCTTCGAGGGATGTTGTGTCGTTTCCGGATTGCTTCTCGATGTCCTCGGACGGAGGCTCAAGTCCCGGAGGAAGTTGTGTTGACGGGTTGCTGGCCATAGCCATGGCGAGGAAAGAATAACAATAATTAGGTACGAATTAAATTCAGTAGAGGGAATCCGAGGGCATTGCTTATTTGCTGCTTCTCTGTCGCCAGCTTTCGGGGAACACACTTTGATTTAACCACGCAAAGACTCAGCGCCGTATGTTGATATCGGCGGTTGACTTGGGCGAAATCCGTATTATTGATTAGACTTTTCGGACTTCAGATGGCATGAGCTTACGTCTGGCCGTAGTGCGCAACGGAGCCCATCTCAGGCTACCTGTCATCGGAGAAGCTTAAAAATGAGAATGGTCCTCCCTTGGATTTTGAGATGGATTCAGTTGGTAATCACATCTGAGCCTGATCCAGACAGCCACCCTCGGCCTATGAGCGTGCAGTGTTGGAAAGATGTGATTAGTGATCTGCGCGAGAGGTCTGAATAGTGATCCAGGGGTGGTGCGGACGTTGGGAGGATGGTCTGGTGTTGAGACGAACTGCTTTGCTTCCAGATGAACGCTGGAAGGAAAGGTGTGCAAGAAAGCATGTTGCTTTGGTCATTTATGACACCGAGCTATCTCGATCATCATTCATTTCAGATGGAATTGCTGCAGAAGCTGACTTGATGCTGGTGTACTGCGATCCAGGACAGTGGCATTTGTGATTAGTGAACGTGACTCCCAGCCGAGTTAGCGCGATTTCTTGCGCCCGCGCCAGCCAATGCCAGTTGGACAAACAGCTGTGCAAAACCTCACGCATGTCAGATTGATGTGCTGCCCTGTTTTTGGACATTCGGCTGTTGGTTCTGCGTGGGTCTGCGACAGAGTGTAGTGGGTAGATCGGGTTTGCCAAGCTCCGATGAACGGCATATCGGAGTCAATTCCGTTTGAATGTTGAGGAAACATCCGAGTACAATGTGTAATATAAAGGCATGATGTTCTCTCTCAAGATGTATGGAGGCTCGGTAATGACTGTATTTCAGCAGAAAATCTAGACTGGTGGGACGGACGAAGGTAAACAAGCAGGTGGGTTGAACCTCTGCAGCGAATGTTGAAGTTGTAGTGTCCCCAAGTCAAATAGAAAGAAGAAAAAGCAGGACGGTGATGTTGAATCTAGCCGCCATGGTAGGGTTGAAATCGTGTGCGAAAACACGTCACGCAATCTCTGTTCATCCCCTGGTCGTCGCCAGACGACGCCCGATCAGTAATCAGTTCCACGACTGATAACCTCCTTCCTCTCCTCCCTCAGCAGGATCGTATGCTCAAACTGCGCAGAGTACGACCCCTTGATATCCACCAACGGCGGATACGCCTCCAAAATCCCCTCCTTGACAAGGCAGTTCAGCCCAGCCAAGTACCGCTCCACACCAAGCCTCTCTAGGTACCGCCGACAAAACACCAGCGTGCCGAACTGCTCACGAATAACCTTGTACAGCTTGTTCGCGCTCGCAAAGGGCAAGTTGACGTGCTTCGGGGCGTCGTCGCGGAGTCCGTACCCGTACACGCCGACGTCGTCGGACGTCTTGCCGCGGCCGGTCGAGCCGAAGGTCTCGATGGCGAAGATCTCGCCCTCCTCCATCTTGGTCTCGTCGTCGTTCTTGATGAAGGGGATCGGCTTGGAGCCGTGGATGCGGTAGTGCTTGATGTCGTGGGCGCAGATGTTGCGCACGGGCTTGATGGGGTAGGTCTTGCCGGCGATGGTGACTTCGTAGGATTCCATGGTCTCTTGGATCGCGGCAGAGACGTCGCAGATGCGCACGTCGATGCCGGCGGTCTGTTGCTGTTAGTGAGGTATCCGGCGCAGACATGGGTAAGCAGGTGTTGCTTACTCTGATACCAGTGTTCGTCGCGTCTTTGACGGCGGCTAAGAGGTCGTCGTATACGGGGTCGAAGGACATGGTGAACGCGCTGTCGACGATCCATCCATTGACATGGACGCCGTAGTCGACTTTCATCACGTCTTCATGCTTGAGGACGATGTCCTGCTGGCCCGGATTAGGCGTGTAATGCGCCACGCATGAGTTGACCGACAGGCCGGTCGGGAATCCCATTCCAGCCTTCAGCCCATCTCCCGGTTCGATGGCCTGGTTCCCGAGAAGAGCCCTCACGCCATCCTCAATCCCGGTTGCGATCTCAGTGAGCGTTTGTCCGGGCTTCACGGTGTCCTGGACCCAGTACCGCACCTGCCGGTGGACTTCAGCGGCTTTGCGGTAGTCGTTCAGCAGAGTCGGATCGTCGAGGTGGTACCTGTCGAGATACCGCAGCTCCTCGGCCGTCGTGCGAGACGTGGTGAAACCCTGGGCGTACTCGAGGAACTCGCCAGCTGGATACTCCCCCGCGGTGAAGAGCTCACTCAGTGGGACGCGAGGCGGCGACGACTGGACGGCCGCAGCGGCCTTCTTCTTGTTCTTCTTCTTGGGCTTTCGCTTTCGCTTCTTCTTGCCGTTGTCGGTAGAGCCGATTACGGCGGCCGCCTCATCGTCGTCGTCGTCATCATCGCCGCCGTCCCCGAGGCTGCCGTCGCCGTCGCGCGAGAGGTGCGCGCCGCGGGGCTCGCCGCCGGTTGAAGAGGGGCTGGACGAGATCGGGCCGTCTGCTTTCTGTTAGCAGTCATGGTGGTGAACTTTGGACGGGTCGGCGTACCATTTCCCCCAGGCGTCTGGTCTTCATGTGTTTTGGCACCCATTCCGACATGAATGCTGAGGCAGTTGATTGAAGTGGTTTGACGAGGTGAGTGCAAGATGAGACTCTGATCGCCAAGTCGTCCCCGCATCGACGAGGGCGGCATGGCGTGAGACCGCGGCTGAGCGGTCACCCGCGGCAGAATCTGTCATTGACATCGCGAAGGGCGTCGCTTACATGCTCGGTGTTTTTGAACATTTTATGGGGGATACTGTTGTGACTCATATGTCATTCCATGACATTAATAATGGGTCTTTGGATCAATATCAAGGCCCAGTCTACGGGTAGCTACGGATGAACCGCTCCATGGCTGGGAGTCCCTGTCGCAGCAGTTCGGGGTCTCCAAGAATGATCCTCATGTAACCCTTGAAGTCGCCCTCGGCGCCCTCGCCAAAGCAGAATCCTCCGGGAATAAGACAAACGCTCTCGGTCTCCGCCAGCTTCGTGCAAAAGTCGACATCGTCGACCGGCGCGCCCTTCCCATCAAGAACCTGAATAAACGCTGTTCCCGCGCCCTCAGGCTTAATCCACTTCACGCGGTCCGGGTTGCGTTTCACCAGCCCTTCAATCAGGTCCATCCCCTCGCGACACAGCTGGATATTCCGTTCCATGAGAGCTGGCGTGACCGCTGGGTCGAGGGCAAACGATGCAATGCCGCCGTCGATCTGCGACACGGCGATGGTCGTGTAGGCGCGCTTCATGTTGATGGCCTTGACGAGCTCGGCGTTCTCCGTGATGATCCAGCCGAGGCGGATGCCGGGGAGGGCAAAGGCCTTGGAGAGAGAGCCGGTGGCGACGGTGTTGGCGTAGCCGAGGGATACGATTGACGGGGGCTTCGCGTCGGTGAAGAATAGCGGGGAGAAGACTTCGTCGCTGAAGACGGTGATGTCGGCCTTCTTTGCGATGTCGATGACGCGGAGGAGGGTTTCTTTGTTGAGGACGGCGCCGGTCGGGTTATTAGGATTACTAGCAATCAA
Source organism: Colletotrichum sp. SAR11_239 (assembly GCA_025328985.1). Lineage (NCBI taxonomy): Eukaryota > Fungi > Ascomycota > Sordariomycetes > Glomerellales > Glomerellaceae > Colletotrichum > Colletotrichum sp. SAR11_239. Next base: position 62,140 of record JAKMWZ010000001.1, read on the forward strand.
GTTAGATCGAGGTGCACACGAAAGTGAGGATTGCCCCAGAGTTGGGGGGCCGTACTTCAAGATGATTGCCTTCGTGTTAGGCCGAATCAATTGCTCAAGCTCGTCAATGCGTGGGAGCCATGCGTTGCTGTCATCCATCTTCCAAAGGCTGACATCCACGCCGTTCAGCTTGGGAATGAGGTACAATTGTCCGTAAGTTGGGTATTGGCAGACGACGTGGTCGCCTGGGCCGCAAAAGGTTTCCAGGAGCATGTAGTTGGCCATGATGGAGCCGGGCGTGATGATGACATTGTCACGGGTCAACTTCTTGTGTTCCGATGAGTGCAGAGCGGCGATGCTGTCGCGCAGCTTATCTTTCCCGTCGTGATTTCCATAGCTGAGCTTCAGGTCTGGGTTGAGGATCTCGAGGTCGGGGTTGGTGGAAAGCTTCTTCAGCTCGTTGATGGAAGGGGCCGCAGTAAACGAGCCTTAGTGGTGAGTATGGGTCAGAAAACAATTGAAGGGGAACAACTCTTACCATGCAAGCCATACAAGCTGCCGGACTAGGAAGAGTCAGAAGCTGTGCATGCAGGAGATGAAATAGAGCAATTGCACCTACCGCGTGTTTACGATCTATGTTCGGTCAGTGAGCTGTCAGATGTTCAAAGATAATGGGATATGTCGCATTGACGTACTCCATTGATCGATCTTGAACTCTTCGACGGTCCTCATGGTGATTGAGTGGGATGATTGACTTCAAGCAGAAGGAGGAAATGAATTGGGGTTGAATTGGGGTTCATCGATGCTCAGATGCCAGGCATTCTCATTGGCTTTTTATAACGATTCGGGAGATCACGCTGGTGAGACGGGCCGCTGATCTCCCTAGCCCGCCTTGCAGCGGCTCAATGCATGAGGATTGAGTCACCGCGATAACACCAAGAATGAGAGCTGGGGGCTGTCCCACTCAATACGTGACTCTTCACAAGCTAGACCGCTTCTGATCTAAACATTATTGAAATTTACCCTGACCGCAACGGAGAAGACATGAATTCAGAAAAGCTCATTTTTCAGCTCAATCTAGCTCTATCTTGATGTGCCCACTCCCACGACTCACACAGCTGAGCATATTGGTTTTTTTCTCTTTCGGATAGAGCGCCGTGCCTTTGTGGGCAATCTTGCCATCACAAACAGTCACCTTGCAAGCACCGCAGCCGCCCGTTTCGCAGAAAAACGTCATGTCGAAGCCTGCCTCCCGTAATACCGTCAACAACGTCTTGTCAGAGGGCACGTCCAACTTCTCCTTCCGTCGTGACTCGAGCTCATTCACTTCGACGGTGAAAGGCTCACCTTTCGTCCCAGCGGAGTCCGCTCCGAAGCTCTCAAAGTGCAGCATGTGGTCTGGGTATCCCAGGTCTTCGGCTCGTCTCTGAGCGGCGTTCATCAGTCCTTCTGGACCGCAGCAGTAGATTCTCGTGGTGTGCTTTCCATCTTTGTCAGGACCCGGGATCAGGGTGTTCAAGTCCAGGCGCTTGCCTTCGGCTTTGGCATAGAGTGTGATTTTTTCGTCGGGAAAGCCGTCCAGAAAAGCAGCCTCGTCGCGGCTTCGTGTTGCGTAATGTACCTCGTAGTCGATGTCCTTCTTCTCCCACTCGGCAATCTTGGGGAGAAAGGCCGTGACGCCAATGCCCCCGATAACAACGAGTCGTTTCTCAACCAGCCCATCCTTGATGCATTTCTGCTCGTCCTCCACGGCTTTCGGAACCCCGCCAGGGGCCATGGTAATCATCTCCCCGACCTTGAGCTTCGTGTGAAGATACCTCGATCCACCCCTGGAACGATCGTCGTGGGCGACGCCAAGAGAAAACCGGTTCAAGTCTCCCGACACAATCGAGTATGAGCGTGAATACCTCTCATCGCTCGTCCCAAACTCAATCTGAGCAAACGCAAACTCTCTGAACGCGGGCTCGTTGATCGTGAAAGGCTCCCGGAGCTGGAAGGTGAACTGCTTGACCCGCGATGTGATGGGCTTGATGCCCACGACTTCGTACCTCTTCGGCGTCGACTGCAGGCGGTTCTGCGCAAAGTCGCGGACCATACTTGTCACCACCTCCAGGTTGCACAGCTCCGCCACCAAATGCAGCGCGACATTCTTCCCCTGGATCACTCGCTTGATATTGAGAATCGACCACCGCGGATGAGGCCGCTCCACAAGCTGTATCATATCGCCGGCGCAGATATACCCCGCCGTCTTGACTCTCATATTCCACCCCGTCCGCGCCGTGCGACTCACACGCTTGAGCGCCCTGCCCCATTCGAAGCGCAGGTTCAGCTTATAACACGGGCTGCGCGGCTCGCTCACCTCCACCACCACATCCTTCCCAATCCGGTAAATATCGCCGGCGCAGACGTTCTCCTCGTTCATGTTCGTGCCGACGATGTTTTCCCCGAACGCGCCATAGTTGAAGAGCTCCGGCTTGGGGCATGCGTCCTCGCAGCGCCAGGAGGCGTAGTGCTCCGAGGCGTACTGGTGCAGGGCGCGGTCGGGGCTCCAGTGGATGGGGTAGACGTGCTCGTCGTTGCCGATGCCGTGCTCGTTGACGAAGACGCGGCCTTGTTGGACTTGTTTGAAGATGCCGGACGGTTCGGCGACGAGGGTCTTGACTTTTCCGGAGCGGATCTGGAGGATCTTGCCTGGGGGTGGTGTTGGCGCGTCAGAGAGGGTGGCGATGGTCTCTTTTGAGATGTTTCTTGTGCTTTTTGCCATTTTGGTAGATTTTGGAGTTTGCAACACGATGTGTTGGTATGCTGATGTCGTTGCCGGCTGGTGGTAGCTGTGGAGATTGGGATGTTGTGCGTAAGGTAGGTTGATGGACGTGGTTGACGACGTAAGGTGGGACAAAATTGGATGCGATGCCAATGGCTAATCTTAAGAGAAAGGGCGTGTTTTCAGATGTTTAAGAATATTCTTGATTGAAAACACATCACGGAGGTCTCTGGTGCCGAGCGCGCGAGATGCGGCGGCTTCCTGGCATGACGATATCACAACCGCTCGGCCCTCTCGGCGCCGACGAAAGCCGTCAACTCACCAAGTAATACAAGATCGGCTTCACGTTTGGATCTGCATCGCTAGCTTGATGAGTAAGTTAGGCAGCGCCATGTAAGAGCTACGGACATCGGCACATGCCGCCGCACAGTCGACGCGGAGCACAACGAACGTTATGTCCGAAAGCTTATCTAAACGGCGGCGAAGCGTTCAATGGATCTTCTTCGCGCTTGGAACTCGTGTGCAGTAAGATGTGTTTGAATGAATCTTTGTAGGTGAGGTCTACCGGTATTATTATCGGGGGCTTTGATTGGCGCCGAGTGGGCGGGAGCCACCGGCCGCTCACTTGCTCGGGTCCCTTTGCGGCGCCGACAACTGCCGTTGAATTTTGCCGTTTGGAGTCTATAGCTGCAGTGAGAATGATAAACTGGCTGATTGGTAAGTAACGGACTTACGATATGCGAACCGTTCGTATCGTTCGGATATGGGCGTGAGCCGCTACGCAAATGTCTCCCGCACAGCACAGCATTCATCGTTTCCAAAAGCTTCTCTCAACATGACAGAATCCAACTGCAGATTTAGAAATTCAAGCATTTATGGCTCTTGACCCACAAGTCATTAGATTGGGATGCAGTGCTGAACAACTGCCATCTGGTATGAAAAGGCGACGACTGAACATTGTCGGCATTAAAGAGTCTATTTTCATGGGTCCATAGCTTATATATTTCGGCGGCTTGAAAAACGTCATTGTGTACCTAGGCACGGTATATGTGTAGTAAATATCCATCTCCAACTGCTTTTAAAGAGTTCTGAAGCCGACTCAACTACTCGTTCAAGATGGACGTTTAATTCAGGTCTGCAGAGGCCTTCAAGGTAGCTGGACTCTCTTGGGACCAGCCTAATTTGTCATGGATGGTCAAGTCTATCAATCTGGATTGCAGCTCTGAGGAAAGAGTTGTAGAACGGAAGAAGTAAGTATGTATGGGGAGGATAGGTTTGCTGGACCCTTGCAAATTGATTTGATAAGGGAAAGCTTTCCAGACTGGCCGAAGCGTCGAAATAAAGCATTTCAGGATTCTCTCAGCTACAACAATCAGCACCAAAATTAAGGTTGTTCTGGTGAGGCAGGAGGTCAAGACAGGCGCGACTTCCTTAGAGGGCAGGATATCAGTACTTACCTACCTTCCCTTCCTTCACCCGACTGGAAAAGTCTGCTCTTGCCCATCTCTTTGAGCTGCACCTCAGCAAACCCCAGTCTTCCTTTCCACCTCTCACTTTTCTTTTGTGAGAACACCTCAGTCTTCCCTTTAATCTTTCACCTTTTCGTGAGCGTCGAATCTTCAACATCGCAAGAGCCATTCGATTTTCCCTTGTCAGCGGTGTCTCACATTCTCGCCACCTCATAGGCTCACTTCTGCATTTGCGAACGCGGACAATTTGGGCAGATTCGGCCACCTGCATCACAGCCCATCGGTTGAGAAATTCCTTTCGCCTCTTTTCCTCGCATTCACTGACCTAGAACAGACGCGCCACAACGTTCGTCATCACCTCATTGTCAGCGACACAATGGAGGCGACCTTCCACCAATTTTCCAAGCTCCCAGCTGAGCTCCAGTTGCTCATCTGGGAGGCGGTCTTCAATCAGCGATCAAAGCCGAAGCGGCAGGTCATCGAGGGACAGCTCGAAAATTACGATAAAACAGGGCCTCTATTCAATCAGCACTCATGGTACAGAGGGGCACGCTACAATCGCCTTCTTGTCTTTCCAGGAGCACAACAGGAGGCTACTCCCCCAGCCATGCTTTCTGTGTGCCACACCTCTCGACAGGTAGCTCTGCGACGTTCCAAATTCACACACCTTCTACTCAGTCCCCACAACATGACTTCTGGTCCAGTATGGTTTGATTTTCGCCACGACATCGTCATTTTGTCTCGCTTCAAAACACACCTCTACGGCATTGATGACAACTGGAACAAAATCGGGAACAAAGAACTCCTCCGCCAGATTCGAAGACTTGCGATCCCGTGGTCGGCGTTCCATCCAGGCCAGCAACGCTTCCTCACCCATCTGGAACATGTTTCGCGTTGGCGCTTCATTCTCGGAAATATGTGTCGACTATTTCCCCATCTCACAGATATCTACCTGTTCGTCCCAGCTGTGCGGCAGAAGGCCTTGTACGATTTCTCGTTGGATCGTCACCCCCGCGAGCCTGGCAAGTGCAAGTCCTTGAGACCGCTTCTGAAGCCGGTCTTTAAGGACCATGAGGATGTGAAGCTGCCGGATTGCGAATGTATTGAGCCGCCATCAACTCTAGGAGAAGCTATGGACCAGATATGTTATGGCCTGAGACTGGAAGAGCACGATGAGATTGTTTGGCAGTGGGGAGAAATTGTGCGTGTCCATGGGCGATGGTTGGTGAGGGACGGTTTGGACATGGAATTGCTTGGCGGAGTGCCTGGAATCCAGGTCGAGAGTGATTTCTGCAAGGAAATCTCGGGAACAGACTGAGATTTGAGACATCTTAGATCCGTGGGGGTTGTGCTGGTTGTTAGTGGATATGGATTTTGAGCACGGGAGGTCGAGCGAGGGCTCTGTTGGGGCCATGATAGATGAACATTGAGCTTCGGACGGTAATGCGGATCCAGATTGAATGCGGTGTCACTTTCTTCATACACAGAAGTGAGAATTCGAAGTGACATAGACGGAATCGTCTCTGAGCCGGAGCCGAACGGACTGATAGATGTGAAAATGGTCCATCACTGCCAGGTCTCGGTGAACAGGCCCGGTGAGGATCCCCACCTCCGGTGTAGGTGCCGGTGTCTGCGAGCTGAGGCCAGGGTGATGTCACGCCCGCTGCCCCGCATCTGCCAGCTGAGTCAGCACTTCAACGCTAAAAATAGGCGCGAGCGATTGTCGCCAAGCGGTGTCTTCGGGTGCCGGCCGTCCCATCACAATCGTCCCATCATGGCTAACACGGCACCAGCCCCGATCTCGTGGCCTATCCTTGATTGCGATCACTCAGCCCTAACGCTGTTTGTCGTGACGATGTCAGAGTTGGGGTTGGTATCGAGTCGATAACACTTTCGCTTGCCGCGTTTCCGGCTGGACAATGTCTCGGCCCAGCGCGTCTTGGTCGCGTCTTGTCGCCTTACCCTGGGTTTCCTTCGACTGTTCCCAATCAATTCAATTCAATCCAATTCAATGGAAGGTCAGCAGACAAGCCTCATCGGGATAGCCACAGCTCCCAATTTCGACCCCAAGAAAGGCTACGCTTCTTCTGGCGAGCTAAGCCTTGTGCGCGGCTCTGCGGCAGCGGAAACTCTGGGCGTGTGGAGTCCGCTGACGCGTTCGGCTCTTGGTGAGCGACACACAAGCGACCTGACCCCGGCAAAAGACCATCGCGGCGGCGCGCATTGGCTGCCGATGTTCCAGCTCAGGGGAGAGCCAGGGCCACAATTCTGTAATTTTTTCCGCCTTCTCCCTTTCCAGCCTGCGTCCGCACTGTTTCCCTCAGGCGGCTGAGGTTTCAATCTCGCCTACAATCTGTTCTTTCTGCCTTGCTGCCGCTGGTCTGTTCTGGCTGACCGTCACCCAGGAGTCAGAGCCTCGGCCTTTGTTACGTATCAAACACACACTTCCACCACCACACACACACACGCTGGACTGTGACAGTGACGCCAGACCACCCTTCCAGATCTTCGGACGGTGCCATCGTGCTGGGTCACACCTCAACTGGGGTCCCGCCGCCGCCGCCGCAGAGCTCCATTCTTCCTTTCCCCCTCCGGTTCATTCTTCCGACGTCGACGTCGACCTGTTTTAATTGCCATTTTCAGGGCGGCCCCAATCCGTGGGTCTGGTCACCACACGCACATCACATCGGCCGTGCCGACTCTTCCCATTGCCGCCTGCCCCGCGCACTACATAATCACGCCTTCTCCCGCGCCGCTGTCGCGGTTCACGTGGAGGGAAGATGGGCATCATGGATAAGCTAGCCAGGGTGATGACGGACCCCATTCACCGCATGCCCCGCAAGCCGCAGAGCTACAACGACAAGTACGTTGTAGCCTACGACTTCAGCGAGATCGGTGAGTCTCTTTGTCCCAGATATCTGTGGTGAAACGAAACAGGGCCCGGACTGACCGAATTGCAGACTCCGAGACGGCTGTGAAGGAGCTCACCACCCTCCTCAACGACCTAGAGCATGCCGGTCTGCAGACCGAGGTGAGAGCCGGCTATGAGCAGACGCTCCTCATCTTCGTCAAGGCCCCGCGTGAGCTTCTTGGGAACACGGTCTACAAGTCGAGGTCAGACCGCCTTCCACATTCTGCCAGAGGACCCCGCCCGGCCAGCTGACGCTTGTTTGCAGAGTGAAGGACTGGCTTTACGGCATCGTCCCCGATCACCCCGGCGGCAACAACACCACTGTTGTCGACGGCGCGTATGAGGCCGAGGACATCCTCTCGGTCTACCATCTCGTCAACTGGCCCAAGTCTCTTGGCGGTGCTGGCATCACCCCTGAGACGGGACAATGGAAGAATGTCAAGTCCATCTTTCCTCTTCACAATGAGGAGACCAACGAGTCCTTGCTGAAGCATCTCAGCAAGCGTCTGTTCCTGACCATGGACGACCTTGACTCCATTCGTGACCTCTGGGGATCAAAGGTATGATCTATTGGCTGCCGTTCTGATCATCAACTAACCCTCTCCAGGTCGCCTTCTACTTTGCTTTCATTCAGACCTATCTCGTTTTCCTTTCATTCCCCGCCATCACCGGTGTTATTGCGTGGATGTATCTCGACAAATACTCCCTGACCTACGCCATCGCGACGTGTGTCTGGTGCACAGTCTTTCTCGAGTACTGGAAGATCCAGGAGGTCGATCTCGGCATCCGCTGGAACGTCCAAGGCATCGGCAAGGTCAAGGTCAATCGTCCACAGTTCAAGTATGAGAAGATCATCATCGACGAGACCGGCCAACAGAAGCACTACTTCCCCAAGTGGAAGCAGGTGACTCGCCAGCTCCTCCAGATTCCTTTCATTCTGTTCTCTGCCGTTGCGCTCGGCACCATCATCATTCTCGTCTTCGCCATCGAGGTCCTCATTTCAGAAGGATACGACGGGCCTTACAAGAACCTGATGGTAAGCTGCCTCCATCGATTAATCACAGACCTGGGCTCACACATCACTAGGAATACGTCCCCACCTGCTTGCTGGCCATCGCGTTGCCGTACATCAGCAGCGGTCTCGAGGAGGTCGCCACCATTCTCACAAAGTACGAGAACCACCGCACCGCCGACTACCACGAGATGTCCTTGACGCAAAAGATCTTTGTCCTCAACATCATTACCAACTACCTCCCCATTCTCATCACCGCCTTCATTTATGTCCCCTTTGGCGACGACGTCGTCCCGTGGCTCGAGGGCATGACCAAGTCCTTCCTCGGCGCCATCGGCCAAAAGTACATGGACGACGACCTTACCTTCCACGTCGACTCGGACCGCCTCCGCGACGAGGTCATCGCCCTCGTCGTCACCGGCCAGATCTCGGGCTTCTTCGACGAGAACGTCATGCCCGTCCTCAAGCATAAGGCCCAGGGCCTCTACCGCGACTACAAGCGCGCCCATTCCAAGGACGCCATGTTGCTCTCCATCGTCAAGGACGACCCGGACGAGGCCCGCTTCCTCCGCACCGCCCGCAACCAGGCCACCCTCGACAAGTACAACGTCCAGGACGACATCGCCGAGATCGTTCTCCAGTTCGGCTACCTCTCCCTCTTCTCCCCCGTCTGGCCCCTCATCCCCATCGGCTTCCTCGTCAACAACGTCATCGAGCTGCGCACCGACTTCCTCAAGATCTGCAACGAGTTCCAACGCCCCGCGCCCGTCCGCACCGACGGCATCGGGCCGTGGATCAACTCCCTCGACGTCCTCACCTGGGCCGGCTCCATCTCCACCGGCGCCATCGTGCACCTCTTCGGCGCCAACACCATCGGTCGCGGCGCGTGGTGGGCGCTGCCCATCACCATCTTCATCAGCGAGCACATCTTCCTCGGCCTGCGCGCCGTCGTCAAGTTCGTGCTGCAGCGCATCGGCTCCGAGCAGATCCGCAAGCAGCGCCAGCAGCGCTACGCCACGCGCGTCAAGCACCTCGAGGAGCTCGAGGCCAACAGGCAGTCCGGGCTGATGCTCTCCGTCGCCGAGCGCGAGCGCCGCAAGTCGATTCGCGTCATGGGCCACGAGTCCTTCTGGAGCACCCAGGCCGACGACGGCGCGAGCGCGGTTGCTGGCATCGGGCTCATCCAGGCGGTGAAGCGGGCGGAAGTCAACAACAAGCAGCCCAAGGTGGATTAAACTTGTTGCATTGGGCAAAGCGGTGAGATTGTATTAATAGCAGGCGAGTTTCTGCATTTTACTTGGAGTTAAAGCGGTTTAGATTAAAATTTGGGGTATCAATAGACTGTACATTTCATATCGATCACACAAAACATCTCGGCCGACCAGTGTGGGGTGTTTTGCATTTTGGCGGCGCAGAGTGACATGTCTTTGACATCACAGCGCTGACATCATCGAACAGAAGAGGCGCGCGTACATTCTCAGGTTACTTCAACCACGACTTCAACCACTAACCCAGACCTCACACAACTTCGGTTTTCTCAACTCTCCTACACACAAGAGACAACCGTACTAAATCCGACAAAATGGCAAACACGACGTCCCGCTACTTCAACCCTCTCTCCTTCGCCTCCTGCTCTATCGGCACCTCCAAGCACACCCTCCGGCAAAAGCTCCACGCCATCGCCGCCGCTGGCTTCTCGGGCATCGAGCTCTCCTTCCCGGACCTCCAATCCTTCGCCCATACGCACCTGAACAAACAAATTGCCGACGACGACTACCCCGCCCTCTGCGAAGCCGGCGCCGCCGTTCGCACGCTGTGCGCGCAGCTCAACCTGCAAATCATGGTCCTCCAGCCGTTCGCCAACTTCGAAGGCTGGCCGCGCGGGAGCACGCAGCGCGAGGAGGCGTTCAAACGTGCCAGGGGCTGGATGGAGATCATGAGCGCTGTGGGGACGGATATGCTACAGGTTGGATCGTCGGATTCGCCCGCTATTAAGGACGCGCGGGAGGAAGATGTGGTGGATGACTTGCGCGAGTTGGCGGATTTGCTGGGGACGAGGGGGTTCAAAATCGCGTACGAGAACTGGTGCTGGGCGACCCGCTCCCCGGGGTGGCGCGACGTGTGGGACGTCGTGCGGCGCGTGGATAGGGCGAACGTCGGGCTGTGTCTGGACACGTTCCAGTCTGCGGGCGGGGAGTGGGGGGATCCGACGACGGCGTCGGGGCGGGTTGAGGCTGTCGGCGCGGAGGAGGGCTGGGAGAAGAGTTTGGCGGAATTGAGCGCCACGGTGCCGAAGGAGAAGATCTTCTTTTTGCAGATTAGCGACGCATATAAGGTGAGTCCGCCGCTGGAGGCTAGGGTCGTCGGCGAGGAGGGGCTGAGGCCACGGGGAAGGTGGAGCCATGATTATAGGCCGTTGCCGTATGACGGGGGATATCTCCCGATTGTGCCGTTTCTGGAGGCGGTGATGAGGACGGGGTTCACGGGGTGGTTGTCGGTTGAGGTGTTCGATGGGAAGTTTGGGGAGAAGTATGGGGATGATTTGGAGGGGTACGCGGTTAAGGGGCGGGAGGCGGTGGAGAGGATGCTGGGGGAGATGAAGCTTGATAAGAGGGACTGAGTGTGGTTTATAGACTTGATTAAGACGATGTACATTATCCTCATGAGACCAGCTTCAGGGGCTCTTCCTTTTCAACCCACGGCATAACCGTCAACCCTTTCCAAATACCCAACCACCGCCTCGCCTTCTCCTCATACTTCTCCCTCACCCCAACCTGCGGATTCGGCCTCACGACCATGTTAAAGAAATCAGACAGCCCCCGCGGCGCATACACCCTCCACTCCCCATCCGCCTCCAGCCTTACCCCAATCATCGCGCTTGTCGCAATCCAGCTATCGATCCCCGCCTCCACGCTCTCGTGCCGCGGACACGGCGCGCCGAACTTGGCCTCGTACCACAGGTGCACGCGCGCCTGGTTCCGGATCTCGACTTCAGCGGGGACGTCGGCGAAGAGCGCCCGCCCGCGCTGGATGGCCGCGTCCTCGGCCGCCCAGGAGAGGTCTGTGTCGTCGAAGTAGACGAGGTCGTAGTCGTGGATGCCGGTGGCGGGCGGGAGGCCGCTCATGTGGTTCCAGATTGTTTGGGAGACGGCGCCGGCCGCGAGGTACCAGTTTGGCAGGTTGAGGGCTGCGGCGCGGGTGAGGATGGTGGTGAGGGTTGTGTTTGTGGAGAGGATTGCGCGGAGGTGGGGGAGTTGGGTTTGTAAGGGGAGATGCGCGGGGTTGAGGGGGTTCATTTTGGGTCTGTTGGTGAACGATGGACGAGTTGGAGTTGTGATGTGAAGTTTTTGGTGTTGTTATGGAAGGATGAATCACACAATTCCGAATTATATGAACGGCCAATACGAGCCGGTGATTTCCTGCGGAGCCCGCTTTTCTCCGTTCCACGACATACAACTTCTTCTCACAGCTCGAAACCAAGATATGCTGACTCGTCCCGAGTTCCATCTACAAAAGCTTCCAATACCCCGTACACAGCCCCTTGCTCGTAAACACACCCGCCGGATCAACCGCGCGCTGCACACTCCGCAGGCGGGCCAGGTTCACCTCGCCATACGACCCCAGCACGTCCTGTCTGCTGCGGAACGCGTGATTCATGTAGCGGTACGGCACGAAGACGCCCAGCTCGCGGGACGCGGCCTCCGTCTGCGCGAGCCAGGCGTCCGCGAAGGCGTACATTGCCGCGTCGTCGGCGGCGTTGGCCCAGGCGATGGTGATGAGGTTCTCTGCGTGATGATGTCAGATACGGATACAGTGAGGGAGGAAGGCGGCGTACCGAGGATGGCCTTGTCGCCGGATAGTCCGAAGGCGTTGCCACCGCGCTCTTGAGCGATACGCAGCGCGGAGAGCGTGATGGGTTGCGAGTCCATGCCGGCGGTGAGGCCGCTTACGTTCTGCACTTTGAGGGCCTCGGTTTTGAAGATTGAGGCGGCGCGTTGGAGCATTGCTGGGGAGGAGTGCCAGCTTAGAGAGACGAAGATGTGCCTATATTGAAGCGGGTGAAGTCAGATTTTGGGTCAAACCATATGTGGAGGAGAATCATACCGGACACCATAAGCAACATCGCTCGCAAAGTTAGGCGACGTCAAATTCCCCGTCCTCGACAAATACGGCACCGCGTTCAGCCCATCATACGCCGCCGGGGACGCCGTCGCGTTGAGGTACCGCTGCTGCACCGTATACACGAAGTCGCCCGTCGCGGGCGCGATGCGGTAGTCGGTGTAGAAGTTGACGTTCGGATCGGCGCCGGACGCACTGACAAGCTTGTCGAGCTCCTCGGTCACCGCGGCCGTCTGGCTGTCGGGGAACCGCGTCGTGGCGGCCCAGATGGGCGTCTCGGGGACCGCGCGGAGCGTGAAGGCGGTGACGATGCCGAAGTTGTTGCCGCCGCCGCCGCGGAGGGCCCAGTAGAGGTCGGGGTTGGTGGTGGGACAGGCGGTGGTGATGGTGCCGTTGGCGAGGACGATCTGGTTTTTGTTAAGGATCAAGAGTCTTTGTGGGGACATATCGGGTATGTCATAGTCTGTCGCACCTCGTACTCGAGCACGTTGTCCATCGCAAAGCCAAGCTTGCCGCCAAGATCGCCCTGTCCGCCGCCGAGGAGAAAGCCGCCGAGCCCGATGGAACTCACCCTACCGACGGGGAAAGACAAGTTCAGGCTCGACAGCGCGGTCAGGGTGCTGCCGAGGTTATGCCCGGCACCGAGCGTCACGACCGTGTTGTCATCCTCGTCCGGCACGACCTTGCGCATGCGCACGGTGTCGATGGTCACGCCGCCGGGGGCGTTGGAGTCGTTGACCTCGCGCGAGTGGCCGCCGCCTTTGATCGCGAAGGGGCACGCGTTCGTGATCACGATGGCGAGCGCCTTGGCTACGTCGTCCGGGGTGGAGGGCTCGACGCGGCAGATTTGGCCGGCGAGTTGCTGCTTCTGGTCCCAGAACTGTGTGGTGTCGTTTTGGGGGTAGAAGAGCGCGGGGGCGAAGGTGGAGGAGAGCTCGGCGCACTGGGGAAGGCGTGGAGGTGTCAGTTTTGCAAGATCTGAGGTCTAGGGGTTGAGGGAGAGGTTACGCTTTGTTGACATGATGCAGCGGCGACTTCGCCAGGAAAGGCGAGGGCCGCGAGGGCGAGTTGAGCGATCGAGTTCGCCTTCATGGTGAAGATTGGCTGGGTGTGTAGAGTGTGCTATTCGTCTGATCGTGGCCAAGAAGCCGGCCGGCTTTATAGTTTGCAATGACCATTTCCAGTCTTCCAATGCTGTGTTGATCGCTCATAACAAGGCCTGAAAGAGGCAGGCGACAGCTTGTTGTATAGGGCCGCATTGCTCTTCATCTCGGCGTGGATCTCGGTCAATGATATTGTCAGCCGGGTGCATCTCTCGGGGTTTCCATCATGACGTTGTAAAAGCTTTGAGTTTTCGCTATGATGTGTTTCCCAATCTCCATTGAACTCTCAAGAAGGCAGGCGACATTATATGACCTGGAAATATCCTGGAAATGTAGTATTGGTCCCTCAGTCCGGCGTGGGCACCGCGGAATCCGCGTCAGCCGGTTGCATTGTTCGGATTTACACACTATGGAGATAAGGTGTTATGATGACTGCCGCCAAGACGAAGCGAGGACGAGTTGCCGGCAATTGGCCCGTTTCGTCTGAAGGCAAATATGACAGTATCTGGTATACAGAACAAATTGTGAGGGTACGCAATAAAACATTCACATTTACCTAACTACCCACGGGAAAGGCTATGCAATGGGGTTCAAAACAAGCATCCGAGCCTTTCAAACAACATCCATTACCAACTGGAAAATCAACAAATACTTACTTAAATACTTACCTCACTCATTCTTGCTAAACAACTTAACTTACGTATCGATCTAACACTATCACGAATTTTGGATACGTGCAAATTACAAGTCCTTCCCGGTTGAGTTTGTTTCACAGTTTGCCGCCTGTGGGCACACTCTTTGACAGGCGTATGACTTTGACAGTACCAGATACGCAAATTATCTCTACAGTCCCTTGATTCATGGAAACATGGCTGAACGGAAAACGCAGTGCTGTAACAAACAACGAAATCACGCGCGAACAACATTGACATGGATGTGGAATGACCAAATTAAGCAAGCAACCTCGTGTTTCAGGATTGGTTAAGATAATAACATGTGGGAAGCATTTTCCCCGTCATCAAACCATTCTAAGGACTTGTTTTGTGACCTTGACATCTTGCCAGTCCCACCTGACGGCCAACAGCGTGGGAACGCTGCCGCCAACGGCCCGAGCAGGCTTCAAATTTGTGCTAGTCATGCACTTACGCGACAAGCTTATACGAGTTAGAATTCTAGACACTTTAATTATGTTGTGAGAATGTCAAAACTTACACCAGCGCAAGCCATGTCACCGCGGGCGACGCAGGAAAGCTCGTTTGCGACATCGGTGGTATCACGCTTCTTGGCAACAAGCTATGTATGATAGTCAGTGCTTCATTCCATAGACTTGTTGTAAGAATGAAAGGAACATGGAACTTACGCCAGCGCAGGCCATGTCGCCGCGGGCAACGCAGGCAAGCTCATTGACGTCCTCGGGACTGGCACGCTTCGAGACGGGCTTGAAGGAGGTGAGCAACCAACACAAGTTCTAGGATGCACAGTTTGTGCGAGGAAGGTGAGGACTCACGCCAGCACATGCCATGTCGCCGCTGGCAGTACAGGCCAACTCGTTGATGGCTCGCTCTACGGCGCGCTTCTTGGAGACAAGCTTCCACACAGACGAATATGAGTAATTGAAGAAGGTGACAAGCGGAACCATGAGGGGGAAGTATACATACACCGGCGCAGGCCATGTCACCCCGGGCAACACAAGCCAACTCGTTGGCGAGCTGCTCCATCTCGGGGTCACGCTTGGCGACCAGCTGCGGATGTCAGCAAGACACAGAGTCGTACACCGACGACGGGGGACCTTACTCCTGCACAAGCCATATCACCGCGAGCAACGCAGGCGAGCTCGTTGGCCAACTCGTTCTCGGAACGCTTCGAGACCAACTAGGAATGTTAGCAAGCCATGGGTTTGTGGGGTGTGAACGTACTCCGGCACAGGCCATATCGCCGCGAGCGACGCAAGCGAGCTCGTTAGCAACCGTGTCAACGTTCTGCGAGGAACTTGTCAGTCTTCAGCTTCATCATCATCGGATGTTTCGGTCCACTCACGCGAGCTGGCTCGGTGGGGATGGCGGTAACGGAGGCAGCGATGCCGGCAACGAAAGCGATTGAGTAGCGCATTTTTAGTGAATTGGAGTGACAAATCTGAAGATCGACTGAAGACTTTGGGTGTGTTTAGGATGGATGTTGCGAGACTGACGTGTTGGTTATGGTGGTTATTATGATGGGATGCGTTATTTCTCGCGTCGTTTCTCCGACTTTATATACAGACTCTAGTAGCCTCTTTGATACATTGCAGGATCCGTTTGGGGCCATATTACGATGAGGCCTGGAGTAAGAATCACAAGTGTGTTCATTCCGTGAGGCCGGAAGTACGGAGATGGAGCAGCGTGCTCCCACGGAATGGGTGGCCTTGCAGCAACAACCCTTGAGCCAAATCCGCGTAATTTACCATGAAGAGCCATTGTAACAGATTACTGGAATACTTCAAAAAAAGACTTTTTGCGCGGTCTTGACGACTTTGAGGCTTCAACCTACATGGCTATGATACAGCCATCATTTCTCTCCACATCACCTGGATCTTTCACACAAACCGAAGCTATGGGAACGGCTGTCGGAATAGTCCTTCACGGAGGTGCATCGGAATCATGGGTTGGAGATGATGCCTCGTACGCCGCCACCAAGACTTTCTTGGATGACTTGGTGAAAAGGGGCGAAGATCGTCTGAGGCAGGGTGCCGAGGCGGTCGACGTAGTGACCGAGGTTGTAGCAGAACTCGAGGACTTCCCCGAGTTCAACTCCGGCAAGGGGGCCGCCGTGACCCAGGAAGGGCTTCACGAGGTACGTGTCATTTATTATCTAATTGAGCCAGTGAAACGCCATCAGACTGGACCTTCCTTTGCTGACAACAGACGGCGACCAGCTCGAGGCTGGAATTGTGAATGGCAGCACGGCGACGTACCGAGCCGCCGTCTGCCTCAAGAATACCAAGAACCCAATTAAGCTGGTGAGGGCGATGCTGCGCCAGAACGGCACGAACACACCTGTTTTTATGGCGGGAAGCGGAGCTGACGAACTCTCTGCGAGCTTGGGCTTGCACATGGTGCCTAATAGCTTCTTCGCAACAGAGCGGCGCATGAGTTATTGGAGTAACAGGCGGTCCGGCGTAGCCGAGCACGGCACAGTCGGGGCTGTCGTCCTAGACTCCCACGGCAACCTCGCCGCAGCCAATTCAACCGGAGGGATGATGTTCAAGCCGTCCGGAAGAGTGGGAGACACTGCTATTCTGGGGTCCGGACTGTACGCTGATGAGCGAGTTGCCGTGGTATGGTGAGTATCGCTACTATGCCTTGTTTGTGCCTCGTCATTGTTGAATGTCATGGCTGACTCTGGCCGACACATAAAGCAGCGGCGGAGGCGAGTCCATCATCACGTCCATGCTGGCCAGCCGTGTTGCCACCCTGTACCATAATGGCGCCGTGCTCGAGAAAGCCGTCGAGATGGCCATGTGGAATGCAACTAGCATTTGCCCTGCCATATCGTGTGGTGTAATCGCCATTGCGTCAGACGGCACGCAGACGGCGCAATGCAACAGCAGGATCTTCACAACAGCCTCGACGGGCCCTGGCCCTGGCTGTGGATTCGGAGCTGGGTTGCTTGCCTGCACTATGCCCATCAGCGCCCCCCTGTGCTTCTATGAGGACGATATCGTGAGAGCTGGGGTCTCCAAGCACCCAACGCGGCCGAACCAGCTAACATTTCGGCTCAAGGACACGAGTCTCGCTGAGATGGGTGAAGGTCAGGTGGCGCATCTCTTCTGGTCACTCAGGCGTGTCTCTAAGACCTTAGCTAGTCTTTGCGGGGTGGACGACGTTGCTATGGTGACCTTTCCCAGTGGTAATGGCGGCCATCTGTTTGCTGTAGACAACGACGACACAGGAACGAGCGGGTTGGAAGAAAGCAAAAGTTCCTTCAGAGCCCATGTCGAGATGGAGCAAATAGCTGGGATTGTTACCCAGGGGGGGACCCCGGGGGAACGTTGGGATGGCTCGTGCCTGTCCCGATCCCTCCTGTTGGCGCCGAAGGCTGATTTCCAGGACCTGGTTGCCGGTATATGGAGCGCCCTAGAACGCGGCCAACGGGTGGCCTTACAGGAGCCACTGCGCTGGTCCGTTATTGCTCACCCACCCACAGGGCGCGATGTTACCGTGCTCGGCTTCGCCCTCAGCGAACCCCATTGGCCTAGTCCACCACCATTCCAAACCGCCCACACCGGTCATCGTGAACTCACGAGCGCGCTTGGCCCGAGGATAACGGACCTGGAGCCCCTCTACGCCATCGCTGGGAGGCTGCGGAACAGCATGTTGGGCAGACAAATGTGAGATGGGTTTAGGCGGAGTTATGCGTGGCTGATAAATACCTAGGTGTCACTGAATCTCGTGGCGTTATCTAAGTAAGGTACCTAGGTATCATTATGTTACGGGGTCCACGCACAGTACAGTTCTTTACCTCTCTTCAACATAGTTGATACGTCTATTGGCAAACTGCTCTCGTTAATCCCAAATCGCTTTCGCCCGTTCCATCTCGATCATGACTGGCACATCAGCACCATCGAAGGGCGCCGAAAAAGGCCCAGAAAACCCCAAGAACTTTCGGTTCTGTCTTAGCATAGCTGGTAGGTCTCTTTATCGGTCAGACCCTCCAGAGGCAGAGAAAATGACCACGTCCAAGATAGAATGATTATGACGAAAGTTCATCGCATTAATATTCAATAGCTGTCCTCATATCCAACTTTGTGAGTCTCATTGCGTAATTCATCCTGCGCGTGAGCCGCGAGCCCGCGACGTAAAATCTCCTCGTTAACTAGTCACTCGCCACCGATCATTAGGTAACGGCGGTGGACTCTAGCTTGTCATCCTCATCGCATGTGGCGATAGCCTCTCACTTCAACAAGACCAACGTCTCAACTTGGCCGGCCAATGCTTTCCAGGTCTGCTCCATCGTTATGCAACCACTGTGCGCCAGCCTCTCCGATTGCATAGGCCGCCGCATCATTTATTTGGTATCAGCATTTCTGTTCTTCCTCAGCACCTGCCTGGCTGCTCTTTCATCATCCTGGGTAGGCTTGATTCTCGCAAGGTGCGTCTGCGGCCTGGCGGCGGCCGGACTTATGACTATGGGTGTGTGCAACTACATTTTCTTTGCATTTTTACGTATGATTCTTGTGTTTTGCATTTTGCATGCAACATCAATGTCGCTAATAAGCATATAGGGTCTGTTATTTTGACCGACCTCGTAGGCGTCAAGAAAAGAGGCCATTACCAGTCATTGAACTACGTCAACTACGGCGCAGGCTCCGCGTAAGCGGTCCTTATCTCATCCTGGCGCAGGCATAGTGTTCTAACTTCGTTCTTTTTTCAGGCTGGGCTCCATCACCGGCGGTGCCATTGTCGAACATCTTGGATGGAGCTATGTATATGGCCTTCAACTTCCTTTGTGCTTTCTTTCTCTGGCCATGGTATACTTTTACATACCCTCGAGAATTGAGACCCTCGATGGAGAACGACCCTTCGAACACACAGTAGCCCTCAAAGATCTTCTTAGGGTGTTCGATTGGAAAGGCTCCTTGCTACTCGTTTGTCAACCCACTTATGCTTCTCGTATTCCACCAGGCTGACTTGGTGCATAGGCGGCATTGTTACTCTGTCTCTTGTTTGTTCTGGGAACAGGTGGCAATGTGCTTTCTTGGACAAACCCATTCATTCTATTTGCTTCTACACTTTCCGTGGTGCTGATCTGTACCTTGAGTCGGGTCGAAGCAAAAGCTCAGAAGCCCGTCCTCAGCCCCCTGATGCTCCAGTTTCCGTACAGAAACATCATGGGGAGTGCGCTTCTGTTTTCCATGATCCACTATTGTGTACGTCGCCTTTCTTGTGCGCTGTCATACTCACTATCAGCCATGAATATTGACCGAATTGTCCAGGTCATTTATAACGTAATGTTCTTCTTCCAATCCATCCGGCTCGAGTCCGCAGGCGATGCAGGCGCCCATCTCGTCATACCATCGATCGCCTTCACAGCTATCAGCGCCATTTCTGGTACGACCATTGCGAGACTGGAGACGCCCAAACCCACATTGCGCATCAGCCAGCTGCTTCTGATCCTGGGTGTCTTGGGGCTCGTGGCCATGGCCGCTGTCCTCCCGGATATCAAGGCGCCAACCGCAGTGTATAGCCTCTGCCTTATCTTACCCTCACTTGGCGTAGGAATGATGGCACCGAGTGCACTTTTGACATTACTAATTCTTGTCGATCGGAGCGATCATGCTACAGTGAATGGAGCTTTCATTATGATGAGGTCCCTTGGTGTCTTCGTCGCTACCTCGGTCAGTACGACCATCATTCAGAATGTGTTTCGGGCAGCGACGCGTTCGCATGCTACAACGGAAGAGGCAATTCAGGTGTGTTATAAAGTAAAGAATCTTCATAGAAATTGGTCCTGACACTTGTAATAGAAACTTGAGGCCGCACGCCTGAACATCGACAGCGTGCGGACCCTGACAGGTGACCTCCAACTCCAGGGCACGTCTCTCAAACCGTTTGCGTACAAATGCCATGAGCTTACATCAATTGCAGTTATCCGAGCCTATCGGGTGGCCTTTGTTGTCCTCTTTTCCCTGCTTCTCGTGTCTTCTATTGGCATCATCCTCGCTTTTGCCCGGGTCTCGGAAGGACGATTGGACGAATCTTCAATCCGCGCGGAGGATGCCGAGTCGGTGGTTGAAATGGCCGAGCTCCTTGATGACGAAAGTGATGATGGATTAGATGACCCAATGGTGGCCGAACATCCGGGGGGGTGACACTACTGCTCAATACAGGTTGTTTTGCACTCTTGCATTCTCCACTCTTGCACTCTTCTGGGCTTCAAATTCGAGACACTCGCTAGGACTTGAATAACAAATATGTTTGGGCCTGAGGCTATCTCTCTCACTCGATTCGCGCATCAACCTTTTGTTTGCGGAAGTTTATATCACACGCAGCGTTATCGCATCTCTCTATCTTTTACTTCAGCAAGCCTTGAGCTTTGCAATTTCATCCTCCAACTCAGGGCAGATTCTCAGCACATGCTCCAGAATACGCCTGGCCGCCTCAGCCGCACTCAAATCGGCCACGTCCATGTCCAAGCTGGCGCACCCCGGCTCATCGAAATGATGAATTCCAGTGCCCCTACGAAACATGAGCAACAACTCCGGGTCGACGATCTTGCGATGAGCCTCACGGTCAAGCCCCTGCAATCTCGCCAGGTTGGTCGCCTCGTCGCAGCGCACGACAACGGACACCAGCGCCGCGCCACGGGCACGCGCCGCGGCTAAGTACTCGGCGCAAACGGCGCTTCCGACGGCGTCGTTGGACTGGAAGTCGGTGAAGATGTAGACGAAACGATGGCTCGCTGGGTTCTCGACCAGCGACGTGAAGACGGCCCCGCGGAGTGCGCGTCGTAAGTCTTGGTAGCCGGCCTCTGAGCGGTGCAGCACCGCATCGGCAGGGTTGATGAGTAGGTGATTATGCACCAGCCGGCAACATGCCCCGAGTTGTTGCTGCAAGACGCCCGCAATAGTGAGCTTGCCAGTCCCCGGGAAACCGTTCAGGTGAATGATGGGAAACGGTTTCGGTGTTGAGAAAGGTTCTGGTGATGAAGCGGATGCCATTCTCGGGGGACTTGAGATGGACAAGAGAACACAGAGGCAACGACGGTGTGCAAAGATGGTATGGAGAGCGATGTCGAACGGTCAAGGGTGGGTATGCTGGTTTCCTACGACGGGGTCGTCTTTCTTGGGCATCGTCACTGGGTCGAATCTGATCTTGAGGCTTGCGATGTGGCGTCTCTCCCGCCCATCGCTGCCGATAAACCCCCCTAGCCCTACGTCTGGCCTCATCAGGGTTGAACTTGGGATAACTAGGCCGCGGCCTGAAATGACGCGAGGCCCCCAGTACGCAGAAAGCGCCCTTGCGACCAGTTAGAATAGCGCAGTTCTCCATAGCTGCGTTCGGTTCGGGAAAAGCGGAAGCTGTGCATGCACATATCCTGGCGCTGGGGATTCAGGGGTAACCCTATCCATAATCCTTGGACTCCTGTAAGATGGCAGGGGCCATTGTTAGGGAGGATGTTACAACAAGCTCATCACCCTCAGTTGTCTCGGGACTTTTGGGTACTTGGCTTTGCTGATGTGCCCTTCCCTTCCCCTGATTATTTTCGTCGCGTTTTTGCAGTTTCTTTCCCGTCGTCGCACGCCGGATATTGGGAGTACTTGAATGAGCTCCGGAAATTGCAGGTCAATAGTCTTATACGGATAATTATGTATAAACCGGTACGTCACGTGCCGAACCACGAGTCTATGGCTCTGCGTAACGATGTCGCTATAGAGTCCGATGTCGACGCACACCGGACGCTACTATATGGGCTGACACAAAGCAAAGATCATACGCAGCTAGATAGTCATTCAGGAACTTGACAACACATGGCACATGGGAAGCTAGCAGGCAGCATAACAAAACGCATCTATTTTGGTACCGATCGTCCGAAAGAAACAGAAAAAAAAAAGAAAAGAAAAGAAAAGAAAAAAAAAAGGCCGAATCAACAGGCAAGACGATGCCTTTCAGGGCGCGCAGGTCAGTCCCTTAAGTCTTGGCAATAGCTGGATATCTCGGATGTCGTCATGCTGCAAGACCCAGCTGAGGAATCTCTCCGACCCAATCCCCCATCCAGTAGTATCGAGTGGCTTCAATTGTCGCATGTCAATATACCACTTGTAGTCGGCAGGGTTGACTCCATGCTGGTTGAGCGCGGCCAATGCCTCGTCCGCCGTGGTGTGACGGTTGCCGCAACCAATAACCTCCCCGAGGCCAAGCAGAAAGTCACCGCAGTGAGCCTTGCCGCGCCGCGCCCCGTCGGCGTATGCCTGGTAGAACGGCACGCCGAGGTGGTCCATCTCTACAACCCAGCAGGCACCACCGAAACGCTTCACCAGGGCTTGTTCGCCTGGTCGTGTTAACGAGCGCCCGCACTCAGGACGTCCCGCCACCGTGTAGTCCCACATGATACCCTCGCCTTCCCTCATCTCCGGCAATGCGAGCGTCTCGTCCAGCGTGAGGGTGGGAAAACATCCACCACCCTGGGCAGCCAGTTCCAGGAGGTCAGTCATGTGGCGCGTCGAGCCGGCGTACGCCGCGATGGTCTCGCTGTGTTTCTCCAGCAGCGTCTTCGTAAGGTGGATGATGTACTTGTTCGCCACTTCCATTCCCTCCTCCAAGCCGCCCCTGAGTTCACACTCGACGTGGCAGAACTGGTTAAGATGGGTACTGTCGTGGTCCTCTCCGCGGCAGCTGGTGCCGACATAGTAAGTGCCCGGCACATCATCATAGCGAAGAGCGTATTCGAGAAGAAACTGTTGCGAGTCGGCTAGGTAAGTGTCCTCCCCGTGCAGCCGGACGGAAACAGGCTGCGAGTCAGACCCGAGGCCCATGGGGGAACTGATGCTGCCGGTTGTAAGGGGCACTAACAGGTAGCGGTAGTCGAGCTCAGGGGCACGGAAGAAGTCGATGGAGGCGTGAAAGAAGGTGCTCTGGATAGCGAAGAGCGACTTGTACCACTCCGATTTCAAGGCAGCCATGGCGAACCGATCTTCGAGGTGCCAGATACGCGGTATAGGGTTCTGTGGTGGGACCTTTGCCTGCGTCTTGAAGGGCACATCGTCGACCGCCTCCATGATGGTGTTGACTGCGCACTTTGACAGAGGCTGGATCAGGTCACCAGCCCTCACAATCTCGATCTGGCTTGCCATTATGGTTGTTGCTTTCATTGATAATGTGTTAATGAATTTTGTAGTTGTTGATAGTCCATGAGTTCGAACCGTTATGACCAAGCCTTTTGTAGATGGCCGAACTGTTACTCCAAGACGATGAAATCCTTCTTACGGCGTACTCCTTCTTACATTGAGGTGCCTAAATCAACGCAACTAGTGAGCCCGCCTCATGGGACTGGTGGCCTTACATTCTAGCCGGCTAGCGGGGATGTATGTGACCGATGTAGCTAAACAGCTCAAGCTATGTATTGGTGTGGAGGTACGTAGACGTCGTTAGGAGTGAGGCCACCCATAACTCAAGGATTCTCGCTCCATGGGATAAACCCACTCATCGTTTTGATTGCAGTGAATAGCATCATATTTGTTTTCAGCCTTTTTGTACTTAGGTAGCATATAGACCGCTACTCTCTGTTTTCTCAATCACTTCGCGTTATTTCGGGTCACCGTTTCCCCTTTTTTGTCTTCGTTACACCCCAACTACGAAATCGTAAGTAACCAGTATTTGAACTTGACAATGGAGAAGCAGCAGAAAGATTTCCGCTACGAACTCGCACCTAATAGCATCGATTCGCAACCCTCCTTCAGCGAAGAAGCTGAATCGTTCCTGGACGGCAATGTAAGCACCCGCAGAAGCGCGCGCGGTTACAGCAAAATCATGGCAGCAATGTTCGCCATCCTGATCCTGCTGCTGTCCATCACCACCGCCTCTCTCGCTTTAGAAATAAGTAACCGGCCTCACAAGCAGAAACCGTCTCAATACTTCCGTACGTCACCGACGAAAACATTTGTGTAAGCGATCAAAAAACTGACAGCGATCTAAAAACAGTTAAGACATCGACCGGGAAGCGATATCCTGACACCGTTATTCGCACCTACTGGGACTACGATGACAACTTCCTGGATCACAACGTCACAATCGCGACGCAGTTTTGGAAAGGTTTATTTCCTGGTACGAAGCCCAAAACCTTACGTCATCCTTTTGCGCCGACTGTGACCAACAATGACCGTTTTTACCAGATGGTGACGGGATTGTAGCCCTCAACGACGAAGAAGTCAAATCCCTGGATCTTACCCAATCTGCGCGCTCTTTCCACGACTCTACCAAGAGCATTTATCTCGTGTCTGCTTTCCACCAGCTCCACTGCCTTGTAAGCCTGAGTTGTCGATATGTTGTGGAACTCTCTAACGGTGTATACCAAAACGACAGAGCCAGCTGAGATCGCTCATCATCAAAGCGCACCAGGATCCTAAGTTCACATTTACTGACCCGACGTACTATCATACAATGCATTGCGTCGATATTGTCCGCCAACAGATTCTCTGCCACGCCGACGGCACGCTCATTTACAAGCGGCAGCAAGACAAGTATCCTGGCGATGGTGGCATCCGCGTGTGCAACAACTTTGATGCCCTCACCCACTGGACCAAAGAGCACGCGTATCAGTCGTTTCCTGGAGATGTGCAAATCATGCCAGGCCACGCTGATTGATTCCCTCCCCGCACTTGCCAGTGGGCAGCTTGTAGTTGGCTCATGTGGGTGCATGTATCTTGTGTTTCGGATTCAATATGAATTTCAACTTGACTTTTCCTGAAAATATGCTAGATTCGTTTGCAACCAGTAAAATGGAATCTCAACTATTTCCATATCTTGGGACATCGTCCATTTGGTCGACCTTACTCTCCCAATCCACCACAGCCAGGCGCTTCCCACTCCATGCTTCGTCTTTCCATTCAATGTTGTGTTGTTGAACTCGGTACATGTAGATACACACATTCCGCCTATGGATGGCTGATTGACCATCTATACAAGAAAAACTCCTAAATCGCTGAAACGGACTTGCCGACACAACTGAAGATGGGTAATTACCCATTAAAACCCCGTACACATGCTTTTGGTGCAAGAGAGCCCAACTCAGACAATGCAAGAATCCTCGATCAGCAGAACCCTCACCCCGAAGTCCCTATGACGGTCTCAACATACCTTAGAAGCTTAGAAGGCGCAAAAAATGGCTATCTATTTTATGAATGAGAACCGGCATAGTTGTGGGTAACCTCCCAGGCTCATCGCAACGCGGGAGCGGAAACACAAGACAACAAAGAGCTTTTCTTGACTTTGAAAGCCAGAGGTACCTTACCACAGTGATTTCGGGGAGCTCGGCTGAAGTTGGAGACGGTAACTTTGAGGACACCAAAGCTAGGAATTTGTGCCTGGAAAGATGGGAATAAGCTGACTCCAGCTCGACAGCACGTTCGACTAAGTGGGGTTCAAAAGTTAGGCAGAACCGTGGCGCAAGAAAGGCGGTTAAAGGGTCAGCATTCAGGTACTTTCCCCGGCTATTTCTCAAACTGTTTCCAACCCTTACACATGAGTCGTATTCAGACTCAAAAGGCAAGTAGTACAAAATGAACTTGCTAGTTTAAGTTTCATTTGGTTCATAAAGCTGGTGTGGGAAGGAGCCGCTAGCAGCTGTCAGGATGCTGCCCCTTGTCTGATGTAACGCTTTTGGAAGTGGGAAGCTCTACTAACGCACGTATACCATAAGCACCATACTGCAGCCGGAAGTAGGCCTGACCTTGCAAGGGATCATCATAAGTTCAGATTTCATCGCAAGTGAACAAATTGCAGGGATGTCGACTTCCAAGGTAATATCAATGTGTGAGAGGTTCCCACACGATCCAGTCGACCGCCTGCGGGCAGACGTCGGTTATCGCCGACTCGCGACTTCGGCAATGAACAGGCCGACCTGATGAAGCGTTCCGCCCGAAGATCTCCAACCCCCCTGCGTTCTTGCATTCCAGTTCCCTGCTATGCATATCACGTGAAAGCTTCGCTGGGCGTTCTTGATAATCGCTTGCTCCACAAGTAGGTTTCATACGGCGATTGCTGAATCATTCTCACCGACTCTTGCCATCCCTAGCCATGAATGCCTAGCTAGGTTTCTTACGCAACCCGTCTCGATGCTGAGAACCAAGGGTATTCAACGTAAACCCCTTCCCGTTACTCCGAATAACCACGTTGCATTAGGCAGCAACACACGAGAAGTTAATTTTGCTCTGTGCACTCAACCTGATGTGTCCGGCACAAACCGTTGCAAACTTCAGTGGGCCTATTTTAGAGGTCAGATATACCAGGCAATGTTCTCACAGCAGGCCTTTTCCTCATTGATAAAACAGGCAGTATCTTTATAGGGAACATACCTGTTGTCAAAGGCTTCGTCTTTGAGGAGCAGAACTGAAGATCAGGAGAGCTTTGTTCAGATAACTCATGTCTGGCCATGTTTCAAACGCATTTTCAGGGCGACGACGACTACCCTCTGGCCAACCTGCCCATATACGATGTGGAACTTTCAGATGTTCGTAACCTCGCCATCAACCTGCCCGCCAAGCTATAGAGTGACACTAAGCTAAGCTGTATCTCTTGGCTGGCCTGCGACGCTCAGACTCGGCAATTAACACTTTTCTGCAGGTCTTGGCTTCTGGGGTAGACACGTGGTCTGCAACCCAAGAACGGGGCGGAGGAGGAAGCCATTCACCCGAGAACGTGCTGGATTCAGACCTGCCGACCAATCTTCCCGACCACCTCGCAACAGCCGACTACGGTGCGGCAGAGGAGAACTACATTGGAGATTATCAGTTCGACTTCGACCTTGGAGACGACTTCAACGTTGGATCCGACTTTCCATGCCATCCGGCAATATCCAGTGGCAACGCTAGTTCTGAAAATAGCGAAGGCATTTGGTCTGCCGACTGGATCGGCGCTTTGTCTGTTGACTTCTATGCCAATCTCAATGACACACACCAACACGAAGCGACTGACGTTGACTGTGATTGGGTTCCCGAAGACGTCTACCAAATGGGCTACCAGGACGAGCTCGGTAATTGGCGTTGCGGTCATGTTGGATGCCGATCCAACACAGTGTTTGAACGGGCCTGCGATCTCCGGAAGCATCACTCAACCCATATCAAGACCTTCTTCTGCACTCGCCCCGAATGTGTATCCTCGGCTGTTGGCTTCGCATCCCAAAAAGATTATAGGCGACATCTAAACTCCCACATGCCGAGCATCCCCTGTCTAGACACCTCATGCAAGAGAGTGTTCAGTCGGATGGACAACATGGTAAGTGTACGGCGAGGCTATGCTCTCAGTTCCTTTCACCTAGCTCCTCTGATGCTCTTCCATGGCTCTGTCTCTCAGTCGCTGACAGCATTCTCCGACATAGAGGAACCATGTCCTCAGAATGCATCAGCGAAAGCAGAACACATTATTTCCCAAACCGTGCCGAAACAGGGGCAAAAGCGGCCAATCATCAATCACAGGCAACAGCAGTTTTAAAATTCATAGTTCAAGATAGCTCACTAGCCCAGGCATTGATGCATCGAATTTAAGCTTTAAAGATGATTCTTGCGGGGGTCAATTGTCATGCTATCGTGCAAGGAATTATGTCTTCTTAAAACGTCGCCTTCTTTGCTGTCACTGGATCAACTCTTCGGTATCTGACGTGTGATATTTGCGAGAGCTGTGATGGCGGTGCCGTGTCCCCATCTTCGATCCAGCTCATTTACGGCTACCAACATCGACGGTCTCAAGTTACCAGCATACACTCAGCGTTCATGATACGAGTTTCCCAGATTGCACACAATCTACGTGCTGACCACGCTTTGCTAGGGTATACAGCTTCATCTACCTGCTGCTGGGTTTGCATTGTGGCGTTTCTTTCTGACCTGAGACCTCAATCTGGCAACACTAAGACGGGCGATTCTGACACGCCACTGGCTGCTGGGTATCCTTTCCCACCAGGGTCCTTTCGCCTACTGGATCACTTCAGTACGTTTGGAGCCTTCTGGTTGTTCAGATCCTTCTTGTCGAGCTTGGCAACCAGTCTGTAATAAACCGTCGATCTTTCGGAGTATATCCTAGCTAGCCGTACGCAGTGCACTCATGGAATATTGTCATCTAGCGGTGCATGGGATGGGGATCCTTTTGGACTCATGTCGGCAGTCTGCCTCTTGAGTGGTATGGGTGTGGTAGAGTGCGGGGCATGGGGTTCGGAATTCCTAGCTGGGTGTCACGACTGAGCTGTCAGACACCAACGCCAAATATAAGGGTGATTATTGACAAATCTTTGCAGATCCTACAGCTGGATTGGCTTGCTGATGCATTCAAAATCACACTTGGAGCGGCAGGGAGGCAGGCTGGAAGCAGGCTGAGGCTTGGCTATTGGGGGCCGTCAGCAGAACGGCTTGGCTCAAGACTCAGCTGCACATTGATGGACTCCTGTTGCTTGTCGAGTACATCGGAGAGAAATGGTAGGACCAGATCTAGTAGCCTATTGTTCCACTTTTGTCTGGGACTCCTCGCCGTCTCCCGACTTCTTTCGCTTCCACTTTCTTTCTCCCTACCAAACAAGCTCAGACGTGGAATCGCCGTTTCAGCCTGGTCGACACGTCGAACCGTCCCCTCGAAGCTCTTCACAATTTGCAAGACGAGTACGATGCTGAAGACGATATTCGGCAGTATCCTTATCCCGTTGACCTTCGTGGTCTCAGGGCATGAGAGCTGGAACCAATGCTACTACCACGAGAACGCAGTCGCTCCTCCTGAGCTCCTGCCATGCCAAAACGAGACGGACGTCGGTCCAAACGACTACACCTGGTGCTGCTTTGCAGGCCATGAGTGTTTGGACCACAGCAGCTGCTGGGACCCAAAGACAACCAACACATACCAGTATGGCTGCAACGACGAAACGTACGCTCATTCAAGCTGCCCGAGGAAGTGCAATCTGGATCCAGGTAAGCTGCTATCAATCCACCAATAGGGGTTTGATGGCATCTGACGATGGAGTTCAGGCAAGTCGTCATGGGCTGGCCTTGTCCTCTGTGAAGACAAAGACAGAGAAAGCGTCGACCAGCCTTGGGTCTGTAATCACCCAGAAACCTGCGGCGACAAGTGCCCCAAAGATCCAGAAAACCCCAAGGCCACGCTATCCGCCTGGCCCTTCACATTGACCGAACTGCCGGGTCTGCAAGATCGTTGCGCAGACCTTGGCAGTGAAGTCACCGCCTTCTTTGCCCCCACGCAAATTCCTAGCAAGGGATTCGTACCCGACGAAGCGACCGATATAGGCTCGAAGCCTCAAGCAACGAGAGTTGCCTCCAAAGACTCCGATGATGGTGGACTGAGCAAAGGCGCCATTGCAGGTATTGCAGTCGGGGCAGCGGTGGGCGTTATTGCTATTCTTGCTGGCGTCTTCTTCATGTGGCGGCGACGTCGTGGGAAGGCTCGGGCACAGACATCAGCACCGACACCGACACCGGCACCGGCGCTAGATCCCCAGTCCTCTCCCGCTCCTCAATATTACTCACCAGGAATGGCATCTTCTCCGGCACCATATCCCGGTTACGACAAGCACAACATCGCATATCCCAACTCGCCCTCGACTTTCTCGGACGGGACAGGCATCCAGCGGCCTGTGTCAGACATGAGCATGAGCACCGTTTCGCAAACACCCATGGGATCTCCACGGCCTCATCCTTCACATTATTATCAGCAGGGAACCCACCCATCTCAGGGATCCTATGGACATGGTTCGCACGCAGAGCTCTCGCATGACGCAAGAGCGGTGTACGAGATGCCCGAGATTCGGGAGAAGCCTGACAGATCTGAGCTACCATGAAGGAAGTCATTCGAATAGTGATAACGCAAAGCGGCGGTAGGAAGGAATGTCGAGGCTTTGTTTCCGGGGGTTTGCTCGGGGGCTCTTTCTTCTTTTGTTCGGTTTGGATATTTTAATCAGACGCGTGTCGTCGTTTCTTTACCTCTACGAAGATGGTCGGATGTCCCACATCCATGGGCGTACAATATTGACTGATCACATTAAGCAGACAAGACCTTAAAATCCTTTGGAAATATAGGGCTTCCTTCAAAATTACTGAATGTGTTTTATGAGAGCGCGATTTGCTTACTCTTCGCAGTAACATACCCACTTATCCAGTTTGACTGGCTCGCGGTATCTCAAAGCGAGGGGCACAGCAGCATTTCCGCCAATGCATCTGCTATCCGCATCGCGGGGTACGCAGGCCGTGATGGGTAGCGAATCAGCAACGTTCCACCCCATGGTGCCCCGCGTTCATCTCGAGAATACCCCAATTAGGAGGAAAGATCATTCCCCAGTCTTGATTGTCCGGATAAATCCTGCGGGGTTGGCCTGCGCATGTGGAGGCAATCATGGTAGTATTCAGAAAGGACCAAGTGCTTGAGGACGTGAGAAAGGCAAGTGGGGAGCCATTGGATCTCGCACCTGCAAGTGCAAATAGCATAGGTCAGAAGAGGCGTCTCCTCTGAGTGTTATTGAAAGTGGATCCTAGTGGTAACTCACTTTAAGCTTATAAGTAATTGAAGAGACCAATGTCTTTCGCTTATTACCATGTCCTAATGTTTGTCAGACTTCATCTGCTTCGTTCAGTCAAGATGCACTTCTCAAACCTAGCCCTTATCTGTGTGGCAGCCGTCGCATCGGTATCAGGGTACGACGTGCCGCCTCGGCCGAGCATCGTCCCGTTCCCAAAAGCTCCCGGCCGAGCCTTGCCAGTCAGCCCAGCAAGAGACCCCTCCAAAGTCTGCATCGTCTGCCCCAAGTCCGGGAGCGATTCGGCTGCTGCGATTCTCAAAGCTGCACACGACTGCAACGATGGCGGTACCGTCGTCTTCATGCCTAATGCGACGTACACCATATCTAGCCGTGTTGACTTGACGTTCTTGAAGCACATCGACTTTGCGATTCTCGGAACCATTGTCTTCAATGATGACGTGAAGTACTGGCAAACGAACACGTTTGCGTACCGTTACCAGAATGTCAACCTCATGTGGCGGTTTGGCGGTGAAGACGTCAACATCTACGGACTTGGACAAGGGACGATCGACGGTAAGGAGTAGCTTTCTTGCAGGGATATGTCAAAGGACTAAGACGTATCAGGTCTCGGACAAACGTGGTGGAATGCTCTCGCTGGCAACTCAACCGTCGTCAGGCCTCTGCTCCTTGGCACAGACGGCCTGAATGGCGGGTCAATCACCGGTCTCAAGATGATCAACTCTCCCAACTGGTTCAACATTATTGCCAACTCTTCCGACATCTTGATCTCCGACATGGACCTTTCGGTTGTTGTAACGAACAGTACATCCCCCGCAAAGGTCGGTTCCCCTTCCACTGACTGAAAACGGGCTTCATCTGCTAATACCCGCCCCAGAACACCGACGGTTGGGATACCTATCGCAGTGATAACATTGTTATTCAGAACTCTGTAATTGACAATACCGATGGTAAGCGCCGAGCAGTGCTTCCGAATCCTCCACCTAATGATTTGTAGACTGTGTGTCATTCAAACCCAACTCCACAGAGGTCCTTGTGCAGGGTCTAGTCTGCAATGGATCGCACGGCATCTCCGTTGGCAGCCTCGGCCAATACCAAGGGCAAGTCGACATCATTGAAGACCTGTACATCTACAACATCTCCATGTCAAACGCGTCGGATGGTGCGCGCATCAAGATCTGGCCCGGCGTCCCGCCCAATACCACTGGGTCCGAGGCAGGAGGCGGCCTTGGGCATGTCAGGAACGTCACTTACGAGAAATACCACAATGTCAACAACGATTGTGAGTACACACGGCCGCCATGGAAAGCATAAAACCCATGTTAACAATTGTTACAGGGGCTATTCAGTTGACCCAGTGTTACTTTGCCGCAAGCGATGAAGCATGCCAGCAATACCCGGTGAGCGAACGGAATTACCCTGTTGGCGGGATCGATGTGCTAACGATAGGTTTAGGCCACCCTTGTCATTGAAGACATCCTGTTCAAAGACTTCACAGGAACCACATCGAAGAAGAATGATCCCCGGGTGGGCTCGCTCATATGCAGTGACCCTTCAGTAAGTGCCCCTACAGGATGGGAAGCAGAATAAATCTAACTACTTATGTGAAGGTTTGCAAGAATATCCAGGCGCACAACATCAACGTTTCACCCCCAAGCGGCAACGACCCGAAGTGGACGTGCACCAACATGGACAACTCACTTTTGGACGTTGACTGCATTTGAAGCCCTGCTGCATGAGAGCATAGAATCTTAAATGTCACCTAGATGACTTGAATAAGTTGCAACTTGCATTCATCCGCCTACATGTTGTCCACCTCCTTCATTTTGCATGGGCAAGGCTCTCTCGGAATTCGGCTTCCATCTCACCACCTACCTCGGTGCAATGTTCGTTGGTGGCTGAGACCAAGCCGGATCAGCCTGTACGCCAAGAAAATGGCCGCATGTGCTGAGCCTGAACGAAATGACTGCCAAGCCTCTTGCCCAGCTCGGGGAAGCTTGTTTGTCAATCAGAAGCAGAGTAGCAAGGAATTTTCTTTGCGCTTGCTCCGCCCTCCATATTGGATTGAATCTCTCTGATTTTCATCTTCATCGGTGATGGTCGTTGAACGTATTCGTAAAGATCTAAGCGCCGTAGACTTCTTGGTCACATTGTGTTGTCTGAACTGCGACATAAACCGACTGGGACTCAATCAAAAAGATGCGATTGTCTTGAAAATTATTTCCGTCGCATGTGAAGTTTGAAAGGTTTGATGTCGCATCCAGCAGGGGCAGTTCATCATCCTAACGTTGGCGACGCAGGTGAAAGCAGCCAAGACGGTTAAATTGGTGGCCGAAAGATTGGGGCTCTTCTCCAGGTTCATTGATAGACCAGGAGCAAACAATAGAACCATCTACATTTTGGCAATCAAAATTCACGATTGCTCTCTAGGCATTGGGAGCTTGTAGCGATCAGGCTGCTGACGCGTGTGCCCGGCCCCCTCGTCTTGGTATCTGGCGTTTTTCTGGTTGGAGGAATTTCTCCCCCGAACTCGGGCGAAGTGCAGCTGCTTAACACCTTTCATCGTGCGATGGATCGAACGAAAAAGTCCATTGGGGCGCCAACATCCCAGACGCGCCCTACTTGCTTCCAAATGCGGCGTTGAGTAGGCACGCATCCATGCGCCCGCAGATGCCCAAGAGCCAACGTGATTCATCACCTCTGGGCCTTGCAATACCCCAGAACCCCAGACTGTGCCGCCATAGGGTGGGGAGCTACTACTCCACGGGGAAGGATCCGGGGTTGGTATAATATCCCCAGACGTCTCGCCGGTCACGGACGGGGTTGATGTCCCCATCTCTCGATCTAACTTCCACTGACCCTTTCACCTGGCTTACTGTCTACAATTGAAGCCGGCAAGATGGCGATGTCAGGGAGAGTTTATAGTTGGTAGGTTCAACGTCGCAGCTACGATGCCATAGCGTGGGCTGATATATGTGCTTCAGGTACTCCGCCCTTTTGGCGGCGATGTGCATGGTGCTCTACGG
The DNA here is from genome assembly GCA_025328985.1 of Colletotrichum sp. SAR11_239. Classification (NCBI taxonomy): domain Eukaryota; kingdom Fungi; phylum Ascomycota; class Sordariomycetes; order Glomerellales; family Glomerellaceae; genus Colletotrichum; species Colletotrichum sp. SAR11_239. The sequence goes on from JAKMWZ010000001.1 coordinate 95,740, forward strand.
CTTTGACGCCTCTGTGTTTAATTCCGTACAGGCATCGGACAACTGGTTGGCTTATTTCGATCTCGACAAGGTACCCATCTCAGAATCACCATGATATGCATGATGACTGGAGGCTGAGACACAGCTTAGGACGAAGACACGCAGCTCATTGGACTCATCAATACGTCATACACTATTGGAGCTATCGTAGCTGGTTTCTTCATTGGCGGGCCTCTGGTAAGAACACATCAAACTTCAAGGTAATTCTAAAAGACCGTCTGACACCTTTGACAGGCCGACTTCGCTGGACGCCGAGTTGGAATGGGTGCCGGCTGCCTCGTCACCATCATCGCCGCGTTCATGCAAGCTTTCGCGCCGCGACATAACCTTGGAGTCTTCATCGCCGGGCGTGTCATCATTGGTCTTGGACAGGGAATGGCCTTGAGTGAGTCGTCATCAATCGATCTTGTTGTTCGAGAAGTCTTGCTAATCGAGACTAGCGGCTGGCCCCGTGTACATCAACGAGATTACTCCGGCTGAGATCAGAGGTGTTGTCATGACGTTCTGGCAGCTGAACTTCAGCGTTGGGTAAGATGACTCCACATCATCGACAAGAAGCAATCATAACAAGAAGGCTAATTATTCTAGATCGTTCATCGCATACTGGATCAATTACGCGTGCTCCCTCCGCAGAGAGGAACTCGGAGACTGGGATTGGCGTATGGTCGTCCTGTTCCAGATCCTTGTTCCGACTATTGTTTGCACCCTTCTGTGGACGATCCCTGAATCACCCAGATGGTACATCCAGAAGAATAAGCCCGAAAAGGCCCACAAGGCTATATGCTCTCTCCGAAACAGTCAAGAAGAAGCCGAGCAGGAGCTCCTCACCATCAGAGAGGCTATTGAATATGAGAAGGAGGCTATTAGCACGAACTATACCGCGCTCTTCAAGGATCCTTCCGTCCGAAAACGCCTGTTCTTGACTATGATCCTCAACGTTGGACAGCAACTTACAGGCCAAGGTACCCTCCACACCCTCTAATCTACTGCCCCATTCCTGACATGAATTTTCCTAGGCACCCTCAACAACTATTCTACCGCTATCTACCGCAAAGTTTGGCCAGACACTAGGACTATCAACCTCATCAACGCTCTCAATGGAACTTTCGGTATCCTCTTCACACTAAATGCTATGTGGACTGCAGATCGGTATGGCCGCCGATGGCTGTTCATGGTTGGCGCTGTAGGTATGGGTCTGTGCATGCTTCTAGTCCCGGTGGTCAGCCTGGCTACCCCAGACCTAGAGGGAGGTGTGAAGTCGCAATCAGTCGGCATTGCTATCGTATTCCTTCTCTTCTTGTTTGCATTCTTCTACAAGCCCAGGTAAGCTTTACATACACTACACTTCCTTGTTACATAACCTTGACCTAATACTCACGTTTCTCAGTTGGGGTGCAACCGTCTGGATTTACACCGCCGAGGTCTTCTCCATGAACATTAGAGCTCAAGCCGTCGGGATGTGCTCTCAGTCTCAAAATGTCGCAAACACGATTTTCCAGCAATTCTTTCCCACATTTCTGAAGAATACTGGACTCAAATGTCTGTTCTTCTTCATGTCGGTCAACTTCTTGCTGGTCGCATACGTCTGGTTCTTCATTCCCGAAACCAAGAAGGTACCCCTGGAAGAGATCGACGTTCTTTTCGGTGGTGCCAACCATGTTGAAAAGGGTAGCCAGCTAGTCAGTCTCGGCCCCGAGATAGCAGCCAAGGATGCCGCTATTGGAGAGCAGACTTCAAGGAAGAAGGAGGACGGTGAAACCCGGCAAGTCTAGGACGAAACCTACCGGTTCGCTTAATGAGTGGAAAGCATTTCGGTTGCCGGATGAATTTTCGCTCGAGTGGGATGAACGAAGCCTCATCCGAGGATAAGCTTAAACGTACATCATCCTCTAACTCTTAATAACGTTAAGAATTGAGTTGCCTACGCCACGAAGCTTGATTCTGCAGCTTATCAACCAATTGGGGTATGCCTGTCGCTCTACATTGTATGCATAGGATCTAGTCAGTAGAACCACTGTTCAATTCACAAATTCGGAACATGAGAAAGCGGAAGTACTGAAAAACGCGACACCATCGACATAAAGAGGAAACAAATCCTCAAGTACTAGGCGGCAATTTGCGGGTTAGCCAATGACAGTAAACAACCGAATACACAAACAGCTGACAAGAGACCGAGCTTTCGAGGGTGCGGGGTAAATGCGGGGTCAATCTCGCGGCCATTGCCCCAATCCGTCCAGATGAGGTAACGAAACCCGCAAAGTTCCCTTCACATCTCACCGTCCCCAAATTTCCAGCAGTCATTCGATCCGAAGATATTGCGCTCAGCGGGCGAACATCACCAAGCTGGTGACTTTCAGTGTGGAATAATCTGAGACACTCTTATTCGGATTAATCACCTCATCGTGGGGATGCCTGAGCATGAGGCTGGAAATCTAACGTGGACCAGCTCTTTACCATCACTTTTCGACGTCTACAAGTCTACATCTGGGGGGCGAGTTGCCCAGGAAGCCGAAGATGAGTATGTTTAATCCATAGTGTTGAGACACTTCTGCAGGCCGGCCCAGCTGATACTGTTCACTCGCAGCCGCCGCGCTTCAGATCATTCAGCGTCCGTCCCGAACGCTCTCAGTCAGCATGGAATCGGGCGACCTTTCGAGGATAAAGAAAAGTCTAGGCTGTTTATGCACTACATAAATGACCTTTCTATGTGGGTGAGGCTAGACTCCTTTCGCCTATAAAGAATGCTTGGCTGATCATCATGTAGGTCGATGTCTGCGACGTCAAAAGACATTTCGGGACAGAAGTCCCCAAGAGAGCTTGTCATTCGCCCTTGTTAGCCTACTCGATCATTGCGCTTTCGTCACGAAGTCTTTGCTCCATAGCAGGAACAGACGACTCAAAACCATCGACATATTACAGCCATGCCCTTCAATATCTCATCCCAATTTTGGACAGCTCGTTTGAAGCGCTGAATGAGGAAGTGCTGGCCGCGATTGTCATACTCAGGCAGTACGAAGAGATGACAGGTATTTACCTTATATTCATCACAATCATCCACTTTTCTAACTTGATGTAGACTCTGATTTTGGTGTTCATCTCTCTGGCAGCTCAAAACTGTTAAATTCCATGTTCAGTTTGGCAAGCAAAGGAGGCTTGGGAGAGGCAGCAAGTTGGATTGTCCTTCGTCAAGATTATTGGGTGGCGCTTGTCAAGTCACAGCCCATGAGCATCAACTTGGACAGCTACAAAGGCTCTAGTTCATTCGTGCGGACTGAACCAGAATGCTTGGCTAACCGTGCTGTATTTCTTTGCGCACAAGCCATCGCATACGCCTTTCAACCAGCGGCGATTAGGGACCTCGACAAGTGGAATAAGCTTAACCAGGAGTTAGGGAACTGGTTGATCTCTAATCCATGGCATGCGGACCCTCTCTGGGTTGAACCACCGCATACCAACACCGCTAACGGCTCCGCGTTCCCCACAATCTGGATGACACATCCCGCTCACGGTAGGTTGAGGTATCTTGAACTCTTGGGGGTATTCACGGCTGACGTATGCAGTGGTTGGGTATCAACACTACAGCTTGGCTCGAATGGTCCTGCACATCTTCAATCCTTACTTGAGTAAGCCGAGTCTTGACACTTTCAAGAAGAGAAGGGAGTCTGAGGTGAGTTCATCCATGATGTCGCGGTATAATCATATCTAAAGCAATAGTTAATGGTCATGGACTATAGAAAGCCGTCCTCGACAATTTTCGAGTACTGTTGGGGCTCGCTATGAGCAATCCTTCTGTTGTCAATGCAGGGTTCACAGCATCGCATACGTTGAGGGCCTGTGAGTGATTCCGTGTAGTCCCATACAGTAGCCATAATAACATTTCCAGGTGGCGTTTACCTCACTGACCCCAAAGAGCAGCAAGAAAGCCTGGAGTTCCTCAGAAAGACCCATCTAAGGACCGGGTGGTTGACGAAGGATCTCATCGAGCAGTTGACATTACAATGGTCTCAGGATGGTAGCAGCAGTGCCTTTGGTCATCTCTTCTCGGAAAAAGCGTGACGACATCTCGTTGTTTTATCTGCTACTCAGTAGGTCTTGGCATTCTTCAGCATCTTCATGGGTACTTGGAAGAAAGCTCACGAGACAAATATCTGCCATTTCTATGTGATGCAAGATTTCAATTCGTAATGCGACTAGGAAAAAATATTTCTGTCATGAAGATTTACAAGTCATTGACGGTAGAGGTCTTAATGTCTTCTCGGTCTTTTGAAATAATCGGCTAAGAAATCTATTTCTCTCTATGTCGTCAAAACTTTTACAACTTCCCCTGCTTCTCAATGCGACGACCAGTCTCGTCGAAGTACAGCTTCTTTCCAGTCAACAAGGCCTCTTGCAAGTAAGAGCCGATCTGGACAGCCTGGACAGCCCCAGTCAGCTTCAGCGGAAGTGGTGTGTTATCGAGGGCCGCTGCTGTAAATTCATTCGCCTCCTGTCATTATGATTAGCCTACTGCTGGTTGGGTGATGATGTATTGCGAGACACTTACAGCAACAAATGCGTACTCAAATCTACCGTAGTAGTGAGCAGGGACCTCTCTTGTGATACCCTGGGGACCGTAGATGTTGACAAAGTTTGACTGGGGGTTGCCGTTGACCGTGAGCTTGCCGGCAGTACCAATAAACTCCGTGGTGTCTTCCTGGCCATGGGCCATCATACGGGAGTTGTAGAAGTAGGCAATCTTGCCGCCCCAGAACTCGACGATGCCGACGGCGTTGTCGCAGTCACCATGCTCCGCTAGCTCAGGAGAGACTGCAGTGATGCCCGAGGCAGACACCGACTTCACCACTGAATCGTCACCGAAGAACCACATTGCCAAGTCAATGTCGTGTACTGAAGACATATGTCAGCATTGCATTGCCATTCAGGTTACGAGTCTGCTTACCACTCATGTCAACAAAGCAGCCACCGTTGAGAGCAGCGTACTGGACGAAGAAACCGCTGGGGTCATGCTTGTCGCAAGTCTGCGACCTGATGACTGAAGGCCTTCCAATCAAACCAGCCTGGGTCTTCTCGAAAGCATCTCTGTAGGATGCATCGAAGCGGCGGGAGAAGCCGCACATGACCTTGAGGTGAGGCTTCTGTTGAGCAGCCTTCACCAGCTCCATGGACTTTTCATACATCAGTCAGTGGTGGTCTTTATGAAGATGTACCATAGCCAAGACAAATCTCACCTTTTCAATGCTGAGAGAGATGGGCTTCTCGCAGAGAACGTGAAGGTTCTTCTCGACAGCCTTGAGGGCCTGCTCGGCGTGGACCTTGGTGACAGTCGCGATGACGACGGCCTGAAGCCCCTGGTGCTTGATCATCTGGTCGTAGTCGGTGTAGAGAGTCACACCATAGGGCTCCAGATTCTCTCTCGCCCAAGCCAATTCAGTCTGATCCGGTGTGAAGGCAGCGACGAGCTCAGCGCGGGGGGTGCGGTGGAGGAAGTTGACAGCATGACGCTTGCCCATGCGGCCAAGGCCAGAGGCAGCGATCTTGAGCCTTTGAACCATCTTGATAGCTGTGATATGGAGGGAATAAGATTCGTTCTAGCTGTTTGGACAGTCTTCTCGAGGGGTAACAAAGAGCGTGTGTCGATGAGAACGAGAAGCTGAAGGTTGTGGCTTGATGGAAGACAGTTGAACGAGACGAACTATCGTCGTCTTATATACAAGATTCCAAGAATCGCATGCACGAAGATGGAGCAAATGCGTTTGTATCTACACAATACTCCGCGCGAGGTTTAACCCTTTACCCCAAGATCAGTAGTCCGGGGAAGTGCGGGATTCGGAAACTCATAGCGCAAGATGCCATGGTTGGAGGCTGAAGCTGTTGCATATGGCTGCGACCAACATCACTCTACAGGCCAATCATAGATCATTACTGTCTCGTTGAAGCCGAAAATCGCGGAAAATGTTGCCTAGCATGGCGAATACAGAGAGCCGGACACGTCTCCGTGACGATCCCGACTGCGGGGAAGTGGAGTCCGGTTGGCGGCCGAGTCATGTGGGGGTCTCTGGAGATTCCGCGCTTTTTTAACCCTTTTCAGCATATGAAGTAGCAAAACCGCGATAGCAAAACGTCACACATCTTTAGAGACGCGGAGTAGTCCTGGAAATGGATGAGGCTTTCCGGGCGGATACTGACGTCGGAAAGATCTGCCGTGATCTCTTCTTTTCCGATCAAAGCCAACTCTAAAGAGAGTTGGACGGTCGGCGTTGCTTGAGTTAGCCAAACAGGAATGGCTGAAAGGGCAGAATTCCTGCCCTCTAGAGTCTAGACAGGCGCCCGGCAGCAAACGAAAAGTCTGGCAATTCAACAGCCTTTAGACTGAAGGAAGTCAAAAGGGTTTGGTGCTTGGCATCGTCGTTACAGCTGATGTCAATCTCGTGTTTGAAAACTCAATCTGAACTATCAAGTAAGCTTGCCACGAGACCGTCGTCGCAACCTGCGCCGGCGACTATGCGCGACAGCGCCAGCCCGGGAACCCTCGGCGTTCTGCCCGCCCCATTTCCCCCAATTTTCCCCCGCACTCAAAAGCTTGCCTGGTGCGCCGAATCTGGATAAAAAAGAGCGAAAGCCCACGGGATGCACAGTGGACGCCTCCCACCGGCAGACCGATTTACAGCCCGTTTTCTCTTGCCATTCAACACAAACCCCCCACCAAACCGTGTATCCCGCGCACTCCGCGAGCCGTTTTTCATCCCGCCGGATGAGATCACTGATCAATCTGGGGTTGTCTCAATGCCCGCTCCAGGGGCCGTGAGGAGGCGGGGCTGCGAGAGCTGTCGTGCAAGGTAAGTCTTCCCGCGCGCTTGACGGTGTTGAGGTAATCCGCGGAGGGATGCCTCCGTTTGGATGAACTAGACGCCACAGTCAGCCCTACCAACTTCCCCATGTTTGCTGATATTATTCCGGCTGTTACACAGGCATATCAAATGTGAGTAGTGGGGTTGACACCCATCATCCGCTAGTTCCCGACTATTTGGTTAACCGTGACGGCTTGGTGATGCAGGCGACAAAGGAGATCCATGCGGTCAGTGTGTTAGTAAAGGGAGGTCTTGTGTCCGAGCGACTAAGCTGAAGTTCAGACATATAACTGTCACTGGGTATGTCCACCTTTCATGGAAAAAACAAATGTGACTGTTACTAACAGTGTGGCCACCTCAGTGATGGTGACGGAAGTCGTGGAGAACCTCAATACGAGTTTTCCGAGACACAAAAGTGGTGTAAGATCAACAGCAAGAGGATACGCTTCATCGACGAGACAACGGATATCAATAGCATTCACAACGACGATTACGATTCAGACGAGGACATCGTTTCTGAAGAAGAACCAGCACCGCCCAGTCCACCGAAAGCAAACCAGCGACGGAGGAGGGAGAGTTCAAACAGAGTTGCCTGGGCACCTCTTGGTGATGTTGGACCTTCAAATCTTCAGACTTCAGGTCCCGAAGAGGGAAGTCCTCTTCCCATCGAGCGAGGCATTCCATATCCCTTGACCAAGCTTCCCGCTCTTCACCCGCACGCTCCGTACGATAGCCCAGACTCTGTAGGCCAGGCCTCACTGGATGATTTGCCTCGCACAGTCTCTCCAGTTCCCAGGAGTCAGCTGTCTGGACCCATTGGGTCCATCAGTTCTATCGGTAGCAATAGTGTGAGCGAGGACCCAAGTCTTCCCGAACCTCAACGATCATTCCATTCATCCAACTTTCCGCTCAAAGATCATCGGGAGGCGAACTTGGTAAGATACTTTCTCGAATTCATCGCGCCTCCCTTTGACTATGGGGATCCACACAATCGATTTACGACCGTGCTGCCGCAACATGCTGCTATCAGTCCCCTGCTACTGAACTCCATTCTTGCAATCGCTGCGAAGTCCAGGGACGAGGAAGGGACGCTGGCATTCTTCGACAAGCCAGCCGAGCACTATTATGCGGTGGCTTTAAACTTGCTGAGCCCGGTGTTGATCGACCCCAGCGCGGAGGTAGACGACCTGCACGTCACGGCGGCGGTTCTTCTCCGACTCTACAACAGCATAAGCGGTATGCAACCTACAAGTTACTTGACATGAACGCGGTCGGAACGTACTGACTTTGTAAACAGAACTTGACGTGGCCTCTCTCGATAAACCCCTGGTGGATCATAGCACAATCTGGGAGTTTCTCACGTCGCGCGCCAACTTCACCACAAAGGGTAGTCTCTCAGAAGCGGCATTCTCAGGCTGGCTGCGACTCGAGATCTGGCGCTCAGTGATGCAGCAAGAAGCTCTCGAGTTCCAACTGGAGCACCTTGATCTCGACCGCTCTCTCCAGCCTGCAGACGACGAAACATGGGCTTGGAGAATGATTCTGCACACGATTGATACCATCGGATACTGTTTTGGCGACGAAGCGAACTCTGCTGTCTATGAGAGGCTCTCGAACTACGCGGCTCAGTGGATGAGAGCAGCTCCAGAAACGTTCCTCCCCATATTTGTCGAAAACCCCCCGAACGAAGGTGTCTTCCCCGAAGTACTACTTATCAACGATTCTGTTGTCGTCGGGCTACAATTCTACCACCTCAATCGGATACTCTTAACAGCGCACAACCCACATGTGCCGCGTGTGGGAAAGAACCTCAAGTTGGCAGCTCAGACATTAGACGTTGGTTTTCTCTCTTTGATCACGCACCCCGACATCGGCATGCTAAGCTTTGGTGCCCTTGTCCAGAACGAAATCATCAACGACATCAAAATCATGTGCGGCATTGCAGAGTCACATGGGAGAAGCACGCCCGCGCACATGTAAGTTTCGATCTTCCTTTCCGGCGTCGCCGAAGGCCGCTGAATAACACGGAGATCTCTCCCCTGATTGTAGAATTGCGTGTATGGGTATCGCCCTGGCCGGCGACAGGTTCAGATCGTACCCCGAACAAGAAGCGCTCTGCCAGGTGTTTTCCTCAACGGCAGAGGCCTATGCCTGGGATACCGTTCTCATGTAAGTTCAACCGCAGCTGGGACTCGGTGATTTGATATTCGACAAGGCACTGAACTCTAAAGGACGTTATCTGACTGGAATGGCACCGATATTAGTTTGCAGCATCTGAAGGACGCATGGGGTTGGCCGGAAGACATGGTAGCCGAACCCACCTAAAATTTCGCTCACTGCATAGCCCCCAGGTGGAGAGGGGGAGACGCATGCAGGCCCGGTCACCATACCACGAGTGCTATGCAATCGACTTAATTCCTGCGATATACGTGTTAAAAGTGTTTATATCGCTGGAGAAGACAAATCCTTCAGACGAAGGCGTTGCGCACAAGTAGCTTGCCAACGCTTTGTCCATCGCTTAGGGGGGCAATGCTACACGCGGATGGCAACGTTGTAGAACACCGACACATAGTTGCGCGATTGCGGATTGAAGACATCCGCGTTACTCGAAATGAAGCAGAGTTTCTGCCAATCTGTTTGACTTTCAACTACCGACATGCCAAGACGCTACAACGACGATGGCCAGAAAGGCTGGTTGCCCTATCTCTGTCTCTTTTTCACCGCCTAAAGATAATCTCGAAGTTTCACAAGGCTGCTTGCACCTCATTGCCCGTCTCGGCTTGAGTGAAACACTGTCAGTCCCTGGTTGGTCGATCACTAACGGCGCGATGTTGCATTGGCAGGAACAGGTTCGTCACTCGCCAGGCACGTGAAGTCGCATTCTGGACCTGCAAAACAGAAAGAGACAGTGTTGATCTTGGTCGCTTTCGGTCGTTTTTCGGTGATGACAGCCCGGCATCTCCCTGCACCTGTAATTGTCAGAGCTCCATTTCGTCCTGAACGGGGCAGGCCAAGAGTAACATCACTCCACCCTCTCCGCGAAATGCGTAACCGCATCTCCATCTGCTGCAGGCAGAAATCAGGAAAACCTTCAGGAGGTCTCTGCGATCAGAGAGGGGCCGTGCAGACGCAGTTCGCCCCCCAAGTTGCAAGCCGCGCATTGATTCGTATTTCGCCCGTGCTGGTGATGGGTCTCTCGTGGGTTCCGGGATGAAGGGGGCCTATTTCCGGACCCATCAAATGATGCCAAGAGGGACTATCCGCTGCCCGTGTGTCATCTGGGTGGCCCCATAGATGGCCCCCAAGGCCCGTAGATGGGAAACCTCCGAGCAGTTCTTTGTATGGGCGCGACAAGAAGAGAGAGATAGGGCAAGGGTGGGTATCTGACACATGAAGATTTTCCTTTTGACAGTTTGCCCAACGTCTTCAAGGATTTGCGGGGGATAATGCAGGCTATGATCTTTCTAGGACACCGAACCTGGACAGATGTGCAATGTAGCACGAAAGTGACCTGTCACTGCTATTCTCCGAGCACATCGCAATTTTCCGACGCTTGCGCTCTCAGAATGGCAGGGTTTCACAAAGTCCCTTTTGCGTGTGTCTTCGCCATCACCCACTTCAAGCTTGCATTCGCTTGTTGGTGAAATCTCACCATGTGGCGACACTAGACATGCGAGGAGTGCTTAGCGCGACGGAGCTCAATCCGTATCAAGTTTGTGTTGCCGCCGTTCCCCTGAACGAGGCATGTCGTACACGAAATTGCTGTTTGACACCCCAGAAAATCGCCCACTTCGTGCCTCTCCGTGGGCAGACTTTTTCCTCTGAAGTCCTGTCCCATGAACTGCATTGCAAATCACACGCACTTGCGTTGACACTTGCGATCGCACCAAAAGACGAGCTTGTCTCAGGTCTTCCAGTCCACTGGGTGCACGAACAAAAGATTGGGTCGTGGACTCGTCCGGGCCGTGGTCTCCCACACAAGAGTGAGGGCCGGAACGGATCTCTTTTGTCAGAGGCGCGCCGGTCTCGGGACAAGCCGTAGATCTGTCTGCCCCTGAGGAAAAGAAGCCCTTGAGCCTGGAAGGCTCCCAAAGGCTGCCCAGAAGAGTCAGGTCCGGTGTCGCTGATCTATTGGAATTACTCGCCGGGCTTCATCGTCTCGCTTCCACGGCTCCCTCCTCCTAGCCCCGGGCGCGATCGACAGGAGCAACAATTTGTCGTACAGACGGCAGTTGTCTAAGAACATGGTCACCCAGGCTAAACACGAAGGGAGCCCTGCCAACTCTCCCTGCACGGCCACGTTCCGGACGTGGCGCCCAGTGGGGGAATGTCGATTTTGTTCTAGCGTTTCCTTCGAGAAAACCAACGCCGTCGTCAGATCATTGGTCAGCCACCAACGTCTGTCCGCCGGACGTCCTTTCCGGAGCGGGACTGGTCGGGGTGCCCTAGCATAGTGCGGCTTGTGCGGATGTGGCATCTCTCCCGTCCCTCCCCTTCCGCCCGAGACGTTTGCCGGATTCGGGCATTCTGCAGCAACCTGCCCCCCCTCTCCCAACGCTCTCGACACGCTAGTGTTCTCCAAGGTGAGGGCAGTTGCTGCAGCGAAGGAGCTCCATTGAATGGACCAAGCTACTTAGTCTGACGCCTTATGAAGAGTCCCTGCCTTGTTGCAACACACTACTACGTAAGGAATATCAACCTCCCAAGTGGAGAGAGATGGTTGAAACGGCAAACGCCGAGCCTGTCAGGAGTGATGGAGCAGGCAGGCGGACGATCTCACATTGATGGGCCAGAAGAACGTCAGGCTGGGGGTCCGCAAATGGAAACACTGCACGTCCAACACCCTTGCTGGCCCGTTCTAGTGCCCTTGTGGGCGGGAATTGGTCAAGATTGAGGGAGACTTGGCAGCTGCCAAATGTCATTCTTCAATGAATATAAGAACGCATGACCCAGATCGCACTACCCCATCCTCCCCATAACCTTGCTTTCTTTGGTAGTGGAATGGGAGGGTCTTTTACTTTGGGGATCACCCCAGTCAACAAATCGCACACATGGCACCCATGGCTGAGAAGATTGAGAATCGAGGACCGGAGCTTCTAGGCGTCAACGTTTTCTTCGTCACGACGGCAATCATCGCCACGGCGCTGCGATGTTATGTGAGGATAGGGTTGGTGAAGGCTTTTGGACGAGATGACTGGCTCATGGTGTTGGCTTTGGTATGGAAAGCCGTCTTCGTCTTTGTGGTGGTTAGGATTGCTGACCTTTGACAGGTTTTCTTCATCTGTTACTCTTCGTTTTCGATTGCGGGTGTTCACTATGGCACCGGCCGTCACTTCAAGGACCTCACGCAGGACCAGATCCACAACGCGATGGAGGTGAGGACTTCTGGTTGCGATTCGGGATGGTCCGTAGGACAGAGCTAACAGATCTTCCAGCGCTGGTGGTACTGCTACCTCTTCTACGCCCTCAGCATGATCACATCAAAGATGTCCATCGCCTACTTCCTTCTCCGTATCGCGACGAAAAAGGTCCATATTTGGATCATCTACTGCGCCATGATCTTCACCGTTCTCGCCGGAGTTGTCTTTTTCTTCGTCTCCATGTTCCAGTGTCTGCCAGTATCTCGTTTCTGGAATAAGGACATCCCAGGAACTTGCATCGACGTCAACGTGGTTATTGGACTGGCCTACCTGTACAGCGCCTTCAGTGTTATTTCCGACATGACATTCGCCATTCTCCCAGGTTTCCTCGTTTGGAGTCTGCAGCTCAAGACACGAGCCAAGTTGGCGTTGATTCCGTTGCTGGTTATGGGTTGCGTGTATGTTGCGTCTCCGCCCTGATATGCCTCATCTGGATACTGACAATCTTGGCAGGGCAAGCTCCGCAGTTATCGTCCGGTTCGGTTATCTCATGAACTTGAAGGACCCAGACTTCCTATGTAGGTTGCCATGATTCATGAACATCCCCCACCCGTAAGGCTGATTACTGACTCGTGATACTTGTAGGGGCCACACTCGACACTGCCATCTGGTCCTCAGTTGAACAGGGCCTGGCCATCACCGCTGGTAGCCTGGCAACCATTCGACCTCTGCTCAAGCTCGTCGGCTACAAGCTCGGCATGACCACCGACCCATCACGGCTCCGGATGACGGACGACGTCGCCCGTCGGCCCTCCGCCTTCATGAACACGAGTCAGCACCTCAAGAGTGGCCAGGGCAAGGAGGCCCAGGAGGACGCCTACGGCATGTCCATCATCCCTTGCAAGTGCTGCGGCAACTTCAAGTGCGACAAGAGGAACAGCGGGGCGTCGAGCGCGAGCAAGAGCAAGAGGAGGTCAAGCCTCGGGTTTCCGTCACGGATGAAGAAGGATGAGCCGCACGCTCTAGCCAACGTGAAGTCGGTCAGCGAGAGCGAAGAGGAGCTGAACGCGGGCAGGGTGAGGGGGGACTCCCACGCCCATGATACACAGGGAGTGGTACCCAAAAGTTTCATGTCCTGAATTTTGAACCAACCAAGTTTTCAATGAGGGTTGTATAACACACCAACATGAGTAAAGCGTGCATCAAACTCGTTTTTTACCTGTTTCTTTTGCATGTCATAGCGTATAACCTGATTAGTCGATATATCCGCGCCGTTTTGCGGCTGTATAACGGACTTGATTAATGTCCTAATTCATAATCAAAACAGCTTTTGAAGAAAAAGGCACAGCCAACTAGTTCTCATCCGGCGTGAATCCCGACGTATTTGTCTCGGTTAGGTGAAAGAGCTGTTGCGGCTACAGCAGAGTCCGTCACAGTAGCACCCGCAACCCAATAGTCTGTGGCGTTCTTAGGTTGCAGTAGCCGAAGACATCGCAGCAGTCGGGTACAGACATCGCTTAGAGTCATCGCAACCTTCCGTATGTGGCGCTTGACTTGCCTCTTCTGCACTATCCTTATCACTATCACTGTTACTTGCATCTTTAAGCGACGGAAACCCAGCGGACTCTGTCAACAGATGGGCTACAGACGGTCATCAAATGGGTTGAGGATCACAAAAAGGCAAGATGACAATCGGATGGCAAAACTCCTTGTGGGTATTTTTTTAAATCAAATGAGTGAACAAAAGAAGGCCTATCTACACGAACGCAACAGTTTCGCTCTTCCTCTCCAATATGCTAGTCTTTATGCGGCTAAAATTCCATGTCATTGAAGCTCTTGGTACTCGTTCTTTACTCGTTCTGGCTGAGAATGACGTCCGCGGCCTTCTCGCCGACCATGTAAGTGGAAACGGCGGTGAAGGTACCAGGGATGCGAGGGTAGACGGAAGCATCCACAACTCTGAGACCCGCGACGCCGCGGACCCTGAAACTGGAGTCCAGAACGGCCATGGCGTCGTCGTCGGCGCCGATGGGGCAGGTGGAAGAGGCGTGGTGGCCCCAGGCGGCGTCCTTGACGTACTGCTTGACGGCATCGACACCGACGACGTCGGCACCTGGGAGCTCCTCGGTGATGGGGACGAGCTGGCGGGTGAAGGCGTCACGGGCAAGCTCGACGGCCTCGGCCATGGCCTGGAGATCGGCGTCGTAGTCACCGACGCCAGAGTCGAAGTAGTTGTAGAGGATGTCGGGCATGTCGAGGGGGTCGGCGGAGCGGAGGGTGACGGCGCCGGCGGTGTTTCTGGGGTGGGACTTGAGGATGGCCCAGGTGAAGAAGTCGTGGTTGACGGTGGCGTTGTAGCTGTACTCGGGGAAGTAGCCACGGAAGTTGACGGGGCCGCCGAACGTGAAGACATCCCACTCGTTGTTCTCGGTGGTGGTTGACTTGTAGAACATGGTAGCGGCCAGACCGGGGGAGCTGTAGAGGCCGTGGTCGCCGAGGATGGGGTTCTCCCAGCGGGTGATGCAGGGGTCGTCCTGGCCATAGAAGCCCCAGGTGCAGCCGTCGAGAGCAGTGAAGTTGGTGGGAGTGCGGCCCTGGACGGAGATCTCGTAGTGGTCCTGGAGGTTGGTGCCGACACCGGGGAGGTCCTTGACGACGGTGATGTTGAACTTCTCGAGCTCCTCCTTGGGACCGACACCGCTGAGCTTCAGGATCTGGGGAGAGTTGTAGGTTCCTCCAGAGATGATGATCTCCTTAGAAGCGGTGGCGGAGCCCTGGACACCCTCGCCGGCGTTGCGGGAGCGAGGGCTGGCGCGGTAGAGGTACTGACCGTCGAGGAACTCAACGCCGGTGGCCTTGGGGGGAGTGACATCGGTGTCGAAGACGACCTTGGTGACATGGCAGTTCAGACGGACATCGAGGGGGTACTTCTGGGTGCCGTCGGCGTTCTTGGCGTCACGGACGGCGACGACGAACTCGCGAGAGCCAGTGCGGTGAGCCTCGTTCGTGGAGATGGGAATCTGGTTGTACCCGATGGAGGTGTCTCTGGTGTCGGAGGCGGAGTTGGCATCACCGGCAATGAGAGTGGCGAGGTTGATGACGGAGTCGGTCAGGTTGCCCAGGGCGAAAGCACCGCCGGTAAGCAGGCTGAGAAGCTGGGGGTCCTCGAGAACGATGCTGAGAGGCGCAGTCTCGGTGGTGAGCCAGCCGTCGTAGCCATGGCCCTCCTGGGCGGGCAGAAGGTACTGGTTCTTCTCCATGCGCTCGAAGTAGGTGCGCATGTTGGCCGCGGACCAAGAGTCATCACCGGTGATCTCGGCAATGTGCTCAAAGTCGGAGTTGTGTGGGTAGACGGCGATGAGGGCGTTGTGAGCAGTGCAGCCTCCGAGAGTTCCAGCGCGAGGGTACAGAGTGCCCTTCATCGTGGAGCCCTCGGGCGGGCTGAGACCGGTGTAGACGCTGCCATCGGGAGTGTCGTAGGAGGTCTTGAAGTCACGGGCTTGCTGGGTATCGTCGGCGTAGTGACGGACGAAGAAGTCCCAGGACATGGCGTCATCCTCGGTGACCTTGGCGTTGTAGGCCGGGATGGTGTAGTTCTCGTTCGCCGACTGGTCGTCACCGGCCTCGATGAGGAGGGTCTTCTTGCCAGCGAGGGCGAGGCGGGCCGCGAGAGGGCCACCACCGGCACCGGAGCCGACGACGATGTACTCGTAGCCGGTCAGGTCCTCTGCCGAGACGACGGTAGAAGAGGCGGCCAGAAGGCCGAAAAAGTGCGAGAACCTCATTGTGAAGAAGGCTTTCTTGGCGACGGTCCCTGGTAGCGAATGGTCAGAATGCGACGTCGAAACGTGGGAGTATGGCTTGGGGTGGTGATATGCTGAAGACTTACCTGGTGTGTAAGGAGTGAAAAGGAATGTCTACCTGGTTGTTCTAGCTTCCATCTCCAAGCCGGCTCATCGTGGGATGGTCGGACTTTATACGCCATGATCGACAACACACATGCGCGCAAATTGCGATTGTCTGCCTCCCTAGAATCGAAGCTTCGTTGCAACCCTTCCATGCCGTCGATGGCCACAGCAGAAGACGCAGCCCCTTGTCGAGGCGTCCACATCGAGGCCTAGTTCCGTCGACCGCGTTATCCGACCATGCAGTCCGGGCTCAGTTCCGCGCCTTCTCCGCGTGGCGTCCGGGGTCGGCCCGCTAAGATGCAGGTGGTGACCACTCGCCTGCGGAATTCTTCATCAAGATGGGGATGACGACATCTGGAAGGTGTCGTATAACATTGGCATCGCCTCTTCCCTTGCTGTAATTCAGGGGACACTCCAATGCGTAAAGGGGGGTATCTCGTGCGGGGTGCAGAGTGTCCTCGCTGCAACACCGAATGGAACTACTGCCAAGTGCTTACACCTCGGTGTGAAGATGACTTGCTTGATTTGGTTGATTTACTGTTGGTGATCATCGACAACTCAGAGATGTGGTGTTGCATTCTTGAGTCAACTGGATCATCCGATCTCTTTCATCCGTGAAGTTGAGTTTAGATTCGCATTCGCCCAGAGAGACACCCATCATCTGATGCGATTACAGTTCAGTAGACTCAGCGGGATCACCCTTCGCCGAAAGGACGACCCATGTTCCGGATGCCTGCAACCTCGGAGATTCAACGACAGGGCCCAGAATGCGTGGCAAGCGTGGAGGGCTCCCCTCATGGTGATCTTCAGTTTTTGACGACTTGCCGAGCTGTCTAGGCTGCCCCGTCTTGCCTGTTCAGTGTTGGCGGTCCACTAGTTTCGTCTTAGTGCTGGCCCCTCGCACTCCCTGGTCGCGAGGTTCGAGCGCCAAAATACGACCGCAGCCCTGATATTTGGTCACAGCTCCCCGCACATCAGTTACAAAGCCCGTTCGTCCTGATCGTTTACGACATGGGTTTTCTCTCCATCCTGTCCACAAAGGCCATCCAAGCCGAGGCTAAACATGGGGCTTCAGAACTTCCCGACTTGATGCTCAACTGTCAGAACGGACGAACAAGCCATTTCGAGAAGCTGCCCCGAACCTGAACGCCTGATAGCTGTCAGATTTCACTCCCGCCGGTATCCCCGGGCTCTGTCTTCCAACGGTCGCTAGGCTCATTCAGCCCTTTTTCATGTGATTACGTGTATTTGTTGGGGATTTTAGAATTGCGTCCTGCATTGCATGCGCGCATCTCAATACGACGGGATCTCAGCTGAAGCTCTGTCAGAAATCGAAAACCTACTCCTTTTTCGATGTCCTCTTTCAGCTTTGACGGAAAGGGGCTGGATGTCAGTGCAGCCATGCGCCGGTTGCCAAGTGAGTGTTGAGGCTCTGAGCCACGTTTTCGCATTGACGCTCAATTTGATGTTGCCAGTCAACAAGACGTGAGCCAGCAGAATGGCCCGAATGTAATGAGAGATGCATCTCTGCGATGGCCCTCTAGAGCGCCACAGAGGGCGCTAATAGATTGCTAAAGTGGCTCTGCCGCCGGCGATTTTGTAGCCGAGTCAGGCCGGATACAGAGGCTCCACGAAAGCTCAAGCACTGTAAATAAGCTTAACTGACTCGATTCCGGTACCATTTGTTTCTGTTTAATGGGATGCGCAATCGCTGTTGTCTGCAATTGTGTTTGGGGCGATGTCTCTGAAGACTCGTTCTCTGTATCGGTACAACAGTCTGCTGTAGAAGCTCAACCGCGGAATTGCTCATTTGCAACTGTCTGTGCTCTTCAACATGAATGAAAGAATCCTACATCAGGCTGGGCATCTTCAAATGACAGCGGAACAGTTCCTCTCATCTCCACATCGCTAGGTGAGGCGTTCGGGAGGGAGGCTCCGGCGGCTCATCTGAACTCAGCGATCCATGTCCGCTCTGCCGTCCCACCCGAGTTCATCACGAACTCTCCGAAACTCCCCACTCGATCAAGCGAGAGACATAGCCCTAATTGACGCCAGCCACAATATAATCATCTCTGCGGCGCCAGCTGTCAACAATCCGGTATTCCTCCCGATCCACAACCAAGCATTCTTAGTGTAGCGGTTATCATCCCAGCCTTCCATTCGAGAAATCGTGACAGCTGGGGACCGGGGTTCGACTCCCCGAGGATGCATCTCCTTTTGCCTTTTTGCTATTCTGCATTCTGTTGTCGAGTTGTTGAGTGCTGGGGGATGCATGTGGGTGTGGGTGGGTGGTGCTTGGAGGTGTGATGCAGCAGCCCACGGAGAACGTCAGTTGCCCGACGGTCCAATTGAGCAGGAAAGCTCAATCTTGAATCGGCAATTGCCCGCTGGCTGGTGCCTCCCAAAAGTAGAACATTGCCCTGCCAAAGCAATGCTGACATTGATGCTCATAATGACGGACAAGAGCGCCCCCTAGGGATGACTCAGGACGATGCTGGGCGACGAGGGACGATGATGACACACGATGACGAGAGACAATAGCGAGGGACGTTGATGACCGAAAACAAGGGCCAGTCGCAGAGGATGTAAAGAGCATAACGTCCCACACCTACTTTTAGCTACCCCCCATATTTAGCTACCCTAAAAATACCTCACCACTATAATAACTACTAACTTTAACTTTCTATAACTTCACTAATTTTAATTTAATTACCCTTATTTTTTATATATATCTTCTTTTAATTAAGATACCTTAATATACTAAAAATAATATTAACTAAGCTCTTAAAGTTATTATATATAATATTAATATAAAAAAAACTATATTTAAATAAAGTATATTATAATTAATATTAAAAAATTATATAAAAGGTTATTAAGTAAGAGATATAGCTTTTTTTAATCTATAAAAACTCTCTATAAACTAAGAAAACTATTTAGCTAAATAGGTTTAAATTTAAGCTACTTTAAGCTTACTTCTAACTTATTAATAGTTTAAAGATTTTACTAAATATATTTTATAGGTTTATAAAGACTTCTAGTTTCTTAGAAAGAACTAAGTATAATCTTTTATTAAGAGAAATTTATTAATAAAAGTCTAAAAAAGTAAAGTAATTAATTTTTAGTATATTAATAGAGCTTTAACTAATATAATTAAATAATAATTTAAATGTTTTATTATATTTAAAATTATAGCTATTAAAGTTTCTAATTAATATAATATAAATAAAACTAATATTCTAAAAAATAGAAGATTAAATAAACTTATTTTTAGATTATTAAAAACTTATTCTATCTATAAGAAATAGCTTAGATTATATATTTAGATATCTCTAATTAAATATATCTCTATAATTAATAAAATATTACTTCTACTTATTATATATAAAGATAAGAATATTTAGTAGTAATAGTTCCCTCTAAATCTAATATTATATAAATCTTAGAAGTTTATAGTTATAGAAAATAAATAAATTTTAAACTTTATAGTTATTAAATAGTTAATAGAAATCTTTATTTTTTTAATTTAGTTAGAAAACCTCTTAAAAGTTAGATTATTAATCTTAAATAGTTATAAAAACTATAAAATTATTATTTTTATATATATATATACTTTAGAAATAAAATATATTTATTATTTTTATTAATATATATATTATATATCTTTTAGCTACTAAATTAGTTAGTTTTTAAGCTTCTTAAAGTAGTATATAAAAAAGAGTTTAGATTATTAGCTAAATAAAATATTAATATAATTATAAATAAGAGAAATTTTATTATATATTATAATAAAATATATAAAGTAGTTTTAATAAATAAGAATATTATTAGTAACTAAAAATAAATTAGTTTATAGTTTATTAGTATAGCTAAACCTCTTATAAGCTTTTTATTATTTAAAAATATTTTAACTTCTATTAAACTAGTTAGTTAGGTTTATAAAAAGCTTTCTAATAATAAAATAAGTAAAAAATAAGTAGTAGATATATCTATAGTTTTTTAGTTAACTTCTAAGAAGAAGGATAAGTTTTAAAATTAGTTTAGCTTATTTAGTAAGCTAAATAATAATAAGTATATATAATATTTACTTTTTTAGAAAGTTTAAAAAAGTTTTAATAAAAAAGTATACTAATTAGTAGTAGTTTAATAAAAAATTAAAACTTTATAAGTAGAAGTTAATACTAATAGGACTAAAAAATAAAAAAAAGTTAAAATAAGTCTAAATTTAAAATTTACTAATATTAAAGCTATTTAGAAAATTTAAATTAAAATAAGTAAACTTAAAAATAGTATAAATAAATTTAGTAAGTCTAAAAACTTTAGTAATAATAAAAGTTATATTATTATAGCATTATAATATATATAAATATTAGTTAAAGTTAATATATATAAATATAAGGGCATCAAAAATAGGGTAACTAAATGTGGGAGGTAGCTAAAAGTAGGTGAAGGACGTTATGATGAGATAGGTAGTGAAGGGCACCGACGGCGGCGGGACCCCGACACCAACGACGACGACAACAACGACAACACCAACAACATCGTAGACCCGAAGAGACCTATAGTACGAATTCTATGCTACTTAGTAAGTGATGTGACGCATTCGTCATTTATCTTGAGATTATTGAGTTTTTGTCGTCAACAATTCAGGTGTCGCCAGTGAACAAGAATGCATTACCATGCATGTATTTGATGTCAAGGTGATAGTCAATAGCATGGGCCATCCAAAAGCCATAAACTACCATTTCTACGCCTTATAATTTTCCTCAAAACCACATATTATCCCTCCTTCTAAATAGTGAACGTGCCATTCAGCCTCAAATCGCGACTACTCGCGCCAACCCACACGTCAAATTCTCCCTCTGGCAGCCGCCACTGCTGCGCGACAACGTCCCAGAAACTCAGATCTCTCCTCACCAACTTAAATTCCACGGTCGCGCTCGCGCCCGCCTCGAGGTACACCCTCTGAAACCCGCGGAGCTGCCTAATCGGCGTGCCGTCAACGGGAATGCCCACGTACAGCTGCGCAACCTCATGGCCCGCCACATCGCCCGTGTTCTGCACCTGCGCCGTAACGGAGTACACCTCCTCCCACAGCTGCGGGTGGCCGCCCTGCACGATCGCGACGTCCGCGTCCGGGAGGCCGGCGACGGGACTGCCGACGGGGGCGGAGGCGAGGGCGGAGTAGGCAAAGGTAGTGTACGACAGCCCGAAGCCGAACTCGTAGCGGGGCGCGATGTCGTCCTTGTCGAAGGCGCGGTAGTCGATGAAGAGGCCCTCGGTGAAGTCGTCCTGCGGGAAGGGACCGGTCTCGGCGCTTGAGTTGAGCAGGGCGCCGAAGTCTTCCTCGGCATGCGCGACGGTGTAGGGCAGGCGGCCGCTGGGGTTGACGTCGCCGTAGAGAATGTCGACGAGGGAGTTGCCGGATTCTTGGCCGGGCAGACCGGCGAAGAGGACGGCTGTGACGTTGGGGTGGTCGACCCAGGCGTCGATGACTCTGGTTCCTGGTTGGTGTCAGTCATGTTCGATAATTGATTGTGTCAGGGAGCTTACCAGCTGAGTGAAGCACGACAATGGTGTTCGGGCAGTTTGCCGCGACATTGTTGACGAGGTTATCGCTGAAGTCGTCCTTCAGACTGGGACGGTCGTATCCCTCAGATGCCCACGCATTGATAAACACAAAGCATGCTTCGGTGTTCACGTAGGCCGGACTCGGGTTTTCGGAGTAAAAGTCCCACTTGACAATACCCCCATCCGCAATGACGCGGTCCTGGATGGCCTGGAAGGGGCTGATCACATACGGCGGGGTGGTGATACCCGAACCGCCGCCGGCAATAATGGTTCCGTTGTACGTGTTGATCTCGTCGGTGCCGAAGCCCGGTCCGTAGCTGGTGCTGGCCCACGGGCTCGGGGGAAGAGCAGCGTCGTAGCCATAGACGGTCAGAAACTTGGGGCTCTTCAGGGGCAGAGTGCCGTTCACGTTCTTGACGAGCACAGTTCCGGCGGCTCCGATCTCCCGGATGAGGGCCTTGTGTCCGTTCTGCACGTCCACGGGCGCGTGCTTCTGCAGGTTGGAGTAGACTCCGACCGCGGGGTAGTCGTCGCCGTCTTGGCCGGTGTAGTACCACGCAGCCAGGATACGGGTTGCCATGTCCTCGATTCTCTCGTGTGCGACGCTGCCATTGTTAACGGCTTCGACGAGGGAGGCGCCCCAGAAGCCTTCGCTGGGCATCACGAGGTCCAGTCCTGCGTTCGCGCTCGCTACACCGGAATGCTACATCACCATCAGCACACGACCTACAATTCTCCCAGAAGACAGACAAAACACTTACCTGCGCGCCCCAGTCAGACACCAAGAAGCCCTCAAACCCAAGCTCGCCCTTCAACACGCCGTTAATCAGCTTCGAGTTCTGGCAGCCGTACGAGTTGTTGGACCGCTGGTACGAGCACATCACCGACGCCGCGCCCTCGCGGATGGCGTCCATGAAGGGGAACACGTAGAGCTCGTGCAGCGTGCGGTCGTCGACATTGGAGCTCACGGCCTCGCCGAGCCCCTCTTCCGGGTTGCGGCGGTACTCCTGCTCGTTGAGGATCCAGTGCTTCGGGCACGCGATGGTGCCGGCATCCTGCATGCCCTTGGTGATTTCGCCGACGCTGATGGAGGCGAGGTACGGGTCGTTGCTTGTGCCCTCCCAGTTTCGCCCGCCGCGGGCGATGCGGCCGAGGGGTCCGCCGACGGGGCCGAGACCGACGTTGATGCCCTGAAATGCTCGTCAATGGGTCTGTGTCTTTGACTGGGATGTTGGTCTTCTTACCTTGCCGCGATACTCGGCACCGAGGGCCTCGCCGTACTGGTAGGACAGGTTGCGATCAAACGCAGCACCGAGGTGAATGCCAGCTGGGAAGGCAGAGACGAACTCCTGCGCGCGCACGCCATCCGGTCCGTCTTGAAGGCAGAGGGGCTCGATGCCGAGACGAGGGATAGAGCCAGTGTTGCCCGTGCAGAGACCCGTCCAGCCATGGGTAAAGTTGGCGAGCTCCTCGACGGTCATCTGCGAAGTGAGGGCCTTTGCGCGCTGGTAGGCCAATGCCCAGGCATCATTAGTAGTACCGTTTGCCACGGCTGAGTGGCTGTCAGTACGAGAACTACCTTGCTTGAAGGTTGAGGAGGAAATGATCACTCACGGGTGGGATAGACAGCAGGACTCTGGCCGTAGTAAGGGTCTGTCTCGTTCGTGTACTCGCTCTGGGCGGTGCAGAGTCGAAGACCCGCGAGGGCTGCCACGACGGTTGTAAGCACGGCGTTCACCATGATGACGAGGAGAACTCAATGGCTTGACCTGGAAGAGTGCGCTGCTTGAGCCAACTGCACCAAATTCTCGAGAATCCCAGCTACTTATTACTATTTCCCATGGCTCGGTTCGGGAGAAGACTCAACGAACGGCCGACCTCTAGTCCCCCGCGCCGCTGCAACTTCAATCCTCTAGGCGCATACGCCGTCGGCCCTTCTCCAGAACCCACCCAGTCCCATGATCACAGCCAATTTTCCCCAAAGTCCCACCGCGAGGTTCCCAATTCCAGCACTGAAATCCGAGGGGATGAGATCATCGAGGCTGCGAGCCTGCGAAGCCGGCCACTCGGACCAAGCTTTTCGGTAGTAGTATGTCAATCCGGTAGTAGTTTGTGGGGTAGGTGTCATCCGAACGGTGCGGGGGAGGGGGTACCAGCAACGCTTCTTTTGGTCCTAGGATGTCCATGGAGGCTCTTCGGCGGTATTTTGAGTGCATTCTGCAGAATAACCATACTGGCAGAGCACGCGGGGAATCGTGGGGAAGGGCACAGGGGTAGTTGAGTGGATTGTCGGGGGAATATCGCATATCTGTTGGCGTGAGTTGAGGTGATGCCGTGATGTGGGAGTGCGGGGAAGGTCGTAAGATTGGTGGGCTGGTGTTGGTTGGTGACTGGGATTATGACGGGAAATACTTCGGCAAAGATGGGCTGTTTGCTCGTCGTTGGCCCGAGGCAGCGCAGAGAAGCCTGGATTGGGGAGTCATTTAAGCTGCCATCGCCGATGGGGGGCGGGGTTGATGGAGCTGGGTGGTTAAGTTGACTGCTTTAGGGTTGCGATGAGGGTATACCCGCTCCTTTGGGAGTGGCCCTGGTAGGAAAGTGTCGGTCTGGATCTTCGCCTCTATTGAATTGATGTTGTGGATTGGTCAGCGATTAAGAATCGCGCGAGGTTGAGGTGGTGTTCGCTCCTCCGCAGGAGTCACATCATCATGGTTCGCGAGGAACGGACCGATAACCACGTTGTGTGCCTGTACCGTGGTGATGAAATCTCATCATGGCCAAGTCGGAAAACCCGGTTTGTTCTCAATCACAAAGGTGCACGAGAATCTTCGCCGGGTCGGTCGTATCCCAGCTTCGGATAGGGAGTTGGATACTTCCCATCGTCATCAGTCACCCAGTTGGGATAGCCGAGGTCCTGCAGTAGTCGCACATCAGCTATGTGTTCGGTAATTTGGGGGAACTTTACTGACGTAGAAGGGGTTCCCAGAAGTTCCGGCCCTCTTCAACTCTGTCGCCTCATTCCACCACTCTACCTCGGGCCGGTGACGGCGCTTACACCACATGCACCTGGGATCAATCTCGTCAGGGACGGTCGCGCCACATTTGCACCAGAACTAGTCACATCAATCAGTATCATGTCATCAAGTGATGGAAAGAAAAGAACTCACAGCGCGATCATGTTGATGATCATGCAACAGTTTGGTGATGGGCTCGTCCGAATCGTCCTCCGCCCAGCCTCCCTCAAACTCGGTGTGCTCATTGTAGTACCGACCCGCCTCCCGTTCAAACTCTCTGGCGCACTTCAAACAGATCCAGCGACTGTAGACATTACAGTCACACCTCTCATTCAAGAACCTCCCCTTGATCTCCTTCTCCTGCTTCTCATCGCACGGCGGGCACAAGCACATGACATTGTAAGACTGACACGGCTCATTGAGATGCGGCCGGCCAAAGGAGTAGATGGAGCGGTTCGGCCAACGTGGGTAGTCCCTGCATTCTTCGCAAATGTTGATGCCGCACCTAACGCAGGGCAGTGCGCCCGTCTCGTCGCATTTGAGGTTGAACAGCCGCACCTCAATGGGTTCGTCAAAGTCGATCCTGGGCTCTTGCTTGAGTTTGAGCTTCCAATAGTGGATGCGGTGCGGACCAGTGAAGTTTTGGCGCCTGGCCAGGCCGCGGCCGTCGCAGAGACACGAGCGCTTGAGGCGGTCAAAGATGACGGAGGAGCCGAGGATAGACGCGTGGTTGGAGCGGTTTGTGAGAGCGAGATGGAAAAGATCCAAGGTCGAGACGTACTCCGTGAGGCTGGAGAGAACAGGGTAGGAGGAGATGAGATTTGAGAGGGAGGGTGGTTCGCTGGCCATTGCTGCGATGAATCGAGAGGAGGTGATTATGCGTCTTGCAGTCGAATATTGATGCAACGACGTCGACTTAAAGTGAGTGCCTTGAACAGCTAGTTTGTTAAACTGATCGTGAAGAGGTGAAGTCAATCACGAGTGGCGGTGCTGCTGCCTGGTGGCGGAGACATTGCGTATCGTCCCATGTTTCTTGGCGGAGCCACTTGGGTCATCCATGCTTTAGCCACTGTTGCTCGGGTGGGTGGCTTAGCATGGGTAGCAGTGACGATAAACATTGGATTATGTGACATCACGTTGGGAAGTGGCAGCCAGATTCAGCAACCGCATTACCATGTTTACTATTCTAGCGAAGAATGTGGTAGCGCACTTATTTAGTCCAAGAACTCAAGCTGGCTCGGCTCTTTGCATGCTATCCAACTCAATTCCTTAATAAATCAAGTGAGATAAGGGAACTCTTTTGATAAGCAGCCTGGCATAATACTATCTGCACCTGGCCGTGATCTGGTACACATGTTGACTCAATGGCTAGCCATTGAAGCATAGGGCTTCTCAGTAAATCTTTTAACCCTCTCTTATAATTCATTCGCTAGAAGATAACTATCAACCTAAGAGGGTTAAAGGGAAAGCCCTATATAATCTCACAGCAAGTTTTCACAGCTTAAATCGGAGAACGGCGAATACGACCTGCGGAAGCGGGTGTCAAATCATATAAAATCATTGAACCAGATGCATCTATCGCTCTTATGGTTAGGCTACAAGTTTCCACAGAATCTCTCGGGATCTTGGACTATTTCTACATTAACCACTTACTAATCGCAAAAGCCACTCGAACTCGATGTCTCCACCTGTACAGCCATGGCACACTGCTCAGTCAAACTCGAACGATGCTGCAGCTGCAATAAACGCTGAGAAACCCGGTTAGCCCAACGAGCGCACAAAAATCAGCGTAAGTACACCAGGGCACCTACTTGGGTCCACCAGTATAGCACTGATCAAACTTGCCCTTCTGTCTTGTACACTGTTCCCACATATCAGCAACACATCTCACCACAACTTCGCGGTGCCTGCACTCACGTCTCCAGGGCACTTGCTTTTGCATTCGGCCTGGGTATTGTAAATACCCCCAGTAAAAGCGAAGACGGCGAGGGGCGAGGCGATGAGAAACAGAAGAATGGGAGACTTCATGGTGGATGAGCAGATTGATCTTCCTTGAAATCTTTTTAAAGTGTGGTTGATGGATAGTTATGGGAAGCAAATTAGTTGACGGTGAGAGATACGAGGCTGGGGAATGCGAAAGCGACGGTGCACACACACAGTCTCTTTATATACCTATAAGAAGGAACTGGTATCCTGAGAATTATAGGACTAAGTTTCCGAACTTATTGTGATCGGAGGGTTGACAACGCTCAAAGAACTTTACTGCAAGCTAATACACCTGCGGCGATAAAATGGGCCATGTAACCAAAGTCTTCTCAGGCCTCCCAACCCTTCCTGTCTCTGAATATGAAACCAAATCGAAACCTAGAAAGTGTGAAGCCAGACTATCAACGCCAGCAAAAGTTGATCCTGACAACAGGACGGAAGTTAGATGTATATGGAACAAGCTGATACGACAAACGCAAGCCTTCGAAGGTTCTCTTGACTTTGTCTGGGAACGGTGTGGGATTGATTAATGTCGTATGAAATGAAAAGAACCATCGCAGTTGCAGTGATCGCTGCGACAAGGCAACAATGGCAAAAGGCCGGGTTACCATGCAGCATACTTGGCGCAGGCATGGGGGTTTCCTTCCATTTGACTCGTGCTTGTGCGGACATCTCGGGCGGATTGTCCAGATAAAGCCTATTTAGGAAACCCAAGACCACCGGGCATCTCCGCGACCGGGGGAAAAAAGAAAACATGAACGGAATCAAAACCAGAGACCTGTAATATGAGACTGGGCTTATCCTTTTACCCCCGCGGACGAAGCATTTGTTCACTTCGACTCGTGGGCCTACCCCGTCATTAAACTAAAAGACAACTTCAAGCAGCGCCCCCGTACGACTGCATTTCTCAAGTTGCCTCGACCGGTTTCCTGTGGGGTCATATGGATTAAAGTTCTCTATTCCAAGCAAGAAGTTGCGGCTCTAAATACATCGAATTGTCACAACACATCATCAACACAACCCGCCGGCGTTCAATACTCTACCAAGTTTCCTTATCGGTACATATCAATCACCCACGCGTTGAGACTCATCTTTTTGAGCATCATACTGATGAGCGTCGTGTCTGCGCTAAAGCACTATCCTCTCGATAGTACTTTAGTTAGGTAGTTTTGAAGCCTTCAGATTTATCCAACTGAGTGGCGTCCTCGTATGTGTCAAGGCCTACTTATAAATCGTAACCGACCTACGTAGCATCGCGGGCCAGACTGCGCCAGACTGCGAATGGTGGCGAATGGTGCAGCTACCTGTTGTGGTGACGACAGCCTCGAGAGGAGGTGTCCTGCGCCATCGCCCAGATGTCAACACCAGATTCACGTCGAAGAGTTTGACGTTTGTATGGGCACTGGTCGTCAAAACGCCTTGGGAAGGGGCCAAGCACAACAGCCATGGCAAGATTTTGGAACGGTTGAGGGGGCGCAGGCTTCATGTACGTTGTGTACACACAAACCGTATTGCGCACGCAGACAGAAAGAATTCAATAATTAAACCGTTATTCCATTACGGGTATAGCAAACTGAAGCCAAATTTGGGTATCCCCGTACGCCCCACAACCGCCCTAAACATGTCCAATCCCACTCAATCTGTGGCTCGTGCGATGCAAACTAGCTAGATAGAATGCTGCATTGTTTCCATCTTCGCAGTCTCTCAGGCGTGAATAGCCTGCTGGACCTCT
This sequence comes from Colletotrichum sp. SAR11_239, assembly GCA_025328985.1. Taxonomy (NCBI): domain Eukaryota; kingdom Fungi; phylum Ascomycota; class Sordariomycetes; order Glomerellales; family Glomerellaceae; genus Colletotrichum; species Colletotrichum sp. SAR11_239. The sequence goes on from JAKMWZ010000001.1 coordinate 124,198, forward strand.
GGGTAGACCCTGACCATCTCATCGTACAACTGCGGGTGATCTCTCATCATGACCTGAGGGTCCCAGGCTGCTGCGACGAAGATGGTGTCGATGCCACTTGAGATGGGAGTCGTGAAGACGTTGGCAATCTGCATGCCAATGAGGAAAGCGAAGGCCACCACCACAGGAGTATAGGCGCCGGTCGAGTTGTAGGCTGGGTGTGTGAAGACCATGTAGAGGTAGGCGAGGAAAGCGCACGCGTAGCCAATGAAGACGGCGCCAAAGGAGAGAACCGGGCCGATGAGGCATTCCTAAACCTGTTAGTACGAGAGCTTCGCTAATTTGCAACAGGGGCCAACTACTCACATTGACCAGAGCGTCGATGCCACGGTCCTTGATCATCTTCCATGTATCCTTCGCGGCGGGGATATACGCCTTACCGTACAAGGCAATGTGCGAGAAGGCATATCTGTTCAGGAAGGAGACAGCCCAATCCAGGATGGAGATCAGGCACCCCAGGATGCAGAACAGGATGTATCCTACAATGTTGCCGTCTCCGGCTGCCTGGGACCTCGCGACGGAGCAAAGGTGGCGCAAGAAGTTGATAATGGCAACGATCAAGCTGCCGAAGCTGATGGAGCCGAAGCTGTAGGTCAAAGACCGCTTGAGGGCTCCTCGGGTGGCGCCCTTGGGGAAGTTGTTGACGCAAAAGTACCAGGAGCCGTAGACGCCCGAGATGGTAACGTGTATGACGTTCTTCAGGACTTCGGAGATCCAGTACATCGCAAAAGTGATGAAGACAAGGATACCAATCACTTTTCCTTGGCTACATTGGCCGTTTCTGCACTGCGGGTTGTTCGCGGACGGTTGGTACTTGGAGTACGTCGCGACCAGCGTCACAGAGTACCACGCAGCAAACGCGGCGCCGAGCATACCGCCCAGGAATGACACGAGGTAGACGTGGCCATACTTCTTGGAGACCTGAATCGAGGTCTTGAGCATCAGCGCCGAGAAGGGGATGCGCGGGATCCAGCTGATGAAGGCGATGACCAAGAACACGCCGAAGATGAGGAAGACGATGCCGCCGGAGTAGTACTTCCTGGAGAGCATGTAGATGGCAGTGACGAAGGCGAAGACGATGTTGAGAATGCCCGTGACCCAGATGAAGGCTTTGGGGAAAAGGCGGGCAAGCCATACGTAGCCGTAGCTCAGGACGACGGCGACGGCGAGGCAGAAGGCGAAGAGGACGATCGTGTTAGTGGAGAGGCCGAAAGTGTTGCCGCCGTCGTAGATGCCGCCGCCGTTCAGCGACTTGGTCTGGCTGTAGCCAGAGATTGTGAGGCCTGAGACTGCCGCAAACCCAAGGAAAACGAGCCAGAACTAGGGATGGTCAGTATTGAAGTACGGGAACGAATGACAGGAAGGGCGAAGGCGAAGGGCGATGAGGTGACGATATCCCAGCTTACCAAAATAGCGGCCCAAAGATCATTCCACTTGGGCTTCTCAACCTTGAAGGCCTCCTCGAAGGTGTATTTCTCCGGGTCGTAGCCCTGCGGCGGCGCGTTGTATCCGTAGCCATTGCTGCCATTATACCCATTACCCCCGTCGTATGCGAACTGCTGCTGCGGCGGCGGGTGAGGTTGTTGGTAGCCGTTGTTCTGGTATCCGTTGTTGTACTGCTGCGCATACTTGGGATCGTAGGGTTGCTGCTGCTGCTGGCCACCGTAGTAGCCAGCTGACTCGCCGTACGGTTGCGACATTGGTCCCGATGGACGATTGGCGATGGGGCCGCCTGTTGTTGCTGTCTTCGCTGTTGTATATCGGGGTATGCGATACTGAGGCTGGTGTGACGAAGACGACGATGATGGAAGCAATGGGAGGTAAGTAAACAGCTAGCAGAGAGAAGAAATTGGTCGCAGAGGAAATAACAGTCTCAGGTGTTCGGCGCGTGGAATGATTTAGATTCAATGACGGAGCTGTTTTGGCGCCGGCCGGCTGCCCACCCGTCCCCCCTTGTACCTTCCGCTACTTTTTAGGCTTAAGCTTCACCTCCCAGGGCCCCCCCGTGGCCCCTGCGGCCTTGCCGAATCCAAAGCTGTCCAATGACGTTACCACTCGCCGTGCACGGGCAGAAAAAGCACAAAGACTAAAGCAGATTGGGGACGCGGGATTGGCTGCTGCGTCTGCTAGCTGTGTCGATGCAAGCTGAACTTGAGGAAAGCGACCAGGGGGCGGAAAGGCGCTCCGCCTGCTCAATGCTCATACTGGCAGGTTACGCGTCGAATTGCCGAGAGTCACGTGCCAAGGCTTTGTCTGGGAAGATCCCGGTCTTGGCGGCCCCAGCAATCGTCGAAATCTTGGCTTACATAACCTGCTGTTTGCAGATGGTTTTTTTTCTTGGTCACGGTCTATCGAAGGGTCTAACGAGGGCCAATGTCGGACAGACGTCGATCGATGGGATGAGATGAGATGAACCGCTAGACATGTGCGCATCTCACCGGCCGTGACACTCGGCTGCCTCGAACTGCGTTGTGCACTTGCTCCTACGGACACATGACGTCTAACAAGGTGCACAATGTGTTGCTTCTACTGTTGCATGCCAAACGAAACACCACCGGCCGGCCGAGACATTTCCCTCGGATATCGGCATCGCAACCCCGGTCTCTTGCAGCTCAGCCAAGCACGCAAAATCGGCCCAGGCCATGCATCATCCCTCGCCCACATCCTGTTTCCTCCACCAGCAAGCCATGATTTGCAGGTTTTCTTGCAGGGACATGCGGCGAATAAGAGTCTCGTCAATCCTAAAACTTGTTGTTGGCCAGCGTCGGGGGTTTTTGTCTGCTAATGACCCCCATTTGTCAATCATTGCTGTAGCAGACTGTTGCAGCGCATCGTCTACCGCTGTAGCATCGCACGCAACAACTGCGCATGCGTTGGAACTGATGATGATAATACGGTGACCGCTGGCCATCTGTTTATACTTTGTCACAGCGACTGCATTTCCTTATGCTTTTCCCGTTGTCGTCGCTAGTATGGTCGTCGCTAGGATGGTCGTCACCATAATCATTGTTGCAGCTGCCGTCGTCTCTGCCATCGTTTCCGCCATTGCTACATTTAGTCACTATTCAGATGTTTCGAATCCGGGCAGTACACTCGGTTGCGCCCCCAAGCGTGACCGTGGTGTCGCTCAATCCTACGCAAGAGATAGACGGCAAGGGCGGTCTCCCAAAAAAAGGCCTCGTGCCATTCTTAGACAACCAGAGACGTGAAATTGTCGATCCTACAAGGGCTAAGAATACCACTACTACGACAAACTCATACAAAGCGGAGAATGAAGAAAAAAACGACATTGCCAGCCAGGTAGGAAATAAAAAGCCGTAAAAAAGCAGTAAAAAAGCAGATCGCCGCCGTGCCGATTTCCCAACCCAATTCCATTCCTGAGCCTAGCTGAAGGCCAATCATCCTATCTATGAACGCCAGTAAAATGAAAGAGAGGAGAACGACCCATCCAGAATAATCCTAACACAAAAAACACATAACGGAACAAAGCGCTACACATTACAACGCTACTACCGCTGCTGGCTTCGCTCCAGCCGGTCCCGCGCCGCATCCACAACGCTCCGGTCCAGCGCCGGCGTGCTCCGCGACCCACCGCCGCCCGCATCCTCCTCCGCGGACCCGTCGTCCACCACGGCCACGAGCTCCATCCTCTTCATCCCCGCGTCCATACCGGGCCAGAGGTCAGTCGGGATGAACTCGCCGATATCCTGGCGGAATCCCTCGCGCTCGCGCCTGTCGTTCTCGACGAGCTTGTCGACGCTGTCCTTGGCCTTGCGCCAGATGTTCTGGATCTTGTCCTCCACCAGCCGCCGCCGCTCGACCTCCAGGATCAGGTTGTCGTACGCGCCGGCGTACTTTTCGTAAAAGTCCCTCAGGTCGTCCATCTCCCCGAGCTTGCCGTAGATGGTGAACCGCTCGTCCTCCCACCGCTGCAGGAACTCGGCCTCGCTGGCGATGTAGCTCGCCACGCGGCCGCCAATCTCCTCGAGCGCCGTGAAGGCGTCGAGCGTGCCGAGGAACGCGGCCTTGGTCTGCCCCGTCTGCGCCGTCAGCGCCGCAAAGTCCTCCTCCATCGCGTGCAGCCGCTCGTTGATCTCCTGGATCACGCTGTCGACCTCGGCCGCGTCGCTGACGACGATGTCCAGCATGTCGGCGCGGTCCTGCGTCGTGATGGGCTCGAGGTCCGGCATGTGCGACTCCTGGTCGGCGATGACGCCCGATATCGAGACGCCGTCGCCGCCCTGCGACTGCGTCACCTCCGCTGCCCTGCGGCGTGCGAGGGCTGCGCCGCCTTCGGTCGTCCGCACCGCCGTGACGCAGAGGTCAAAGTGTTTTGTGAGTGATGTCAGAAGCTGCGCCATGCAGTGCGAGTGTTCGACGAGCGACACCAGCAATTCGGGGATCGGGTCGTGATGGGAAGAATTCGATAGCGATCGGGGCAGGGGTGTCGTCGTTATCGTCTTTTTCAGGGCTCGTAGGTCGTCGTCGAATCGGAGGAGGTCACCATCAAATGAGGTTTGGATAGCCTGTACATCAAAAGTCAGTCGTGTGCGTGGGATGCAAACGGATGGACGACGCACCTGCAGCTCGCCGAGGCTCTGCTTCAGAGCCTCGACCATGACGTGGACGCTCTTCTCGTCCACAAAATCCATCAGATTACGCCTCTCCTCCCCGGGCGGCCTAAACACAGACTCGACGGTCGTGTTCTTGAGCATCGCCATGGTATCCTGCAGCTTCTCATTCGTCGCATCCATCGTCTTGACGAGGTTCTTGAAGTCGCGCTTCCCGGCATCGTAGGTCCTCTTCAGCCCGCGGCGGACCTTCATCAGCAGCGCCAATTGCTCCGCGATGGCGCGCTTCAGGAACTGGCTCTCGGCGTACAGGACGACGGCCTCCTCGTGGGCCTGGCGGGCGTCGGTGGCGATCTCGTTGGCGCGCAGGACGGCCGTCATGGACGAGAGGGAGCGTTTGGCGGCGAGCAGGTGTTCCACCAGTGTCTCAACCGGGACGGGGTCGGCGGCGTTGGAGGCGGAGTCGGAGGTGGCGGGATCGCGGCGGTCTCTGGAATGTGAAAGGGAGTCTCGGCCGGCGGAGGTGGACGAGGCTGCGCTCCGGCTCTGCGACGGCGAGTTCGCCATGTTGAATGGGGAAAAGAAAGAAGAAAAAGGTGGATGCCAAAAGGGTTCTGCTGACTTCACGGGGATGGTCAGGAATTGAATCGATGCATATTTAGAAGAAAAAGGGCAAAGAGGTCTGCGATAATAGGTGGTCAGGTCCAGCAGGGTGCGAAAGGGAAACGGAGGGCGGATGGAGGAACGGGAGGACGGGCGGGTAGTGTAGGTAGATGGGATGGTGTAGGGGACGAGGATGATGTCGCGATAAGGTTGGAGCTCGTCAGGTGTGTGATCCCTTATCGGCCTTATCGCAGCGTGGTGACGCGCCGTAGGGGTTCCTGTTAGTGCAGGCGCTCGGCCGTTCGCAGCAGCCTTATGTCACTAGTGGGTACCTCCCCCCTGTAGCAGGTCACTTTGGGCCCGTCTGATTGGGCGAGAGTCAGGGGACTGGCTGTCGCTGTCTGGGAAGCTCCCCGTAGCTTGCTGCTTCTCCAGCGCTCTGCAACGCTAATCCAAAGGTCCAGAACGCTGCCATGTTTCGCTGCGAACGGAAGTGATTCGCTCAGCTCCGTGCCGTGTCACCCTTCGCCGACCAGATTCGGCTCACCGGCCAGGGATATCTACCTCTCTGGTCATGATTACTTTTTTTGACGTCTGTCTGTCTAATAACAAGCTGGAAACCCCTGACGCAATGCAAGACACGGCTGAGTCCCCTTTAATGGCGTCATACCTTCTCGGAATGACATGGGCAGTTCTGGTCTCCCACGATCCTCGCATTTGGATTACCCCCGTACACCCAGACCTCGTATGTCCTTCTTCCACCGGGACTATCCACAACTATCCCCCGGAAGCTCCGTTGGTGAGACATCTCGGGCGTAGTCACGCCGCAGCTTTCCGCCATGGTGTCTTGACTGCGTATCGACCGCAGAGGCAGTGCCTCCGTCGACGCGGTCCTCCTTCTGGGGCGTCTCGTAAATATCCTCGAGAGGCACTTGCGCATGTATTCAATGAACGGCTTCGTGGTGCCAAAGACTAGAAACACAAGCAGAGATGCCGTTACTCCGGGCATGAAGAGGAGGAAATCTTGCCGCGCTCGCTTGGCGGAGATGTCCGGCGTAAGCCGGGCGTGGTCCACGGCAATGTTCTTTCTCGCGCTCGTCGAAAACAGCATGATGGTGACTTCAAACATACTGTCCAGAGTTAGCTTTTTCCGTTTCTCCGTAATATCTCGAGCGTATTTCCGAGAAACTTACGCCAGAATCACAAACGAAATCATGAATCGCAGCATGAGCCATCTGTCGTAAATACTCGTCTTGCGGGGCTTGTGCCCGCTGGTTCCTCTCGAAGATGACGGCTGGCCGTACCCAACGTTCAGCTTCTGCAGCCTTCGTCTGGATTGGATGTATCGTATCAGTATGGCCAGTGTTGCAACGCTGCCAAAGCCGATGCTCCATAACACTGTTACTGTCAACATCCTTCCAGTTTTGTTGAGAAATGGGGAACCTACATGGCTGTCCAGCCAGCAACAAGAATCCTCCAAAATTGTTCCGTATTGACGGAGCTTGCAGGCAGGTTGTCGTAACTAGAGGGAACAAGGGTGAAAACACCTTCCCGACTCGGTTGATGATCAGAAGTGGTCTCTTGAGCTTTGGCTTCTCATTCAGGCCCCAGACGGATTGCGCTAGTGCGAAAGCCCTATTGAATTTATGGTTAGAATCACGCAGTTATTTTGCCCATCAAAACGAGTATTCGTACCAGAACATGTCGAACAACGCAAGCACGTTGTAACAGTAGTATTCTTAGTCATGTCAGTGGTGATCCAGCATAGCTCAGGTGAAGACTTACGAATGTAGTACAGCACCAAATCTTCCCCAATCGCAGCATTCGATATAACAGCCTCAGGGCTCGCAACGTTGGTCGCCGCATATTCAAACCGAGCAGTCATGATGTCCTCCCAATACAACACGAGTCGAGTTTGCTGTATGATGGAGCAAACCGTGCTCAGTGTCGTGAAGTATGCCAAACAATTCACATCTAAACTCATTAGTTATTGTTGGGAGTCACTTCATGCCGAGCACAACATACAGCTAATCCGTTCGCCATGTTGCCAAGCAAGCCATACTACCATCAGACTCCCCAACAGACATATAACAGAGTAAATAAGGACCCCAACGACCGTGCCCACGGCGTCTTCCGGGATCTGAGCCATGGTACGGACGACTCGTCACAAAATCACCATGTCGTCGATGAATCGGTAGTAAAAGAGGCACAGACCATAAGTTCACAAGAATGGCATATTCCGAATCGTATATTTATCATCTCAACTAGCCGCACCCATCCTTCCCATGGTTGCCACATCGCAGCCCTCCCGAAAGAAGAAGGAGGCAAAAAGTCGAAGGAGAAAAAGCGATGCATTATCACCCACACCATCCTCTTTATCCCGGCCCCATCCACACCTTTCTTTCCCTTTCCTTCCTGCCGTCCTGCCGTCGGGAGTGTTCCGGCGCGAGACCAATAGGGAGTTTCCATTTACACACTCTTCGCCTTAATGAGCGAACCACCCATCCATCTTATCCTGCTACCGGAATAATTATCGGACGATAACGTCGAACTTCACCTCGGCTTCGGCCCAAGCCTCCTGATGGGGACGCATGCGTCTAGAGAGAATCTGCAGGGGGTTGCTGATATGAAACCCCCGCTTTTGATATCCCATCTTGAACGACCACAGGCTCCAGCTTCTTTAGCATCGTGGGTATAATGCGCCTGTTATGATCGTAGGCCTGGGTTGCCGAAATGGTAGAATGGTGCTTGGGTACGAGAAACGAAACAAAAAGATTCACTTGCGTGCTTGTGGGTAAAGAGAAGTGAGTCTTGGCTGTTGGGAGGCCTCGGCCACAAAATGATGATGTGACTGAGATGAATTTGGTTCTTTCGACTCCGAAACCTTGGGACAATCAAGTTTGGTTTGGGACGATTAACTGCATTTCAGACACTTTAGAATTAAGAAATGATGATACACCAACGCAAAGTCGACACAGCAGAAGTATCACCAGTTTTAGTCCCCCCACCCGGATTGAGTTCAATTGACAGCGGCACCGTCCGAACACGCGGCTTCATCCCACACGATGTCACTTCCAAAGAAGACAAAGAGTAAAAGGCCCCCAAAATCAGACTTCCCACACGCACTCATCAACAAAAATCCTGTCCGAAGCCTTCGGACCTTCACCACACCAGACATCAAAAAACCCCGGGACCTGCATGCAGCGATATGCTTATTGTGTGCTCCGTCAGCAATACCCCGCAGCACGCATCTCTTTCCCTGAGTGGAATTCTCCGAACACGCATCAAAATTCTCCTTCCTTCCCTGGAAACCATCCCCCGGACTCGCGTTCTGGATTCGCGCACCGCCATGCAGCGCACAACGTCTGCTCCGTTTCTGTGCTGGCTTCCACCAAAATGAGGAAATCGCTGCTGTACTGCCGACAGGAGCCGGCGTGCAATCCCTTCCGCGTTGGGCCAGACTGCAGCATCATGGTGGGAGGGCAATTGATCAGCGGGAAGGGCAGATAAAACCCCTGCAGCAGTAGCTGCCACATGGGAGTTGTGGGTGGGTTGTTTGGGCTCACGACATGGTCGCCGATCGACGAGTGCCTGCCTGCCCGGCCGGCGCCCCAGCCACCCTCTTTTTTCGACTTCCGCAGCCTTTCGTTCAGAGACCGTTGCAATTGAGTGTGAGGGTCGCATCACGAGACGTTAGTGAAAGTGCTTGCAGGACTGGCTCCGTTTCGAGCCAGGGGCGGCCCGCGACGGCGACGCCCGGCGAGCCTGAATGACGGAGACATCCGTGGGAGACACAACCAGGCTGGCACACGGATTCTATCAGTCGGGCTAACTTAGACTTGAGTTCTACCGTTTTGGCCGAAGTGAGGTTGCATTCTCGGGCGGATCGTCGTCTGTTCTAGACTTGCATGCCGTGGTGGCGATGGGTTGAGACACGCTTGTGTCTAGATGAGGTGAAACTTGACACCATCTTTTATCGACCACGTGTATCAATCAAAATCCCATATTGCCATCGATCTTTGTAATCCTTAGAAGATCGGTTTTAACTGACATGTCTCGTCTGAAGGGGTGTGTGGCTTCGGCTCCGGGTTACCCATCGGCCACCGGCTAAGATCACCGGGGATGGAGCTGGGTAAAGTCCCGTTGTGTGAGTGCAAGCCAACGGTATTCGCCCTCTTTCTGAGAGGTTTCAAGGGTTGCTCGCTCCAAAACAAGCATTAGCATATTTGTGAGATGTCTGAGCACCTTAGGAAGAGGCATCGTCGCGCATGCATACTACATAGTAGATGTGTCTCCTGGCGCCAGCAAGACCAACCGCTCGTGACAGATAGTACCAAGAGAGAGCATGGCAATGTACCTGTGTAGTTGAAACTCATTCCAGTCCTACTTTGCTCCGCTTCTCTCTTTCAAGGCCATCTCCAGTCGGCCCCATCCACGTCTCCAGAGTCCGGCATCTCAACCACGCCCCGCCGACGGCGCTAGCAAAATATTCTCCGTCCCCAAGCTCCAGCTCCATCCCGAACGCCGTCGACGGGGCCGAAGCCACGCCTCCATCCACACTTTCGTCGCCAACCGCAATTTTTCACTTCTCTTGCAAACGACGGTCCGCTTCCTGCACCCACCCGCCTCCATTGTGAAAACTCTGCATCCCGCGCATTTTTGAACTCCCTCCCCGCCGGGGTCCTCAACATCCACTGGGATTCATCCCAGCAACAACTGGCCGGTTGGCCCAATGGCAAGGCGTCTGACTACGATTCGATCGTGAAATCAGGAGATTCTGGGTTCGACCCCCAGGCTGGTCAATCTTTTGCCTCTTGGAATGTTTTATACTTGTTGACCGCCCGGGCCTCGATTCTTGACACGCTACCGACTAGGTAGTCAGTATCAAGCGGTCTTCGTGGCTCAGTCGGTAGAGCGTTGGTCTCATATTATTCAATATGACTCTGTCGAAGATAGAGATATCCAAAGGTCGAGAGTTCGAGCCTCTCCGAGGACAATTTCTTTTTAGCATGAGTCTTGCTTTGTTCCTTCGTCAGTGCTATCAGTACAAATTTTGCCTTTTTGTTTTCGGGCATTCAACATGGCGGTAAAATTTCCACAGATATGCATGTCTCCTAAAAGGTTCATTACTTCTCTAGATGAATATGTTCCCGTGGTCCTTACATTTATTATGAGCCACTCTCGCTGACGCAGCGTGTCTCTGTCACTGACGTAAAACTTTACTAGAAGTGCTGCCTAACTTCCGCGGCTTGGATATTACAGTAGCCTCAATTCAAGCGACGTAATATTACAGATGAGGAAATATTTGCAGCCAGACAGGCATCGAAAAGGCGCCTATTGGGAGATTGCGCAGGCTTGCAAAGGATTCAACTGTCAGATAAAGGCGCGCAATCCCATTCAACGCCCCAACTGCAAAGACAATGAAAATTCCAACTAAGCCGGTGTAATCGCCAACATATGGAATGGAATAAGCCTTAACCAGGAAGGAAAGATAGCTAAATGAAAGCACAGTTACGGCATTTCCAACGGGCATGATACTTGCTGTTTTCCAGCAGATTTCCTCGGCTTGGGTGGGAAACTTGCCGTTCCATGCAGACAGATGTAGCCCGCTGTATACCAGTGTAACACAAAGTATGGACAGTAAGACTCGGTAGCCGATAATTTCCAATTTCCGATCTCTTGTGTCAACATAGTGCCAGGGTCCAATCAAAACCACCAAAACATTCAGCCAAAAATCTTCGTTGATGTATCGGTCAGCAATGCTAAAAGCATAGTTGCCCCCTGCAGAGAAGAATGAGCTAAACTCAGAGCTAGGAAGAGCCTGGCTTAGAGATTGCAAGTCCGCTCCCCAATGATTGCGGAGAAATTGTGTTGCCTTTTGCAGACGACGGATGTCTGTTGGCTGGAGATGTAAAGTTGACCAGGGCCCAGTGTCATATTTGAGACCGAATGGAAGGATTTCGTCGTACCGAAGACGTAGAGAATGTCGAATTTCTCTCTGTACCGCAAAGTCATTCTGAATAAAGTCTTGTGGGATTGCAACGATGTTTGAAGGCACATTTGACGTATAATCATCAACGGGATGACTGTGGCTGTCCTGCGGATCTGCAAGAACGAATTTGAGTTCGGGGCATAATTGTGACTGAATCGCAAGACTTGTAAGTCCCAAAATATCGTCAGACTCCGAGCCCAAAAGCTCGGGAGTATTGAGATCAAGAGGTTTCTGCCTTGGTGGTCAATAATTGATTGGTAGCGATTTCAATTGCGACAACTTACCGAAGCCCAGCAGAGCAGCACCACCAATGCGCATGCCACATGAACCATCGTGTGTATCTCCAAAAGTATGATCGGGAGCCCTTGCACCTTTCGAGCGATGCATTGTATTATCATCCACAAGACTTGAGTAGCAATCAAGACTTTTTGGAATACGTTTGCTTTGCTCTTTTCAGGTACATTCGCACGCTCGATCATGGTTTTGAGATCCAGCAGTTCCATATCTATCAACTTCAAAAAGCCGGCAGGAGATATTGGCAACCTCCCTGGGCATGATTTCATAAAGTCTGGACCGAGATTGATTTCTTCCAGGTCCAAGTCAACTTGAAACCCGCCCATTTCGACAAAGAAACAGAAGTTGAGCGGAACTTCCTGCTCGAAATACTGTTGATTAGCTAGGTGTTCGGTGTATCCCATCGAGTGCGAGTTGACGCCAAATTCGCCAAGGGGCGGAGAACGCCAATCAATAAGCAGGACATCACGCTAATACTTCTTTCTAGCCACTTAGAAATTCTGATATCAAGGAAATTGGAGAAAAAAGCGGGCATGTCTTTTTGGCGTCAACTCGCACTCGATGGGATAGAAAGCAAGACAGCAATAGTTGGGCACGAACAATGGAGCAAGACTCGTTCTTCCGTGACTGTAGTGCTTTCAGCTCTTTCCGTAGTGCACGGGCTGACAACATTTGACTTGCCGCAATCACGAGCACTGTGTCGGGGAAAAGAATAGCCATTACGGTCCACCTAAGCTTGTCGAAAAAGCCCGCATAACGCCCTCTGTTGACTGGGATATTTAGATGAAGCACCGACCAGACGCAAGCAAATAGAGTAACCACGCAAGTCAATAGAATATCGACAGTGCCTCTCACTTTGGGAGAGTCCACCCATGATGCTGCGGAGATCGTCGAGAGTGCCTTCGAGTCACCTTCATGTTCCGTAACGAGCCGTTGAATGTCGTCCGCTGACTGCGATCTTGCCGCAGCGAAATTCAAAATGGCAAGGGAAAACAGCCAAAACGCCGATTTTAAAACGGCCATTGGGGAGAACGGTTACGAAATTACAATGGCCTAAAATTTTGTTGAAAAAGGGAGGAAAGGGTCTCTGAGGCCATGCGCCCTGTGATCCGGGACGGGCCAACCTTTTGGTTAATTCGAGCCTGCACGCCCTCGGAGCTGAACTCCCTTTAGCTGGAATCAACTGGCTGATGCTTCATCTTGGCTTGCGGCAGGCTGAGTTGGTACGGTAATCTTTTCCGTTTGCGTTGTCGTTGTGTCACGCAACTTCGCAGATAGAAGCAGGCTGCGCTTACCCTGCACCCCATCAGCGGTCGAATCCCTGTCGAGATCTGAAGCAGCAAACGACCAAAGTAAGCATGATTGACAGCTCTGCGAATGACATGGTAGATTTTGCGCTGGGAAGCCAATTATGTGGGACGAAATGTGCCTTTCGAAAGAGCTTTGATTTCAATATACAGGCTAGCGACGCCGTTTGACTGGTGGCAGGCATTTTTCCAGCTTTACTTCCGTCATCTGTCTACACTTTTCTAACATTGTCCATCAAGCCGGTGATCGCATACCAACAGTGACCGCATACTTCTTTACTCTCGAGCTCTTGCTCAGCCTCTACGACCTATGCGACAGCCCCGAAAGTCAGCATTCCAATCACGGAACTCAGAGAGCCGCGGCTTTTGCCAGGTTTAGTCAGTACATACCGAAGCTAAGCAGCCTAAAGCAAATCGTCGAGTGTGGACTATTCTTCAAATTTCGTCCCCTTGTTCACAGCGTACCTCACCGCGTCGACGAAGCCGTTAAAGTGGTTCCACCATCCAGGCGCGGGCTCTGGCAGAGGAGAACGGGGAACGTGGTTTATTGCAAGGCCCAGAGTTGGTGTCAAGAGAGTGAGAAAGCCGATTACAAGCGCGAGATGCTTCATGTTGAAGTCGTTAATTGGTTTGAAATTAGGTGGTTGAGTCGAAGTCAGGGGGGGGGATAATTGGACGCAGTTGTTGTTTTGCTTCATACATCCGATGTTTGATGGGGGACCGTTTCTGCCAGCTTTCTGCAAGGCGGCTCAAAACCCCCCTTCTTATACCCCATGGGATAGACATTGAGGTTACGCTGTGACCCTCCACAGATCTCTCCGTCAGAGTCATACGGCAGTCAACAAGGTGCGTCTCCAGGCGGCAAACTGCGAAAGAAAAGTTAGAAGGGAAGAAGGATGATCTCCCTGTTTTTCGGGGAGAGAATCATGGAGACAACGTGCGGCTTTGAGCGGCTATGCATTCACGTGGATCAGCTGGTAGACGAGCGATACGCAGAAGTTCATGCGGAATATTCTGGACGAACTAAGCCACAGTCATCATGACCAGAATACGGAATGTGTGACATCAGATTGAGTTTGTAGTTACGACGCAGCCCCCCGCAAAAAGACTACGGCAAAATTCACTCTACACGCGGGCACAATTCTGGAACCACTATATGGGTACTTACTTTAACCTATACCCTCTACCGATTAAGGAAAACAGTGCAGAAACCCTATACGTTCCTGCTAGCAGGCAAACCTTCGCACAAGGTCGAACGCGCGCCCTGGCCGAACAGACCGGCGGAACAGCAACGGCTCCGGCCGCGCGACGTGTCACATCAGATATTTTGTATGAACGAGTATTGATTAAAATTAAACATTAGACATATAACGCTTCGTATCTGAACATATCTATACAGGCATGACCACGTCTTGCACTTAAGCCATCGTCCTGGTGACGAAAGGCAGCGAGCGCTTGTTGTAGCCAGAGTTCTTGTCAACGGCAACCTTGACGGTGGCGCTGGAAAGGGGCGCCTTGACGTCGTTGCACAGGCCCTCGGCCTGGTCCTTGGGCAGGAAGACACGGGGGAGACCGCCGGCGGGCATCTGCACCCAGAGGCGGCCCTTGTCGGCAACGGTGAAGGACTCGCAGTTCACAACGTCGATAACCTCGGAGCCGATGGCGAAGAGGTGGGCGTTGCGGGCAATGGCGAACATGGCGTTGTTGGCGGCGTTGACGCCTCCGCTGGTGTACATGGAGAAGAGCTGACCCTTGCGGAAGGCGATGACGCGGCTCTGGTCGTCGCTGCCGTAGGAGAAGACAGCCTGGGTGCGCTCGGTGGTCAGGAAGTTGGCGTTAGCCTTGGCGGCGTGCACGCGGATCTTGTTGGCCTGCTGCAGCCAGCCGTAGAGCTCGGAGTTGATGTCGTAGCCGGCGAGCCAGAGAGCCTCACGGTTGTTGGGGGTGGTGCTGCCGGAGAAGTGCTGCTCCTGGCCGTAGTAGATGATAGGGATACCGTCGCGGAGCAGGGTGAAGGCGTAGAAGTTCTTGGCCAGGGCCATGTCCTTGTTGGTGTAGGGGAAGCGGGGCTGGTCGTGGTTCTCGGCGAAGGAGCCAAGGAGGGAAGGGTCGATGCTGGTCTTGGCGGCCATCTCGTTGGTGCCGGTGAAGACGACCTCGAGGTCGCTGTTTACCTTCTTGAAGGAGTCGGCGAGCTGGTGGTAGGCGCTGTAGTCCATGAAGCCGTCCATGACCTGCTGGTAGGGGGCCAGGGTGTCCAGGCTGGTGTGGCTGATCTCGCCGAGGAGGAAGACGCCGGCAGCCTCCCTGAAGCCACCAACGGTGAAGAACTCGGGCTCGATCTCGAGGGCGGTGTCGACGCGAAGGCCGTCGATGTTGTACTTGGTCACGAAGTCCTTGATCCACTCGGCGTACACCTTGCGGATGTAGGCGTCCTCGGTCCTCAGGTCGGGCAGACCCTCGAGCCAGCAGATCTGCTCGGACTTCAAGTTGTTCCAGTTGATGGAGCACTCCTTGTGGTAGTACTCGGGCTTGTTGAAGGGGATGTATTTGGAGTAGTCGCCAGGGTTCTGGTTGAGACCGACGTGGTTGGGGGCGATGTCAACCATGAGGTACATGCCGCGGGCGTGGAGGGCATCGGTGAGCTCCTTCAGGTCAGCCTCGGTGCCGAAGTGGTCGTTGAGGGAGTAGATGTCCTCAGTCCAGAAGCCGTGGTAGGCCTCTCCGGCGTTCTCAATGAATCCCTCAATGTTCTTGACGATGGGCGAGATCCAGATGGCAGTGGCACCGATGTTCTGGATGTAGTCGAGCTTGCTCGTGATGCCCTTCCAGGTACCACCGCAGTACTTGCCGATCTGGGTGTCGCATTCTGGGGCCGAGCCATCAGATGTGGCAAAACGGTCAGTGATGATCTGGTAGATGCTCTGGTTGCGCCATCCGGCGGCGTCCAAGGCGAGGGCGCCTTGAATAGCCCCAGAGGCCAACAAAGAGAGAGTCGATGTGTAGCGCATGATGAGTGACTGAAAAGATTAAGGTATTGTGGCACAACTTAATGACCACAAGAGGAAAAGATAAAAAGAGACAATATGAGAGGCAAAGAGAGTTGGGGTTGTTTAACGATTGGAGGATTATACCCGGCAGGGATCAAATGAACGACAACAGCACAAGGCAGAATGAGTGATGACCTTGAATTCAACTGCCGCAGTTGCAGATGCAAGAGAGACCAGCAAGTGCAAAAAGTGACAGCAGAATCTCGCCGATTATATTCGCGGCGACAACCATGAGGACCAGGCACAAAATGGCTCGACTCGTCGCCGTGACTGCGCCGCGATCAAGCGAGGAGGTCCCGCAACGCTGGTAATTCCCTTAATTCCCCTGTCAACAACGGGCTGTGCTATTGGCAAGGGACGAGCGAGTTTCCAGATCGAGGGGCCGCAACCGATTCAATCCAGTCGAGGTTGTCCGTTTTGAACGAGCTTCCGGCCGCGGATCCATCCGAAGATCCACCGGCGTGTCAACCCTTACGGGTCCATGGCAACCGTTCAGGTGCACCGTGCTGCGAAACTTGAGGAAGTCCAAAGAGGATTAGGCGAGGGGAAGAGTCCGAGGAGGCCGAACCGGGACGTGGAGCAGCTTATGAGGAACAAGACATATCGCCCCGAAAGAACTGATCTCGAAACCCACGCTGATCACTCGATCTCGCAGCAAGATCTGCGCTGCTGAACAGTTCGCGCCAAAAAATGCGGCTCTTTGGCGCGAAGCTCGAATCGCGAAGTTTGGAAACGGAGAAGGTGGATTTTGACGACCAACACAGAAAGGGAAGTGGATCCATCTCCACCAGCGTCCCGATTAGTCGATATTCCACTCTCCCTTAATTAATAATGTAACCCTCATTGGCTTGGCTATACGAGAACAGTCGGGGGGCTCGAGTTTGCCAGTGGGCAAGGTCGCATGTCTTCGTAAAGGGGCTCGCATTGGCTTGAGTCGCGCGACTTGGGGGTGTTTCGTCCGCATTGGCAAACATCGTTCTAGCCCATCGTGAGAACTTTTGAGCGACCAATGGGGAAGCCCCCGATGCGAATCCTTCGCATGGTCATGAGCGAGTCGAAATCATGATGAGTAAGTTGAGAGAAGGCGCGAAGCTGAAAATTCGTTAAACGCGTTGTGCGCAGCATTGGCCATGTTCATAATCCTTGTCCAACGGTAACCCCGGTATATCGACACTCTCTTAAATAACATCTCCAGGTTAGGCGCGTTGCAGATCGGGCTCTCCGTCTGCAGACGGGCTGCTAAAGTGAGCACATAACTGCACAGACGATTTTTTTCGCATCTGACTACATCCCATTCGCGAACATGCCATTTTGTTGGATCCCACAACGCGACTGAGTCGCGAGGTAAACAAACGACAGGCATGCGCAATAAGGAACGAAAAGCTTCTGCTAAACTGCTTAACGTCTTAATTACACTAGATTAATCTGAAAGCCCGAAACATTGCGATTTGTTTTAGCGGCTGTTCGGGGTCGGACGGTGGATCGATGCGGGAAGTGGAATTCAGTTCATGTGCAGTTCTTCGTTTGTCGAGCGGTCTAAGCTGCGGATGTCTTAGCAAAAGCCTTGAATGTCGTCGTGTAGCCATCAGACTGTGGGTACAGATATCAGTGGATATAAGATTTTGAAGGTTCGTTCACCTTCCTTCAATGGTTCCTGATAGTGCTCTGTCTGGTTACCGACTTCACTAACACGGAATACTGACATAAGTTAGGTACCTTACTAAAGCCGGCTTTCTATAAGTCTATCATGACATGTAGCATGAGCCTTTAGCAAAGACTGTATACAGTCTGATTATTTCATCTCACAGCCTCTCGATGCCGCAATCTCTCAATCGTCCGTCACCTAATCACAGCTGTTAGACACTCTCTCACTCTTTCCACCAACGTCTCTTGGATTCAAAAGGAGGAAAATGACAGAGAAAAGGCTTTCAGCAAGAAATGATAGGGGACGAAACATTTACTTGCCCAAGCAACACCGATCTTTTGTCTGTCACGCTGACAGCCTCTACTGCATGTCAATAAACCACGTTTCCGATTCAATGTTCTCAACAAGCCACCATATTCACGCTCCTGAACGTGACGACCAATAGCAGCTCTGCTGATCTTCCAATCATCATGGGCTAAGGGGCACCAATCAACCTAGGAGTACGTAAGCCTGATCCGAGAAAATTCGACCAACGAACGTTGGCCTGCAGCGAATTGCCCCTGTTCTTGATTGAGGGGTAGCTTAAACGCGTTGGAACGCGTCTCTCGTCGAATCCGTCATCCCTTCATCCTGTCTCAACCGTTGCCCAGTGTACGGCGTTTATGTTCTAGACCTGCAATGGCGTCCTCGAACACAAATATCCATCGTTGCCACCATTGCCAGCGTCTATCGATAGAACTTGATGATGGTCAGAGTTCTCCTCCGCTGTCATTTGATGATGTGTCTGCTGCCGCCCGTGATGGGTGCAGCTTTTTCAAGCGAAGGCTAGACATCCTCAAGCAACAAATCCCACAGGATGAAGAGTCTCCTGAAGATCTCGAAAGCCTCGAAATGGAAATAAGGAACGAGTGGAATGATGGCATACTCGTTGTCTCTTGCGATTGGGTGAACCAAGATGGCCGCGATATCGAAGCCTATGACGACCTTCTTGCGTATACTGACAATCGTAAGTTGATCCTTGACACTTGTAAATTTCGTCAATAACACATGTAATCTAGGTGCTCTGAAGAAAATCAGAACCAGACCTCCAGGGCAATTCCCATTCTCGGAAAAGAAAGTCCGATGGATGAGGAAGTGCATGAACAAGTGCATACGGAGGCACCCCAAATGCAAAAAGGCTAGGGCCGAGGCGATATGTTTTGAGAAACCAAAATTTCTCATCGACATAGGATGGAATGAAAACAGTGAACCGCGTCTCGTCAAAAGCTTTAATTGCCAAGGTATCACCAAGTATGCCATCCTCAGCTATTGCTGGGGGCAAGGCTGCTCTAAAGCCTACATGACTACGTCAGACAACCTGTCGGCCCGTCTCGAGAGCTTGGCTGTGAATGAGCTGCCTAAAACGATTAGGGATGCGGTCAGAGTCACCAGAGCTCTGGGAATCCGCTATCTATGGGTGGATGCCCTTTGCATTGAGCAGAACTTAAGCCCTTCAGCGATGAGGGACATTTTACGAAATATGCCCGATATTTACGCTGGAGCGGCTATTGTTATAGGAGCTAGATCAGCGTTGCACTGCGATGAAGGCTTTTTGGGACCTAGGAACCTGCAATATCTTGAGTATGAGCTTCCAGTGTCTCGAAGTGATGGCCTCGGAACCACCAATGACAAAGTGCGCCTTGTTGAACGTGGGTCCGAGAGGAAATCGGATCCATTGTATTCGAGGGTATGGACATACCAAGAGGGCGAAGCAGCGCTGTTCTCTCTGGCTTTCGACACCGAGAGAGTGGTATGGAAATGTCAACAGTCACGTCGCGCAGACAGCGACATTGGCTATCTTTCAGACCCATACAAGGGGAACGAGACAATGACTTTTTTCGATTTGCTATTGGCGAGCAAGGAAAAGGTCTGCTCATCCAATCTTGATATGTGTATAAGCAAATACATCGAGATGTGTGCGGATTATTCAAGACGCCAATGCGGCACTTTAGATGGTAAGCTCATGGCTTTCTTATGGGCGATTGAATTGATGGCCAAGGCCACGCGGTGGGATATCTCAGAATGCAAGGCTGCATTGTGGGAAAGGGACATGCCAAGGCAGCTTCTTTTCTGTCGCCGCGCCGCTGATAAACCTAGCATCGAGACCAGTACAGACAGGCAGGATACGAGAGAAAAAACGATGATACCATCACGGTCGTGGGCGTCTAAAAGAATGCCGGTGAGATGGAAAGATCTCAACGACCGCGACTACGGGAAAGACTACACTGCCGAATACATGGCATGCGACATTGTTCCAGCAGACGTTTCGGATCCTTTGGGAGCAATCACGGGAAAGCAATTGACGTTGAGGGGAAATGTCCGCACGGCTTTGTGGAACGGTCTCAACTCTATGACGCATGATGTTTCACAAGCTGGCCGAGAGCTGGCTTCAAGACAACGTAGTCAGTCGCCCACTGGCCGGTTAGCAGACGCTTCGCAGCTTCGCAGAGAGGAGGAGGAGGAGATACAAAGCGCAAACCGGTCTTAGCTACGTCTTCCTACCGACGACGCGACCCACCTCTTTCTAGGTTGACAGTAGACGTCACTTGGGACTGTCTACTGGAGCCTGACTATCAAAGAGTGAAGCTTCTTGAGCTCCGTTGCACATTCATCAAGCCGGTGCACTATTCTTTTGGGATCATTCTCACCTGCAACGAGCGGGGTACATCAGAGAGATTAGGTTATTTCAGATTCAAGAATGCTGCAGGTATGAATTGGTTTCAAGAGCAGGACAAGAGTATACTCAGAATTGTTTGAAGATGCTAGTGTCTTTAAAGTTCCTAGTAGTATCTCGTTGTCGAAAATGTTATCATCTTGAAAATTTAGCAGCAGTTATGAGGCACCATGTCTCATCCCCGCTCATGAGCCATAGTCAACGGTATCGTTGAAGCCGAGTGTCGATGAACCTCCGTTGCGTATGGTGCGAATTCGCAACTGAGATGTGCAAATCCACTAAGACTGAGACGCCAGCCGCTTGAAGAGCAAGCCTCCGAGCTCGTTCGTGTTCGCAGGTACGGCATAGTCCTTCTCATCAACAATATGCGCCCAATTATCCCGAACGCTCTCGACCTTCCACTCTCCCTCACGAGATCCCTGGAACCCCTTGGTCTCACCCAAAAAGATCCGGCTGACAATTCGGCCCTGAGCACCAACAATATCGCCATTGGCCTTGCAATCCTCATGCGCGAGCCATACGACAGCCCGCGCCGGGTCTTCGGCCGGCATGTGGGCTTTCATGAATGCCTGCGTCCCCGCGTCGGCGGTGTTCGCCTGGGCCGCATCGGTAAATGCTGTCGTTCCAACCGAGTTGACCTGGATGCCGTGTGGTTCTCCCTCAACGGCAAGTGTCTTGGCCATGCCGACGAGAGCAAGTTTGGCAGTTGCGTACGCCGAAGCTCCGGTCATTCCAAAGACGGTGTGAGATATGATCATCACGACGCGGCCGTATTTCTGCTTCTGCATGTGAGGCCAGGCTGCGTGGGTGAGGTTGTAGGATCCTTCAACATGGACCGAGAGCATCTCCCGCAAGTCAGTCGCAGTAGTCTCCTCGAACGGCTTGGGGTAAAATGTTCCGGCGTTATTGATGATGATGTCGATGCGGCCAAAAGTGTCGATGGCGGTCTTGACCAAGGCCTGAGCGACCGATTCATCGGAGACAGAGCCAACGCAAATGGTGGCCTTTCCGCCCGCTTTGATGATATCGTCGGCGGTCGCTTGAGCTGTGGCGGATGTGGTGCTGTTGACTACCACGGCAGCGCCAAGGGCTCCGAGGAGAAGGGCATGTTGGCGGCCTAGACCGCGACCAGAGCCGGTGACAATGGCGACGCGGTTGTCGAAGCGGATTGAGTTGGAGGAAGACATGTTGACTTATTGATGGAGGATGGTTGAATAAGTTTGGATGACAGATGGTGTGTTCAGTTGATGCTGGCTGATTGACCGAGTATGAGATGGACGACAACTGATCTTGGGCATCAACTTGGCTTTACTTATACTCTGAGTCCATTCCACAATACAGCTTTTTGAAACGGCAGGCGGACGGTTTCTTCGCCTAGTAAGCCTGTTCCGAAAGTAAGAAAGCTTCATTGACGTGGTTTGTGATATCTCCAAGGTCGTTCACGAGTATGATGTTGCAAGCATTACCATGAAAGGTGTGCGGACTTTCTACTGTCTAGTCTCTAGCGGAGTTTCCTTCTAAAAGGTGTTTAGGCAATATTCTCCTGTGTGTGGGTTCAGTTGGGCTTCAGCACTGACCCTGTGGTGCTGTACGTAACAGAGTTTGGCTAGTTAGGCAGATCTTCCCAGACTTAGGCAGTTGTTTCTCTGATCGGCATTTGTGCACTCTGTGTCGTGAAATTTGGGAAATAATTTGCCGAAGGATCAATAAGGCTGCCTTGTTGGAAGAGCTGGCTGACGTCTCTCGATGTAATTTTTACCAAGCTTCGACGTGAGGCTCAGAAACACGAAAGGTGCGCCTGTTGTCAGGTTTCAATCGCGCCCCACTTTCACTTATACCGCCGTTGACAAAGAGCAACCGAAGCTAGAAGTATCGACTTAATTCAACATAGATGCGAATTTTGAATGCGCCCAATGTGAAAAGCTATCCCGAAAGGTCAAATGCATGTCACGGAGTGTCCCATTCATAAATCCGTTAAGTCCAAGGGACGGGAAAGTGGCGCACAGCGGAGACCGTGAAGTCCGCTACTGGGAATAGTTGCATTGACGTTAAGTCTCCGAGCACGGCTGGATTTCACGCCGATTTGGTGGGTCCATCGTCACGGTCAACATTAACGGCACCAGCAATGAGCCATGCAAGGGAAAACGACTTTAGAATGAGAAATCTGGAAAGAACATAAAAGATATTACGTGCCTCTCCAACAAAACTCAGTTTACCAGTGTTCATCACACATTCAAGCTTCACCACAACTCCTTTCCAACCAACTATCCAATATTGTACTGCGTCAACATGGCACCCACTTGCAACTCCAACACAACTGCTAGCGAGCTCGTAGAGTTCCATGCACCTCGAATTGCCGGAAAGACCATTCTCGTCACAGGTCCCTCACCTGGAAGTCTTGGCGAGAGCTTCATCACACAAGTGGCCGCAGGCAAGCCTGGGACTGTTATTCTAGCCAGTCGGTCCGTCTCAAAGATGCAGCCTGTTGCGGATGACCTCAAGACCGCCCACCCGGAAATCATCGTCAAGCTTCTTCCAATGGATCTCATGTCCTTCAGCAGCGTCCGCAAAGCTGCCGAGACAGTCATGTCATGGGCCGATGTTCCTGCGATTGATCTGCTTGTCAACAATGCTGGAATTATGGCTGTGCCGTACAAGCTGACAGAAGATGGTTTCGAGAGTCAATTTCAAACGAATCATCTCAGTCACTTTCTTTTCACCAACTTGATCATCAAGAAGATTCTTGCCGCCAAAGCTCCCCGGGTCGTTTTCGTGTCGAGTGGCGTCCACCGCGTCGGCAACATTCGCTGGACCGACTACAACTTCAACGAGGGCAAGAACTACCAGAGGTGGTTGGCGTACGGCCAGTCGAAGACGGCCAATGCACTTACTGCCCTGGCGCTGGCTAGGAAGCTCGGCGGCAAGGGCCTCCTGTCCTTCGCTATGTGTCCTGGTGTGAGTTTTACCAATCTCGCAGCACATGGACTACAAGACCAAGCCGCCTTTTCGGCAGACCTGACGGAGATGGACCACATTTACGGGAACAAGTGGCTCTTTGGAATGGCCGAGATGCAGATCAAGACCTTGGACCAAGGGGCCGCAACTCATGTTTTCGCTTCTTTTGATGAGTCAATCAAGGATCAAAACGGTGTATTTTTGTCTGACTGCCACGTTGCTGACCCTGACTTGGAGGAGGTATACTCTTGGGCGACTAGCGAGGTTGATGCGAAGAGGCTATGGGCGTTGAGCGAGAAGCTTGTTGGCCAGGAATTCAAATACGATGATTGATGGTGAGAACTTAGAGTATTTTAGTGCAGACGTCATTTTTTAACCCATCTCCAACCCGGAAACTCTCTCCAAATGCCACGTTAAGACTATCAGCCGTACTTGAAGATTTCAACGACACCACACAGACTTCAGGAAATATTGGTTATGGGAGAAAGGCAGTCCAATGTAGTGCTGCAGACAAAGAATGCCCCATGCATGCTATGAAACTTTTGACTATCTGATCTCGAAGCCAATGATGATGCCCTGATTGCAAGTGCCGACATAGGCTACGTCGGGGTCTCCGGAGGACCGGCACGGAGCCGGCTCAATTGTGGGCCTCCATCCGCTCTCGTATTCGATACGGAATTTTTTGAGTGGACGAGTCACGCCGGCGACCCTCAATCATTGGAAGATGCCCTCTCACAATCGAGAATTTAGACGACGGATGACAAAGAGATTAATTTCATCGATCAATGCCTCATTTTACTCAATCTCCTCAGGATGAAGACCTTGGCGATCCAAGTCCTGTTAGCAGTACTTAAAGCTCCGTCCGAAGCCACAGCATGCATGACTTGCTAATCCGACAACTTGGAGCATCCCTTTACAACAGCAGCCATGTCCGCTCTCGCCACCAATACCACGGGCTGCGGCTCTGCAGCGTTCACCAATACCACCCTTTTCGGAGCTCAAATCCACTCAATTGAAGCCAACCTTGTCACCGATTACAGTTTCAATGTACCCAAGGGCTGGACGTATTCACAGCCGGCTCTTGACGTGCAGAATGCCACCTTTTGTAACGTCACGGTGACTTACAGCCACACAACTCAGGATGACAATATCATTGTGGAAGCTTGGCTACCAACTCAAGAGAGCTACAACGGTCGACTTCAGGCAGTTGGAGGTGGCGGCTGGACGCCGGGTCGCTTCATTCTCAGCTACGCTGCCATGACCAACGCGGTCGCCAGTGGCTATGCTACCGTCACCACCGATGCTGGGATCCCCACCGCTCAAAATCCCACCGACTGGCTGTTGAAGAGCCCCGGAGTTCTCGACACGAATGCGCTGCAAAACTTTGGCCAAGTCGCCATGAAAGACGAGGTAAGTCAAGTATCTGGCTCTGCGTCCTGTTCCGCCGCACTGACTAATCGTTTCATCAGGCTGTCATTGTGAAGCAACTTATTTCATCTTACTACGGTCAAGAGCCTCTCTATTCCTATTGGAATGGCTGTTCCCAAGGTGGCCGCATGGGCATGAAGGTTGCGCAGCAGTACCCAGATGTCTACGACGGCATCATGGCGGCTGCCCCGGCGCTAAACTGGGCCGAGTTCTACATCAACTCTATCTGGCCCAGCTTCTACATGGAGAACACGCAACAGTTCCCTCGCGACTGCGAGCTCAACGCGCTCACTACTCTCGGAATTGCTGCTTGTGACGGTTTAGATGGTGTGAAGGATGGACTCATCAGCGACCCTGAAGCTTGCCGGGCCGCCTTCGATCCCTTCAGCCACGTCGGCGACTCCTTCTTCTGCTCTACAACCAACACCACACTCGCAATCACCCAAGCCGCCGCCGCCGTTGCCAACGCCTCATGGACCGGACCCCGCTTCTCGAATGGAAAGTTCTTGTACGATGGCTATGAAATCGGAAGCGATCTCTCAGTCATTGCTCCGACCAACTGCACTGGAGAGGTGTGCACCAGCGCTGGCCGTGCGAACATCCTCTTCCCCTGGCAAGCCTTCGTCATGAAGGATCCGAGCGCGACTCTTCCCAACATCACCGATGGAACTTTTGATACCATCTACCGCGCTGTGAAGCTAGCTTTTGCTTCCAACATGGAGACCGACGAAGCCGACCTGCGAGACTTCAGAGACGCCGGCGGGAAGCTGATGACTTACCACGGACTTGTGAGTTGCCTTCTATCATCTTTCCCCTTGCATCTGCGGTGATACTGACTGTTTCAGGCCGATCAAAGCATCTCTCCAGGAGGCACACTTCGCTACTACAACAAGGTCGCAGACTTCGTCGGGAATGTCACCTCGTTCTACAAGTACTACCGCGTGCCCGGCCTCGAACACTGCTGGGGAGGTAACGGCGGCCAACCCGAGCAGATGTTTTCCCAGCTTCGGGCTTGGGTTGAGAATGGCACTGAACCTCAATCTTCGCCGGTTGTTGTAACGACCTCCAACAACACTGCTCAGCAGCAGATCTTGTGCCCCTACCCTCAGAAGGCTACCATGGATACTTCTTGCGCCAGTGCCAACTCCACGCTTTGCTGGTCTTGCTCCGAGTAATTGGGCTGAGACTGAGCTCCACTCGAAAACACTGCAACATGCCTTCGTGGTAAACAGCCCTAAAGGCTGTCTCCATCTTCCGCTTCACTTCTGCCACCGCTAAATAGTCTTTCCAATAATTTCAATTCAATAAAACTCAATATGTCCCAACTGCTTCAACTGCGTTGATTGCAACATGAATGGCGACACTGCTCGCGCTTAGTGTCGGTCTTGACACCTTGATGCAATTGTCACTCGCACATGTGACTTCTCATGCCGAGTTTAATGATTGACCGCGACGTTGACTTCTGACAATTTGCAAGTCCCAAAGCCAACTCTCAGTTTCCTGAGACGTGCAGTTGTGGAACCCAGTACTGTTTGCCATCATCAACTGTTCCTTTCGTTAAGCGACTCTCTCGCATTCCCAGTGCAGAATGGCCCTGGGCACAAAAGATTGGCGGTCTCGTCGGCATCCCTGCGCCGATTCAATGATCATCGTTGCGTGACGTTACTATCGCACAACATGCATTGTTACATCAAGACCCCAGCTGGTTGTGCGGGGTCTCTCTTATCTAGGTTAAATGACGTGAGGGGAAATCAGAGATACGAGGAAGATCAGATGCAATAAAAGTAGTGTTGGTCTGTCAAAATGCCGACCGACCGCACCTTTTTCAAATACGGTTGCCAATTGGAGTTTCGTTGAGCTGCAACGGCGCTGCAGTAGATCCAATGGCTGTCGGAATCATCGCGGCGCTTCTATGCGCTCCGGCATTGACCTGGGGGCTCCAGCTTCTCCCGCCCCCGCTCCGAACATCTGGATCGGCGGCCACCGGAGCGGTGTGGTCGTCGGCGACGAGCCCAAAGACTATTTTCATTGAAAACGAGGTTGCTTGCAAAACCGATACGGATGGCCTCACTTTAATACCCCCCAGTGGTTTCGACTTTGCTACGCTCTTTCAAGAGGACATCAGCAAGCTAACAGGCGAGAACTGGACTTTGCAGCGTGTGGATCGCATCGCCAATGTCAACGCTAGCGGTATTCTTCTCGGCTCGTTCACCGGCAACAGATCTGCAATCACCTATCAAAACGGCAAGCTCACATCGGAAGGCTATGAGCTTACAGTCTCACCTACCGCCGCAGTCATCGGTGGTACCGGAGCCCGGGGTATGTGGTGGGGAACAAGAACGCTGTTGCAGCTTCTCGTTGCCAACAACGGAAGCCTTCATGTGGGAACGACGGTTGATGCACCGGCATACGAGACACGCGGCTTCATGCTCGATGCCGGGCGCAAGTGGTATGCGCCAGGATTCTTGAAAGAGCTATGCAGCTATGCATCTTTCTTCAAGTTGAGCGAGTTTCACTACCATCTCTCCGACAACTACCCGCTCAATCGCGGAAAGAACGAATCATGGCAAGACGTCTATTCGCACTTCTCGTTGAGGCCCGAGGACGAGTCGCTGCTGCCCATTCTGCACGGTCGCGAGAATGAGACTTTGAGCCGAGAAGACTTTGCCGATTTGCAGAGCCATTGCGCTGCGAGGGGTGTCACAGTCATTCCCGAGATTGAGGCTCCTGGCCACTGCCTGTATCTGACAAAGTGGAAGCCAGAGCTTTCTCTGGCAAAACGGGACCTGCTTAACCTGTCGCATCCGGACACTATCCCGACAGTGAAGCGTATCTGGTCCGAGTTTCTCCCTTGGTTCGAAACCAAGGAAGTGCATGTGGGCGCAGACGAGTACGACGCCACGCTTGCCGACGACTACATTGGCTTTGTAAACGAGATGTCAGAGTTCATCAACTCTACAACAGGCAAGAAAATTCGTATCTGGGGAACAGAGGAGCCCTCAGAGAACCTCACCATCTCAAAAGACGTCATCATCCAACATTGGCAATACGGGCAGTCGGACCCAGTGCTCCTTGCAAACACTGGGTACGAAATCATCAACTCGGAGGATTGGTGGGCATACATGTCCATCAAAAACGACCACATGCCGATTCTCCCGGCAAGATATCCGCAGTTCTTCAACGAGAGCCGTGTCCTCAACTTCGCCGATGAGTCGGGTTGGCAATGGACACCGGCCGACTACAACCCGTTCAACAAAACCGAGCAGGTACCGGATGAGTCACCAGATAACAGAGGCGCTATTCTGGCAGCGTGGAATGATAACGGGCCAGACGCATCTACTCAGCTTGAAGCATACTACGCAATGCGTCGAGGGATTGGACTGGTTGGTGCCCGATCCTGGTCTGGCAGCCGTGGCCCGAAGCTTGTGGACGACGAAGTATCATCCAGCATCGATGTATTCTCGCCTCTTGCACCAGGGCAGAATCTGGACCGAACTCTACCAGCCACCGGACACACTACATCCCTCGTCTCGTGGAGTCGCTCTGGACAAGACATTGCGGAAGCACATCTTGGAAAGGGAAGTAAGGGAATGAACTATACCCTTACACTCAACGCAACAGGCCCCTTCACTCTTTCAGGCCCAGACAACACACTATCCCTTGGAAACGATGGAAGCCTTGTTTTCAATGCGGATGGCTACATATATCCCCTGCGATCTGTCAGTGAGAAGGATGCGCTCGAGCTTGATCCCGGCCATCCGGGACGCATTTGGGTGAATATGACCACCTCGACACATGATCAGGTGACGGTGTCGGCACTACCAGTAGAGGTTAGGATTGAGACCGATGTCTTGCATGGCAGCGTAGCATGGATTAACGGGGTGTTTGCCGGACGATTTGAGGTATTCGTCTACGGCGGTCGCAACACGCAATTCAGCTGGAGCCAAATGGCCTTTGTTGCTCCCCTTGACAATATCACAGGGTCAGGACTGCAAAGTCTTGTTGTTGAGGACCTTCAAAAGAATAGCACTAGGTATCGGAGGTAAAAGTAGTGCATAGAGAAGTGTGTCACTATTCTCGATACAATCTTGACAGCCTAGTAATACAGCAAGTCGTGCGATGGTGTTTCCTGAGCGTATCCTATGTCTGGAGAGGAATGGTTTCCATGGTTTGAACTCATTAGATGCAATGTCTGCGAAATCACCGCATTTTCTCAAGCGTCAAGCGTGACATCACACTGGTGGCCAGCGGGCGCAATAATGAAGAAGTTCTCCATGTCCATCATGGAATCCTTCATTGATGCCGAAAGCTTCAAGCCAGGGCATTTTCTGAACAACAATGCGGCGCCCATCCTGAGCTCCATGCGAGCCAAGTGGAGTCCAACGCACACGCGCGTCCCCGCGCCAAAGGGGCAGAAGGTGCTCTTTTGCAAGGGGCTCAGGCCATTTGGATTAAGCCATCTTGTCTCATCAAATCTTCCTTGATTAGCATTTGTAGTCTTATATAGACTGTGCGCGACTTACTTGAGGGGTTCGGGCCAGATCTCGGCGTTTCGATGAAGGGTAAAAGCTTGGGTCTCAACCTGCAAACCGGACGGGATAAAATAGCCTCCCAGAGTTGTGCCTTTTGAAGGGACTACGCGTGACAGATTGCTTGGTAAAGCGGTGTAGAGCCGCAAAGTCTCCTCAACAACCGCGTTCAGGAGGGGCAACTTCTCCAAGAAAGAATCCTCTAGCAGCAACGACTCCTCGACCGCCGCTACCTCCTCTTCCAGTTGAGCTTGGAGATCAGGTCTCTTGAGCACCGCCCAGACGAGGTAGGTTAGTGTCGATGATGTTGTGTCAGCGCCCGCGAAGATGAAGTTATTGGCCTCAATCCTGATGTCTTGCGGTGTAAGATCTACTTTCTCGTTCGCGTCACACTCAGCTAGCATATTTGCGAAGATGTTTGCCTTGTTGTCTCGGTGTCTCATCAAGTTGGAGACGGCCTTGCCACCATATTCGCTGACTTTGTTGCCAGAGTTCAGGACTCTCTGCAGTGCTTTGATGGGGATGTATCCAGAGATTTTGTGGAGCCAGGGTAATTCATAGCTGAGTGTTGCGCTGATAGCGGCCATGTGGAGGGTTTCGATGTAGTCATTTTTCTGTTGTTCATTAGCCAGCCAGCTCAAAAATCTCAGTTATTGACCGCGTCAAGGCTATTGTAGTGGCCAGCAACATCAAAGCTGCGTGTCACTGACCTTGCCACTCTCGAGAAGCTCAAAGGACTCTCCAAACGCCAGCTGGCCGATGACATCTGAGGCCATGAGCAGCCACCAGTGGAGCACGTCCGCAGAATCATTCAGTGCCTCGGCCTTGATTCTGTCGACAGCTTTGACAACCTTCTCTCTGACGACCGATTCGCAATTTTGTCGGATGTTGGCAGTGGAGAAAGCGCGAGCGAACAACTTGCGTCGTGCTGCGTGTCTTTTCGTGTCGGTCATAGCGAAGACCCCAATACCAATACCGGATCCGCCAGAGAAGTCCTCGTACCATTGGGTTTTAACGAAACCCGACCCAATGCGGTGGATGGCGGTAAATCCTTCGGGGTCTGCAACGGCAACTTGAAATGGCGATATCCTGACGATGGGTCCGTAGCGGGAATGCAGAGCATGCACGTAGTGGATTCGGCATCCGCTCATAGTTTTGTATTTCAAGACATAATGTGTGAATCGAGTGTACCATGGTCCAGGGATATGGCTTAAGGGGTTACGCAGGCCCAAGAATAGTAACTGGACGTATAGTTAGATCATCATATTAGTCAAAACCCTCTTTCTCATCGAGATGTTGTGGTTTCCGAACTCACTCGAATTATTGCGAATGTGGCAAGGCCCATGCACGCCCAAGGGAGCATGCCAGTTTCGATGGCGTGCATTGTGAAGACCCGGCGCTGAGGTTGAGGCAATAAACTCAGAAAGTGAGGAGTATTTTCTACGAAGTGAGTTCCCTTGCAAAATATACGTAAAGAAGTGGGAGAATCTTTAGCCCATGCTCTGACTGATTTCGCTGACATTTTCGGCGCCGGACTCGCAAGTAAGCCGTAAGCCGATACCCAAGATAATACCCTAAGAGACGTTTTGAAACGGGGTCAATGAAATGGGGTCAAATCCTTGAAACGCAAATGGTTGATCAGTCGCGCGATTTAAAATCCGCGGGATGTAACTCGTGGACGGGAAGTCTACCTTGATCTTCGCGTGATCACCTGCATCCGCTCGCTTTAGTTCCAGCTGCATCCATCCCAAGCGTGAAGGCCAGCCAATCAATGTCAATATGATGCGTTCGTTTACCAACCAAAATGAAGATCGCAGGTGGAAAACAAGGATCGCCTATTTCTTGGGTCACGTCAAAATGGGACGAGGCGAACTATTTCGGGGTCCGGAAGCTGCAGCCCATAGCCGGTGGGAGGGGGAACCGCTCCAACTCCTATTTGTCTACAAAGTCTGCAGGGCAACGTAGCAAGCAAAGTTTACAGATAGGATAGTCAACGCATCACAACGTCATTTTGAGATCTCTCGGCTCGTTGGATGACTAGAAATATTTAGGGTACATCAGACTGCTTTCTCATCGTCGACTTCGAAGTTCACTGACGGCGTACGTTGACCAGCTCATCCCTCCGGCCGCTAGGCCTCCCACAATCGTTTTGACAGTAATTCGCTGTTCTTTTGACCGCTTCGTAATTCGGATGAATACGGACGGCATCGGACATTTTGCAAATGGCCGACGCTCGTCGCGACACTCTGGGCATGGTGAATTGTGAAGGTCTGGCGAGACAGCGACAGCGTTCATTCATGCTGTGCAAGCATCTCCCGCAACTCTTCCTGCAAGCTGGTATGACATCTGACCGTGTCCTTGCCATCTTCATAGTCTTGAGCCATTACTCCACCAGGCAACTGTGCTTTGATGAACTTGACAAACTCCGGCAGATAGACTTCCGGAATTTGCTTGCCCCAGTACTGCGCAAGTCCAGCCTCGGGGACCAGGATCATGTCGCCTTTTCTTCCGGTAACGGCCTCGAGAGCTTCTTTTACATCGAGTGGGCTGTAATGCTGGGGTCCAAAAAGTCTTATGTCTCGCTGTCTTGGGTCGATGGCATCGGCAAGGAGTGTCTCGGCGCAATATTGGCCAATATCCTTGGTGCTAAGCTGCGAGAATGCCAGTGAGTATTCTCGTGCGCTGGACGTTGTGAGCTTATACCATGGGAACCTTCCAATCTCCAGGTGAGAATGGCGACTCGAACCTCGGTGGGTCTTCCTGCATCGTCTTCAAGGCCTCTTTCCAAACATGAAAATAGTAACCAGGCCTGACGATGATGACTTCCGGTGCTGCATCTCTGAGGATATTGTCCGCGATGTTATTGAGCTTGAGTGTGCCCTTGATATACGGTCAGTGGCTACCGTATCGTGGATTTTGTGAGTCTAGACTTACGATTTGCTCCGGACCATGCTGGGCACCTAAAGCCGATTGAATGACCAACCTCTTAGCACGTGGGGACTTCTTCAGTGCATTTGCAACGAAGTTGGCCGTCCTGCGCGCAAACTCTTCTTGGTCTGTTCCATCCCAAGTTGGCGGCGGAATGTAAAGCACGGCATCTGAATCGGTGAAGTCGAGACCTTTTCCGGTGGCGATGTCTCCCTGAATTGCCTGAAAGTTGGGGAAACTGGTAAACTCGGCGGGCGCTTTGTCAATGTTTCTATAGAGCCCGCGTACGAAAGGTTTCTGTTCGGATTGTAGGAGGAACCGAATAGTTTCCTTGCCTGCTTGAGTTGAAGCGGGCAGAACCGTGATGTGAGACGACATGATGAGCGCAGCTTAGGATGTAGTGTTGCGATTGTGCTGCCAATACCCGAAAACAGGCAGCAGTCTTGCATTATATAGGACTAAGAACAAACCGACCCTTAATTGGTAGAGGGCACAGGTCAAGGTGCCCATATAGTGTTTCCAGAATTGTGCCCGCGTATAGGGTGAATTTTGCCGTAGTCTTTTTGCGGGGGGGCTGCGTCGTAACTACAAACTCAAGAACAAACCGACTATTAATAATGATTAACGTTCTTGCATCTCGAAGGGATGGCTGGTGTTCCCAATGATCTCATCGCCAAGATTCTGCTGGGCTTGAGGTGAGATGCTTAGAAATTAGAGTCTAATACCTTACTGCTAACATCGCTTGTCAAAGCGCACTTACTTGGTTGGAAAGGCAGGAAGGAGCCTGTTGCCTTACGCTTCAGCGAACGAGATCGGACTAGATCGCTTGGCAGTTGGAAATCAAAGCGGAATTTGAAAGCCGCTCCAAAGACTCAATTGCGAACTTGCACGTGACATAAGACGGGGAAGCTTAGAATCTTTAGCATTCTACTCCCTCATACCCAGGGATCAAGCTCCTAGCGTCAAGAAGGGCCTGCATGCAAGGTTTGAAATGCATGAAAGTGATTACAACGTCTAATTGGTATGAACATGACTTGCCTCGGAGACCTGGAGGCCCAGAAAGAAGTGTGTGGTGCCCCGAGGACTCGAATCGTCAGATGCGCGCTCGCAATAGTGAATGCTTGTCAGAAAAGAGATCATTTCTATCTCGGAATCCATATTCCTCCATTTCCATAGGCCTTGTCTCTCAATGCGGCGCCCTCCGTTCTGACACCGGCCAGATGAACAGGTATCCGGTCGACCTGTTTCTGCACCTTCTCCCTCGTCTCAACATACCGATCAGCTAGACTCATCTCGCTCCTCATCGTGCGCATCCTCTCTCTCGTCTCAATCGGACCCCAGTTGTCACGACTCAAGCTCGCAACGGTGAGCAAGACGTCCGTGCCGTAGGCTTGTAAAGCCGCATCCGAACCGACTGGTGGCGTAGAGACCCGCAGCTGGCCCATGACGATGACTTTCAGCTTGGTCTCCAGGAACAGAGCGCCGCCAAACTCGTGGATGATGTGCACTGTCGCGACATTCTCAGCTGCGACGCGTGGAGTAGCGTAGGGGGCTGGCCCAACGGTGATAATACTCTCGTGCCAATCGGTGGAAATGTGCTCTAGTCCGCTCCTTGGCACAACGCGGGCCCAGCCAAAGTAAACTCCTCGCATGCGCATCTTGACGTCCTCGGGTATGCCACTGAGATTTGCCGTCGGGATACCAAGCTCCATGCCGCCTCTGCCAGTCCCTCGAACGATTCTTCCATCGAATTTGATAGGGAACGGGTCCATGGGTCCGGAGTCTGGGCCAATAACTTCTGGAGGTGCTTCATCGAAGCCGGCATCATCACCCTGCCATGGAGCGTACCCACCGCCTCTCGTGGTGGCATACTGTGCCTCGTACTCCGTGACAGTCGTCTTCACACCCGATTTATCGATGGCAGACTTGCCATATGCAATGTGCGTGGCGTGCTTTGTAACAAACTTGGCCGTCTGGAGCTTCTTCGTACGTGACTGCACCACAGCAGCAGCAGGTCCCACGTACCTATTAACAACGGTGTTGGCAACAATGGAGCCGGCTTTGATACCGAGTTCGAGCGGCATGCTGGCAAAGCTTGCCCCGCGTACGACACTTGCGTCCGTTGAAGTGCTGGCAATGCGGAAGACCGGGCTGGGGCAGAGGATCTTCCTCTTACTGCTGCCACCATCGCCACCACCGGTGCAGAGAACAAGGCGGAAGTATCCATCGTCGGCGGCTGCGGGAATACGGATGACATGTGTCTCTCGCGGCATGTGCTTGCTGAGGTTCTTTGGTGCTTTCTTGAGAAACTTCTTGATGTCACGTTGGCAACCCCTCTCATCGCCTTCTGCCATATCCGTAGGCAAAGCTTGTGATGAAGGAGTAACGTCGAGCCAGGAGTCATTTGCTCCGACCAAGGACTTGAGGTTCATGCCCATGTTCCCGGAAAAGCCCTTTCGTTGAAGCCATACTGTGCGCGTAGGAGGTAATGGCGCATCTGAGAAGATAGTGACAGTGACTGAGGTTGAGGGACCGCGATACCAGACCAAGACAGTGGAATGGCGGAGAATGGCGTAGTGCTTCGTATACTCGAATGGGTGACTAATCAATCCACCGGCGAAGTACTTTGTCTCATCGAGCGCTGTTTGCCAGAACGTCTTTTCTTGTGCTTGTGAATCTGCGGAAGGTGCTTCTGAGGGGGCATAGCTTGGCGAGACTGGTGGCCGAGGCCCTGCCAAGGGGAATGTCTCCGCTGAGGGTGGGCCCGGGAAGACTGGAGAAGCTGGAGGGCGCTCGTGTGCGACTACGGGGAATGTCGCCGCATTGGATGGAGGAGGGAAAGGTGGTGGTGGTGGAGGGATGTAGTTGGAAGGGACTGCAAATGTTCCCGATTTGATCGGAGGATGAAAGCCGCTTGGTTGTGAAGGTTGGTAATGAGATGCGGATGAAGATGCTTCTGATTTTGAAGGCGGAGGCGGGCCCGTTGACATGGGAGACACCGGAGAGACCGGACTTGCTGGAGGTCGGTAAGGTCGATACCGCGGCTCGTTGAAAGACTCTGCGCATGAAGGCGGTCCGGGGAATAGCGGCCCTGGGCTCGGCGGTGCCGCGGATGGAAGCCTCCCTGGGCTAGGGGGGATGATGTTGAGCCTGCCGCTAGCGTCGACGCCGGGGAACTCCTCGTACGCTGGTGGCGGGTCATAGACGGACGGCACCGCCGAATCTCTCAAGTTCGGTGTCGACCGCGCTCCGCGAAGGACCGGTCGACGCTGCGGAAAGGGGTCGAAATCGGGAGGTGGCGGCATCGGCGGCGGGCCGGGAAACTGCTGGCCCGGCAGGGGTTTGCGCCTCACGGCCGCGATTGGGGCCGCCATGACTCTCGCTGGCGCTCCTTCGTGATTGCTGTGGGGGCTTCCTTTCGCTGCTGAGCTGCGAGTCTCTGTGATGAAAAGATGTTCAAGATGTCGGACCTGAAAGATGAGATGTTTCTGCTATGATCGTCGTGAGTTTTTGTTGGGACCGGACATTCGTATTCTAGAATTGCGGCCCCTGAGAAGAGGATGAATCTGGAAGTGTCTCATCACGTGTCGCCAAGTCAATAATTCGGTGGTGAACAGCGGTAGCGGGCATGGGTCGCTGATAATGTAAGCAGCATTCCCAACAATGATTTCCTGGCCAAAGCTCCTATTTCTCAGACGTCGTCAAGCGATTTGAAACATGAATACATGAAAACGAGTGTCATTCTTGGCCTGGATCAATCGGCAAACAGTGGGTTACGGTTGGAGAACGCAGGAAGTTTAACGGCGAGACAAAGACAAACCCGAAAACTTCACCCGCTATTCTTTAAACTAGTCTCTAAAAGATAACCGAAATACAGTAGCAATTAGCGCCTCCCGACCCTGCCGTTAGCGGATCGCCCGCCTGCTCAGACGGGGTCGTCAACCAGAACAGCAAAATTTGTCTAGACGAAGTCCATCGGATCTCTCGTTTGCACTTCAATCATACCTTATCTAAAGATACCCATTGATTACTGGAAAAATACATCAAATTCATCTGGACCATTTTTGTACATACTGTGCATGGTAAAGTGAACAAGACTTCATCCCGTATTGGCCAGCGAGGTAGGGGCTGCTATGTACCACCATTCTCCGCAGCCCTCAGGATTTTAATAGTGGTAACGGGACAGCTCAAGAAAAGGGCTTGATCTGGGCTTCGCACCATTCCCAATATTTGGCGCCTAACTCGGGGTCAATGAGGTCTTTCCGGGGCTCTTCCTTCTTCCCGAATGGTGACACTGTTTTTTTGGTATGGTAGTTAGCAATATTCTAGCTGCAGACCGCCGAGTTAACGTACCCCAGCTGCCATTGTCCTCCGAAGTGATCGACTGATCCAACCCAGCAAACAGCTCAGTGTACGCGCCATTCTTTGGCGGATGCGATATGAGTTTCTAGGTCATGTTAGTCCCCCATTGAGTCTCTGACTGGAATACTCGAGACTTACGAACATGGCCAATTGCATCTTTGGCATATTCTGCTGGAGGTTCGTAATAAAGTTGCCGGGGTTTAATGACTATGAACAGTGAGTATTTAGTGGTCTGCCCGCCCTTACAATTACAGGCTGGGGTACTTACCAAGCTGATAATACCGCTTCCCTTCATCCTACGCGCATATTCCTCCGCCTGAATCACATTCCCAGCCTTGCTTCTGGAATACTTGGACCAGATCCCTTCCTCTTTGTGGTAGTCCATGTTGGTGAAGTCGATGGCCGGGCGCGGCGCACCATCAGCTGCACTGGATGACACCCATATAACTCTGACCGAGTCGTGTGGCGCTATCTGTGATGTTTTCTCCAAGAGAGGAGTCAACAACTGCGTGAAGAGCTGATGACCGAGATTGTTGATGCCCAGCTGCAGTTCATGTCCCTGTACAGTCGTAGATCCCTGAGGTGGGACCATCACACCGGCGTTGTTCCAAAGCACATCTAGCCGTTTCTCTCGGGAAAGAAACTGTTGCGCTGATTCCTTGATGGTGGATAAGTCGTCTAGCTGGAGTTTCAAGAAGACCATCTCCCCAGTTGAAGTTGGGTGAGCAACTTTAATTTCATTGATGACAGCCTGTGTTTTAGAATAGCTGCGAGCAGCCAGCCAGATCTTGGCATTTTTCGGATAGAGAATCTTGACTAGCTCTGTGCCGATACCACCAGAGGCACCGGTAATGAGGAAGACCTTAACGGTGGTAGTGTGTCAGTCATCGGGGAACTCAAGATGCACCGGGAAGAGAGGGTCTTACCTTTCCTGCCTGATCTGGCAGGTTCTCCTCTGTGAGAGTGGGCTTATGGGGGCTTAGAGTACTACAACGGACGCTCATCGTGGCTTAAAGTGGAGGAATGATCTGTCAATGAGTGTATGTGAATCTGATTTTCCTTGTGCACTGTGTCAAGACGTTTCCGTGGGCATGATGATTTAAGTAGTAATGAGAAAGGTACCTTGAGTGGATGAATAACACGCTTCTTCAATGTGAAGGTTCAAAAGCATGACAGCGGCCCGAGTACGACGAGCTCGGGAGCGGCCGCTCTCGCCGCATTCACCGCGACCCCACTCCGCTCCGCCTCCGAGCCCCGACTGAGAAGGAATTCTTGGACAAGCTCCGTGCGGACTTGCGGGAATAGCGCCCGCGTCCGCACAGGTTTGATTACCCCTACTGTGAAAGCTTCATCCCTGCTTAGTGAAGAACCGATTACGCGCTGTTCTTTTCGCTTCAATCCGAACCGGCCATCCACAACTTGACGAAGATCATTGCTCGCAGCGCCAATCTAATCTCACGCCAATAGGAGTACGGCCACGAATCCATCCGTTCAAAATGTGACCGACTTCTGAACGAAGGAATGCCCGCAAGCTTGTTAAAGGTTGCCAATCCCTGCGCTGCTGCCTGAAAGGCACGTGAGAGAATCGCCAATTTAGGAAGGACAGGAGCGTCTGGATCTCGCCTCAGAATGAGGATGAGGTTCATTTAAACACGCCCAAGTTCCAAGTGATAATCATTGCTCTATAACAAATGTTGCATTGTTGAACACGCAGCTCTCGGCTATGGCTAGATACATCGCTGCACACCAAAATCCTCAGGGCCCAGGGGACTCCCGACCCACCGCGTTACAAATTATCAAAGACGAAGGACTTGCTGGTGACGGGCTACTAGGGAAAATCGCACTTGTGACAGGAGCGAACAGAGGCATCGGGCTTGAAACGGCGCGAGCTCTACATGCTGCCGGCGCAACTGTCTACCTGGGTGTGAGAGACCTTGTAAGCGGTCGGGAGGCAATTGAAGACATCGCCAGAACTTCACCTCCAGACAGCGGAGCACAGCTTCAACTGCTTGAGATGTCTCTTGACTCCCTCGCCTCTGTGTGCAACGCCGCTCAAACCTTCCTCGCAAAGACCAACAACAAAATTAACATACTTATCCTCAACGCAGGAGTCATGGCGTGCCCCAAGAGCAGCACCATCGACGGGTTCGAGACACATTTTGCGACGAACTACCTCGGTCATTTTCTCCTCTTTCGGCTTCTGCAGCCAGCACTTCTAGACTCCTCGTCCCTTTCCTTCAACTCTCGCGTAGTCTCCGTCACTTCGTCTCTCCACCGACTAGGCCCGATCGACTTCAACGACTTCAATTACGACCACCTGCCCTATCATCCACTCAGAGCCTACGCAAGGTCAAAAACAGCCAATATTTACTTGGCTAACGAGATTGAGCGTCGTTTTGGGGATAAGGGGCTCCATGCACTTTCTGTGCATCCTGGCAGCGTGTTGACTATGATTTCCCGGCACATGGAGGATGACCCGCTTAAGGTCCCTGGAGGAGATTGGGAGGAGATTCGGCATCTGAAAAATGCGGCCCAGGGAGCGGCAACGAGTGTTCTGGCTGCGGTTGGTGCAGAGTGGGAAGGGAACGGAGGGAGGTATCTTGCCGATTGTGTTGAAAAAGGTCAGGCGGTTGATCCTTCTTCTCAGACGGACTTGGGGCATGCTTCATGGGCTTTTGACGAGCAGAAAGCAAGCAAATTATGGGATGAGTCAAGTAAAATGATTGGACTTGAAGAAGGGGCAGAGATTCCATGTCGGATGCAATAGTCTTGTTGTATTGGACAGTATCAAGTATATACTACTGTGCGAAAGCCACGATCGACCCCCGATCTATTGCTGATAGTTGATCCTTCATGCCGAAATATCAAGACTACGCAAGATCCCCAGGTCAGAACAAATTTTTGCCTGGAAGGCACCGCAGTCGCGAAAGACCTACCCCGTCTTCTGATCAGCTACCGAATATACCGCCCTAGGAAACCCTTCTGTCGATGGGAACACAACATAACCATGTGGCTTTCGTCATCAACGTTGATGTTACCAATATTGTCAACGACTGGTCCTCCATGCTTCTCAACAATTCTCAAGAATATCCTGGTTATGCTGTCCCTTGATGACGGTGACTCTAGTTCTCCTACTCAAATACAGATGGCTCAGAACGTGTCCTGGTAGCCTGGCATGACAGCGTCTCGCTACTCCCCGCACGTTTCTCCAGGCTATCCCATAGCTGGATTTCATCTTCACTTAGCTGGTCTGGGGAAAATTCGCTTAGCATACTTCGGCCAAGGCGAGGATATTTCCTCTCGATGGTTCTCAGGGTCTTCATAACGTTCGTGGCCCCGATAACTTCGACGAAGTCAAGATGAATACCGTGGCTTTCCGGTCTTCGGGCTGCTCCGGCGACTAGAATATTGTGAGTCATTCCAACCGTTCCCACGACTAACATAAACCAAGCATTGCCACCGACTCCGGCAGCTGAGATGACAAAGCAAATCCATAACGCAGAGAGGGCTACAATGGCCACTCTAGTGGACATGATAGTTGTCGTGTCCATGTTTCTGTGTCCCGCCGCCAAGTCCTCGAGATTCAGGCCGTGCCCGTTCGCCAGAATGACTATAGCATGCTGGGACCCATTGCCGCCGGTCACGACGTAGGTATCATTCGAATTTGTTCGGCATGCCCATTTCTCTGCCTTCCATTGTGGGAGCAGACTAGTGAGAATGGCAAGTACGGTCCCTCCAATGGTTAGAATGAGGATGGTCCAATCCCTCTCGTTTGCTATTGGGATAGTAGAAATGCCCAATTGAACCAAAATGGTCCCGAGACCGGTCCAGTAGACGATGTCGTGACGAGAAGTGCCGCTGCAGCTATTCATGCTGGGCGCGTAGATAGAAACAACCAACCCAGTCCGTACTGGCTTAGTAACCTCTAGATCTGATCGTTTGAGGTCGACCCGCTTTGCCTCCAGCAATTGCGATGTTAACTGTGCCGTGGTCTCGTCTCTCCAAGTGTCGAAATCTCGAACCAGTCTACCGAGAATCCAAGACGAATTATCGACTAAGTGCCCGGTTCTGCCAT
Organism: Colletotrichum sp. SAR11_239; assembly: GCA_025328985.1. Classification (NCBI taxonomy): domain Eukaryota; kingdom Fungi; phylum Ascomycota; class Sordariomycetes; order Glomerellales; family Glomerellaceae; genus Colletotrichum; species Colletotrichum sp. SAR11_239. The sequence continues at coordinate 164,689 of JAKMWZ010000001.1, forward strand.
TGATGACTCTGCAGGGATAATCGGGGGTTGTCGGCATCAACCTGTTGTCCCCCATCATTGATACAATGGCTGACATTGAGTATGCTACCCAGCCTGATGTTGTTCAGAAAGTAGAAAATTGAGGGATGAGACTCAGGGAGAAGCATTCTTACCAAAGGAGAAGGCAACTGGGGCCACTCCGACACCAGCTAATTGGGCTAAAGCCCGACCGACGCTATCGCCACCAAAAAGCATGAGAACAGAGAACAGACTACCAGGCTGACGCCATGGCTGGCGGAACTGATCCCAGGTATGACCCATTTCAAGGCTATGATGGCGGAAACAACTTTTGATTGCCAATGAAGTAGGCAGTTGTTTTTTTTCGCGAGCTTTCTGGGGATAGCCGTGGATTTCAAAAGAAGAGCAAATGTAGAATTCCGTCTGTTTTTTCATCACTTCTTACGGTATTAACTCGGGTGCATTTGGAATATGTCGCTTAGTTTCTCGGCTCAAGTCATGGAAGACGTCAGGTCGTCAAAGACGAGGGCGGTCCGCTAAGCTCGATCTAGTCTTACGTGCAGCATGCTGGAACGACCCAACCTATCATTGCCGAGACGATACTTGGCTGCGGGAATGTGGTTGGCCTATCCCCCTTCTGCCTAAACGCCTCCGCCAATTGTCAGTGTCGCACCCCTGTTGAAAATCGTGACCCATTTCTGTTTCCGAGCCAGTGGCCGGACGGATCTTTTCACGCACCATGTGGCGAGCAGCGTCATAACACTTTTGAGTTTACCCCAAAAGTTCTGAAGTCATTGAACACGCTACGGCTTTCACAGGATCCCCCGATGTAGGATCAATCACACAGCCAAAGATGGAGTAAAGAGGTGAGAGTTCGGTGCCTGTGTTTTAAGCTTGCTGTGTAACGGAATTATTCAACTTTCTTGTGCAACAGCATCATCAGAGTAGCACATTCAGTCGCAGAAACCCGTTGACAGAAACAGTCAGAGACAGGCTGAACAGTCTTACGGGTCGGCCACAAAGTGGCACGGTCTCTGTTTCAGTGATAGACGCTGCGACTGAGACTTCGGTCTCTAAATATTCGATTTGAACACAATGACTACGGTGAATGTCTCCTTTACGGAGTTCAGCCGTTCCTTCATGATGTGGAATTCTTTATCCCCTCATTGGATAATCAGTCATCGGTGTAGCTCGAGCCAGCGGAACACTCTAAGACATGGAAAGGCAATATCTCCGTCTTAGTGAGCAGACGGTGCTGCGATCGGTTGCTCTCCGGTTGGCTGGAATAGCAACAGGGAGAATCGAGAAAGCGCCCGAAAGACAGAGCAACCACACCGGACTTCCAATTACGAGGGCTGCTACCGTGTCATGATCCAAAAACTCTTCACGATAACTACCCGCGATAACATGAGGCTAAGATGCCTTCTCCTCAAATCCTCTAAGGTCGAAAAATCACTCCTCAAGAAGCTTGATATGGTACCCAACGATCAGGAAGACCAGTGTGGATGTGAAAATCAGCCCTTCACCCATGTCACCATCGTGTTCCTCCCACTCGGCTTTGCGACTGACATCGTCAGTATGAGCCAAGCCCCCTAGCAGCTAGACACTGCACAGCATGATTTTTCTTGCATCCAGGGCTTTGATCGCCATCATCGTGATCGGTACTGTCTCAAGGATACTGATGCGTACTTTTCCCAGACGTTGGACAGGATTGTGCAACGTCCTCGACCACTAAACGCCGCACAGCAATGATGCCGTCCCCTCTCGAAAGTCCGTGGGGAGAGAAGAAGAATGACTTGGAAAACGGCGATAATAGGGTTTAGAGTAGTAATGCGGACAGCGTGGACAGCGATTACTACGGAGAGGCGGAAGGCCAAGGTTTTGGTGTTAGAGGCAAAGAGCAGTGAATTTGGCAAAGCAGGATCTCCGAGCATCGCAGAAAATGAACGGAGGAATACTGGTAACTATATACGGAAACCCGAAGGCAGCGTCAACGGAGGCGCCAACGGAGGCACCAACACGCGTGGTTCAAACATGAATGGGCATTGGCAATCGATTTTAACCTGGGCGAATGGAGTTGGAGGCTAATCTTCAATTCTAATTACATCCGTACAAGTCCCGGTGCAGCTAGACTGGGAATACACGCACCTTTCAAACCTCCATGATCATAGACCAGTGGTTGCGATCAAAAGAATGCATTAAGATATACATATATTTGACGGATGAATACTGAAAATGGAGCCTCGTACGGCTCTCCAAAATCAATATTGTGTGACGATAACGACGACGACGCACCAGCGTGCCGCACATACTGCCAGAAATTTGAATACCGATTCTCACACCAGTCTCATATCCCATACCGATGGAGATTTCCGACTTACTCATGTGAGTTTGTATGTTGCTAGATTCATGTTCTTGAGCTCCGGCTCCCCACTCCCTAGTTCAAGCTCTCCCTGGACTCAAGATATCATCGGCCGTATTTCATCCACGCAATAGCTGCACCGACAAAGAAGATTCCCGCCCAGATAAGATTCGTCAACGCCCCTTCAACCCACCTCTTCGTCGCCATCTCCTCTCTCGCCTTCCACCCTCCTCCCAGACCCGTCGCATTCGCATGAGGAAACGGCTCATCCGGGACTTCCTTTCCTAGAAACTTGCAAAGCGGCTCCCAACCATCATCAACAGACCACTCAAGTAGTCTCTCAGGTGGCACCATCCCCCGAATCATATCACAATGTTCTGCACACCGTCAGCTTCTCCCCTTCCCTCAGAAACCCGACCAGAAACTCACCTCGATAAACCCACTTCCCATTCCTCTTAATAGCCCCCGCCATATCCCCATCCGGCGCCCTAAAAAACAACGCCCACAAAAACCTCTCATACACATGCCACGCCCAAAACGCCTCCCGATCAAACAAACTCGCCACCCAAAAGCTCCAGCTCTCATTCACATGCACCAGCGTCTTCACCGCGCTCTCATGCCACCCCTCCAGGTCCCGTCTCACATTCAGCACCACCTTCGCCTGCGGATACGCCCTTACCATCTCCGGGGCGAAACAGCTCGCCGCCGCGTCCGTCACCGCGACACAGTGCCCGATCAGCTCGTCGAATTCTTCTGCGGAGATGCTCACATCTCCCGAATCCGGGGCCGGGTTGTCGTGCCCGAAGTACTTCTTGCGCGCGAGCTTGACCCAGCCCGGGGCGGGGATCGGCGGATCCTCGTAGACGATGTCCCAGCCGTGGTAGGTGTGGTCGTAGCCAAGGGTGAGAAGGGCCTGTTGGAGAGACTCGGTGCCGGAGCGTGGCGGGCCGACGCAGAGGACTTCCATTGGTTTTGTGCGTTTGCGCGGGGGGTAAGGGGGAAGGGGGTAGATGTGGTTTTCGAGGATGGACCACCACCAGGCGTTCATACTCGAGAGAGGGGTGAACATCTTGACGTTTGTTGATGGTGCAAGACCGCTTTTGGTTGTGTGTCGACTAGTTCAACCTGACGGGCTTCGATTCCTTCTAGAAGGACGGTCCCAAACGTCTAAACAACCCACGACACTAGCGGCCGACCGAATATGTGTTTGCTGTAGCCAAAGAAAGACAGGTTGACAGAAGCCGAGCGTGCATACCCGACCCGCGCCGGACTTCAGATTAGACCCTCGAGAGTGAGAGCCAAGAGATATTTATATCAGCACCAGGTAATCAATAGCAACAGGTCAAACGATTTCTCGGAATCGCAAACCCGCAAAAAACAAAATTTCACATCGACGATGGTTTCATGAAACAAACAAGAAAAGACACATGTGGACAAATGTGTACGTCAAAGCGCCTGACCTTTTGTTTGCCCCCATGGCTGTAACTCGTATGCAACGTATGCAAACACACGCATGAACCATCCCTACTAATCCCCTTGGTTGAATTAACCAGGATTTCAGCGATGCATCAAGTGTGGCATGTCATGTCATGTACCAAGAAGTGTGTTGTCGAATAGCAGAAACAAATAGGGAGGGCATGAAGAACCGGGTAGAGTTATTCTGTAACGGGGCGGTTGTTCGGAGGCGGCGGGTTCCCTGCAACACATCAAGTGTCTCCACACCTCCGTTTCCTCTCCCCCCCTTCTCCGCAAATCGCCAGTGCTTGCGAGCCCCCGGGACGGCTGTCTATTTGCTTTCCCAAAACACTGGTCGGGCGGTGGCACGCGACACGATGGGCTGCACGGTGCAGTTCGGAACCAGAAAGTCAAAATGCAACCCGAAGAAGGTCAAAATGCCTTTAAAGAGGATTTTTGCCTGTTTGGGGTAATTAAAAGGAACGCCGCACTTCAGCGGGGCGCTGGAATACATAAACCGGGGCCATTCGATGAACCGACCGGTGGCTAAAAGGGGGCTGATGATGGCGGCCATCATCAGCCATGCTTGCATACCCAGTATCCTGCCTTCGCGTCGCCCTCCCTCGCGAGCGAGCGCCAGAACTTGGTCCATCCGGGCCGTCCATCGCTCCTAAGATGCTCAACCTCCTTGACCTCCTCGCCCCGTTGCCTCTCCTCCGCGGCCAACAGCGCCGTGTAGAGCGACTGGTAGAAGAGCACCTGCTTCTCAATCCCCAGTGGCAGCGCGTCGATCGGCCCGAGGACTACTCCCTCCAACTCGTCCGCGTCGACCTCCCCGAGTGTGGAGATGAGCAGCGACGTTACATTCGGCTTTGGCACGGGAACGCGTCTGACGGACCCCTCAAACGAGATGTGCAGCCTCCGGAGCGCGGGAAAGGTCGGAGCGATCTGGTTAATGATTTGGAGGTACTGATCGCGGGGGCTGAGCGCGCGCAGCTCCGTGATGAGAGGGGCGCCTGGCGATGGTCGTGGAGCCTTGTCGAGGGTGCGGTCAGTGAGAGACTCGTCGCGGTCCGGTATGCGGATTTCCAGCGACGTGATCCAGTTGAGGTGCGGCGTTGCGATTGCGTAGGGAAAGTACATGGACTCCAGCCTTTGCTCGAACTTGAATGTGTTACTGGCATACAAGACCTTGATCGTCTCTTCGTAGCTGCAGTGCATTGTCAGTCCTATCGTCTGATGTGTGTGCTTCCCAAGTCTCATGTCAAACTCACGCTCTCCGACACGTCAACAGCCACGGCAGAATTCCCAGATACGTCTCCTTAGGACCGCACGTCTGGAAGAATCCCCTGGGGCATTGGTCTCCCAGCTTCGTCTCGAGCTTCCGGTCATCCGGGGCGCAGACGCAGCTCCACCAGTACCACTGCGGCGTCATGCTCGCATCGACCGACGGCGGGTCCATGGGCGACACGCCGGGCGAGTGAGGGTACCATGCCGGCACTGGCTGGTGGCCTTTCCGCCACCGAATGTCGGGTTGCAGGCTGCGGCGGTACAGGAGGTAGAGGTGAAGGATCTTGCTGCCGAATGCGAGCTGGTAGATGTGATAGCGCAAGTCAAAGGTGAGGACCTCGAAGAAGGGGCCCAGCGAGATGTCATCGCCAGTGCCGGCGGGGGTTTCTCCGGTCAGCGGACGCGAGCGAATGGCCAGGGTTGAGGTCTGGGGTGCGGCGTCGGCTGGATCGTCGTGGTGCTGGATCGCCGTTGCCGAGGTCGCCTCTCCCGCGTCCGCATCCGCATCCGGAGCGGTCAAAGGCGCGTCACGCGGCGGCAGCGGCAGCGGCAGCGGTTCCAACTGAGAGTCGCGACTTGGGCTTGATGCGCCGAGATGCGGTTCTGACATGGCTGCAGAGTGATTGATCGGCCGGGTGGAGAGGCGATCAGTCGTCCTGCATCTGCTGCCTGTGTTGTTTCTTCGAGAAATCGATGCTGCAAGTCGATCCGACGGGGGAAACAGGCTGCTGATGAAATTGTGGTCAGGCAGGTCCCGTCAGGTACAACTCACGCTGCGCTGCTTCTCAGCCGGTAGCGACGCCGAGCAAGTACCGAATCGGTGCGACTTCCCTGGAAATTGGTGATAAGGAAGGCACGCGATACGTACCGAACCGCAACCATCGGACTTTTTGGGTCTCAGGTGGACCTGCAGCACTGTGTGAGATCTCCCTTGCGGACGTCCTTGTCGCCAAAAATAGACCGGAAATGCCCTGTCGAGGAGGCCCACAGCGCTTCATCAGCACAGTCCCGTCACTGTACCCCTGGATCCGACCACTGTAATGACCGCAGCAACCAAACCGCCCGCTGACCAAGAACGTGGATGCGTCGTGTCTGACCTCTTCCTCGCCCTGATCGATTCATCCCGAGCACTGTTTCGTCTCCAAGGCAACATCATGAAATCCTGCCGAGAGTCTTTGATTAGCCATAGCACAAAATCAGAGAGGATGAATGAGACAAATGACTTTCTCGTATTCTCGACATGGCTTGCGCCGCCACTATTGTCTACATAATCTGCTTGCAACTTCTCCCAGCTTCATCACTTTAGGCCGGCAGTCTCTAACAGTGCCCGACCTCCAAAATTTCCCAAAAAGAAAGCGGCATGACGCCTTGATCTCCACTGACACCATCTGCAGTGGTAACATCCTTCGTACTTCATATCAGATACCAACGGCCATGAACGCCATTGCAATAGCACCAGCCATGCCGGCGTTGACGCGGTGAGCCTGGGCCGTGGTGACGACGGCAGGTACAATCTGAGTCGCCGACGCAGGAGGGTCGTCCGGCATGATGGTGCGGAACTCCGGCACCTCACGGCTCGCCGAGATTGTGGCATTGCCAGCGTTGCCCGAAGCAGACGCGATGGGGTCAGCCGGATCCGCGTAGGGAACCAAGGTCGTAGGTTGACCCTGGGGAGGCCACAGAGTAGTCTCGGTGGCGGCCGTCTGGGGAGGGAAGACAACCGTGACAGTCGACTGACCTTGGGGTGGCCAGAGAGTAGATTCAGTCGCGGCTGTCTGGGGAGGATAGGCGATAGTGACAGTCGACTGACCCTGAAACGGCCAGAAAGTAGATGTCTCCTCGACGGTGAAAGTCGGCACGACGAGAGTGATCGCACCAGGCTGAGTGGCAACTGGAGGGACTCCCTGAAGCGTACCTGCAGGAGGATCGCCCTGCACAGTGTCGTATCCTTGCAGTCCGGAAGAGCTTTCGGCAGGCTTGTGGACGTAGACGGTCTGAACAACGACGATGGGACCAGTAGGTGCACCTTCGATGGGAGGCAAAGAGGGGGCAGGTGTGTGGTCATGCTCCCAAGCACACGAAGTCGAGAGACCGCCGGGAGGGACCGTGTGAACCACTACCTCTGTAGACTTGGTGGCCAACTTGAGGGTACGGGTAACGGTCGGAAGACGAACGGTCAGGTAAGTGGTGGGCTCGGTCGAAGGGGTAGCAAGGGTAGAGAAGTAGGAGACAGGAGGATAGGAAAAGAGCGTGTTGGACCCAGGCGGACTGGCACCGGGAGGGTTCGAACCGGGAGGGTAAGGAGAGCCAGGTGAGCTGGGAGCAGGAGTGTTGGGGTCAGAGGGAAAGTCGTCGCAGGCCCGGTAGACGTTGGCATAGCTGCAAGTTGCATCGCTGAAGCCGCAGAAGCCGTAGAAGGTGTTGCTGCCGCAAGGATTGGAGCAGATGGCCTCGTCCACCTTGGGGAGGCTCGCGATATTGCGTCCACAGCGACAGCCACTACCAAGCAAAGGGAATGTCAGCGGGGAATCCTTGACGGCAATGACGGAAAACCTACTCAGGGAATGCGGCGGCGTAGTCGAAGCCGGTACAGGCGGACTCGCACTGCTCGGGAGTGAAGCCTGCGGGGAAGTTGACGAAGGCGCTGAACTGGTCCGAGGTGATGTTGACGCAGCCGTAGTACTCGAATCCATGGATGATGTGGTTCGTCTGGGCAGCCACGAGGGAAGCCAGCAGTAGCTGAAAGAAGAGAAGGAGGGCCATGTTGAATTGCGGAAGGACTGAATGAGTGTGAATGATGAGACGATCGCGAAATGAATGGAGGATGGTGGTCGTGGGAGCGGAACGAGCGAGAGATGTCTCAACCTCGATGGTGATAGTGTTGAGGCTTTGGAGAAGAGACGATGGAAGGCGGTCGATGTGAAGAATTTTATACCGAGAGGGGCATAGGCACCAAAAGGAGGAAGGTCCTGTGTTGGGAAGGAAAGAGCATGGAGGGGAAGGGAGGGGGGCAGGTGCCTTCCTCTTCCTGCCTTCCAGTCGTGATAGGCAGGAAGGGGCGTCCCCCGCCTTTGCAACTTCCGACTGAGGAAGGGGCCACCTGGAAAATGGTTCGGGCGGGACGATAGTCGTATCACGAACGATTGGGAACAATGAGAATGGCGAAGTACACGCTTTTGTTATTCCGCTGGGTCTATCTTGGTATCTGAGCTATCCGTCATAATCTGGCATCTCTGATACACTGCTACCACAGCAGACATTGCAATCGTCAGGGCTCTCTTTGATCATCATGATGCCGAAAGGCTGTCTAGAGCCATTCACAACGGGCCAACGGCGGTTACGCAGGTGTGCGAAACACAGCACGCCGGTCGTCCATGGCCGATCGAGTCTCATCATCCGATTGCAAGCATGTCTCCGTCCCAAGGCTTTCCGATGCGGTTGGCCGGTCTCGTAAACCAAGGCGAATGGATTAGTGCTTCTTCCTGGAAGAGGACGACACCAGCTTCTTCTTCATGCTCTTGGGCATCTTGTCCTTGCGCTTCTCGCGCTTGGCTTCCTTGACCGCCAGCTTGTGTGCCTGCCTTATGTCAGTGATGTCTTGGTGCCAATGCTCGAGTACCAACATACCTTCTTCTCGTCCTTGTCCTCATGCTTGCGCCCTCTAGGCCTGCCCTTGTCGAACTTTGAGTCGCCCTCCTCGTCATCATCGCTGCCAAGAGACGCTCCACTGCCAGATTCGTCCTCGGAACCCTCCTCTTCGTCCTGCTCCTCGTTCTCCTTAACAACGGTGTCAGCGAGCAGGTTCTTGTAGACGAGCTTATCGCCCTCGCCCTGCCCAATCTTGGCTCCGTCCTTCTCGATGTCGTAAACCTGCTCCAGTGTCTGGGGGATGTACTGCTTACGGAAGACCTCGTTGTCAACCTCGACCTCCGCGGCAGCCTCATCCTCGTCGGCGGGTCTACTCTGGTAGATCTTCTCGACAGCCTCAGCCAGAGCAGGCTCCTCAACAGGGCCCTCCGTCGCCGTGATGAAGTCGAAGATGGCACGGTCGGACAGAGTGTCAACGCCCTTCCTCCTGAAGAAGTCACCGACGTTCTTGATATCCATACGCAGGAACTCCAACGCGCGAGGGTGATCGGGCTCGACACTCTGAGAGACATCGATGATGTAAAGCTTGTTGTCGTTGTAGAGAATGTTGTACTCGCTCAAATCGGCGTGGACGAGCCTGCAAACCTGGTATATCCTGCGGTACAGACCCAGGAGCTGGATGTACAGTCCCCTCCACTGCTCGTCAACATCGTCTCCCGCCAACTTGGCGTCTCTCAGGCGAGGGTACGCCCATCCCTTGCGGTCACCCAAGAAACCCATCGCCAAAACATGCAGCTTCAAGCTGATGGGCTCCGGGCAGGGGATGCCGGCAGCGTGTATTCTCCTCAAGTTACGGAACTCCTTCTCGGCCCACAGCTTGACCATGCTTCTGTTGCTGCTCTTGTCGAAACCCTTCTGGAAACGGTGCTCGCCCGTGATGTACCTCTCACGGTCCTTGAACACCAGAATCGCCGTCTTGTACACCTTGATGGCGCGCTGGACCGTCGGTCCGTCGTCTTCGGGGTGCAGCACGGCATGGTAGACGTTGGCCTCCTTTCCGGTGCTGATGGCGCCGTGAATCTCGCTGACCACGCCGCGGTTGATCATCTGCAGCAGAATCATACGCGTGCGCTGGTCCAGCACCTGCTCGCTCGTCGCGCGGTCCGCCTTGTCTTTCGTCTTCTCATCGTCGTCGCGGCCCTTGACGCTGTCGAGCCTGATCTTGGCGGCGTGCTTCGAGAGGGCGGTGATCTGGTCGTCGACGCTCGCAAAGGTGTTCGCCGTCGGTCGTTGGGCGTTGGAGCGAGGCAGCGCGGCGCCGCCGTCGCCGTTGCTGTTGCTGTTGAACATGCGCTGGCGGTTGTACGACTTTGTCAAGTCGCCGGCATCTCCCGCCCATTCGTCGTCGGGGACGTCGTCGTCCTCGCCAAAGATGTCTTCCATGTCATCTTCGGCATCATCGTCGGCCGCTGGGGCGTCGCGGGGCACGTTCTTGAGCTCGGCCGGGACCTCCTCGGTCTGTTCGTAGCCCTGGTTCGGGCGGTATGTGTAAGGGGGCTCGTGGGGAGCGGCGGGAGACTCGTTGGAAGCCATGCTGGGCGATTTGAGAGTGTCTGTTGATCGCAGTCCAGTCGTTCGATTTTGGCTATGTTGCGGCTGGTGATGGCGCGGCCGCTGGCTTGGTGTTGTCGCGAGTGTGCTCGAGAAATTGTTTACCCCTCTGCCCCTCCATCTCGACAGCCCGGGATTTTCGAATTTTTTATCTTATCAGCGGTGGCGGGGTTTATCGACTCATCGGCCAATGGCCGGGGCCCGTGCGCTGTGATGACTCAACAGTGAGTCGAACTTCAGTGATGAAAAATGAATCACCGCTGTTGCTCTGGGGGCTTACACGCTAAACGGCGCTAAGGATTAGCCGAGAGAGCGCTGGTTGCGTTTGGTAAGTGGGGCAAGCTGCTGTCATTTTGAGGCGAATGCGCTGGAAGGAAGAGCTCACATCTCACGCAACCTTGATGGGCAACGAACCAACTCCATCCCGGCCTTTACTTTGATGCATCCATCATGTACACCACATGTATGCATTTTGAGTATGCATTATCACATCGTTATCTCGCCAGCCTTGGCCCAACATCTGGATGTCCTTCGAAGGGGTCATCCAGGCGGCAAACCGCTAAAAGCTCCGAGCCTGGGCAGCCGGACCGCTCCCCGGTGTTGCGAGACTTGACTTTGGAGTCAAGTTCAGCATAGGAACGAGGAGACTTTTTGCCGCTACTTCAGTCACTGAGAGATTTTTTCTCTCTTTGAACATCCCGCCGACTGGCTTGCCCAACCACGATGATCCAAACCACGTTGCCATCCCTAGACCGCGTTGAGAAAATGACGCCGTCTCTCAAGCCCTCTAGAACACATGGTCTGACCAAACGGTTGAGCCCAGGAGTTTGGGCGAGGCCCGTTCTGGAAGTCTTCCGTGCATCTGGGCCCGAGACATGTCATCTGCTGTGACCCGGAGCTGACATCTCAGGCTCAATCAAGTGCCGAACTGTGGAGTAAGCTTATGAACTACACTTTTGATCTACCCTTTGACTTCGACTCGACCTGCAGTTGACCTTCTAGCTTCAAAGCCAATGTCCAAATTCTCCCTACCTAGCTCTCATGACTCGAAGACTTGGGTAGGTAACTGTTATGTTTTCCATTTTGCCCACAATTTCGTGCTACCGAGCGGGAAGGTTGCTGCCTTCGCCTATTTTGTTAGGACTATTGAGGCTCTTCGTCGCATGTTCTATGCGATGGTCGAAGCCAAACGGTATCTCGCCCATTCGCTGTGGTGTCGTTGTCTTAGTCAGGTACAAAGACTAATGTTCTAACTCTGAGCCTCCAATTGCTAGTCCACAGGTCGTCAAGCGCATCATTTGCCTCCAAAAGGTTGCGTTTGTCAAATCCCTATCTGTCCCCTTCTTTGCTACTGTCTCCTAGCTCAATCAATTCGGTACTACACGCATTCCCCGAAGCTGTCCCGAAAATTAGCGGGGATGACCCCCATATTCTCGGCCGAGACGCAAGATGTTGCTTGTCATGAAAATGAGAGAGGCAACCACGTTGGTGTCGGTGCGCTTGACATCTGGTATGTGTGGAGAGAGCTCCCATCCAGGCACGGTCCCTGGTTCGACATTGTCAAAGTCAATAAACAACCTTTGATCCAGGACCTACCTAGCAGCCCTAGAGGTCTCTGATCCTCCCGTTGGTGAACAGGGTCAACACCACCATCAATGCTAAAATAACCTCTGTCTCATCGACTCAAGGTAGGACCCTAGAGTTCGCCAATCTCTGGTCGATGAAACCTGGTGGTCCCATGGATCTGCGCTACCACATGGCATGGGCGGATGAGGGTTTTCGTATATCATGTCGAAAGCCCTGGACTGGGCCTGCCTTTGGGCATGCGTAGCGTAACCTGGTCACCACCGTTCGTTATTGTGAGACCTCTTTGGGATATCGAATTCTCTTCAGCGTGATGGCTCGCATCGTGCGCTGGACTTGGATTCTGGGGGTCATCTACATCTTGTTGGCCCCCTCTGCGCTAGCACAAGGGAAGGACAAGAGGCCTGCTTCGAATACGCCAAGCAATCGGCCATTCACACCAACAGGTCGACCGGAAGCAGGACCAGAAGCGGGACCAGCTCCGAGCTCTTCATCACTCCGGCCCTTCACGCCAACAGGGCTACCTTTAGCAGGACCAAACGATGGACCAGCTGCGAGTCCTTCATCATTACGACCTTTCACACCGTCAGGGCGACCTCTTGGAGGACCGGATGGGGGACAACCTGCAAGTTCGTCTTCGCTGCGGCCTTTCACACCAACCGGAAGACCTCTAGGAGGACCAGATGGAGGACCAAATGGAGGACAGCCGAGAAGTTCGCCATCACAACGACCTTTCACACCTACGGGAAGACCTCTAGCAGGGCCAAATGGGGGACAGCAAGGTAGTTCCTCGACACTTAGGCCATTCACCCCCACGGGGCTTCCTATGGCAGCACCAAACGCTGGACCATCCCCAGGTTCATCATCACAGAGACCTTTCACGCCGACTGGGCTCCCGCTCGCAGCACCTAATGCGGGACCTCCGGGCTCATCAACTCCTCGGCCATTCACACCAACAGGTCTACCACTAGCAGGGCCAGCAGCACCATCTGCGAGTTCATTTACAACCCGGCCATTCGTACCGACGGGACGGCCCCAAGCAGGACCAAACGCGGGTCCACCTTCTAGTTCATCATCGCTTCGGCCTTTCACGCCAACAGGGAGACCTGGTGCGGGGACACAAAGACATCGGGCGTGGCGACACGGAAGACAGTCCGCAAGGACACCGACGCGTCGACCATTTACACCGACTGGGAGACCACGAGCAGGCCCGACTGGAACGCCACTCGGGAACTCGACTAATTCAGGGAATTTCACCCTGGCCGATATTGATAGCGGAAAGGCGTTGGCGGAGCTTAATAAAAAGGCGCTCGACAACATCCGAAAACAGAATCATCGGCCTTCTTTCAGAAATGTCACCAATTCATGTTACGGAAACAACGTGTTGATGAGGAAGGAATGGTAAGTTCATGGGTTTTCACATCGCCTACCAAAATTATTTGTTCAAGCTAATCATTGTTTCCAGGAGGACACTCTCAACGGCAGAACGAAAGTCATTCGTCGCCGCTGTTCAGTGCATCATGAGGCAACCCGTGTTATCGGATCCAAAGAGGGTCCCGATGGCCAAGTCGCTCTACGATGATTTCGTTGCCGTACATTACACAAGTTTCAGAAACACACATCTGACCGTAAGTCAAGTTTCTTTCTGTCGATTAATACTCAGCCCACTAACTCTCACAGGCTTCATTCTTCGCTTGGCATCGGTATTACCTAGCGACATTTGAGCAAAAGCTGCGAACAGAATGTGCATACAAAGGCGCACTTCCATACTGGGAATGGGGTCTCGACATCAACGATCCCGCCGCGTCCCCGGTATTCGACGGCTCCGAGACCTCCCTGGGCAGTGATGGTGCCTTCATCCCCCACGATGGCCTTCGTCTCCGACAGCCCTTCTCCAATAACCTCATCGTCCTCGAGCCGGGGTCTGGCGGCGGGTGTGTCAAGTCAGGACCTTTCTCCAAGATGGTGGTGCATATCGGACCAGCTGCACTTGCACAGTATGGTACCGACGTGCCGTTCAACGTCACGGATCCGCTAGAAGACCTGCCGCGATGTCTGAAGCGGGATCTGAACAAGAGCGTTGCAGCGAAATACTGTTCGTTCCGAAATACAACAAACCTCATCACCCAACAACAGACTATCGAGACTTTCGCACCGCTTTTACAGGGAGACGATCGCTTCTTCCCGAACACCCTGGGTGTCCACGGTGGAGGCCATTTCATTATCGGCGGCGATCCTGGCGCGGATGGATTGATCGCGCCTGGGGATCCCGCTTTCTGGGTCCATCAAGCCCAGGTCGATCGCGTCTACTGGATCTGGCAGAACCTCGACTTTGCCAATCGACAGGGCGTGTTCGGCACATTTTCGCTCCAAGATAATCCGAAAAGCCCCAATGGCAGCGTTGATGACCTGATTGACCTGACACCGTTGACGACGCCCGTCAAGATCAAGGATTTGATGAACACCGTGGGCGGCACGCCGCTGTGTTACATGTACGAATAGAAACTCATCATTTTAGCTATATTTTTAATGTCTAGAATCACGATACCCATCAATCATGAAGTCTTCGCCGGATTCTACTGCACCGTGGTTTCACGAATGGGCAAGCCAAGCGAACACGGCTAGAAGTGCTCACAGACGCCCTTCAGTTACGCCCGTTCTCAGGTACGCATTCGATTCGAGAAGCTTGCAGCTAAGCTTAAGCATTGTTTTGAACGCTAGCTGACCGCCATAGGCATTTGGGAAATGGTGTCCGGGCAATTTGGTCCGGATTGGGCAATCCTTTTGGCCAAGCATCCCGTCAGAGGCATTCCAGTCAAGAACCGCGAGCTGAGTCACGGCTCAGCAGCGATTGGCGAGCTGCAATGTCCAACTCAGCCGATATCCTGTCTCGCCGTAATGTGGCCTCGTTCTCGCTTGACACTAGCATCATGCAGGCAGCGAGGCGACAAAAACCCAGTCTTCGAAGGAAACGACAAGTCCAAACGAAAGTCTGGCCCAGCTAGCTCAAAGCCACAAGCCACAACGACCTCCCACGACCACAACCTAGAAATATACCACCTGGGGACATCTCATCGTCGATCCACGCAAACCAGGAGCCTCCCAGTTTCGCCCCCGAGAGCCAAGCTTTGTCGTAGTTGAGACGGGAGCGCCCACTAGGCCTCGCGCTTGTCCGCCGACGACCCGCTGAGGCTCCCCTTCATCCCTGCAGTTCGGGTGCGCGCTCGGTTGTTCGGCCCCCTGCCCATCAAAGCGCAGCAAACCCACGACCCGTTCGACCAACCGGGTCCGAGCCAAAACGGGCCCTGCTAAAAACGCGTGGCTTTGGCTGGTCCTCTTTCTGATGGCGCTTTGGTGGGCTTGAAACATCTGTCATCCTGGTTGGTGGTCTGTATTTAGTGCCTTGGGTGAGCTCAGAGGTACGTGAGCGGTGACGTTGACAACATGCTTAGCTCTGGGGCTGGTCCTTTGTCTCTCTCCCACCAACGGGTAAGACATGTTTGCACACAGAATTCCTATTAAGCTATGGCCATGGGCAATGTGAAAATGGAGGTAGAGCTGGTTTCCCGGTCTGTTCGTCCCATCGTTGGAAAATTTCGGCAATGGTTGTCATTCCCGGATTTTATATGCCAATCGTCAACTTCGAGATGAGCCACATCGAATGGCTGTGAGGTGTGGGTATCAACTCCAGTCAGCGCCAATAGTTAATGATGAATGAATGCGCCACGCCAGCTTGCGACAACAATTCGACCTGACGCAAGCGTGTGGGAAGTGGGAAATAATACAGTCCGCCTGCCGTGGGACTTGAGAAGGCAGCGACGCGCTGCTGTGCACCGGGACACGGGAAGCATCAAGAATTGAGTCGTGATTTCCCAATCACCGCACAAACAATACGAAGCAAACATTCAGGAAGCAACAACCCGTTGGGCGATTACTTTGTGACACCGGCCACGATCCAGAGAGCTCCCTTCCTGGATCCTTCGGTGGCAAACAAAGAAGGTTCGCAAACAGCACTCGGTTATTCGCCGAGTCTCTTTCAACCTCAGGCCCGTGATATCACCACGACATCCATCATCACCACCACCACGACCTACATCTCAACTTTTACCAGACCACCACTTTTATTGATCACAGTTCATACCTAACGCCATCATGATATCCATAGCAGCCCCGAGGCTGCTATCCACCAGATCGCGACAGCACTTCGCGTTCTTATACGTCGCATTCGCCGTATGCCTCATGTTTGTCTTTCTGCAAACGGACCTCGGTAACACCGTTATCACCAGCGTCGCTGATAGGAGAACGAAAGGAAAGACGAACATACCGAAAACGCCGACATACAAGCCATTGCCGACATGGACGCCTCCACCCGTCAAAGACCCCTTCCCGATGCTCATGTCGTCGCAGCCGCCTCCGGTGCCCTTCTGGAACCAGCCGAAGGAACCGAACGTGTACCAGAAGTACGACCTTCCGATCGCTCCTCCATTACTCATCGGCTTCACGCGCAGCTGGCCAATGCTGCTGCAAACCGTTGTCGGATACGTCACGGCGGGCTGGCCGGCAGACCAGATATACGTGGTGGAAAACACAGGCGTCCATGATTCCAATGCGTTGAACAGGTTGTCGCTGCAGAACCCGCTATACCTCAATCATACGCAGTTGCACATGCTCGGCGTCAATGTCATTAGCACGCCGGTGTTACTCAACTTTGCCCAGCTGCAGAACTACTTTGTTTCGGTCAGCAAGGAGAGGAAATGGCCGTACTATTTCTGGAGTCACATGGATTCGCTCGTATTGTCTCTCGAGGAAGGCGAAGAGGGACTCTCGGGGCCCGTCAACACTCCCGACTACCAGACCATCTACGATCTTGCGGTGAAGGAGGTCAATCATACCCTCCACACAGACAAGAAATGGGGCGCGAGGTTCTTCGCTTACGATCATCTTGCACTGGTGAACCCAGTAGCTTACGAAGACGTCGGCGGCTGGGACACCTTTATTCCGTACTACATGACGGACTGCGACATGCACTGGCGACTTGAGGAAGCGGGTTGGAGTATGCTCAGCGCCAAGGCAGGGGTCATCCAAGATGTGGCGTCGGTGCTCGAAGACCTCCGTATGCTTTACCGGGAGACCGAAGTACCAGATGGATTCAGCTTCACCGACCCCAACCCACCAGTACCAAAGGCAGCCGATGACCATTTGAAGAAGAAGACGGCCAGGGGACTGGAGGATAGTTTGGCTAAGCTGCCGCCAAAATCGGGCGACGGTGCCGTAGTCGATGGCGCAGACGTCACCACAACAGTTCGCGACCCGATTCCATCTTTCAAGCGGCTCTTCCGTATCGGCCAGGATATGTTCAACCACAAACACGCCGAGCGAGAAAGGAATACATGGCAAGTGGGCCAGCGAGGCGGGGACCCGAGCGAGCCCTACTATTACGACGCATATGGCTTTCAGACAGGCATCGACGTGATGACGGAAGCTGGGCGCGAGGTGTTCAGGAGGAAATGGGGACACCGGGGTTGCGACTTTGCTGCTGCTGGCTTACACCCTAGCGATGCTTGGAAGGTTGAGAAAGACTGGGAGTAGTACAAATGGCCTTTGGGATACTGAGCGAACTTGGTGTTTGGGGCGTTTTGGCTAGAGGGTTTGGTTCAATACACGACAACAATAATGTCTAGAAAGGACATCATCAGACAATTTCCTAAAACACATCCAATTTTACAACTTCCATAAAATGTGAACTTGTGTGTGGCACACCGCAAATTTCCTGTCTGAAGAAAAAGAGACTCTGCCGAGGGTTTCATAGCCGCAGCTTTCCAGAATGCCTTTTCTAAAGGACATCAATGTCGTTGCTAACGAGTATGGTCGAAGTTGAGTTGTTTAGCTGGGTATATGAGTATCGTAAGCCCAAGTTCCAGAATAATAGGGTTACAGTGAACAGCAATGATGCTCATGATGTTCTTCGTAAGTTATAAGAAATCAATTTTTTGCAGTCCAACAACGTCTTGTTCAAGTTCGCAACCTAGATAGCCATCACATCAGTTAGCAATGAGGGCTTCCTCTCTACGCGCCGGTTGCCCACCGTCCACCTTTTCTTCTTTTTCCTTCTAGAAATTTTCATGGAAATTTTAGGCACTCTCAAGACTCCAGCCACTACCCATGTAATAAAATCACATTAGAATCATCTCTTCATGTCGTTTGGTTGGAAATCTAATTCTTTCCAGACCTCAATCTTCGGTGTTCATTGAGACGGTGCACATGACTAGGTAAAAGCGGGGCCCGTAGGCAGCCACACGCTAAACCGACCTCAGCAAGCTCACTGGGAAGTGAATTCAGGAACGAACAACTCAAAAGCAAAATTGTCGATAAATCATTTCTTGATGTGGCGATCATTAATATTACTACTATCTTATCAGAATATCATCGCGTCAACACACGATGGGAGAGCTGAGACTTGACAAGCTTCCGGTGGAGATTCTTCGACAGATCTGCAGCAAAATCCCCGACATTGAAGACGATGGAGACTATGAGGTCGGAGCCGAACCGAGCCTCCTCGCCCTGTCTCACGTGTGTAGGCGACTGCGAAGCGTGGCCGTCGCTGAGTTGTTCAAGTTTATCAACCCTCAGCACATGTACGGGGGGCCGCGCCTAACGGCATTCATCCCACTACTCCTCAGCTTCATGGCCAATCCGGAGATGGCGGCCGAGGTGAGGGACATTTCAACCTATCCGGCACTCGACCTATACCGTGGAACACGCGACAACCACATAGATCTCGTGTCGGCTGCAGAGGCTTTGGGCGTGCCAGTACCTAAGGCCCTAACTTGGAAGGAAGCGTCTGTCTACCGTGTGGAGACTTCGGAAATGCAAGAGGAAACGAAAGGAAAAGTCGCTCAGTTTCTGATGGAGATGATCATGGCTCATACGCCCAACGTCCGTACCGTTTACTATCAGAGGCGAAACAAAGCCACGTTCTTCAAGACACTCTCATCGGTGGCCAAGACCACCGGAAGCGCGCCACTCCTGGGAAAGCTCCATGACTTCAACATCGACAATCTCGGAGCTGCTGACAATATCCAGTCGCTATCAGAGTGGGCTCCAAATCTCGACTCGCTATGGCTTGAGACCGTACACGGCCCGGTCTCTGAGCTTAAGTTTGACACAGTCAGGGTACTCTTGCTGACGATGGCAAATCTTACTGGTCCAGAGATGAAGGAGTTGATTCGTGGATTTCCGAACGTGAAGAAGTTCTGGTTCAGCTGGACCGAGGACCTCAACACTGGCGACAGGGAGTTTACGCTGGAACCTCGCCAAACTGCCGGGGGCTCGCGTGAATGCACACCGCGAGAGATGGTGGAAGCACTCGAACCACTTCAACATCAATTGACGGAGTTAACACTGCACTCAAACGCGGCGCTTCTTCAAGTACCCAAGGCACGAAGAGACCAGCTTCTCGACGTGGTCACGTCGTTCAAGAACTTCGAAGTACTCGAACGTCTCGATATTGACGGGGTGAGTTTGTATGATCCATGGCATCATCTGTACGATGGAGAGAACACAGACACCGTGCGCCGATTCGGAAGAATGCTCCCAGAGAGATTGGAGACGTTGGATCTCATGGAGTTGAGGCGAGGTCCGGTGGATGATGACCTGCTAGCGTTTGCGTCGCATGTCGGCCAGTGCTGTCCCAAGTTACGGAAGATACGATATCGACGGATGCTAAGCCCGACAGACAGGAGCGAAGTTCCTCCAGAAGAGCTGGAAGAGCTGAAGGAGTTGTTTGGCAAGAGTGGCGTTGAATTTGAAGCAGATGAAAGCGGCTACTACAAGGTGAAGTCTTGGAGAAGATAGCTATGGGAGCTGGAGAATTCAACAACGTCTAACCCTAAAGTCCATCGTCATCATGTTAGGGGTGATATCTCAGTCGGCCATCGTCGTACTGGTCACGGTCTCCAACCTCGTTTTCGTTTGGTCGATTGCTTGGCGACTGGGGTATCACCAGTCACGACCTCGAGTGTGGTCCCGCCGCGCTTTTTAGGGCCTTGGCAATTGCTCACCACCTTGATTTGAGAGATAATATTTCGCGATTCCGCCATCTCCGGAGATGTATCGTTCCTTGCTTCGTTGACTACATCAATAGAAGCCGATGATACCCACGACATGGGACCTGACACGAGCAGATTCAGCCATATATGGCCGTTTCAAAGGCTCAATTCAACATCAATGAGTTTCCCTGGGCCCAGAACTCGATAGATCTTTCAGAATAAGCTGCAGCAGCAGTGATCACAAAGTTGGCCCAACCGGGATTTGGTCGCCGTCTGAGGTCGCATCGAGCGCGTGGCACCATACCAAAGCAGGCTCTTGCAGATCGGCTCATTCCATTAGTCCGTCAATCACCCAATCGCCGCCACCAAGTAACCTTTTAAGCTTAAACTTTAAGGGCAGGTGGGAGGATTTTGAAGAGTTGCGTGCGAGTTGCGTGCCCGGCCAAGCTGCTTCGATCAAGGAGCAGGTTTCCCCCGTAATCACCACGGGAGCCCGAGTCTTGGCTGTTCAATGGTATGCTTGCCCGATTATCTTGACCTGTTCCTTTCGGGAAGGTCTGAAGAAATATTTACAGTCCAAGAGGCCAGTACTCCCAAAGTCCCTGCTCACTGCTAAGCGAGCTCATGAACCGACAGCTGACGAATGTTCCTCACCTTGCCGAGCTGCCCGATTAGCTGCTCCAGATCGCTCTTCCCTCCGCATCGTGGTGGGTTCCTACGCGGCAGTGGCTGGTCAGCCCCTGGCAGTCTGGTCATGCCTTTTGAATGGGTCGCACCTGTCCTTGATGTTGAAGCATCCCCGTCCGTCACTCCGACCTCGACAAGTTACAACAAGCAGAAGCAGCCATGGGGGCTCATTCTCCATAACTAAGTGAGGGGTTCTATGACAACACCAATCACAACTTCCTTATCAATCAACGGGATAATGCAGCCTCAGATCACACCTACCGTTTTCTGCAAAGGTCGATCAGTGACACCATAGGAAGTCGTACTACCTTGGGCAGCCTTGCCGCGGGACACACAAGAATGGAGGCGCCTTCTTATTTCCATAAGAAGGGTGGATGATCGCCTGGAAGGATGTCTTTCTGACCTTTAGCACTTCAGCCTCCGACCTCCATCAGAGTGTGCCACTCACAATGAAATTCCTCGCTGGCCTCTCCTTCGTGCTGCCGCTGGCCTCCGCCGCGGCCGTCACTCCTCTCGAGAAGAAGATTACCTACGATGGATTCAAGGCTTTCCGCATCGCCACCCACAACGATGCGGCTTCCATCAAGTCCAAGATAGCCAACATCGCTGCCATCCCCTTCAACCTCGATAACAGCGAGCACTTGGATGTGGCCATCCCTGCTGGTGACATCTCCAAGTTCGAGAAGCTCGGACTGGAGACCACCGTCCTGCATGAGGATCTCGGTGCTGACATCGCCGAGGAAGGCACCTTTGCTCCCTACGAGAGTACGTTATCATTATGGCGATGTTGAAACAGTTGTGTGTATACTGACTTCATCAGGCAACGGAGATGCCACCATTCAGGCGCTTCCGGACCTGTCGTGGTTCAACTCGTACCACGCCTTCGCCGACCACCAGCAGTTCATCCGCGACCTGCAGTCCAACTTCCCCTCCAACTCCGAGTTGGTGAACGCCGGCAGCTCGTACGGCGGACGCTCACTACTGGGCATTCACCTTTGGGGTAGCGGCGGCAAGGGATCTAAGCCCGCGATCTACTGGCACGGTACCGTCCATGCTCGCGAGTGGATCACCTCCATGGTAATAGTTCTCGCTCATAGCTGCGCCAAGGTCTACTAACCAACAAATGATAGGTTGTTGAGTACCTCACGTACCAGCTCATCGATGGATACCAGAAGAACGATGCTACTGTCAAGGCCATCCTTGACAAGTACGATTTCTACATTCTCCCCATCGTGAACCCTGACGTAAGAAACTCGCTTCAAGTACGCAAGACGTGGAACTGACTCTCTCAGGGGTTTGCCTACACCCAAACCAACGACCGTCTGTGGCGCAAGAACCGTCAACCCAGATCTGGAAGCACTTGCATCGGCACGGATATCAACAGGTACGCATATGATCATCTTCCAACAAACAGATCACTAACCTCGTCAGAAACTGGCCTTTCAACTGGCAACTCCCTGGTGGCGCCTCTACCAACCCTTGCTCCGAGACCTACAAGGGTGTGGCCGCTGGCGATACTCCTGAGATGGTTGCTCTGAAGGCTTACACGGACCGCCTCGCCTCTGGCAACGGTATCAAGCTCTTCATCGACTGGCACAGCTATGGACAGTACATCCTGCTTCCCTACGGTTATGACTGCTCTGCTCGTGCCAGCAACCACGCACGCCAGATGACTCTCGCCGGCAACACCGCCACGACGATTGCTCAATCCTACGGCACCCGTTTCACCTATGGACCCAGTTGCTCCACCCTCTATGCGACTACTGGAAGTGCTCCTGACTACCTTACAGGTGCTGCTGGCGCGGAGGTTGCCTGGACCATTGAGCTCAGGCCGTCTGGCTCTGCTGGTGGTGGTTTCGTTTTGCCCGCCGCGCAGATCCTGCCTAGCGCGATTGAGCAGTGGAACGGCATGAAGTACCTGCTTGCGAACGTCTAGAATCGAAGCAATTTCGGGTGTTTCGCACCTATTGTCTCATCCATAGACTTTGTGAATAAATACTTCCGTAATATGCATCTGGACCGGATGATCAGTAGTCCTCCGCCGGTGAGTATGTGAGGCGTTCTAGGCTGCACTTGTTTGACTTCAGGAACTGTTTGCGTGATTCCCTCAGTGTCCTGACGCTACGATGCTCCAGTGCAAAGTACTGATTAGGATTTCAAGACTCCAACTCGACTACTTTGTGAGGATTCTAGGTAGTGTTCGGTTGGAATCTCTGATGGCGTTTATGTGGCTTAGCTGGAGACCCGCAATCATCTGGTGGAGGATCGTTCGACAGAACGCCTTGTCTTCAATGTGAAGCTGCAAGCAGTTAACATCGGCATTGGAGTAGGTAGACCATGTCTCACCCGCACTAGCACAGTGCAACCCGTACTGCAATCGCCGACAACGGCTTCGGTACTTGATCCCACTTCCACGTGCTGGGGACCGACCGGCAACCCGGAATGTGAAAGCCACAGCTGAATCTCTTATCAGAATCTAAGACAAACTCATCGTTCTTGTTTTGTAGGTCCATCATCAAGTGAACTGCCAGTCCTAGGGACAGGATGCTTGGAAGACGAATGCAACCTTGGGGCAATGATGAGCTGTCCTGATGAAAGTTGGTCAGGGAAGAGAGCTGGCACCTTTCTGCCACAAATCATGCCCAATCATTTCAAATCCTTCGCCATCAGAAACACGAGATCCCATCCATCTGGCCAACACTTGGATGAATGCTTGCTAGTCATGATAGCGCTCGAATCCGCCTGCGATTAAGCCAAGGACGTGTTCCAGCTAAGGTGGATGCATCCATACCGAGGTTTGAATGGTGAAGGCTGCCTGAAGCACATCCATCTTCCGTATGAATTTGCAAGTCTCTCTAGTAGTGAATCTCCCTCGGTATAGGCATTGTCCTTGCGGGCGTCAATGGCTTAAGCGGAAGCCAAGCACATTACCTGCCGGAAGTACAGTATTATTCAGAAAGGCATGAGTGCCTCTGCCGTTTTCCAAACCGTATTGGAAAAAATTGATAGTCAAAGTATCAACGGGTCCCTTTCACGGCTATGAGACATTCGTACGGTGCCTCTTAGCCCCGGCCACAAGTTTGCCACAGTGACCTGAACCTAGTACTGGTGGCTCATGAAACTTGTCGGACGTTCCGAATGCATTATCGGTAGCCAGGAAATCTCGGGACAGGCTAGTTACAAGATGAAGATCGAAGGACAAGAAGATCGCGTGATACAGCTGTGTCGAGGATGTCAGACATCAAGCCATCCAGCCATCGAGGGCTCTTTCAGTAGAGACGGAAGATCAATTGCCAGGGCATTAGCACTGCCTTCTTGGTCAGCTCAGAAGCTAGCTCAGTGCAAACAAAAAGATCTACATAAATTGATAGACATGCCACTCGATGACCGTGCCAGAACCATCGCATTGAGACTGTTGTTCTTACTTCAATCCTCTCTCATCTTCGATTTATTCTGCGCAACACATGCCACGAGGAGATTTGCCTACCACTCCAAAAATACCCCAGGGTCACTTTGCGGTGATAGCCAAGGTTAATATGAACATCGAAAATCCTGAAAAGCTCCTGACCCCATCGGGGTCGTGTGGCAGACATAACTACAAAACCGACATATCTGTCACGGCGACTAGCTCTACTCCAACCGTCCCTTCGAATGGCCAGTCATCGGCATGCGGTTTTCCCAAACGGCCGCCGGCGATTGTTCTCATCTTTAATGGCTGGTGGTACATGGAGTTGGTGTGCATATTTCTATCTTATGCGTTGTTTGCCCTCTACTACTGGTGTCTTACACAAATCAATGGTCAAGCCGAGAACAAGCCGGGAATTTTCAGCTCCATCCCGATATTTAACAACAACGCATCAGCGCTTTCGATGATATCTGTTGTCCTCAAACTCCTCATGTTTGTGCCGGTTTCGTCCGCGATGGGTCAGCTGAGCTGGTACCGCCATTGGGATGCTGCGTCAAAGCCAGTGGCAGATTTGCATACATTTTACGCAGCATCCAGGGGACCATCAGGATCATTCAGGTTACTATGTTCACGCTACATCTTGTGAGTCTCAAGCGTTCCGTCTTCGAAGGATAGGCCCAGAAGTGTGTTCGCTGACACTCTCCTAGTAACTCTTTTCACACTACAATGGGCGCTGTCTTAACCATTGCAGCTTTGTACCTTGGTCCTTCGATGCAGAACGCAATTGCTGATAATTTCAACCCGGAAAGTACATTATCACTAAGCATACCAATAGACGGCGAAAACGCGACAATGCCTTTCCTCGCCCGATATGACCGTCACCCACCTGTTGAAGTGTCCATTGTGGACGAAAAGAATATCACCACCGACCCACAATTGGAGATTTCCCTGTATTATGCATGGTTGTACAACATGAATCCACAGAGAACTAGCGCGCCAGTTGTTTCGATATCTCTGAATTGCACGGAGGCAATTTGCGAGTGGCAAAATTATACGACACTCGTCGCCAAAAGTCAGTGCCAAAGTGTGCCGGCTACTATCAACTCCAACGGATTCGGTTACTCGCAGAAAGCAAACATCAACAGTTCTGTTGATCCTGGTGGAAGCATCAACGCGTCTGCTACTCCCGCCCTACTCAAGTTCCAGACAAGCCCGACAATCCCCGAGAATAGCAGTTTCACGGCATTCTTTCCCGACCAGTCGGTCGTCATCGTTCATCTTGCAGCGATCGCCGACTTGGGCCTCCGCGGGGTGGTAGCGACAGAATGTATTCTGCATTGGCAGGTGCGGCATATTCCAAAAGTTCGAGTCTCAATGTGGGACGTGGACAAATTCAGTCCATTGGCGGATAAGTGGAACTCAACCTCATACAACACAACACAATCAGGACAGTCGGCACTCGGCAACGAGTTTGTGTTCGTAGCTCCCTGCAACACAGACCGTGGAGCCGACAGTTGCGATTACAAAGTTGATCGCAACGCAGCCCGTGAGCTACAAAGGCCTCTGCAGGAATTCTTCCCAGGCTATGTTTTAAGAGACTCGCCGAACGACTCACGTCTCAAAGCAGTGGGAAAGGCAATGGATATCTTCGCCCGGTCCTGGATTGATAGCGCCAGCGTCGATTTGCGCAAGTCTCTGACAATGACCTTGGACGATTACATGTCCAACATAGCGGACGCTGTTACCGGCTATATTACTTCAACATCTCCGCAGGCGTCGATTGGACAGACGGGACCATTTTTCGCCTATCTGATCAGATGGCGTTATATGATATACCCGGGCATTATGTTGGTGTTATCCACGTACTTATTACTCTACGCAATGTGGAAGACACGACGGATGCCGGTATGGAAAACGTCTCTTCTCCCCTTCCTTTACCACGGATTTCAGAACCCGGCTTATGAGGAGGGATACGATCTGTCACATGTGGCATGGATGCAAGAAGAGAGCAAGAACAGAATGGTTGCGTTACGTGATGAACAAGATGGTCATGGCCTGAAGCTAAGAGAGGTTAGGAGGCATGCTCCTATCTGAGGATGAACAATGTATTTACGTGCAGAACACCGGGCGGAGACTGAAGCCAGTTTGAATCCTCTCATTGTGGTCATTTAAACTGCGTAAAATAGATCTGGCTGATAAGGAATGAGCTCCTCTCGTGCAATTCCACTCAACCTCAGTTGGACTGTAAAGCTTATCATTGACAGTAACACTGACCTGATGTATTCTTGAGGATGTGAATCTCAAAATGCTCAACTTCAAAGCCACCATGAGATTGATCATCCCATCCACAGCTTTTGCGAGAGACCAGAAACAAAGGTTTTGGGTGTCAACGACCTCCTGCTTAGTAGCGCCAGTCTTTCCTTCGTCCGTCGATGTACATCTTACAGATCATGTTCTGACAGATCAATTCGACCAGCTTTCGAGATTTTGTAATCTTTTAGTGTTGACGTGGCTCGCTGAAATCCCGCAACCGGCCCCTGAAAGGCGGTTCGGCGCGGTCGAGGAACGTCCGTGTCTCGGCCTAGAACTGTCCTTTGGCACGCGAGCATCAACGCACTAAGACCTTGCCCAAGCCAGCCGCCTTCACTGAACACTGGACCGCACCATCATCGCTGATAACGGCTCCTGCGTTCATGGACCACGTGATGTCAGGGCGACTTGCGGCGAGGAATGCTGAAGCCTCAGCTGAGGTTCAGGTCGAGCTTTCAAAAGACCGGTCTGAGGACTTTGGATCTCACCAGTCTACGTCGAAAAGCCAAATGGGCATGTCTTCCGCGCCAAAACTGACTGATTGGGTATGTCGAAGACGAATGCAACACTGGATCTCTCAGACCTATTTCTGGGTCGTGAAAGAGGATGGAATATAAGGGTTCTTACATTAGCGGTCTGCTTATTTCGGAGTGATACTACGACTGGGCTGAAATGAATACTGTTCTGCGTCATGCCCTTCGCCTGACGCGTGATTAGCGGCCGGCAAGATATGGTGGCTGCAAAGCCTCTCTGCACGTAACCGAACGGCGCGACCCGATTTTGATCGAGGCTTGGAATTTACGTCCAAATTCCGAAGCTCGCGTGCCTCCACTCGGAATCAAGCCCACTGGGCATATTCGGGAGTAGCTTGCCCGTCTAGGCTTGAGACATCAGCCGGCGGACCATCGCAGGGTGGCGGGAACACCCGACGTCTAACATCTGGACTGCAATCGGATCTTGTCCGTTTTCCTCCATGTGCCATTTGCATTGGTGCATTTCCAAAGACGGGATCTTCGAAACACACACAAAAGGTTTTCAAAGAAACTAAGGCCTCATGGCAGGGTCCCTTGTCGATGCTGGGCTCCAAACGTTCTAACTATTCCAAAACCGTAATGAGTGCCACATGAACTCAAGACACAAGCCGAAATCTTTGGCTATGAGACGGAGATCCCAAATAGGTAGACCGATGGCTGTCAAGTTCTTCGTTGTTCCAGTCGCTTTTCCACTTTCATAACCTATGTGGTTCTCAAGCCGGCCACTTCCCCAGTGCCCTGAACTCATCGAGGCTTTCTCAATTAAATTCAGCATCTCCTCTGCCATGATTCTCTCCGCTGAAGATTAGCGCAATCAAGCGGAGCAGATGATTGATCTCCCCTGTAATAGTATAATAGAATTGCTCAGACGTAATGATCCATTTATATCTCAATTTGGTTGAGTTCGGACCGATTGTTGGAAGCTTTCGCCGCGATTGACGTGGAACCCGCCATGCAGCCTTACGTAGATATGTCGGAGAATCATCGGTTGTTCACATCTCTGGAGCTATGGAGTTGGGTTCTTACTGCACATAACAACCAAAGAGTCGCTCGGTTCGCTTGCCGTATATCCTATTGCCGTCCGTCTCCTCGGGGTGATATGCAGGCTTTGGGTGTCAGGAGACTAGCCAACCACCCAAAATCAGAGCGGGGTTTCACAATGCCGCCTTGGCAAGCGGTGAAATGTGCATGATACCGTGTTGAGATCCTCCGAACCCCCAGGAAGGCCCAACGATGATACGACGAGGTGCATGCGGGGTTCTGGGGTAGACCAGGGTTTGCAGAGTCTAGACACTTCACCCCAACCAAGGCCTTGGCCTGGGCTGATCCGTTCCTCAAAAGGCGTTTTTGTTGGTCTAAAAGCCGTAGAAACCGTCTCGGCGGTGGTTGGAGGTTTTGCAGGCGACGGTATAAATACTGCGGGGTGAGCCATCACAGCCATGACTGTTTGCGCGTTGCAGAGCTCAACGGCCCGAGGTAACCATGGAGAAGCATACATCAGCTACGGAGCATCACATCGAGGCAACTACCTCTGCGGTGGAAGCTGAGAAGGGCGACCTCAACAATCGCCATGTGAAGCAAGTAAATGTCCAGTCGGTTGCGCTCGCTGATGCCATCGCCAAAGATAAGCCCGACTACAAGTCGGCAACACAGATGACTCTGTATGCCATGATGGCACTTTGTGTCTTGAGTAAGTCGCAGAATGAAGTGCTCAGATTATGGGGGCTCTGAGCTGACAATTCGACTTCAGACGGCGTCATGAATGGCTACGATGGCTCAGTCATGAGCGCCATCAACGCCATGGACCCCTTCCAAGACCGTTTTAAGATTGGCTTGACTGGCGAACTGAACGGCGCCGTATTTTCCATCTACACTGTTGGAAATATTGTGGGCAGTCTTGCGTGCGGTTACATCATGGACCGATGGGGACGTCGAGCCTGCATGTTCTCCGGGGCCACATCAATCATCCTCGGTTCCGTCCTTCAGGCAAGCAGCTATCAGCTCCCCCAATTCTTCGTCGGCCGCTTCATTGTTGGTATTGGGACTCCGATGTGCGCAACTTCTGCGCCCGTCTTCCTTGTCGAGATTGCCTATCCAACTTGGCGCGGTCTCGCTGGTGGCTTGTACAACGTTCTTGGCTGGTATATCGGCGCGAATAGTAAGTCCCATCCTGAAGCTTACGCTTGGAGTGTGCCGTAAGTTTTCTGATATCTTGAATGTAGTTGCTGCATGGACATGCTACGGCACAAACTTCATCCCCAACGATTGGTCGTGGCGCATTCCATACATCGTACAGCTTACTCCAGCAACTATTGTTGTGTCCCTGGCCTGGTTCCTCCCCGAGAGCCCTCGATGGCTCTGGTCTCAAGGAAAGACTGAAAGAGCGAAGTCAATCTTGACCAAATATCATGGCAACAAGAACCCAAACTCGGCTCTCGTCAAGCTCGAAATCGACGAAATCCAAGAGTCTCTTGAGCGTGAACAGGAAATGAACAACCATAATTGGAACTACAAGATTCTCGTCAACAATCGGCCGAACCGATACCGCATGTGGCTTGTAATGCTTGTTGCGGTCTTTGCCCAATTCATCGGCGGGGCCGTTATCTCGTAAGTACAGACCAGACTTCAATGTTTCCGTGAGAAACGCACTAGCTAAACCACCTCCACCAGGTACTACCTCCCTGCCATGGTCAGAGGCATCGGTATCACAGATTCGCGCCGCCAATTGCTTCTCAACGGACTTAACACAGTCACGTCTTTCGTCGGTGGTCTCTGCGGGTCCTTCTTTGTTGACAAAGTTGGTCGTCGTCCCCTCTTCTTATGGGGCACGTTTCTTACCGGCTTGGTCTACATCCCTATCAATGTGCTCGCGGCCAGGGCCGAGAACAGTGAAGAAGGCTCCCTCCCCACGTCGCAAGCATATTCTTTCATTGCAATGATTTTCCTCTACGGCATTTTCTGGTCATTTTGCTGGACGCCTCTGCAAGCCTTGTACCCATCCGAGATCCTCAACAATGAGATCCGCGCGAAGGGTATGGGTGTCAAGGGATTCATCTCGGGAGTTGCCAGTTTCATCAACACATACGGAACTTCCGTATCTCTGAAGCATATTGGCTGGAAGACCTATACTATCTTTCTTGTACTCCATTTCGTCCATCTAGTACTGATGTACATGGCATGCGTGGAGACGAAGGAGCGTACTCTCGAAGAGATTGAGGAGATCTTCAACGACCCTAAGCCGGTGAAACGAAGTCTGCAAAAGACCAGGGTTCTCGTCGACAGTGGGGGTGTAAAGGTCAAGGATGATGTTTGAGAAGGCTGCCTTGGATGCTATTCATAGATGACCGAGTATGAGCATGGAGGCTGATGAGCGGGACCGAGGAATGGCACATCATCAGACCTATCTTTCGAATAGCTGAACTTGCGAAGACACCGTTGCAATATGGAACAGAGAAGTTGCATTGTTTCTGTGTTCAAATTGTGGTCATATGTCTGCGGCATTTAGTCATCAGGCTAAAAGTGAACGTCCTGATTCCTGGGCGTTCATTTCCGAAACACATATGACGACCGTCAGCAGAAGGATAAAAACAAGAGTACCTGACTGCAACACTGAAGGTCCATTGCCTGCTTGTACGGGGAGTTACCCTCTGAAAAGGAAGCACTTTGTGTCGCCCAGATATCAGCACTAAGCAGTTTCCAGCATTCGCCGCCCGCAACCAACCCTCAAAAGCTGGGCGCATTCGGTCGGGGGTTTAAATAAGCTGCTGTTCCCTTCCATGCGGCCATGTGTTGATTGAGATTCTTGACCTTTAACCCACGTTTGCAAGCTATCAGCTTTTGAAAATGACCACCCAGATCCCCTCCATCTACAAAGCCGTCTTCCTCTACTGGGACCCCCCGTGCGCGCTATGGGGCGCTTTCATGTCCTTCTTCACTCGCGACTGGATGCTTGACCAGTTCTTTCTCGATTCCCACGCCGGAACGCGCGATGCAGCCCACGACCTCCTTCTCTATCAGGGCGGCGGAGCCATGGTAGGCTGTGCTATCCTCAACGGCGTGCTCCTACGATACACAAAAGATATTGGGGTTTGGAAGATCGCGCAAGCTGCTATTCTAGCGATCGACCTTTCGCTCCTTGCAGGCACTTTCGAGGTGTTTGGGAAGCAAGGTCGCCTGTCCCCGACCACGTGGCAGGCCGGGGACTGGGTGGGGATGATCATCACGATTGGAGTGACGGTTGCGAGGGTCTCGTTTCTTGCGGAGGTTGGCTTCAAGAAGCAGAAAACTAAATAAGGTGTATCCGAAGACGGTCGTCGGCCATGAAGCGGGAAGCCATGATAGCATACCAAAGCCGTGTGAATTGATTGCTGAAGGAACGAGGCACCACGGAGTGGTGCAGCATAGCATACGGGGAAGAATTGATGGATACATGTAGCAACGTTAACCATACGACGCCAACATTGAATGGAAATCCCAAGCCAAAAACGTTAGGCCCGATTCCATCTTTCACAATTTGCTTATAACGTGAACCTCCTTATCTCCCTTCTCGCTAGGGAACGTTGGTGGCTCCCGATCGACGGGCCCCTGAAGCCACCTTATCATCCTCTGCGTCGCCTTACGTGGGTTCATCCCATCGGCTGCCGTTCGAAATCATGATTAACACCAATCAAGAAAGTATCGGAAGGGCATTCACGACTCACCATATCCAATGAAGGGAATCGCACTCCTGTAACCCATCATGTCCACAATCTTCTTCGGAATCTCGCCCGAAAGCGCCCTTCTCGGATCAATCCCAATCATCAAGTTCTCAATCGGCCGGATATAAGGCTGGCAGTACTGAATCGTTGCCGCATACCTCGGCTTCTGGCTGCGATTCGCCCCGCCGGAGTGCCACGTCGTGCCCAAGAAGTAAATTACACTTCCCCTCGGACACACTGCCGGAATCGCCTCATGCTCCGCCCCGATCCTGTCACTGCCCCAGAGATGCGATCCGGGAACGATGCGCGTGGCACCGTTGGTCTCGGTGTAGTCATCCAGCACAATCATCGTCGCTGCAGTGACAGGCGGTCTCGGGCGCGGCAGGTGCGTGACACTATCGTCGTGGTGAAGAACTTGATTCTTCTCGCCCGGGTTGATTACGATCGTCTCCATGATGTAGATAAGGTAATCCTCGTCGAGGAAGTAGTCGTTCAGAGCCAGAACCTGTGGCAGGACCACGAACTTGTCGAAGGCGCGGGTCTTGCCTAGGAGGGAGAAGATCCGGTTCGTCTTGAATCCGTCAAAGGCGTGCATGCCGCCTTTGGGATCTTTGCCGTGGAGCCGATCAATTTCGGCGATGGCGTCTTTGGCTTCGGCCTCGGTGAATGCGTTTGGGATTACAACGTAGCCGTTTTCGAGGACTGTCTGGACGTAAGCCTTGATAGTTGGGTCGTTTGGCAGAGGCTTTTCTTTGCGGATGTAGTAGTCCACGGGCACGGGGTCAGCAGCTTGGGGATCTTTGTCGGAGGATGATGAAGGCATGATGAAGGGCTTAGGGTAGACCGTAGAAAGCACTTTGTTCATGAACAGGGCAATGGAAGGAAGAGGGAAATCCATCTCCTCATCGATCGGAACAACGTGCGAGGGTTCATTCTAAATGTGGTGGCCCCTCGGGGATACACCCCGGCGCATTTTCAAGCCAAGTGATGAGGATCATAGGCTATATGAACGTTACAAGGCCTGCATGTAATCAGCAAATCATATCACGGAGTATGTTGTACGAGCTGCCCGTTTCGTGGCCTCCGTAAGCTGAGGTGAGACTTTAACCCGCTCGGCTGGGTCGGGTCAGCGCATGGCGACTCGTTGGGTGTTACCAAGAAATGATCTCCCGTGATAAGAATTTTCGTAAGCTGTGTATTTGAGAGCAACCCTTCCTTATGTTCTAGTTGCCGCAAAAACATGACCAGATGGTACCCGGGGAGCTGCGCAAGTCGCAAGGAGCAGGTCAAAGCCCCATCTGTGCAGTTGCCTCAGGGGAACTCCAACTCTTATCTGCATCGTTAATCACATGCATTCAGACAAGTCTTCAATCCGAAGCAAGCGTTGAAAAGCTCACTTGGCTGCTTTTCATCTCTGGGTGACTTCCCCTGCCATCACTTCTGTCTTCGTCCTAACAGTTTACACGAAGTCCTTTTACAGTCACGAATTCTCGCTGAGACAGTCAGAATTCTTAAGATTTGAACAGCCTCTTTGCAGTATCGCTCTCAGGTTCCTACCAAGGCCGCTTGGATGACTACGCTCTATTAAATGTGTTCAAGAAATATGCATAGGTGTCCCGTCATAGCTCTATGTTAGTTGGAGACATGTCCAAGTCAAGTGCGTGCAGGCCGAGATACCCACTTAAGAATCCGTGGATATGGAAATCCCTGTACCTGTAGTGCTGCCTAAAGTACTGTGTCTATGGAAATTGATCGCTGTGTGTGGTATCTATCTATGTATGCATAATTATGTTTCCGTCCTCGTGGAGATGTACCTGTGTCCCATAAAGTCCTTTCTTTCTTCGTCTTCCAAACCCCGCTGCTCACCTCAGCAGCGGCTCCGCGATCTCCAGAACACCTGCCATCATCTTCATGAAGATAGCTTCCTCGTGACGCGCGGACTCCTCGCGCTTTGACAACGCTACCATGTAGTCATTGCGAACCGCGCGTCCAATCTCACTGTTACGACTCTTCATTGACTCCGCAGACCCACGAATTGCCTCGTCGAGAATTTCCACAGGGGTGTCAACCACGCTGGAGAACATTTCTCCCTTGCGCAGCATGACATGGTCCACGAGCCCATTTCTCATGCGCGCCATCGATCCTTTTCCTATAAACACAGACTGTTAGCTTCAGCTATGTCGAACTTCTAGTTGAATGGGTGCTACCTTTCTCGTTGAGGCAATTGTCATAGCCCGGATTCATGAATTCGGCAACAACCTGCATGGGCTTTCGGCTTGCCAGCTTTTGAGCACTGTTGATCTTGGTTATGACTTCGGCCTTGACGCGCTTGAAGCCCTCCTGATGAATTTTCAGCTGGGTCTGCAGCGGTGCGCCGATCTGCGTGACTTCGTCCTCGTCTTGTCCAATCTGGGCCATGATGTTCTTGTGAGTCAACGTGAGTTCTTGCCATGATTTCACAAGAAACTCATCGAGGTCGCTGGGAATAACCTCATGAAATACATCAGCCCATTTATGCAAGTACCTGGTGGAGAATGGCGCGAGGAGCTTTTCGTTGAAGTTCCGCGTTCTCCAGACACCGCGCCGCACGAAGAGTGCCTTCAGCGTCGAATGGAAGATGCTGAACCAGCCTTCGACAGAGGTTGGTGCTTCCTCGCTAGCATGGCCTGCGGCAACATTCATGGTCTTAAGAAGCTGGTGCCTAGACTTCCAAAGATTGTCGATGCAATCGTTGGTAATTGAAGACATTTCCTGCGAAAAGTTAGCCTCGGGCAATACAGTCGGAAAAGACATAGTCGGGGAACATGGCAATGCAAAAAATAACAGCAAGATCTGTTCTCAACTTACTGTGTCGAACTTGTCCAAAATTGAGGACAGTGTGTTCCTGTCCAACGCTGCAGAGGAGCCTGGTTGATTCTGCGTCCAAAGAGAGACAGAGTTCAAGATCTGGCAAATGCCGACGAGTACTTCCCTGTGCTTTGCAATGCGCAGCTCTTCGGTAAGGCTCTGTGCATGGCGCTGAAGCTGTGGAATTTGAGTATCCTCAATTTCCATGAAACCGGGAACGTCCCCCGTAGCATCGTCTGACAGTCCTTCCATGGACTGGTATGCATGGCTGCTGGTGCAGAAAACAGGCAGATTGTTGGAGATCTTGTTGTCGATTCGAACCTTTGCGGCATCTTGCTTCCGGTTGGCAGTGTGTTGACGGGCCCTACCTCTTGTTAGGTGTTTCATCCATGGTGGTGGGGATACTTCTCTTGCTTGCTCACTCTTTCATAACGCGGGTGAAATAATTCTTCAATGTATCGCGGGAAAGCTCATTTCGCTTGTCAATGCAGGCCACGCGAACATTCTCGACAAGCTGATAATGATCATCCTTGAAACTGTCGAGCTGCTTCCTGCATTCCTCAAGCTCAGAGATCTTCGTTCTCTTGCGTGGTTGCTCCTGGTCCGAATCATTTGCAGATGAATTGGTCCCTCTGGACTTGGTTTGTAACTTTTTAATCTTGTTCTCAAGATTCTTTATCTCCGGCTTCTGCTTGAGGGATTTCTGCCACATGTTCAGGACTCCAGGCTTCAGCTTTCTTTTCAAGTTCTTCACCGCATCATTGAGGTTGATGTGGTCTGTCTTGGAACAGATGAACGTGACTGATGAGAAGGATCCGTCAAGGTTGAGCTGACACTTGAAATTGTCGCTCATCAAATCCCTGGCTGCCTTGTTGTCGACGGCTCTGTCGATGGGAGCCACGATCCAGATTCCGGCGCAAGACCTCATGTACTCCCTTGCCATGGATGACCTAGCGGCATCGGCGTCATGGGTTCCAGGCTGTGATTGAGAACTGCTATCAGCTCACATGTATCTCCCAGAACATTCAGAAAGCTTACCAAGTCTGCGATCGTCACGCCATTAGACAGTGCTTCTGCCTTAGTGAAGATTCTAACAGCCTTAACCAAGGGCCAGTATGCGACTGCGTCCACGTCGTCCTTGTCTGTCGAGTCAATGTAGCATTCGATCATCTCACGAAGTTCTTCGGCCTTCTGGGCTTTGAATGTTTGGGTCATCCCCAGAACTCCATGGACATTCGGATGTCTCATCAAATCATGCACTGAGCTTTCCAGAAGAACTTCGTTGTCCATGTTAGCGTATACTGCTCTGGCCTTTGCAACGGAGCGATCAGTATCGTCACCGCCGAGGTCTTTTTCATCCTGGCCCTCATCGCTGTCATTGCTCTCCACCTCTTCGTTGTCATCTTCATCGTCGAGGTTAAGATTGCCTGCAGCATTTTTTGCAGCAACATCGTCAAGAAATGTCTTGATCTCGCGAATCCACTCGTCAGGAGACACGAAGTCTATCTCTGCTTTGAATGGGTTTTCATCGTCATCGTCGTCATTGTAAGAGATCTCTGTGACACATGCGGTGCAAGCGCGCATGCAATTTGTCGGGAGCAGGCTGAAAATAGTTAGCACAGGTTGAACTCAAAATTAGAGGAGAATATGTACTTAGCCTCGCCCAGGAGGGCATTGATGGTCGAACTCTTGCCATCGCCCGTGTTTCCAAACACTCCGATGGTGATCTTGTTCGTTTGAACAGCTCGCTTTCGGACTGTCGCAATCTGCCGCACCCAGTTCGAAGCAACACCTCTCGTCTCCATATTGAGCTTTGTGGATTCAGCGATGTTCTTGCAGACGGGCTCCAATCTCTCCAAGATGGGCAAAGCCTTATCGATGTGTTTCTCCCAAACCTTCGGATCCTTCTCATGCTCGAGTCTGTCAAGAACGGGGAAGGTAATGTTGCCTGAAGGTTGCTTATTACGAGAGGCATTGTGCCCTGGGGGCGCGTAGCCCGGCTCAGCTTTGACGGACTTGGCGCGAGGCATGATGGATGTATCTTTATTCGTAGTTGAGATGAGAAGTGGCCGAAGGGTTTTGTTCGATTGGTGATGATAAATTGCTCAGACTCTCATGCCTGCCTGATGAGTGTTGAACTGGAAAATGGATCGGAGAGCGGTAGTGAGATTCGGGAGAATGAATGGTGATGTCGGAGGTGAAGGTGAGGAAGTGAGGAAGTGAAGATTGGCGAGATGGGGAAATGGAGGAGGTTAAATAGAAGCCTGTGAGCTAGGAGAATCGGGAAGCAGAAAAGTGAGATCTCCAGGGAGAGCTGCTTCCTATTTTGTTGAGCAACGGAAGGCAAAATTAAGATGGAACGATGATGCGATAAGGAAGGAGCAAAGAGTGGGGGGAAAGACTTGGCGTGAGGATCAAGATGTGTTTTTCATTTGAGTGAAGCAGAGGTGGATGTGAACCCTGAAAATAATGTGAAGAGGCAAGAGGTGGAAGAAGTATCGAAGGTAAGTGGCTTGAAGCACCAAGGCCTTGCTGATGTGGTTGAAGGGTCCAAGCTGTGATGGTGTTGTTGTGAAAGAAAGGGCTGAAGTTGGAGGAAGCTCAGTGTGAAGAAAGTGAGGATATATATACTCCTGCTAGCAGAGTTAATTATCGAGGAAGCTTCAATCAGCTAGTGCCTACCTAACGGTGATAGCTTTCCTCTGTGGGAGCAGGAGCTGGTGTTGCTCCTTCCACCGCGACTTCACCGAGGCAAGAGCAGCCCCCTCGGTGAGCCACCCGCTGCACACCGAAACACCGACTATGGCCGAAGGAAGCCAGAAAAAGATAGCGCGCCGATGGAAAACGGCCCCAAACATGGCAAAGATCTTATCAGATCAAAAAGCGGCCCCGTCCATCCCGCTTTAAACCCCGCGGTTCCGCCACGAACGTCACACCAGATCCCTCGCAGCCCACGCGACTCGCTCCTGCCCCTCCCGAGTCATAAAGCCGATAATTTCCCTCAAGAACACATCACCTCACACTTCATACACCAGACTGTCACTCTCATCGATCCCTGCATCTTTTGAAATTTTTTCCTGCTTTTTTTCATATTTTCACAGTATCATTCACTGCATCTTTCACTGCATCACATACTCACATACGGAAGGAGCAACGCCGGAAAGCGCAAACCACCGCAAAGATGGCCTCCGAACCACCACCGCCCGAACTCTTCACAAACGCCCGCGTCTTCCTTCTCAACCCCTCAGCAACACTCACCACGGAGCCCACCTTCGCCGAGGCAATGCTCGTCGCCAACGGGCGCATCGCAGCAGTCGGCGCCGCCGCCGACCTCGCCTCCGCGCACCCCACCGCCCGCGTCACCGACCTCGCCGGCCGCACCGTGCTGCCCGGCTTCATCGACGGCCACATGCACCTGCTCCTCCTCGGCCAAGGGCTGCGCAAGCTGTCCCTCGACGCCTGCACCTCTCTCGAGGAGATCCGCGCCGCCATCAAGGCCTTCGCGGCGGCGAACCCCGACGTGCCGCGTATTATGTGCAAGCTGTGGACGCAGCATGTAACGCCGGGTGGCGTGGACAGGCATATGCTGGACGACATTGACCCACGGCCCATCTTCATTGACACCAAGGACTTGCATTCTACGTGGTGCAACACGGCGGCGGTGAAGGAGCTCGGCATTGAGGACATGAAGGACCCCGTCGGAGGGAAGATTCACCGCGACGCGGAGGGGAAGGCGACGGGGTTACTGAGCGAGGCGGCGGTACTCACCCTTGTCTGGCCTCATCTCGCACAGGTCGCGCCTAAGAGGGACAGGATGGACGCCATCAAGGCGGCGGTGGAATCGTACAATGCATCAGGCTACACAGGTCTCATCGAGATGGCCATGGACGAGCCGGCATGGGACGCCGTGTGCTCGCTCCGCGCCGAGGAACCAGACCTACCGATGAGAATCCACGCCTACTGGCTCATCAAGCCCTCGGAAACAGAAGAAGAGCGGTTCAAGCAGGTGGACCGCGCCATCGAGCTCCACACAGAACTCAACAAGACAACCTCGCCCGACCTGCGCATCGTGGGTATCAAAGTCATCACCGACGGCATCATCGACGCCTGCACAGCCTACCTCTCCGAGCCCTACGCGGCCGCAGGCTCCCCGCCGCCCTTCTGGAACGCCTCCGACCTCAACCCCGTGGTGGCCCGCGCCGACGCCGCCGGGCTGCAGATCGCGCTGCACGCCATCGGCGACGCCGCGATCAAGATGGCCGTCGACGCGCTCGCGACGCACGCAACCCCGGGCCGCCGCCACCGCATCGAGCACATCGAGATGGCCTCGCCCGCGGACGCGCGCCGCCTGGGCGAGCTGGGGCTCACGGCGTCGGTGCAGCCCGTCCACGCGGACCCCGCGATCCTGAAGGCGTGGCCGCGGCTGATTGGCGCGCGGCGCTGCGAGCGCGCGTTCGCGTACCGCGAGTTCGCGGACCACGGGGCGCTGCTCGCACTCGGATCCGACGGGCCCACGGCGCCCTGGGCGCCGCTGCAGAACGCGTACATCGCGGCGACGAGGCGGTCCGCGAGGGAGCCGGGCTACGAGGTGGTGGTGAATGAGCATTTCAAATTGGGCGTGTGCGAGGCCATCACGGCCGGGGCGTATGGGACGGCCAAGAGCGTGTTCGCGGAAGATCGGATTGGGAGCCTGCAGGAGGGCAAGGTCGCTGACTTTGTGGTTGCAGATATGGACTGGTCACCGCAGGGTCTGCTCAAGGGGGAGATCAAGGCGACTTGGTTCGCGGGGAAGAGGGTTTGGGCGGCTCCAGACTTTGCTTGAAAGGAAGGGTGTGGTGTGGTGTGGTGTTTGGCAGGCAGCGGCTATTGGTTAGATGTTTTGATGACGGCGGAGAGGGTTGTGTTGGTTGGCTGGGTTGTTCGGCCTCCCGCAAGTGTTGGCATATTTGTAAACGAACGTTCGTGTTGAGCCGCGGCTGCATGCTGCTTGGTTTCATCCCATCTCGGTGGTGTTTCCGGGTTCGCGGCAGCAATGGCACTGTCCGCCCCAACAACCTGTCGCTCGACAGCGACAAGGGGGGGCCTCAGCTCTCGCCGATTGCCTCTTTGGGGAAAGGTCGCAGATCTCCCCAAGTCGGGGCAAAGTCGCGCTCGATTCGATGAAGCATAGCAGAGATGCGAGAGGTTCGCTGCGAGCTCGGGCCGCCTATTCCTGGCATTCTTCGACTGTCAAGGCCGCCCAAGGGCTCTCCGATGAGATTGGATAGAAGGTGGGATGCCGAAGAATTCCAAAACCAAAACACTGAACAGCATGAGACCCTGGAGTTTCTTCCATGTGGAGTCCTGCAAACCTGTGATGTTCAGCCAGTGATGCCATGCGCGAACAGACGTGTGCAGTGCATTCCCTCCCGTCCTTCCCTCGCTTTCGCACACCACCTCCACACCATTCCATCCACATGGGGCAATGGCAGAGATGCCGCGGCTGTGTCATGGATGTCGTCTCGTCTGAGGCTCTGCGATGGGCGCAATACAAGAAGGCCTTGATCACCCCCGAGACGGCCTAGAGCAGACGCCCCGTCAGCCCATCACAATTTCGCTAGCCTTTTTTTTTTCTTCAAACCAGCTGGACCCGTCAAACGCACGGATTCTTCTCTGAATCTCTCGAGTTCATCCTCCGGCAGTGAAAAAGATGCATCACCAACTGAGCCTGTCGGCCCTCGCGTGCCTTGCCCCTCTGGTCCTCGCCCTGCCGCAGCCGCAGCAGCCGCCGGCGCCATGCGCACCGGTCCAGATCGTCGTTGCCCGCGGTAGTCTCGAGGCTCAGGGTGCCGGTCTTCTTGGCAACATCGCCAACAAGTCGTCGATGGCGATTCCGGGCTCCATCATCACGCCGTTGGTGTATCCTGCGCAGCTTGACCCGTACCCGCCTTCAGTGTCTGCCGGCGTCGGCAACATGACGCAGCTCCTCACCTCGCAAGCCCAGGCGTGCCCTAATACCAAGTTTGTGCTGATGGGATACTCTCAGGTAATGTATCCTGCGTTCGATGGCGGGAACCAGGGCTGACATGTTACAGGGAGCGCAAGTTTCGCTTGACACCCTCTGCGGAACGACAGATGGGCCCAACTTCAACGCCACCCAGGCGCAAGCACCGATGCTTGGCAACAAGAGTAAGTGCCTGTCTCAAGTTGGGATGTATTTCACACTGACAAGTTGCGCAGTCGCAGCCGTCGTCTTGGTCGGCGACCCAACCAGCATCGCAACGCAGCCCTTCCAGAAGGGCACCGCCAAGAAGAATGGCGTAAGTCCTCCCCTCCTCCTGCCGGCACATCGCGACGTAGCTGACCGTCCACCAGATCTTCCCCCGCCAAGACTTCGGCGCTTGCCAAGGTCTGACATCCAAGTTCATCTCCTTCTGCGACGAGACGGACCTCTTCTGCGCCTCGGGCCAGAACCTGACGGTCCACCTGGGCTACTTCCAGAAGCAGGACTACGTTGACCAGGCCGTCAACTTCGTCGCCATGAACAGCAAGTAGACGTGACGTGCGTGTATCATGCCAGAGCTGGATGCTCGGCCAGGCAAGAGAGGTCGTCGTGTGGAGGAGGGCTCATCGTATGCGATATCTCGGGAGGTTTTTCGTCTTTTTTTCTTTTTGGCAAGAGCATCCGGTCTTGACGATCGATCGACGCGCGCGAGGAGTTTGTGGGCAAAATACACTGGATGTAGCGTTGCGGTATGGTTTCTTTTTCTTTTCGTGCTCGTCAGAAAAAGAGCAGGGCCTTCGAGCCGATTGAATAATTGAAGTATTTTAATGATCAAGAAAGTCCGGCAGTTGTTGACAGTGACCTTGTGGTGGGAAATTAGCGATTATGTAATAATATGGCCGGGGTAAGCAAACAAAACATGGCCGTGCGTTTCCTTACACCGAGCTTACACCGAGCAGAATCATTGAATGCATCCATCCTGACTTACTTGTGGATCAATCACTACAGCCATATTAGATACGTTTCTCCAAATAGCTGTCGACTCCAAAGTGGGCATTTATGAGAGATTATTCGGAATGAAGGACACTCAATTCGCTGTTGCCTCCGCAAATATTTGCACTAATGGCGCATCGCTCTCAAATGGGTACCCGGCGCGCCTGAGTACGGTGGGTTAGAAGCAATTCTGCCGAAAGTCACACTCAGCTCATAAGCTATGTACACCTCAATGGTCAAGCGAAAAGTTTCTTAACCTTCAGGCCCCGCTAGGCAGCCCTTTAAAAGTCGGTCGTTTCGGTGACACACCTTCAGTCAATACATACTTCGCAAAGATACATACTTATCCAACGATAAACTTCCTGAATGTCACTCTTATCAAAGTCTACGCCCTCACTATGACGATCT
The DNA here is from genome assembly GCA_025328985.1 of Colletotrichum sp. SAR11_239. Lineage (NCBI taxonomy): Eukaryota > Fungi > Ascomycota > Sordariomycetes > Glomerellales > Glomerellaceae > Colletotrichum > Colletotrichum sp. SAR11_239. The sequence continues at coordinate 206,488 of JAKMWZ010000001.1, forward strand.
TTCAGACAGAAGTCGATGTTGCTAACACAGCATCTCTTGATAACGAGGAAAAAGCCCGTGCCCCCATGACAGCAGAGGCACATCATACTTGCTCCAACCAATGTGTCCCTTCTGTTCACAAGCATCCTAACCCGTACGCAACCACTGATGGAACATGTAAAAGAATAGCACTGACTGCTTCAATAGTCTTCTTTGCATATTCCAGATGGCGATATGTGCATTTCATGTTGTGGATAGCAACGATCCACTTCCAAAAGCATTCTGGATCGGCGGTATCTTGGTTTTTGCGGCAATCGCCTATCCTCCATCACGAATCAACAAAAGCGTCAGACCAAGAAGGAAGTCAAGGTGCAGAATTTCTACAGGATAAGGTGTTCAATGGCCCTTCGGAAAGAGTCGCAAAAGTTGGAAAGCCAAAAAAGGCAGACAGGGGTGGTCTCAAGACTAGCCACTAGCTTGATGGAAAAGGGAGTTAGGTACAATTTTAAAGGAGTTTGGACTTCCATATCGTACCGCAAGCTGTCGCTCTTTTCGAAATGTGCCTCCCGCCCCGACCAACAAGGCAATAGTTGAAAGGGAGCCCAGGTTGAGTTTAGACGTCATGATATCATATTCCAGTCTATCCCAAGTTATGTTTCCGCCAAGTCCCTCGAGAACACCTCGGACCTTCTATTTCTCAGGTACTACCAAGATATCATCCACATTTACAACCTGCCCCGTCGCAATAGATCGGTTCGCTGCGATGCCCGTCAATATCGAAGCGGCGCCGTCGATATGGCTGGCGGCCCTCATGTACTCGTCCGAAACAGGTTCTCCAAACAGATCTCTCAACAGCACAAGGTCACCACCTCCGTGCGCGCCCTTTGCCTCGCCAAGATCAATCTCCTGGGGCGGGCCGAACAAGGGCCTCAGCAACATCGTCCTCTTCTCGATCGCGCCTTCGAGAGCTTGGCTGCCCCCGGAGTTGACATAACTCTTCTCCACAACCTCAACCTCGAGACGTCCGCCGGTTCCGTTGAAGTTGACACGGAAGCCCTCCCACGGGGCATACGCCGTTAGCGAGTACGTCATAACAGCGCCGTTGCGGTATCGGATGAGCAGATTCATCGTGTCCTAGATTGACGGTCAGCGTTTTGGTGCTGGAGAGGCCCTTGTGATACCAACCTCGATGGAGATACCATCTCCAAACACACTTTGGTCGCGGTAATATGCGTCCTCATGCTCGGCATCAAGATACATCGCCTTCAAATTCGGATTTTGATCCAGCTGCAACGCAAACGGATCATCCTTCGCCGCCTCACTGCCATGCGCGCGAGAGTAAAACTTCGTAACTCCCCTACTCTCCGCGTTTTCCCTCCCGTAGAACTTCAAGTCACCCTGCGCATACACCGTCTGCGGCCGCGTCTGCAGCCAGAAGTTCACCAAGTCGAAGTGATGCGTCGACTTATGCACCAACAAGCCCCCCGAGTTGCGCTTATCCCGGTGCCAACGCCGGAAGTAGTCTGCGCCGTGGTTCTCGTTCAGCATCCACTCGAAATGCACGCTCGTCACCTTGCCAATCTTGCCCGCCTTGAGTATCTCAAAGATCTTGGTGTTATGCGGCGCGTAGCGGTAGTTGAACGTCACGCGGACCTTGTTTCCCGTGCGCTCGACCGCCGAGAAGATCTCGCGGCACCGCGGCGCGTCGATGGTCATCGGCTTCTCGGTCACGACGTTGCACCCGAGCTCGAGCGCGCGCACGATGTAGATGTTGTGCGTGCGGTCGACGGTCGTGACGATCACCTCGTCGGGCTTGGTGTCGGCGATCATCTGGTCGAAGGAGGCGGCGAGGTACGTCGGGACGGCGCCATGGCCGAGGGCTTCGAGCTTGCTATTGGCGAAGTTCATGCGCGTCTGGTTGGTGTCGCAGAGGCCGACGATGGTGGACGTCGCGCTGTAGTCTTGGGCTATGGCTGTGTAGAAGAAGCTGGAGCGGCCGCCGGTGCCGACGATGGCGTAGCGCTTCTTCTTGGTCGTGATGTCGGCCATGTTTGGTGATGTTTCGGCGATTTTGTTGGTGTTTGATAGAGTTGAGATTCCAACGGGAACAGATCTCAACATAGGCGTGTGCAAAAGGAAAAGGACCTGAAGTTATTTGCAAGTCTTGGTAACCCCGCGAGGACGTCACGACTCCGAAGAACGGCACTCACACACCCCACGCAGCACGGCATCCGGCACATCGACACCCTCATCTCGGGTCCATCTCCCCCATCCCCCGAGTTTAGCCAAAATACGACCACGTTGATTGTCTCCTGCGGCAGTTTGGACACCCGAGGCCTGATCCCCACACAGCAATGCGGGGGTGGTCCGACTCCTTTTTTCTTATCCTCTGGAGGCGACGCGGGGGTGGATTGCTCTTAAGTGGGTTCTCCTCATTTTAACCAAACCTCGGGCGGGGGAAGTCGGGGTTACGAGAATGCGGAGAGAGTTTGGGGGTGTTTATCTTTTGATTGCAGCGTCAACGTCAGCCCAGCCGGTACCCAGCTGAATGCCACATTGCCCAGCGCAGCCGTTGACAGCCACCCGCTCCCCAAGCCCGTGGATCTCCGGCTCTGAGCAGGGAATTGCTTCCACGACTCGTGGGAGACCTGCCAATCATCACGCGGTGTTGCAGGGCATGATTCGACACGAGGCGGCCAAAACGTCGCACCCCTCGTCGCTCGCATTCAGGCTGAAATTCTTCCTCCAATGGGGACTTTTCTCGGCGGCCAGGGGTGCGATGTCTTGGATGTTGGTCAAGCAACGGGACCAAGACCTTGGTATGGGATTAATATCCGGGTGGTTACGTTGACCGTATCCGTCCATGGGTCGTCGCGCCAGGACCACGCGATGTAGAAGAGAAACCGAGCGGAAATACGCAACGGCCCAGGTCATGCGTTCGAGGATATCCATAATTCTGGCCCCAGTATACCCCGGGCTTTCTCCAGGTTTGCTGCGTGAAATTGAGTCGGCTGAGAGGAGCCCGAATGTTGGGGTAGAACCTGGGGTTTGGGGGCTGCGTGCGACTTGATAAGATGAACTCTCCCCGGATTCTGGGTGGTTCATACGACGCTAGGTTCTAGTTGACATCCCACCGGTTCCATCCTCGCGGTGTTGCGTGATCATCTCAGCCGCCATTCCTTTGGCCTTCTCATCGTCTTCTAGAAGGATTTGACATTACTTGCATCACTTAGGGCCTGCTAGGGCGTGAGTCAGGATGGCTACCAACGCACCAGCCACGAACCAAACTGGCGGCAACGCCGTCGACGCGATTGAGCCCGTCCGCCATGAGCCGGTCCAGGGTGACAGCCTTCAGGAAAAGGCGGCTCAGTTCTTAGCGGAACATGGAGGCGGCGATACGGCATTCACCTATGAGGAAGAGAAGGCGGTCTTGAAGCGCATCAACTTCCGCATCCTTCCTCTTCTCCTGGGTGCATACTTCTTCCAGCAACTCGACAAGAGTTCCCTCAGGTGAGTTCCATCAACACAATGCGCATCTCATCGATTCTTCACAAATATTCATCACTCCTGACACCGAAGACTAACCATCTCGATATAACAGCTATGTTTCCATCTTCGGCATCACAGAAGACGCCGGCCTCGTTGGCCGCCAATACTCCTGGCTCGGCTCCATCCTCTACATCGCTCAACTCGTCTGGCAACCCGCCGCCGCCTTCATCCTCGTCAAGCTGCCCAACGGAAAAGTCATCGCCGCCGCCATCTTCCTCTGGGGTTCCATGCTCGCCATCATGACCTCATGCACAAACTTTGGTTCGCTTCTCGGTCTCCGATTCATGCTTGGCACATTCGAGGCTCTCATCGCGCCTTCATGTCTGAGTGTTACAACGATGTGGTGGAGGCGCAGTGAACAGACGCTCGTTACCACGTCTTGGAACGCCATGAACGGTGTGACTTTCATCGTGGGTAGCTTGGCGACGTATGGACTGGGACACATCAAGAGCGAGACTCTGCACTCGTATCAAATCATCTTCCTGTGAGTAATTGCATCTCTCCTAGTTGGCGAAACGGAACTAACAATCATCGCAGCTTCTGCGGATTGCTGACCGTCTCATACTCCTTCGTCGTTCTCATCTTAATGCCCGACTCGCCCATCTCTGCGAAGTACCTCACCGAGAGAGAAAAGGTCATCGCCGTCGAGCGTCTCCGCGCGAACCAGATGGGCATGCAATCAGGCCACTGGCGCTGGGACCACGTCCTCGAGACCTTCCTGGACCTCAAGACGTGGTGCTGGTTTGTGCTCATCATCGCCATCTCCATCGCCAGTGGCGGCATCTCCACCTTTGGCAACCTCATCGTCAAGTCCTTTGGCTACGACAGCTTCACCACGATCTTGTTCAACATCCCGTTCGGCGCCATCCAGATCATCGCCATCATGGGCAGCGGCTGGCTCGCGACTAAGATCAAGCGCAAGGGTGTCGTCATCTCCATGCTCTCTGTCCCTCCCGCCATCGGATCGATCCTGATGCTTACCGTGCCCCGTCATGAGAAGGGTGTCTTGCTGTTTGGGTACTACCTTGTCTCTATCCTTGCTGCCATCACTCCTATCATCTTCACATGGCAGGTGCAGAACACCGCTGGTGACACTAAGAAGAAGACGACTTCCGCTGTGGTCTTCATCGGGATGTGCGTCGGCAACATCATCGGACCCTTGCTGTATTCCGTTGATGATGCTCCTCTCTATCGCCCCGGATTGATCTCAAACTTGGTCATGTTCGTTCTTGTCGGCATCATGGGACTGTGAGTTCAACCCCTCTTAACCAGTGACCATGACCATTTTTGCTGACTTGCTACCTTTTCAGTCTCATCCCCATCTACCTCAAGTTTCTCAACAACAAGCATGCCAAGCGCCGCGAGGAACTCGGCAAGAGCGCCCAGATCGTCGACGAGTCCATGTTGCGCAAGGACGAGACGGAGACTAGCAAGGCAGTTGAGGTCGAGGGTGATGCTGCCGGCCAGCAGCATAGGACGATTGAGGAGGATAATGCACTGCGCGACATGACTGATCTTAAGAACGAGGATTTCATCTATGTCTACTAGCTTCGCAAACCCATCAACAGCAAAAGGCATTGCCACCGTTTAGCGTTCTGCCGTTCATAATACCATCTCAGGTGATCTCCTCTTTTGATGGTTCACGTTGTGTCCCAGTGTTATGTCTGTCAGTCTCTCGAGTCGACGCTGGAACCAACCAAAAGCGCTATGACTACGACCGGGGACAAGGTCATATAAGCGCCCTATGTACAGTCTGTAGCGACGCCTACGCTACAAGGGCTATTGAGTTCCAATCTCAGCCTAAGTTACTGCCTTTCGCCCATCTTGCATACGCATCTTGGCGATATCGTGAGGTGCGACCAGAAGTTGCGGGAAGTCATAGTTTTCAAGAGTCCCTTCGTTTTCCTGCGATACTTGGTGACGTTCTCGGTGCATTGGTTGAGTAGAGAAATCGCTATCCGCCAAGGGGCGGTCTGATGTTGACAAATGTTTCGGTCAGCATTGAGCGAGACGTCATCTGACACGACACTTACCGTTATCATTCCCATTCTGGTGTGGTGATGGCCGAAGGCGACACTGGGAAGTGCAGGACCGGACGTGTTCGAACGGCGCATTCGCTGAACGCTCAACACGAATCTTGTGGGATATCCAGAGGTTCAAGATAGCCACCACTAAACTCAAAATTCCATATGTCATGGTGAACACGACATTAATAATTTCGATTAATGTCCCAGGCATTTCTTCGCAAGTTTATGAGTTTGGTGATTCTTGTTTATGTTAACCATAAAGACCGATCATTAAAGCTAGGTTATAAGAAATAATTGCCTGCTTCGCGCAGAAAATGCGGCGATATATAATTCGCACGGACGTGTACAATCTATGGACCGTGTAGGCCAAGTCTTCCTAGCGCCGTTTGCCTCATGCAGTAAGACATATCTTACTTCTAAGCCTCTTTCTAGAAGTATGTCACTGACGTCTAAGCCCCTTTCTAGAAGTATGTCACTCACCGATGGCCGCCTCAGAGATTAGGGAAATTGAGTTGTACGGGGCCCCGGTACTCCCCGCTGTCTGGGCACATCAATTGATTCGTCTTGACTGTATTTACTATGACCGGGACGGCAGATAGTCGTGAGTGGCTAGATTGACAGGTGTTTTAATGACAGGAACACATTCTCCCCTCTGTCAGCAAATACTGAGACACCAACGACTCTGGCGTGTGAAACCTCCGTTTGAAGCAGTCCCATGATACAAATATTGGTTGTCAGTATCTGGACAATATACGAATGGACGAGGGCTTGGTTCCTCCTCTGTCCAGGCAGAACCAGCCAAGGTTCACCTATAATGACAACCTACGAAAGAAGACATCAAGGAGATGCTACCGCCTTTGTTCGTCCGAGGTATCCTTGCTCTGTGAAAGACTTCGATGACGGCACATATAAAATCATCAACGTACCCGAACACCTTGCCGAGATCGGAGAAGACTTTGATCTGGAATTCGCCTTTGTCTCCTACACACGTATACATTTCCGGATAACCACCGACGATGGAATTTCTAGCTCCGACAATTCTGATGAAGTGACGAGAGAACCCAACCGAGCTCTAGCGAAAAGAGATCGTGAGATTTGACGCTGGCAAGATGGGGAACGGACGCGGCCAAACAAGCCAGGAAGAAAGCCTTTTGGTTGGACTCTGAATGCGTGCGAAACGACGACGGAGTCGCAAGATCAACTAGCAGCAGCGAGGACGTGTACAGAATCTGTGACATCGTGCGGGCGGCGCACTCCATGATCATAGCTATCGGGCCTACGGCTTCAGAAAAGGTGGCCTGCCTTCTGGCCGACGAGGAACCTCCGAAATACCGCAGGGAATATGTAACTCCCTGGCTCAGACAATGGGGCTCAAGACTCTGGACGTTGCCGGAACTGCTACTTTGCCCAGCAGAATACAGAATACGGCTTTATGTTGTCGGAGACCCTTCAGAACCGAAGCCTATGGCGAAGCGGAATTTTGCAGAGAGGGCTTGGGACGATGCAGAGGCTGTCAAAGAACTGGTCAACCACTTCGAGGGCTCGGCCATCCTAACTTCGGTGAACTTGATCGAGGCAGCATTAAGATGTTTTGCTCGGCGCCAAACCGACCAGTTCAGCCAGGGAGACATAGCCTACGCTATCATGGGTCTCTTTCCTAGCCGCCTTCGGCCGCAAGTCAACAAGGAAGACACCGGGTTCCAGGCATTTGCCAAATTGTCGCTCGCCAACGACAGTGGCGCCTTCATCGATCGCTTGATCTGTCTCTTTCCACCACCCGGTGCTCCTTGGTATCACACTCAAGACCAATGGGGAGCAAGACTAGGAGACATTCAACCATTTCTCAAAGTGAAAGACGTTTCAGGCTCTGACACAGTCATTCTTGATGGAGTCTACGGAGCGACAATCCAATGGGAGCGCATCGATCCAGAGCCGTATGGTGACCGGAGTATGGGCCAATTCCAGAACGCACTCTTCTCTTTCTCTTTCTTCTGTTGCACAGCTGTGCCGGTTCTTATCATGATCGGGACTTATGTGTCATCATTTGACCACATGGGTGGAATGAAGCCGCCCGAAGGGTTCCCCAAATTCCCTCACCCGGATTGGCCACCCATTGATCGGTCTGGCTCACTGGTTCCAGTCAAGGCTTTTGCGACCATCATATTCTCTGCCATTGGCGTATTTGCTTTAGGACTTCCTGTACTTCTCATCAGGTCCAAGCGAAATACTAAGCAGCCATTCGTCCCTCGCCTCATTGGCGTTGAAGGTTTCATGGATGCTGGAACTGTTGAGACATACCTCTGGGGCTCAAACCACGGAAACCTCCGAGACGTATCCTTACAGTCTTACTCTGACACTGTCAGCAATCCCTCAGAGACTCTTCCCGCGCATCAAGCAGAGGACAGCTTTTCCTTCACCCTCATTGATACGCACCTCCTGACGGTGACACATCTACAATGCAACACGCCCCCTCTTGCGATGTTTGTATGTGGGCAGGAGCGCGAGATGCACAGGGCCATGCTTTGTTCATACGACCCGAAAGCACAGACGTATCATCGGCAAGCCAACCTCAGGACAAGCCGTCGCCAACTGGAAGGGATGCGTTTGATGGACCAAGTTAGCGTCTCACTTGCACCACATCCAATTATCACCGGTGTCGCGGAAAGTCCTCTACCAGACGGTCTACAGCCAGATATTTCGAACACAAGCAATCACGGCAGGCAGTCTCCAGTAGTGGAACGACCGGGTCGACGGAAAACAGGATTCTTGTTTCTCGTCATATGCCTTGTGAGTATCCTCACTCCTCTGGTATACCACTTCAACTGTTATTCGCATGTTGGGGATTTACCACATTTCAAGTGCCCGTCATATGGACTTGGGTGGTATAGCTCCAAGAGTCTTATTGAGACGTCCAGGTCCTTGCTGTCATCAACTCGGCATTGACGTTCCTCTGTTTTGATCCCCAATTTGCCAATGAGGCTGACATCCTGTAGCTCAGCGTCAATATCTTCAGACCATACGATTTCAACCGCCGTTCCTACGATCTGTTGAACTACAAGGTCTCCTTCGTTGTTGAACAAGTCTTCTCGCTTGCTATTTTGTCAAGGCTGCCGCTCAACTTGGTCTTTCCGTACATTTTTGTCGCAAAGGGTGAGTTCGCGCCGCATAATGAGGCCACTATCAGCTAATCTCCCATGGGTAGTTTTCATACTTGTCGCCGAAGCCACCAACGATGCTACTCTTACCGGTTTTATCCCCGAAGGCGCGTTAGATGGGTGCCTATTATCAACAGTCCTTATTCTCATCTTGGCTTGGTACCCAGCGAATGAGCTGCCACTGAGATTGCTCCTAGTGACCGTTGCCGTCCCTAAAGTGGAGGTTCTCTGGGGGTGTGTCGCTCCCAAAGCTCTGCCGTTTCGCCTTTTCGTCACCATATTTCACTTCATCTTCTTAGTAATCCACATGATGATTGGCATGTCACAGACCATCGGCTAACCTGGCGAAGTTTCTTGGCTGGATGCGTGCCAAACTATTGCGCAACGCCATAGCACTTGTTTACAGAGGTTCTTCGACCATAAGACGAGGTTGAATCTGAGTCGGCGACAGGTAAGTTGTGCTCTACATTACAATTCAAGAGCTAACTTCCATGCCGCCGCATGCACGCTCTGTTTCTAGGATAATTCTCGTCTTTGCTGTATCCTTTCTGACCTCGGTTCTCTTTGAGTCAAGAGACAATGATGGTCGCGACGATTCCAGCCTCGGCGTTATTTACATAGTGATTATTGTGTTAGTAGGACTAGTCACGTATTGCAAGCCCCCAGCTTCCTGTGAGTAAACGCATTATCTACGGTGGTTGGGGATGGGGGGCACTGACACTTGTGACTTTGCCAGACGCCGTCATGGTAGTGAGCTGTCTTGTCCCTGGAATCATGATACTTTCGCGGGATGTTAGCCACTATTGGAGGAACGCAATCCTTCTTCTGCGAGTTCTTGTACACCTCGACCAAATCGTTCTTCCATGTAAGTACATGCTTCTTCCAACTTGGTCTCGAACTTTCTCACAACTTGAAGTACTCTGGTCATCGATTCTGCAAAGCGCTCAAGGCTGGACAGAGGCAGCGGCCGCCATTTCACTATCCTGCGTTGGTAATGCCGTGGGTCAGATCTTGGTCCAGTATAGCACCACAGTATACGACATGACTGATCGATGGGGGTTCTATCTTTCTTTCTTGGTAATACAGAGTGTTATCTTGGCCATCATTTGGGCCGATGGGTACTTGTGTAGACGTGGAACAAGACTCATTGGACCGCCTTCAGCTGAAGACGCCGAGGCAGAGCCGTTGTTTACAAGCATTCATTCCTAAGATTCAGGAAAACCAGACGAGACATCAACCTGACTTGATATTGTCTGAGATAATTTCGAAGTGGTGCACTCCAATTGCTTCATCAGCTTTGACCACGTGCTGGTTCGCTGCCCATGCCCAGTCCATGTTATACAGTGAATCCCCGACTGAGACAATTTAGTTCGTCTAAAGAGCCACACCGCTAGCATCGGGATTGCATCCGCCCTGACTACGGAAAGATCGGGGGATTGAGAATGTCAGTGCGGTATCAGTGGACAAGGGTCAGATCACTGACTTGGGGGTATGTACACAATTCAGGCCCCATCGCATGTTTTCTGACGATGTATGCATAGTGGTAGTATATTGTGTGGTCAGTCACTTACGGTGTGGCCGCCAAAAAGTGCCGCTTTTTACCCCGAAACTTACCTGGCCTGCCCCGAGCCTCCCTTTTCCCGGGGGGACGACTTTCAAAGTTCAATTGAATCTCCACCAAGCCCACAGTCATGGATCCCCTGGTTTCTCTTACGTTTTACGGTGGGACTTCCCAGTACAAGATGCGTTCTTGTAAGCTTTTCCTGCTTTCTCGACTCTCTTGAGTTGATATCATGGTATCTCAACGCTAATGCTGTCAGCTTCCTTCCGGTGTGGCCCATGATGGCGATGAGCCTCGCTTACTGTTCGAAAGGAGACAAATTCCCCGGGCTGATGCCTGTTTCTGTCAATTTGTGAACCTTCTCCCCCTGGCCTTGGCCAGTAACTGGCCGCAATTTCAACTTCGGCATCCTACGCACGGGGGTGATGGGGTTTGCCGGCTTCCGTCCTGGTTCGGAAGTGAGGCCATCGTTAGTCCCGGTTCCGTGTCGGCGAGGACTCATGAGTCGTGAGCCGGTCTCCCTTGGAAGGGCTATTTTGCAAAATGCAGCGCCCTGCACTACATCTTGAGTCCATCTCAGGTATTTCAAGAGTAGCTCGTTGCGGCCGCTGATTGACTTGTTGGAACACGATCACTCACCAGTCATATTCGTACTCAGTTCCTGAACATTCCTCAGGGTCGTAGTTCCAGTCACGATGCATCCCACCGGCCTGCAAATTCTCGCTACGGCGTTGACTGCTGTTGGTGTAAATGGCCACACTCTTTGGTCCCGGCAGGACGCCGACTACCAAGCCCTTGTCGCGTCGCTTTCGAGCACCGCCAAGGTGTTCTATTCGGGATCCGACGATTTCAACAACGTCACGACGCGGTGGTCAAACTTGGACATGCCGACGGTGAATGTGGCCGTGAGGCCTGCCACTGAAAACGATGTTGTCGAGACGGTAAGAAGAACCGTCCAATTTTTTTATTTTCTTTTTATTTTATTATTTTTGTCATACTTCCTGTCTACCTTTTCTCTCCAGATGTTTGGCTGATATTGGAATCGGGCGGTTTGGCGCACAGGTCAAGTTTGCCAACAAGAAAGGCCTTCCCTTCCTGGCCACAAACAGTGCTCATGGCGCAATCACCACACTGGGCAAGATGAAGAGCGGCATCCTGTTAGACCTCGATGAGCTCACGGGTGTGGAAATTGCCGCAGATGGCCAGACGGTGACGGTGGCCGGCGGAACCAAGTCGCATGTTCTCTCTCACGCGCTTTGGGATGCTGGCAAGCAGGCAGGTAAATGCCTCTCCCCCTACACCTACCTAGAACCCGTGTGTACCTCTGATGATGCTAACATATGGCGACTTGAAGTCACTGGTGCATGTGAATGTGTCTCTTATCTCGGACCCGGCCTTGGTGGTGGCCACGGATTCCTCCAGGGCCGCCACGGGCTGATTGGCGACCAGTTCCGTTCCATGAACGTTGTGCTCGCCAACGGCACGCTCGTGACGATCAACGAGACCGCGACCCCAGACCTGTGGTGGGCCATGAACGGCGCGGGCCACAACTTTGGAATTGTCACCAGCGTCACATCCCAGATCTACGATGTCGAACATCAAGACTGGGCGCTAGAGCTGATGAACTTCAGCGGCGACTTGGTGAAGGAAGTGTACGAGGTAACGAACAACGAGATATTGAAGAACGGGACGCAGCCGGTTGATTTGATCAACTGGAGTTATTGGATGATGAGCCCGGATCTTGATTCCGAGAAGGTCAGTTCAGCCTTCGTCTTCCTCGGCACCCTACCCAACCCCTACCCAACCCCAAAGTGTGCCAACGTTATATCTGACTTACTCTCTCAGCCCATCGTTCAAGTCCTCCTCATGCAAGAAGGCGTCACCACCGTCGACCCAGCCTACACCGCCCCATTCCACGCCCTCGGGCCGCTCTCCAACTCGTCGGAGTCTGGCGTATACACCGACCTCGCAAAGTTCGTCGGCGTCAGGACCACCGACGGCCCGTGCCTAAAGACCGGCGCCAACAACCCGCGCTTCCCCATCTACCTCGAGACCTACAACACCACCGCCCAGAAGCTCGCCTTTGATTTCTTCGCCAACAGCATTGTGGCCAACTCAGCGCTCACTAACTCATTGGTCACCTTTGACGACTATTCCATGCAAGGAGTCAAGGCCAAGGCAGAGGATTCGAGTGCGTATGCGCACCGCGCTCAGAATGTGTTGGTCGGGCCGTTGCTGCAGTACATGCCCGGGGATGCGGCGCTGGACGAGGAGGTTGCGAAGCTAGGCAACGAGTTCCGCCAGATTCTCCACGAAGGCACAGGACGTGATTTTGTTCCCGTGTACCTGAACTACGCGTTTGGAAATGAGGGGCCGCAGCAGTGGTATGGACAGGAGGAGTGGCGTGTGACTCGCCTGCAAGAGGCGAAGGCGGCGTATGATCCCAATGGCTTGTTTAGCTTCTATGGACCTATTGCTTAGGTGAGTTGAGGTGGGGGGAATGTTAGACTATTCATAGAGCTTTGGTGGCCAGTTTCGCTTCTTTTAGCTTCGCAGGACGCGTACGCTACTTATTTCGGCTCGGAGGGTTTGGTTTAATTCAATGTCACGACTATGAGTTTGCCCAAAGCACCACGCGCTTTGCGTCGGAAAAAGTACGAGGATAATCTCGCAGATATGAGTCTACTCAAAGACTACTGACATGAGAGTAATCAGCAAGGTGACTGACTATCTGAACATCAGATGGGACATCAGCGCTGTCAGGCAGAACCCGGCAGCTTCAGTCCCGTAAAGTCCTCCAAAGCCTTCACCACCGCCTCCTGCAGGCCTACATCTTCGGTAGCAGGCAGCGGCTCGCCCTTTTGCTTCTTCGGATCAAAGTACCGACCCGTCTCTCCACTCACATCGTATTCGCCCTCGGCCAGCATGACATACGTCTCCAGCCCGTCTTCCATCTTGTCAGGCGCCTCGAACTTTGTGAGCTTGGTGGGCACATAGCCCGGGTGCATCGCCACCACCGACGTGCCCTTGCCCTGCAACCTCTTCGCGGCCGCATTCACGAGGCACATGACGTGGAACTTGGAGTTGCAATACGCTTCGAAGTCGTTCCACTCCTTCTCGCCCCTCTTGAGCCAGAAGATGTCCTCGACTTCCGGCTTGCCCTCGCGATGCAGCACCGACGCCACGAAGACGATCCGTTTCGGCGGCGTCAACAGGCAGGTGAAGATATACGGCGACACCAAGTTGACAAAGACCTGGGCGGGCACGCCCGACTCGGTCTCGCGGAAGGGCCCGTACAGCAAGCCGGCGTTGAGGACGACGGCGTCGAACTGGCCGACTGCGTTGGCCTGCTCGGCGAGGGAGCGAGTCTCGGACGTGCTGGTGAGGTCGGCGACGAAGACGCCCGCGGCGCCGGGGACGAGCTTCTTGGCCTCTTCGGCGCGGGCTGCGTTGCGTGCGTGCAGATAGACGGTGTGCTTGCGCTCGACGAGCTGACGGGCGGCGCCGAGGCCGAAGCCGTCGGTGGATCCGGTGATGAGGATGCGGCCCATCTTTCACTGGGGTGACTTGCGAAGGTTTGCAGGGGCGGGATTGATTTTGTGTTGGGATGGTGTGATTTTGACGACCAGGAGCTTAAGAGAAATGAGGGAGGATTTTGTAGGGACCGATGGTGAGTGGATGTAGCGGGTGAGGTCCTCACGAGTCACGACATCAGGAAGTGGAATCGCGGCGGAAGCAAGAAAAATCCTTGATGGTAAAGTGGATCTGTTCTGTAGCAACGATTACACGAGGCATTTTGCGTATCACCGGCTTGGATCGGAGTAAGGACTGAGAGCTGATTCTTGGTGGAGCATCTGCATGCTACCTGTCAGGCGGCGGTAATTAGAAGCGGCACAGCCTGATGTTCAAGTCTGTTTTTTTTGTGTGTTCTTTTTAGCCTCTGTGCCAGCTTGGCAGGCAACATGAAGTGAGGCGTATGGAGTGGGGCACCTGAGGGGAACCGGCGGGGTTAGGCTGACAGCCCCGGTTCCCCGGAACCCCGGAGCCCCGCCGAGCCCCACTGAGGTCCAGATGGCCCGGGCAGAACCCCGGCGTCGCATTCGGGCACCGGACCGTCCGTGACACGCTTGTCCGTGCCGCTTAGCTAATTAAAGCACTTCCGATGTCGACAAAGCATGGATAGCGAAATCCTTCACGTTGGTAGCCGAACGCAAAGCCGCTGATTAGGCGCACTAGCTGCCCCACTAGAGCTTTGCTCTCTGTGGCAGGCTTTAGCATAGTAAGCATTGAAATTGAGCGCTTCTGTTATAATTAATGAAGCAATCATAGATAAGTTAGTGTTAAAGTATAGTATTTGGATATATAGAGGAATCAGGTTTCAATTAGAAAAATCACTATATCTTTCTGGGCAATGTTAGCCCTCCACGACGGTTGTGCAATTGCAACTGAGCACTGCCATTCCCAGTATGGCTGCTATTCGCGCCGAGCTCGGGACCCCTGATATGGTTCCCAGGGCCCCCGGGGCATTTTCACGACTCATTACGTCTAAAATCCTTTCCCCAGCTCTACGGCACGGCCCATTGTTCGGCTCTACCCTTCCATCCGCACCTATGCCATCTGGGCTTTGCCAAATCTTGTCAGCCCTGCACGCACCCCTCAGTCGGATCTATGCGCAAAGTAGTCAGTACTTGTTGCTCATGAATCGTGGGTGGGATCCCGAGAAATGGGACCGCAGTGGGCAGTGCAGTTTGGGTGGATCATTTGCGTGCAAGACCCTTGTTTGGCAACAAACTCATGGGCAAAAGCCGGGAAAGGATTAGCCGGAAAGACATCTCCTTAGTTGCAGAGCTGTTCAGTGAGCGTGTGACTGTGCCGGGCCACTCTCTGTGAAGGCGACGCGAGAAGTCTCCGTTTTACGAGGTGCAACTTCTAATAAGGCTGCCTTCATGGAAATGTCTCGGATAATTGCGGGAGGCATTTGACGCGCACAGGTTCTCATGTACCTCGTCGTTTTTAAGAGTCTCATAGTGAAATAAGTAAAACGGACAAGGCTTGTCAGTATCATAGTTCACACGCTTGTTTATCATCGTCAACGCCATCTTTCGTCATGGCCCATCAAGGCATCTTTCGCTACCTGCCTCCCAACGCAAGGCCCGCCTCGGCCAAAGAGGCCTACCTCCTGCCCTCTCTCTCCGAGTTCAGCTCTATCATCACGCTCCCACTCACAGACCTCAAGCCTACGCTCGACCTGGGCGATGCCTCGCCTTATAAGCTCTCGGTGCATGGGTTCACCTCCCGTCGGCACCACTCAGCTTTGCATGCTGAGCCATTCAGTTATGCGAGCTGGAAAGATGAAAAGGCACTCAGGGACGTCTATTTTCCCGAGGTCGAGGAGTTTGTGAAGAAATTGACGGGCTGCAAGACAGCGGTAGTGAGTGCTGCCGTTGTGCGGACGCAGACGTACAGTGAGGGCACCGGCGATTCCAACTCTTCAGCAGAAGACGACGGGAAAGGAGAAGGGGAACGGGAGGAGGAGGGGGAAGAGGGCAGCGGCGGTCCTACTCCTAAGTTCCCTCCCATCGTCGGCCTCGCCAAGTCCGACGCCGTTTCCCCCGCCCCCAAGGTCCACCTCGATCTCACGCCCAAGGGTGCAAGATTGCACATTCGCAAGTACGCCCACCAAGTCACTTCGGCGGCCGAGCACGTCATCACGGCGGAAAACGCTCTGCTTTCCTCCGGGGTCAGGTTGGAAGATCTCAAAGACCACTACCACGAGGCCGGCGTCCCGCGCTTTGCGCTGTTTTCCATCTGGCGCCCGATCAAGACGGTCAAGCGGGATCCGCTGGCCGTCGCACCAGCCAACAAGTTTCCAGAGGAGGATTATGTGATTTCTGCCCAACTGGAGCCTCTTGACCGGACCATTCCAGCTCACCTGTCGTGCCTCATGGGTCCCCAAAGTTCCAACTCTGCCTCCGCCTCTGCTTCATCCGAGGTGACTACGTATAATACCGAGGGGTATTTGGCCTACGCACCAAAGAATGGAGATGAGAGTGGAGCCCATGACTGGCATTTCATTGCGGACCAGGAACCGAGTGAGGTCCTGGTGATCCAGCTGTTTGACAACGAGATGGAGGCGAATGCGAGGGCACCACGCAAGGATGGAGGCAAGGGAGAATTGGGCGTCGGCGGAACGGTGCATAGTGCGTTTGAACTTGTGGGACAGGATGACACGGAGGAAGCCCGTGAGAGCATCGAAGTGAGGGTTGCGGCGTTCTGGTGAGGCGGGAGTTGGGACATAGATGATGTTGGAACGCCCCATCTACCTAGGCAGTTACATAACTTGGCAGCAAAGTGCAAACAGGTTTCCCGTGGAGTTGTGATTATTTTTGTTATCGTTTAACGCCGGGTCGACGCTCATCTAGGGGCAAAGGGGCCTGCAGCAATGGGTTTCCCGTAGAGGAACGAGTGAAGAGTGAGCGTGAGAACGCAAATTATCACCACTGGCCAAATCCTTCTACGGATACCGGTTGTGGATATATGCAACTCTCCTTCTACTGCCCCGGCACCGCCTTCTTTACGCCAAACCTCTTCCCCAACACCACAAATTGGGCCACTGTAATGGCCCTCCTCAAGGACAATGCATCCTGCTCCTCAAATGCCCTTTTCACCGCCTCCTCGGCCGCCTGCCAGTCCACAAAGCCTAGCTCTTGGACGTTTTCCTTCGTCACCAGCTCGGTCACCTTTTGCCACAACGGGCCCCCGACCCAAAACTTCCTGGGGCCCATGTACGCCTTCTTACTCATGTTATAAATCTCATCGGTCACAAACGGCTTCACCGCCTCACGCAGAATATGCTTCTCCCGCCAGGACTTGGTACCGTGGTGATATTGGATCTTGAGCGCCGGCGGGATGTTGTTGACGTACTCGGTGAGATGGTGGTCCAGGAACGGACAACGCGACTCGACTTGGTGTCTCATGTCGACGTTGTCACCGTTGTAACGCAGGATAAAGTGCGGCATGAACGTCTTCACAAACATGTACTCCGCCGCGTGGAATGGATGCCAGCGCTTCCGAATGTTCTCCCGCACGCGGCCGTCCAGGCCCTCAACAAGCGCCGTCTCTGGCGCCGTGTCCCCGTGGGCATGTCTGGTCCACTCTGCAAAGGGAAGAGAGCCCACGCGCGCGATGGACGCAAGGACGTAACCGTGGTTCATCATCCTCTCGGAGGAAGCGGGGATCTCTGGCGTAAAGTCCCCAAAGATTCCGCGCTTGCTGGCGGCCACGGCCGTCTGCAGCGCCTCATCACGGTCACTCGCAGAGAGTTGCTCTTCCTGAGCCGCCCACGAATGATCGGCCTCGCTCAGCCAGTCGGCGCGGAAGGCGTCGTAGCCGCCGAAGTGCTCATCCGAGCCCTCCCCGGTGATGACGACTTTGATCCCCTGCTTATGGACGGCCTCGGCGAGCGCGTACCGTCCCATCCCGTTGAGATCCGGAAGCGGGACCTCGGCGTTCCACACCGTGTCCTCGAAGCGCGCGACCAGGGCCTCTTCGTCCATTTTCACCATGTGAATGTCCACGCCCAGCCATGCAGCCGTGCGGTGCGCCACGGCCGACTCGTCTGCGCCGGTATCCTCGTCGAACTGCACGGTGAAGCACTTCATCTTGGATGGCACGGTCGACGATTCGGAGCCGAGGTGGTGGCCTTGTTTCATGAGGTGGGCCACCATGCCGGCCACCGAAGACGAGTCGATGCCGCCTGACAGGTAGACGGCCACCGGCACGTCGGCTTTGAGGCGGATTCTGGTGGCCTCTAGGAGACGTGTGCGAACGTTCTCTGTGAGTTCAGTGGCGGACCGAGAATCAGTGATTGACTGCGAGGTAGGCTTTAGAATGGATGTGCCATGAAGGACAGATGCAGGAAGAGACTTACCTTGTCCGGATACTCGACGTCCCAATAAGGCACCTGGTACTCTTGCTCACCGGGCCTTGCGACCAAGTAATGTCCCGGGAGAACCTATAGCACATCACGTTTCATCAGCACTTCGCCATCTCTCCCAACGCCTCATCCACAGAGGGCCCAAAAGTCCAAAGAAAGAAGTTCTACTTACCCTGTAGATACCTTTGAAGTAAGTTTCGCTTCCCACCCGCCAACTCTGTTCCTTCAACTCCCTCACGCCCCACTCCATTCCCTTTCCAAACCTCAGAAAGCTCTTCATCTCGGTGGCCACCAGCAACTTCCCATCGTGCCATGTGTAGTACAAGCTCTTGATGCCATACCGATCCCGTCCGGCAATTAGCCTCTTTTTGCTCTCGTCCCACAGCACGAACGCAAACTCGCCGCGGAGGTGCTCCAGAAACGAGAGGCCGTAGTGTTTGTACAGAGCAATGACAATCTCACAGTCCGAAGTCCCGACGAAATGGAACTCGGGTGAGAGGAGATCCCGGTAGTACTCGTGGTTGTAGAGCTCGCCGTTGACGACGGCGGAGACGGTGGGCGCGGCGGGAGGGTGAGAGTCGTGGAAGGGCTGGTTGCCGGTGGGAGAGAGGTCTAGAATGGACAGACGGACGTGACCGAGGCCTTTTGGAAAGGGTGGTGTCAGGAAAAACGGCTGTCGATTGGACGCTTCACGAGGGAAGGGTGATACTGACCGACCTGGTGGTTCTCACTGTACCATGTTCCTCTGGCGTCAGGACCGCGATGGGCGATGATGTCAAGGCTGCTCTCGAGCTCGTCGACAACCTGTTTGGTCTCCTCGGGGCTTCGGTTGGTAGAGCCATGGCTCATGAAGGCGCTGATTCCGCACATGTTTGCTGGGTTGGAATGACCTAAACAAAGCGAACCATGGAAAAGTTGACGTTGTGGCCTCTCTACTCACGCCTCTGGCAGCTAGTCAACGTCGAATCTAGTAGAGGATATTATTACAAATTTCACGAGTCATCTATCTATCGATAACACGGGCACTTCTGATTCAGACGAGCTACCATGTGTCGACAGGAAATGCCCTGAGACTCGCGCTCGCTCTCTAAAAGTATTTTGGTAGTGTCCACAAGTTCAAACACAAGGTCTTCATGGAGATGGAGGCACTAATGCTGCTTTGGCCGTAAGCACAGCATGGGATTTCCACCAACCCCACTGCAAAGTGTCAGGGTCTTTCCTCTTCCACCAGCGTCGCGCTGGAAGTAAGCCAGCCGAGCGCGGCACAGCGATCACGGAAGCCTCCATCTTCGGAGGAGAGTGTTTTGCGGACGAACGGACGAACCACGTGTCCCATTTATTACAAGGATATATAGTAGAATGTACTTTGTACAAAGCAGGGTGCGTCTGTAACAGATTTGTGGACTTTCCGCTACCTTGTCAAAGTATGACAAGTCGTGATGGCATGGGGGGCGGGGGCTGAAGCGTGTGTTATGGGTCCCGGAGCTTATGCCATCTTCTGGACCTAGACCGGAATCATTGGATATTTCACATCTTAATCCATCACAACGTCCTATAATGGGCCTGGTGGGTCATCTTTGACCGTATCCTGAACCCACTGTTCAAGCTTTACAGCGTTACCAGCTCTTTAGTAATACGCAGGCGAAGTGTAACTACTCCGCAAGAAGTCGGCCCCACTTGAGATGCATCTCATCGCTGCGGTCCAGAGGATGGTTCCCGCCTGCGAGCCGGTCCGGACAAAGCCCGGGGCCCCGGGCGGGACTTTCGGGCGTCTGGATCGTCACATTACCTGACTCGTATACTGCTGTGGAAAAGACATTTTGACGCACTATGCCGGCCAAACTGCGGCGTACTTTGTAGTTCATGTTTGGAATAAGAAGATGTGGGTTTGTTGAGACTGGCCTGCACCAAATGCCTCAGCTCACAACGCTTACCTCGGGTCTAGCCCGGCCACCGGGGCTCTATACCATTGCGTACACCTCTAAAGGACGAAGGGTGCCACAATGACAGAGTTTCTGAACTCAAGTCCCGCTTGAAATGATACGTGTATTCAGTCGTACGAAATTCAACGCTATGGCTGGCTGATATTACGCCATCGTAGTCCAATACCCCTTCGGACGGTGGCCGGAAGCACAACCCGACGGTCCAGACTTTTGGTTTGCTCGTGCATTTGGGACTCTTCAACGCTCATCAGCACGACTTTTGGGCACTGATCGGCAGATTAAAGGGACAATACCAAGAGTTTTCCGGTCTGTTTACAGGACCTACGTAACATGACGGGTCAGAGAAGAAGCGCTCTTGCCCAGTGCCAAGCGTGATTTGTATGCCTCGGATGATACGTTGCGATTTGAGCTTTGTCAGGATCCTATACCATGTATCGTGTACCCACAAAGTCGGATTTGCAGCTCGTGAAGACAGGGGAGCAGCTGAGATGCACCAGCAAGGCAGCAGAGGAAGGAAAAAAGAGCCGAGCCACCCGAGTCACATCTACTAACACGGCGGTTAACTCAGACTTCAGACTCTCGCGGGATTCATCCCGACTAACTGCTTTCGCCAGGGAGAAGCCGAAGATTTTATGGCAGCTGTCCCAGGACCCGAGCCGGTCTGGTCAGTATTCTTCCGCTCCGCTAACTCTGGAGATACTACTAGACAGTTAGCACTCATCGGCAACTACGTCTATCCTTGACTACCACAGACTTTCCCATCTCAACCTTACGAAACCTCAAAAGGACCATCCCACCGACACCAACGCACTCTTAGCCTCCGCAGATTCAAGAGGGCCTTTGCGAAGAACCAATGGCCACCGTCACCGCTACGGTGCCAGACCTCTCTGGCGATAACCTCACCTCCTGGCTCCAAGCAGAGCACAAGACCCTACTAGACCTCTTGCGAGCGGCATGGGGGATCACACTGGTGAGCTATACAGGGTCTGAGGATGTGGGGTTTCGTTCACACAGCCAGAGTGGTGGGGTTAGGTATGAGATCCCCCACGGCTTCGTTCTCAAGTGAGTTAGTTCAGGAGGCTGATAAAATGTATCAAGTTGGTGGCATACTCATGCCTCGGCGAAGCAACCCGTGCGCTCGCTCTATGAAATTCAGCCGCGCGAGATTGCCCCTGAGAGGGAAACTCTAGTTTGGGGGCAACGCTCGGTTGTTTTCGAGGGTAAGGGAGAAGGTGTTCAGGACATTGTGAAGGTAAGTTCTCGTCTCCCTCTCCCAGCTCCATCGAAACGAATCGGGATCATGGGGAGTCAGGAGTAAGGCTGACAACGCTAAAGCAATCCGATCTTGCCGTGTCTTTCCGCGAAGACACGATCAGCATCAGTCTTCAGCACAATCCTGCCGTTATTTCATTCGAGCAGGCTCGCATGGTAGCGGCAACAGCGGCCAGAGCAGTCGCACAGATTGTACAACACACCAACTCTATCATCTCAGACCTGGACCTCGTCAGTGAGACTGACATTGCTCGCATCTTGCAATGGAACTCTACTCAAAATGAGGAGATTGGGCGTGCGAAATGCATCCACCAGGTCATTTCGGTCACAGCCAGCTCCCAGCCCTCTACCACCGCCGTTTCCTCCTGGGATGGCGACCTCACATACGGCGAACTCGAACGCCTCTCTTCTGCACTAGCGGTGTCTCTAAGGCACTTGGGCGTTCGGAGAGAGGTCTTTGTGCCGCTTATATTCGACAAGTCCAAATGGGCGATCGTGGCGATGCTTGGAGTGCTCAAAGCAGGCGGTGCATACTTCTTCTTGAACCCTACGCATCCAGTCAAGTATGGTGAGACGCTGTGTAAGCCATTTGATATCAAGCTGGCCGTCTGCTCGCCGAAACACCACACACTGGCGCAAAGCTTTGCTCCCAGGTTCGTGGAGTTGGGAAACGAGGCCGGTAAGGACCTCAAGGTTTCATCACTAGAGGACGAAACCCCCCCCAAAGAAGAAAGCCAAGAAACCCCGAGCCCCTCCCAAGCAATGTACGCAACCTTCACCTCAGGCACGACTGGCACGCCAAAATCCATCACCACCTCTCATGACGCCTTTTACCACATGGCCATGGCTACAGCCTCCCCTTCTGCCTTGCACATCTCGCCATCTACCCGCATGCTGCAGTTTGCCTCGTACACGTTCGACGTCGCAAACCGAGACATCCTCATCCCGCTCATGTTTGGGGGCTGCGTGTGCGTGCCCTCGGAGCGGGAGCGCGTCGAAGATCTCGGCGGGTTCATCGAGAGAACGGGTGTCACGCTGGCGAGTTTGACGCCGAGTATGGCGGGAACGCTGCGGCCAGCTTCAGTTCCAAGATTGGAGCGACTTGTGCTCGGCGGAGAACAGATGACGGAGTCGCACGTTCAGAAGTGGACGAGTGACGAGAACAACAAGGTCGTCCTCTTCAACGCCTACGGCGTTAGCGAATCCACCGGCATCGCAGCTCTTGCACGGGATGTCCGGCCTGGTGGTGGTTCCTCACCCTCCAACATTGGCCGTGGCAACGGTTCCACGCTTTGGGTTCTCTCCATAACCGACCCTTCCCGCCTCGCGCCCGTTGGCGCTCTGGGTGAGCTCGTCATTGAAGGGCCATCTGTTGCACGCGGGTACCTGAACGACCCGGAGCGCACGGAAAGATCCTTCCAGACGGAGCCAGAGTGGAAGAGGGCTTTTCTCCGACGGCTTGCTGAGAATGCGAATGGAGACGAGAAGAGTGATAAGAGGTTCCCTTGGACAAGAGCGTTTCGGACGGGTGATTTGGTCCGATACAGTCCCCGTTTGGACGGAACGCTGGAGTTAGTGGGCAGAAGAGATCATCAGGTGAAGGTCAATGGGCAGCGACTAGAGTTGACGGCGGTGGAGAGTCAAGTTGTGGCTTGTACGCAACTCGACCCGTCCACAGTAAAATTTCAGCATGCTGCCGTGGTGGCCGTGAAGACGAAAGAAGGTGGGAGTGGCACGAAGCTTGTTGCATTTCTCGGCGTCGAAACCTCCCGCAGGCCATCTGCAACAAGCCTCGAAACGAAACTTGAAGGCAGCTGGGAATTACAAAACGTGTTGCAGAATCACCTTTCGCAACAGATGCCCGCGTTTATGGTTCCTTCTGAATTCATGTTCCTTCACCATATGCCGCTCACTTCATCGGGGAAGATAGACAGGGTGTTGCTTCAGGAGACAGCGATTCGTGAACTTGCCCGCCGTCAGACCAGAATGTCGGGTGTTGGTGGTGGACAAGCTGGGAGCGAGATCACGACGACCGCGGAGAAGATTCTTGTCCAAGCTTGGTCCAAGATACTTGACATCGACGAGGAGGGCATCTCTAGGCATGATTGTTTCTTCCGACGAGGTGGAGATTCGATTGCAGCCATCAAACTCGCCGCACGTCTTCGCGAGAGACGGATTCAGCTTAACGTTGAGGACGTCTTCAAACACTCCATCCTCGCCAACATGGCGGCGCTTCCTGTCCTCGTGCAAGGCATCAAACCCAGTACCGAACTCTCCCAAGCATCGCCACAGCCATCAGCTGTCCCGCCTCCTTTCTCGCTGTTGAAAGTTTCTCAATCAATCACCCCAACGATTCTCGAGGAAGTCGGTCTCTCAAGAGAGAAGATCGAAGACATCTATCCGGCAACACACATCCAAGCGGGCCTCATCGCACTTACGGCACAGCATAGTGGTGCGTATGTCGGTAGCTACACCTGGCCCATACGTCACGATATCTCTGTCGCACAACTCAAACAGGCATGGGAGAAGGTATGGCAGATGAACCCTGTTCTCCGGACTCGTGTTTTGCAGGTTCCAGAAGGGGCGTTTCAAGTTGTGACTGAAAGTGGTTGTGATATACCATGGACGATGGTCGACGATGTTGACGAATCAAGCTTATCAGTGGAAATTGCTGTTGATGGAAAAAGCCCTCTAGTTGGCTTGTATCTGAGCAAAGAAGCCTTTCGGCTGGACATTCACCACGCGCTCTTCGACGAATGGTCTTTGGATCTCCTTCTGGAGCAGGTTGAAAAGGCGTATGCTGGACAATCTCTGCCTTACCGACCCTTTTCACCGTTTGTGCAAAGCCTCCTTACTCAGGAGCAAAATGCCGCCGCTGAGGAGTTCTGGAGGGAGACTTTTGCTGGCCTGCGAACTGAACGCTTTCCTCCCGGCAGCAGCATCACGTCCTCCACCGCCGAGAAAGTCATTGTCGAACACACACTCTCTCTCGACCCGACCATGACGAGTGCCCACTCTAAATACACACTCTCCACGACTCTCCGCTTAGCGTGGGGTATCATACTCTCAAATCAGACGGAATCTCCGGATGTGGTCTTCGGCGCAACAGTCACGGGTCGGAATGCGGACAATTTCGAACTCACAGGACCCACGCTTGCTACGTTGCCTGTTCGTATCAAGGTTTCAGGAGACCAAACAATCCACGTGGCGCTGGAGGAAGCGCAAAAAGGCTTTGCCGATATGATAGCACATCAACAAACGGGCCTGTCGCGGATTCGCGCAGTGAGTGGCGAGGCGGCTAACGCGTGTGGATTTCAAAACCTCCTCGTCGTCCAGCAACAGACGGCAAAGATGGACAATCAACAATCCTCACCCAGCAGTATTTTCGAAACTTCGGCAAGCATAGGGGGCTCAAAGTCGCCTGACAATGCGAAGGCATTCGCAAGTTATCCGCTTGTCCTCACTTGCCGCCCCTCCCAGCACTCCATCGCCTTCACCGCCGCCGTGGATCCTACCCTGTTGGATACGGACACCACGCGCGGCATACTGAGGCAGATGGCGCATGTTGTGCAACAAATTCTGTCATCGACTTCCTCCTGTTCCTCCCCCGAGGCGCATGACTTGCGGATCAAAGACATCGACCTCATGCCCCGACAGGATGTGGAAAGGTTGCGCAAATGGAATAGCATTCTACCAGCGGGGGTCGAGACGCCCATCCACCACACCATCCGCAAGAAAGCCGGTTCGCAGCCGGAGAAGGTTGCGGTCCACTCTCATGGTTTAAATTTGAGCTATGAACAAGTAGAGCGCTACTCGAGCTTGTTCTCACAGCATTTGTACGCCGCGGGTGTGAAGAAGGGGGACTTTGTGCCGTTGTTACTGGAACGCTCTCCATGGGCGCCGGTCCTGATGCTGGCCGTCCTCAAACTCGGCGCAGCCTTTGCCCTACTTGATCTCTCACACCCTGTCCAGAGACTCCGCACGATGTGCACCGTGCTATCGGCCAGAAGAGTCGTGTGTCTCCCTCACCATCGAACGATGGTGGAGAGCGATCTGTTGCTGCCGGAAGTTATCTTCGATCCGGAGGTTATCAGAGATGTCTCCAAAAGCACCCGAGATACTCTCGCTGTACTGGCAGAGATTGACATGAATGCCCCAGCCTGCGTTGTCTTCTCGTCTGGCTCAACTGGTCTCCCAAAGGCCATCCAGCTCACGCACCGCGCGTTGTCCACTTCAGCGTATCACCTCTCCACCACCGGCCATCTCTCTCAATGCTCCCGTGTCTTCAACTTTTCCTCGTTTGCATTCGACCTCTCGATCGGCGAACTGCTGTTCTCACTCAGCGCGGGCGCGACTGTCTGTGTGCCAACCGAGGAAGAGAGACGAGCGAACCCGTCCAAAGCCGCTGGAGATTTGGGCGTGACGTGGGCTTTGCTGACGCCCTCCGTGATCGGCCTGCTTGACCCCGAAGAGGTGCCTACGCTGCAAGTTCTGGCGTCGGCGGGGGAGCAGCTTACGTCGCAGATTGTGGAGAGATGGGCAGGGAGGGTGAGGCTGTTCAACATGTATGCGCCGGCCGAGTGTACTGTCATCTCGCACATTTCGCGCATTTTACCAGGTGCAGATACACCGCCGGCGTGTATCGGTCGCAGTTCCGGCGCCGTATCGTGGGTGGCCAGCCAAACAGACCACCACAAGCTTGTGCCGATCGGGACCATTGGCGAACTGCTCGTCGAAGGCCCCATCGTGTCGTCAGGATACCTCGGAGACGCCGAGAAAACGGATGCTGTGTTCCTTTCTCCTTCGGACCCACCCTCTTGGCTGACCCAGATCCGTGGCGAGGCTCAGAGCGTCAAGATTGGCAGAGTGTACAAGACAGGTGATTTGGTGAGGCAAAGAGAAGATGGCACTTTGTTGTTCCTCGGACGTAAGGATGATCAAATCAAGCTACGCGGGCAGCGGCTAGAGGTTGAGGAAGTGGAACTCAGCATCACCTCACTGTGCCCGAGTGTCCGCAAAGCGGCGGTGGATTGTGTCAAAATCGCGGAGAAAGGAGGAGGGCAGAGAGCGTTTTTGGTCGCTTTTGTCACGCCGCACGAGTTTGAAGATTGGGGAGAAGTCGGAAAGGAGGGTGGACTGGAAGTGATCCAGGATCCCAACGACAACTTTTACAGCACCATCGAGAGTCTCTACACCTCTCTCCAGGATACCCTGCCCTCATACATGCTCCCCTCATATTTCCTTCCCTTTTTGAATATTCCCCTCAGCTTGTCCGGAAAAGTGAACCGCAAACTGCTACGGGAAGAATCGAAAAATCTCCTCAGCAGCCAGGATCACAGGGAAAAGTACCAACTTCGCACACGCACAGCACGCGAGCAAGCAGCAGACGGAGAGCAGGTTCCTCTTACGGAACATGAGACCCAAATCCTCCAAATAATCGCCCAGGTGTTGCATTTGGATGCACAACAAGTGCCCATCAACGGCAACTTCTTTGGCATAGGCGGTGATTCTATCTCGGCCATGCGTGTGGCTGCGCTCGCTCGACGCAACGGACTTCGGCTGGGCGTCGTCGAGATCTTCAAACACCAGATCCTATCACAAATCGCGGCTTCTTGCTGCCCAGAGTCAGACACAGACAGCACCACTCGAGACTCTTCGGAAAGCTCGTCGACCACCGACGCCACGTCTGAAGATTCTTCTGAAAGCTTGTCGACCACCGACAGCAACAGTGAGAAGGCCCTGGGATGTGAACTACCGCCTGGTCTACCACAGGAAGTGGCGCAGCAAGTGGAACTGGCTCTCCCCGCGACAGATTTCCAAACAATGACGCTGTACAACTTTTACTCGCGCTATCTGTGGATTTCGCTTCCGGACACCATCGATACTGAAAGGTTGCAGCAGGCGTGCCAGCTGTTGACGGAGAAGCATTCGATTCTGCGGACCGTGTTTTATACCACAACCACCACCACCGCCACTGGCTCCGTCATCCAGCTCGTCCTCCGCAGTCTCACGGCGGACCTGAAATATCACAAAGACATCGAGTCATTGGACCAGCACTTCACCAGCGATTCATTGTCCCACGGGCCTCCGGTCAACGGAGCCGAAGGATTCCAGGTGCAACTTCTCTCCCTCCGTGGCGGGCAGAAGAGATACCTGGCACTGAGACTCCCGCACGCCCAATTTGACGGCTTGTCCCTCAACGTCCTCATCGACGACCTGTCGGCCGCCTATGATGATAATACAGGCCATTCTCTAGCTCCCTGTGCGCAGTTCTCGGACCAAGTCAAGTGCGTGACAGAAACAAAAACGACACCTGAAGCGTACCAAGTTTGGAAAGACATCCTTGACGATGCGGAGATGACCAGATTGGATGGCCAGATTTTGCGCCGCGGAGATGGCGTGGCGAGAGCAGAAGAGGTTAGAGAGAGCGTTAGGGAAGAGCTGAGCGTCGTGACAGCCATGACCGAGACAGCGCCGTTGGTGACGCCAGCGGGTATCACGATGGCTACGTTGGTGAAGCTGGCCTGGGCTCTCACGCTCTCAAAGCTCTTCTTGCCGACACAACCCAATGAAAAGGGGCCGGAAGACGGAAAGAGTGTGGTCTTCGGTCAAGTCATTCACGGCCGCTCACTCTCGCTCCCCTACGAAGACAGGATCGTGGGGCCGTGTCTGAATATCATTCCCGTCCGGGTTCGTCTACCACCCACCACACCCAATCTGGACGATCCAGTCAGTACGCGGGTGCTTTTGGAGCAGATCCAATTGCAGCACATGGCCACGCTCCCGGTAGAAAACTTGTCCCTCTCGACCATTACGAAACACTGTACCCGCTGGGCACCGGGGACACAGTTTGGGAGTTTTGTGAGGTTTCAGAATTTTGAGGATGATGACGGCATGCGATGTTCTCTGAACGGAGAGAGCTGTGAGACTGGGTTGTGGAGTCTGCCCAATAAGCCCTCCAAGACGGCGAATGTATTGATTATGCCGAAGAAAGAAGGGAGTTTGCAAATTACGCTTACGGTAGGGAATATGGTGTTAGGTCAACGGGACGCGGATCATGTTGTGGGATGCTTCAGAGAGGTTCTAGAGAGTCTCGCAGGAGGCGAAAAGGTCATGTGAGAAAGTTTTAGTATTTCGGCTAGATTCACATTTGACAGTGGGATGGGTTGTTTTACATTGTTGTGATTGTTATGTCGTCGCTTATGAAAGGTTTGCCTATCAGACTTTAAGCGTGACTTTAGAAGAGCCTCATTATGGCGCCTAGTACGCCCACATCATTCCACACCCTACGTTCTCACCAATACAACCTTTTCTAACGGAAGGCAGCTGAGAAGTCTTTTTGTCGGTGTGTTGTCTTGTGTGTATCTAGCGAAATCTCTTGTACTGCGATCTGCGCCTTAATTTGCCTGTAACCCGAATACCTCTGAAGCTCAGTAATGCCGATCGGAACAGCCGGATTCCTCTCCGCTTTTAGGCAGAAAGGTGGGTGGATCCTTAAATCAGACAGGTGAATCAGGTATTAATTCAACACAGAAACCCTAACTTCAGAAATCCATCATCCAAGCACACAACTCTCCAGGAACAATCTTAACGATTTCTCAACAAACCAGCCAACATGGCGTTCCGCGTCGCCATCCTCGCAAATTTTAACCCGGACGAACCAGGTGGGAGCGAAATGTTATCCAGAATCACCACTCTCCTCCGCTGCTCCCGAACAGGTGCTACTGAGATCACTGTCCACGCCGCCATCCGAGGCGATGCCTTCCCGGATCCGTCCGAGTACGATCTAGTGATTCTGACAGGAGGACCATTCAATCTGTTGAAACACACCGTGGATAATGAGAGACCGGAGTGGGTGCGGCGAACACTTGGCTGGATCCAGGAGACTGTGAAAATTCACGAAGCAAGTGGGCTCAGTGAGCCAGGTAGTAAGAAGAAGGCCAAGTTACTGGGTATCTGCTGGGGTCATCAAGCCATTTCCTTGGCTCTCGGAGGGCGGTTGGGACAGGTGCCGCAGGAGAGAGGCGGGCAGTTAATCGGTGTTGAGACCGTCCCTCTCACTTCTCAAGGCGCTGCTTTCTTCCAAACGGAATCCTTTGTATGGACTTACCTACCCAATACCCCCCAATCTTCCTACAAACCAACAGAAAAACTAATTTGTGCCTCTATCTTTACTATAGGACATTCAAAAAAATCACGCCCTTGTTGTAACTCACCCCGGGTCGTATCTTACACCTATCGCTTCTGGCTCATCTTCTTCTCAAAACGAGGTTCTCTTCTCCCACAGCCCTCCTATCCTAACCTTCCAAGGCCACCCAGAGATGGATGCCGCTCTCGCAAGACTATTCGCCGGATTTGCGACGGGAGGCGCGTCGGACGGTGCAGGCTGGATCCCGTCGGAAGGGCTGAAAGGTATTCACGACGTACAGGATGGGGAGGCGATCTTGAAAAGGGTAGTGGCGTGGGCGGGCGAGTAGAGTAAATAAGCCAGGCCGAATTAGAGTCTGCTCGGGGTCATATTCATGGACGAACGTGTCGGACGTAGGGTCCACCTCTCTGCCCAGAAGCGGCAAGGCCTTACACGTCGATGGTGATAAGTAAGTAAGGTATAAATAGTGTACAGCCAACAAAGGCAGTCATGTATGACGTGGGATGTAAATACCTGCCCATCCAGAGTGAAAGCTCGTCAACCATGTTATTAGCACACCCGACCGGGGCTTGGAACCTCAGCTGGTATCCTTCGTCTTACAAATGACATTTTGAAAGGCGCTGATGGCATACACGATGTGCAACAATCATATCTCGATGGACGATGAGTGATTATTCCTCCTACTTTACACCGGAATCTAGGTTACCGGGGAAGCCGCAAAGGAGCACTGGCGGACTCAATGCAGAAGGTCACATTTGCGCAAATAAGCTAAGATAAATTCCACTGTGGCTGAAAGAAAATCTATGAACACACTAAACTCGACCTGCAATCTTAAGGCAAATACATGGATAGTACGAATAACACCACAGGCCTCAGAAGATGCGGAATAGTAGAGAGCGCTTTAACTGCAAAAGTCTGTGTGTGGCAGTAGTGCGCCGCTACTGGGGGAGCTAACACAGAGGCAGATATGGTAGTGATCGCGACGGTGAAGGCTCGGCGAATAAGATTGACTGCAACGAAGCTAAAGATTGGCGATAAGGAATCTACAACATGCGCTGCAGCTAATCTCATTTAGGGCATTGATGACTTACCTCCCAGCACCGATGGTCGCAAGCTTCCAAAAGGTTTGTTGTAGCTGCTACATGTAGCCTAAACGATCGTGCCCGACGAGCCCAGGGCGGAATGACGTGGGTGCATGATTTGTTGGACGCGACATGGAGCGAGGTACCTGTGGGGGTCTCGGCTGCCAATAATCTGGTTCCAAGGGCGTACTTTAGCGCAGAAATCTCGGGTGGCTTTCGTAATATTGTACTGACCCGCTCCTGTGTAATTGGGGTAAGCAGGCACCTGGCCCTGGTGTAGTCGAAACACGTATCCTTCCAACCGATCAAGGTTTCCCATCTGGTGTACCGTAGTTCCATGACGTTTTATTCTGGTTCTATGAGCAACCCAAAGGTTCAACACAGCAACAAGCAAGCTCAACAGCCCAAAAAAAATTGCGAAGGCGAGGCTGATGGTTTCTACTGATGAGGCAGACATCGGAGCAACTGACGAGGCGCTAGCAACAGGTTATTGGGCTGTGTGGTGTACGATAGGCACCGAAAAAGCTGGCCTCTCCATCATGTCTGTGGGTGCTGGGAATTTCACGCGATTTATTATAAGTCCGCAAGGTGCACTTCCCCGTGGATACACAATAGTCTGCCAGGAATAGTCTGCCAGGGCACCCAGCCAGGCATTCCTGGAGATGAGTTTTTGAAGAGCTTGGGCACCCAATCGTGGCTCCTTATTTCCGCCACCCGCATGGCGGTGTCATTCGACTGCAGCGACCTGGCCAATCGTTCAGCCCAGTGGCTTCATGTATTGCAACTATGGTTGCCTTGTTTATGTAGCAGATTTCGCATTGGATAGGTGCCATCTGAAAAATTGGCCTGTGTGGCCAAAATTGGATTGGATATGAAAATCAGCTGCCCTGCCCGGAGAGCGTCAGACCGGGAGTACTGATAGGCTCGTCAATTTGTTGACACCTTGAAGCTTCTTAGTGAGAGTTTTCTCTTCCTACATAGCAGAACACTAAAAGTCCGACTGAAAGGTTCTTCATAGTATATTTCTTGCATGAAAAGATATCAAACGCATCATAAGCCCCACCACTACTGAAGCTATCTAGAGGTGGCCTAGAAATAAACATGAGTAATATGGAACCACATAGAAGGAGAGCCTATCTCTCCTTCTTGGAATCACTCGGTGCAAAAACAATGAGAACAAGTTTCCGCTACACCGTGACGCAACTAAGTAGAACATACATAATTTGATGCTGTCCTAATACTTCATGACAACTCTCCAGACAAATTTAAGCCTGGCAAAGAGAGTCAGAGAGAGCAGACTGGTCGCAATCACCGCGCGCAGCAACATCCAAAGGAAATGTTTGACGCGGGAAATGAAACGTCCTTGTCTGAAGAAAACATGCCCCTGCTACGTATTGGGTGTACTTTTGGCTTGCGTCAGCTCGCATTCGATCAGACTCTCAACTCCATTGCCCACATCATACGTCTTCGTCACCGTCAACCCCGCTTTTTCAAGCAAAGCGTTCCACTCAAGACGCGTTCGCTCCTTACTGCTGACCAGCGTAAGCATCATGATATCCTGCCCTGTATTCTGCCAATCGGCACCAGTATCAGGGATACAATTCTCATTAATCAAAAGCTTGCTATACCCGGGCCTCATCGCTGCCGTAATTCGGGCAAGGATCTCTGCGCACTTAGCATCAGGCCAATCGTGGAGAACTGAGTGCATGTAATATGCTCGAGCTCCTGCTCAGGCGGGTTAGACAAATCAAAGATTGGGGCGCATCGACGTTGAAGATTGCATGGCACGCTTACCCCTGATTGGTTGTTCGATGAAGAAGTCATGACCCATCCTTTCGACTTTTGCATCTAAGTTGTCGATTTGATCGATGACGCTTGGCAAGTCCTGCAAGACAAGCCTACCAGGAGCCTTAGGGTACTTTTTCCGGAACTCGTCAATGTCGTGACCAAAGCTACCCCCGACATCGACGAGGAGAACTTCGTCTTCGGAGTGGTCGAAACCATCAAGAAGGCGCTCCTCAACGGGGTAGAATCCCTTATCCATCCAGCTTGGTCTGCCTTGTCTATACGCGCCCATGTGTTGTGCAAACTGCATATCGTACGGTGCATTGGCGGCAAAGTGGCTGAAGCAGTCGAGCTTTGTGTTATACCCGTACTGCAGAGGACTGTTGAAAACGTCATGGGGCTCGCGGTAGTTGGTCTTCTTGGCGAACTCGTGGAACTTTGCAAGAGCTTCCATACAGGCACCAGCACTGGACATAGGTTGGATCATTAGTAAATTGAGGACTCCATGAATGTTTTGGACTGCACTCACACGCAAGGATAACCAGCTCCCATACTTGTAATTGTCAATGCGTTGGAGAAGTTCGTTGGTTTGTACTCATCCGGCCCGGTTTCGGTGATGTACTGCATCGCTCCTAAATGCCGCATGATCCTACCTACTACGCATTAGCACCACGTCTCGAGTGAAGTATGCTCGTGAAGAGACAACACACCAAGTAGAGCTGGATCATGTCCGAGTCTACAAGCGAGGTCGGATACTCGTTGAGGTGCTTGCGTCTGAGCCATCAAGGTGAAAAGTCCCGAGTCGACGGCGTATGTGAGTGCAGTGAATGCAGCGGGCTATACCAGAATCACATGTTAGACATGTCTTAAAGGAATGAATAGGTCAAGGTATATCGCACCTGCGCCCAGCAATGCTTGATCATAGTCTCTCGCGGAGTTTCCAGGGCATGGACGAGTGATCGTGCGTTTGCCAACATCTTGAGACGAGCAGTGTCATTTCCAGAAGCCACAACCTCGGTCAGACCAGCAATATTCTTCACATGTTGATTGACGCTGGGAAGGTCACACGCGCTCAAAGCAACAGAGATGTCAACCTCCTTGGGTAGTTCTGGTATGGAGCCCATCTTGCGGGTGTGGAAGAAACCAAACACAACTTGAAATTCAAGGTACAAAGAAGACGACAAAGGGGGAAGAAGGAAGCAATGCCGACTACCGAATTCAGAATATGCAACGCGCAGATGAGCTGCTGGTGTAAGGACACTGGCCATAGACCTGTCTTTAATGAAACAGAGCCACATTGACAGCATGGGTAACCATCGTCCCAACTGTCTATTCCCCGGCGCAACCAGCGGCTTCCCCGGCCAATTCCTGGACCCGCCCATGATACCTTAAACCGATCCAACCCCTCTCCCTCCTATGGCATCTCATGATTTTTAGTCTCTGCTGTCGGCCAGACCCTTAAGGAGCTCGTCTCAAAAAGGCAGGTTGCCGGATATTAGTTGCCATCGGGAGGTGGCGGAGGAAGGTGATGGACCTTGTCGCGACCGTAGGCAGCTTGCGCCATGCTCAAGTTCCATGGAACTTTCTGATTCGGCGCTCTTGGTCTTGCTTCAACGCGTTTCCATGAGCTAACACTTGTGTTTTCATCCGTTCCACTCTGATTGTGGTTGAAGGAGGTTTGAGGGGCACCTTCCTATCTCCAGGGGCTACACAAAAACTTGACAAGGGGATTCCAACGTTCCTGCATAGAATGGGCTGATGTTGTTGTTGTTGGTTCAAGAGAAATCACAAGTAGTCCAGCCATTGGACGAGGACGCTTTCAAAGTGGAAACTGTCCAGGATCCCGGAACGACTTCCGGTGGAGCTTGGGGATCATGATCCCCGCGGTTGCGGCCGCAGGCCCGACCTGTCCGAGCATTGCGCGTTCTTGATGGGGAAATCTTCACGGTCGTGCATGGGTATTTGTCTGTTGGTTCGAGTCGTTCCACCTCCAGGTCATTAAATCTGCTCACCGGACATATCCACACTCAGGAGTGCTTCGGGGCTAATGTACGCTTCAGGTCGAAGGATGGGTTACCGGCGTCTGCTTGCTCTGCCACTCCTCCCTGATCGAGACTTATGAATATTTGGCCAGATTCTTTGCTGGACTGTTGCAGGTATCTTCCTCGTGGCCAGGGGAGTTGGCCGATAGCAGGCTTGCGTCGGAACGTGCACCTTGCTCGTAGGTGTGTCGGCATCGCACCAACAGCGGCGGAAAACTGGGTCTCTCGAGTCCTCGCGCGATGGTCCAAGTTCTTTTGCGGTAACATTATCGGAATTCGTGTAGAGGTGTTTGTGCGTCGCAGCAACCGCGAAGGAAACTTGCGAAAGTTTTCCCTCCCTCATCATGTGTCTCGTTTTCGTTTGTGATTGCGGTCGTGAACATGGCTAACACGTCACTAACAAGTCAGTCATCCGCCGAATCTAAAGGCACAAGCATAATCGCAACCATCTGTATCATTGTCGGCATCAGCACTCTTTTCGTCCTCGGTCGATTGTTTGTGAGAACCAAGATTCTTGGAAAAGCTCAACTGGATGACCACTTGACGGTCCTGTCACTGGTAGGAGTGCTGATTTACCTAGTAAGAAGCCTCAGACTGCTGACATCCGTTTTCCAGCTTCTCAGCTATGTCACAGTCGGACTCGAGATATGGGCCGTTCAAAGTGGCAACGGTCGCCACGTTGGTACGCTTTCCATTGAACAACAGTCCGCCGCTGTCTTGTCAACGATTTCCGGCTTCCCACCCAATGTTCTCGCATATACGGTGCCCAAATTCGCGGTGGTAGCGCTACTAGTCAGGATACTTAACCCGGGAAGGGTCCATCGCATCGTCTTGTGGTCACTGGCAACAATTTGTCTGGTGCTCGTAATGTTGTGCATCATCATACTATTTGCCCAATGCACACCATCGCGAGCGCAATGGGACTTTACGATAACGGATAAGAGCTGCTGGAGCCCCTGGGTGCTGATTGACGTTGCTATTTTGACTGGTGGTAAGTGATTACCTCTCGCAGACACTGAACTGCATGGAAAGATAACATATTTGTGTAGCATATTCGGCCGCACTTGATCTGTACTTAGCACTATACCCCGCCACTGTTCTGATGAGGCTCCAGATGAATATCAAAAAGAAGGTTATTCTTAGTGTTGCGCTGGGCATTGGATCAATGTGGGTATTCTCAACTCGAGCTGTTCATTGCTTCAAGACACTGACCTGTACATGGCAGTTCCTGCTTTATATCAATCTACAAGAGCACGCGGCTGCCATCTCTCGCCAGCAAAGACTTCACCTGTAAGCCAAACTCAAGTCGCAGACGACACGGTACTCACTAATCTTAATTAGACGATAGTGCGGACCTTGTGGTTTGGACAGTGTATGCCAAATGATGCATTGAACATTATGATGGCGAAGCTAATGTCCAGGCAGAGTAGAGGGTAACACTCTCATTATCGCTTCGTGCATTCCTGTCCTCGGGCCCCTCGTCGAGCTGGCCTTGGGTCGTCGCGTCCTAAGCTCGACCGACCGGAAATATCAGAAACAGAGCAACACAGGTGGCCTTCGATCGGGTGGAATTGAGATGGACGGCTCTAGACCCATGAACCGGAATGGTAATGTTGTCGGCAAGAACTCAACTGTCATTCAGTCAGGGCATGACCGAGATGACGCTAGTAGCCAGGAAAGTATTCTCGTTGGGACCGCTGAGTCGGCTCACAGACCACGCGGCATTATGAGGACGGACGATGTTACGATATCTTTCGACTCCCGAAGTGTAGCGGATGGGAGAAAGAAAGAAGGTGATGGGCCGAAATGGGATGCCTTCCAGTCACGAGACTAATCAACTGCTTGGGCAGATGCGGGCAACGGCGGCTTTGGCAGATTGGGCCCATACCGAACATTGTTTGCAGCAATCATATGACTTCGTTGCATCGTACCTTCTGTCTTGTCTTATATGGTGGCTAAAAAACAGCTGTCAAAGTACTCCTTGACTTGAGGTGGCAGCTCTCGGTAGTTTTCAAGCTTTCTGTCTACAATCAAGTCTTTCAATGTCGCCTTCTTGTAGTCTTCAACTTCCCATAGATCCGTTCCGAGCATCTGCGCCTGCTGGCCTGTGCCCCATATCTTGCGACAGTACCACGCCAGGGTGAACAGACTACCTGAAGCAAGCCCATCTTCAATCTCTCGGTTGATCTTCTCCAGGTTGTGGTTTGATACTTGAGGTGGGTTTCCGTTCCTCTCCTTCAGCGCCTTAGCAACGTCTTCTCCTGTTGGTGATAGTTCCGTCAAAGCTATGGCACGATTTTGAATTTGAGCAATTGGCGTCTTGGTGAAGATGGAGACGTATGCCGCCGCCACAAAGTCTCTTGTGCTGCACGTCAGAAGCTATTAGTCTCAAGTCATTTCACAACGGCACGGAGCAGCTCCAGACTTACCACAAGTAAACTTTAGTCTCAGCGCTGTTGGCGGAATTGATGAGTCGATTCCCTGATATGTCGACACCCATGCAACTAGAAGCAAAGGAAATCAGTACACGACTCAGTTGAACAGCCTATAGCACTCACAGGGTGTTCAGCGCAAACTCTGCAAAGTTTCCGACAAGGACAACCGTGATTGGGATGCCTGCGGCCTTTGCCGCCTTCTCAACGTCGTTCTTGTTTTTGTTGACTTCGATACGCATGCCCTGCTCATCGTAGCGGGCGGCCAGTTTCGATGGCGAGAACAGCTGAACATTGGTCTTGGGAATGGCCTTCACGAAGCCCTGCTGGTCCTGAATCCCCTCATGACCAACAAGTGAGCTAAGGAGAACGTTTGTCAGTGTTGTCAAGTGTGCCGGCTGTGTCACGAATCTTACATGACGATGTCTATGTCTTTGAGGGCGCTTACAAGACGTTCCTCATCGTTGACATCTACCTCAACCTTCTCGACATCATCCGGAAGGCTGGACACATCTGAGCCAGGACGGGTCAGTACCCTGACTGGCGCGCCGGAGGCGATCAAAGCCTTCACGATTCGAGAGCTTGCCCAGCCACGATGGCCATAAACAGCGATTCGGTTGAAAGATGGCATGGTCAGCTGAGATGTGGCTTCGGGCGCAATATGGACACGGAACATGAGATGAGGGAAAGATCCTTTGGTTTATGTAGCCCGTGGCTAAAACGGTGACTAAGACATGCATGCAGCCTTCTTCCACTTTGCATCGGATGTCCGGGACCAAAATATTTGATGGCTTACGAAGAAATTCATCGGACTCAAGATGTTAATGCAATCATCGACTGGGTCACTAGCCACTTTTCATCTTGGTTCCCGGGTAGTCGCTCACCGCCCCACATCCACAGCCAAATGCCAACGTCGAGTGGCTTGCGGATCGCATGTTTTGGGGCAGTAATTGATCTTGCTGTACAATCGTGGTGGAGATTTGTTCCTGGTGAGCAGTTTGTGCGTTGAATTCTAGCCCCGATGATAAATCGATGTTAACCGACCAGTGATTGCGGTAATGTTTTGCTTCCGAAACGATACCCACACAATGCTTCAGAAGTCGGGTGCCCATGGATTGGCGCTGGAAGAGCGCCTTAGGGCGTAACGAGCCAGTCCATCTGGAACTTAATGGAGCGCACAGTGTCTGTTGGGGTCTTTAGCCTGTTCTCGTACCACGCAACGTCAGTCCTCAGCGATAACTCCGAAGATTTGTTCACTGCCGTAAAACTGACCGAGCACCGAAGCCCGGATCCTCGCCGGTACACGGCCCCACACTTCGTTCAATCCCCGGGCACACGTTTCGGCCCCGGCGCTTATAGGCTCCCGGGTCCCATGAAAAATAGACCTAATTCCTGCAACTGGTCGGATGACAAAAACTGGGCCACGGGACGTTGAGGCTGATGGCTCTGAGGCGCAGACGAAGTAAGTGAGTTTACCCGATACTTGAGATACCTAGCATAGGAAGTAATGGTTAGGCCTCATTGCTTGGCATTTCATTACCACATGATTCACTTTTTGTCCCTCGAAAAGACTGCTTCAGATGTTGCTGTCTGAATCCAAGCTGCTCTCAGAGTTCGAAGTAAGCGATGTTCGTGACGATTCCAGCACTACAACTACGTAGTGGCTTATCTCGATGGGGAGGAATCAACCTCGTATTTACAAGGCTGGCAAGCTCGACTTTATCGCTCATATGCCCCACCCACCCGAGAAGAATTTCAGGTACTGCAAAGGCCCGGTTTTAAATGCGTCTACTCGAAATCCACTGTAAATCAGGCTGCGCAGTCAGCGTTACGTGCCATCACGCCGATCAACGGCTCATGTCAGCCTGCGCCGCACCGCAATCTCCTTGCTGTAACCCACTACTGCATTCGTACTCCGGGGCCAAAAACAACTCACCAGAACTTGTTCTGGGCTACCACGGTCTTCCAACACGATGCGGTCCGAAGTCGCGCGACAAATTCTTGGCATTTTACGGCTGAAGATAACGGACGCCAGCCGCTGTCGCGTGTGAAACAAACAGCTGCGTGTTTTAGACAGGGATAGAAGTCTCGTTCGAATCTTCTCAAGCGAAAAGGCCACAGCCTTATGAACAGGCGCTACCGGACCTTGCCCTCTCACCCGAAAATTTGGAAAAAGCAGGCACGCGGTCATTGTTTCGAGATAAACAATCTTCACAAGGGCACGGAAAGGCAAGAGATGCAATTTTTCGGGGCTTGTTTATCGCATCACATGGTCTGCTAATGATCCTTCGGCCCCCAACAAAGTTTGACGAGGGCGGGGGTTGGGTCCCAGTGGAACCCAGCCTGGTCTCGACGCCATTTGTCTGAACAACCTCAGCTTGATCGAACCCGCCGGTTTGAGTAGCACGTTCTAGCAAACTCTCTGGCTAACTCCCTGTCTTGAACCACGTGGGAGGAGTGCTGGGTACATGAGCCGCGTCTAGAAGGACAGAGGCAAAGGTCTTGTACAACACACGTTTGCAGTTCGACTCCCTGAATAACTCATAGAAAGCGTTACTAATTGAGAAAAAACAGTTTAGAATCTGGCAGTGATTGCTCTTTGCGTCCCATTGTCACGGTTCATGACGTCCTGGATTAAAGCTTATCGACTACGGGTGAAGTCGCACGTGGATGATTATTCGCAGAGGCCTGATCCTGCAACTGCACCGCAGAGATGCAGGAAACAGTGGACCGGTAGGATGCATCACCATCCACTACCCGGCCCTCCAAAGGCCGAAGGCTGAGAGTACACTAGCCTACATGTGGTAGCCAACCCGGACTCGCATTCCCGCATGCCGCCGTAGCCAGCCTGATTTTCCATCATGGGAGCAGAATTTAACATACAAAACCCCCCTTCACAAGAGCCTCTTTCTTGTGCCGAAGAAACCTGCAGACTTATACCCAATGCGTTGCTGCCAAGATGGCCTCGCATTCTGATGCCGTGGAACTCAATCAGCGATACACCCGTTTCGGGAATGCTACGCCGTCTGATGGGGAATTTAGTCCAAGCATCATCTCTTATGACCCGATAGAGCCTGCCCCGGTACGTCGAAGGCCGCTTCCACCTGGTGCCAGAACCACGCTTGAGGAGCCGCTCTTGCTCGAGCAATCCCCGGATCCTCGCACCAGCATCGACGTTCATTTTGACAACTCTCAACATCGTTTCTCAGACTCAACACTAAAAGACGACTACATAACTTCGGTCCATCCGTACCACAGCCCCGGCCTAGACAGTGTTGGGAAGCAAATCGCGTACGATCCCAACCTCAAGCCAAAACCAATCACCCGCACAAACCTCTCGCGCTATCTCAATGGATGGCTTGTCCATATCCCGGCGCTAGCCTCCACCGCAGTCATCATATGGATCAGCTGGGAAGACTGGTACTGGTTTCCCATGGAAGGGCCCTGGCCTAACATAGGATTCACTGCCGATGTCATCAACAATATACTCCAGCTGCCCGCTAAGCTTCACGAGCTTCTCATCGTTGCTTCATTCTCCTCCATCGCGATAGCAATGCTCCGTCGCCGACTGGTTGGTGGCGGCGTGAGTTTGGGGTTCCTTACCGGTGGTTATAGAGTTGGCGACATTCTCTACCTCGCCTCAAAACCCTTCCGCCACTCTCAAGACCCCAAGAACCCCATCTCTTGGGAGTTTATCATTGCCCTTTTTCTTATCTTTGCCACTCTCATGTCCACAGTCGTTGGACCTGCATCGGCCGTCCTTCTTGTTCCGACCCCGGGATGGTTTCCGTTGGCTCATTCCCTGGCGTTCAGCAACCTTTCCGACCGTTCGCTGCCGGTATTTTACGATTCGACCCCGGAAAGAGTGTGGCCGCACATATTCAATGCAACACCGGATATATCAGAATGCAAGACTATAGATGGATTGTACGAAGCATGGTGTCCGGCTGGCGGCTATTCGGAAATATGGAACTGGGCCGAAAGCTACGGGGCGACCGATTTGAAGAACAACCTCACGTTCCAATTTCCCACGACAGACGTGCGGCGACATTTGGTACACGTCGAAGCCGATGGCAAATACAAAACTGTCCTGTCAACCACCACGTCCAACTTTTTCATGATGGGACTCGGTCTCATTCAGAAGTACATTGATGGCTACAATGTTGGACTTGTACACAGTAGCTCTCGTTACGAACTTACGCCCCGGCTGGTCAACTACACGCACCCCAACGATCGAGAATTGGACAGCCCAATCTACCAGCCCATGGTGCAGTCTAAATGCAGGGTTTACAACAAACAATATTTCACTGAGCCGGGTCAAAGAATGGCATATCCAACGGAGGCCATGAAATGTTTTGGCGACAGAGACTGCGAGAAAGTTCGGGACACTCCACCGACTTTCAAAGAGAAGTTTCTATTCACCAAAACCAAGGAGAATGACACGATCTCCACTCAGTACACTATAAAGGGTGGGAAAGTACGCTCCGTTGTTCTCATTGCCGGACAAGTTCCAAATACAGATGATCACACAAAGGACATAGCCTACACCTGCAGTCTTCTAGCCACTTGGATCCCCTCGAACTTTTCCTTGGACCCCGCAGTCAGCGATGTTCTATACTCTAGCCTGAGTAATGCAAAGACACTGCGGTCGGTTTATAACCAGACATCGGTTGAAGGGGCCCGCGTCATCAGGTTCAACCGCACCTGGCTTCCGTACCTAAATCCTTCGTACGAGATGACCACTGAAGATGGCATCAGCTTTAATACCTCAGCCGTGCTCAGAATCATCGACCTCATCAGCGGCTTGGGTTCCAAGGCTAGCAGTTCCAGGAAGTGGCCCATATATGATAGAGAGACGGAAGACGCGGAGCTGTTCCTCTCGAAGGTCTTCGGTGTCTACCTCACTGAGGCTTTAGCACGCACGGGAATGGCTAGGCCCATGATGATGATACGAGAGGGCGACGACGAAAAGATGCAAGGTATCAATTTGAATGCACAGTACACTAACTCCGACGGAATGTTCGACGTCGAGCTGCTCCACTCAAATCAAACTCAATGGAACTTTGGCAGGGGTGTTGAAGTGAGGAACTACACTCTAACCGACTTGTACGACAGGATTCTCCCCGGTCTTCTGAATTTCGACTTCGACGTCAGGAGATACGGGTACGGAACGGGCCATCAGCGGAAGACCGTTACCTTCGCACGGGTCATGATGTACATCTACCTAGCAACGGTTGTGCTCTACGCCCTTACAGTCGGTTATGCACATGCTGTCGAGCTGACCGGTAGGGGAAGGAGGCTACGAGTACTCAGTGTAGTGCCGTGGGCGGACCTACAGGACCTCATCGTTCTCGCGCTAAAGACGCCTCCTCCGAGAGATGCCGACCTTGCGGACGCTGGCGCGGGCGTCAGCTCCCCGAGTGTGTGGAAGAAGACGGTGAAGGCTCGAGCAGATGAGCAACATAATGTGCAGCTCGTGCTAAACGACGAGCCGGGGATGGAAAGGTTGGATGTCACTGGGAAAGAGAAGTACTTTTAGTGGTTCCCGCTGTTTCGAGATTTCGTAATTTACCTCACTTCAACTCTGTCTTGTTGTTCGCTCAATTAATTTGTCACTATGAAGCAACCATGTGCATCAAAGAAATTAATAATAGATAAACTACACAACTAGTCACCTTCTTCACAGAAACTGTAAATATGACTCCAGGCGGCATCAACATCACATCTGATGGCCATATTCTTTTGGTACAGTCAGCATGGGCCTGGTTCGTAGCTTGAAAAGGTAGATAGTTACGGGAATGCCTGGGCATTTCTACCTCTGGTTTGCTTTTGTCTACGTTTTCCTGCACAGCATTGGATTTTGTAAATGTGATTGATCTGAATGCGCGCGCGGACATGGTCCCTGAATCACTCTGCCGGGTAGATAGACCACGCTCTCTAGGTATGAGGCCGTGGAACGGTGAACGCACGGAAGTAGAGTAGAGGTCTGGATAAGTACCACTTCGACTCATCATGAGAGATGCAGCTCGGAAGTAAATCTGCTCACATCACCCTTGCTACTGGATTATTGCAGAGAAACAAGAGTCTGAGCCGATCATCGGCTTTGTAACGTCACTGCATCGGCCCAGTTTCACACACTGCCCAAGGGTTACCGCTTTTGAAACGCTCAATCATTCCCCTGCCTGAGACTTAGTCACCTAACTTAACCTCACCGAGCCCTCACCGCGACCATTTAAGGAAACCTGCCCCAAACCCGACGGCTCAATTCCGTCTCCCTGCAGGACTGCATGTAGGGATGCCGATCGTAGGCGTGCCTGCACAGTCTTCGCACTCGCACCTCAGCGGCTCGCCTCGCGAAGCGACGGATCCCGCGCGCCACAGGAACAGACGACATGACATCAGAAAGCAACCGAATTGTCGGAAGTCCGTTCTCGTGCCAAGGGACAGGGCAGCGATCGAGTCACGTATGCGACCCTGAGGTTTCTGAAGCTCGATCTGACAGGTGATCTCGGACCGAGAGCCCTGGCTTAAAAGGTGTATGCATCCGCGAATCTGGGGAACCGTTGGCCCACGATCAACCTAAATCTCATCTCGATTCACCATGAAAGAACCTACGCGCAAGCTGAGATACAACGTTGCCACCTCGGTCGATGGCTTCATTGCGCCCCCCGATGGGTCTACGGACTGGATTGTGATGGACTCGAACATCGACTTCGACGCGCTGTACTCGCAATTCGACGCGTTCCTGATGGGACGCAAGACCTACGAGTGCATGTTCGCCATGGGCGAGCAGAACCCTTTGCGAAAACAACCAAAAGAAAACCTCATCGTCTTCAGTCGCACCCTGAAAGCGGAAGATCACCCCGCCGTGACGGTTGTGTCGAAGGATGTCATCGGGCACGTGGCGGAATTGAAGAACGGCGAGGGCCGGGACATTTGGCTGATGGGCGGGGGCGAGCTAGCGGGCTTGTGCCTGAAGGCCGGAATGCTAGACGCGGTGGAGGCGGCGATCATGCCGGTCATGTTGGGGAAGGGAACACGCATGCTTGAGGAGGCATCGCTGATGCCCCACGGCGGATTCAAGTTGGAGATGGTGGAGAGCAGACATCTGGACGCGAGCGGGATCGTTATGTGCAAGTACAATGTTAGCAGAGGGATGGCCTGCTCACTTGGAGAAGCGTTGACGTTTTGCTGATCCACGGATGGGCACGCTGAGCAGAAGCAGAGGCAGGGATTACAGTGGACTGAGGAATACCCCAAAAGTTGCATCTTCAACCTTACGAATACCTAAAGAATGAACAAATTGACAATGCCGCCTTGATCGCCATTGAAGTTGAAAATAATGAGAATGATCGATGACTTGCATGTTCCTCACTCGACATGGCCAATCCCGTGACATTAAGATGGTCCCAGCACGTCAAATAGGACGGATCTGCGATCTGTGCCGCGCGATCATGCCACGATTTATAATCGAGACTACCAAGGGACAATTCGAAGCCCGATTGTGCCCAGACTTTGTCAGACTGAACCCTATCGGACAGACTGCGGGTTTGAAGGATTCATTCGCTTCTAATGTTCGTGGAGGACAGGCATGGCAGCAGGCTTAAGTCCGTCGCGGGCGATCTTCTTAGCTCCGCTAAAACCCCTCGTTAGGTACTTTGGTAGTATGATCGCACACAGCATCATTTGGCGTCATATTAATAGGCATCTTTCACGTCGTTTGCAACTTCACAATCATTCACTTGACACCAACAAATCTCATCATGTCTCCCAACAGCAGTCAACAGCCAGTTCTCATCATCGGTGGCACCGGTAAGGTTGGCCGACAAATCACCAAGCTCCTGGCCAACACCGATACCCCCACCTACCAGTCCTCCCGGAGCGGTGCATCCACCACGGAGCCGGGTGCCGAAAA
Source organism: Colletotrichum sp. SAR11_239 (assembly GCA_025328985.1). NCBI lineage: Eukaryota > Fungi > Ascomycota > Sordariomycetes > Glomerellales > Glomerellaceae > Colletotrichum > Colletotrichum sp. SAR11_239. The sequence goes on from JAKMWZ010000001.1 coordinate 251,315, forward strand.
TGTCAAGCCGATCGCCTTCGACTGGGCCGACGAGAAGACATGGGCTGCGGCCTTGAAGTCCGGCGCAACAAGCGTCTTCCTCGTAGCTCCACCCGTGCTTGACATGTTGCCGCCGATGCAGTCCTTCATTGACCAGGCACGGCTGAAGGGAAATGCGAAACGCTTCATTCTACTGAGTGGCAGTCCGATGGAGGCGGATATCAATGGCCCCGCGATGAGTCGGCCGCATGCGTACCTGAAGGAGCTTGGTGACAGGGGTGAGGTGGAATGGGCCGCGCTGCGACCGACATGGTTCCAACGTGAGTACAAGTCAACTGAAAAGATGAGATGGGTGCTAATGAAATGGCAGAGAACTTTGCTGAACAGCTCAATCACATCAATTCCATCAAGGACGAAAGCACTGTTTACTCCGCCACGGCAGATGGAAAGATTCCGTGGATCGCGACCGAGGATATTGCTGCGTGCGCATTCCAGCTGCTTCTCCAAGATGACGCACCCAACGACGAATATCTCCTGCTGGGGTCAGAGCTACTAAGCTACGATGACGTATGTGTTCGACAGGCTCATCAACAGAGGTCATTGATGTCTAACTTTGGTGTTCAGATTGCCGAAATCCTAACCGAAGTGCTCGGTCGCAAAATCATACACAAGAACCTCTCACGAAAGGGGCTCGAGGATCGATACATAAACTACGGCCTGCCGCAGGACTATGCGGAGATGATGGGTGCCATGGACACGAACATCAAGAATGGGAGCGAGAACCGGACGAACAGCGTCGTTCTAGCGCTGACCGGCAAGCAGCCGAGGAAGTTCCGCGACGTAGCCAAGGAGCTGAGGAATGTTTGGGCGACGGAATCGTGAACCGCTATGTAATTGGCGGGGTTGGCTGTGCCTGAAATGAAGCGTCCTAGAGATCTGCAAACGCTCGCAAGGTGGAATGCCCCTTTCGCAGACAAAGATGCCTATTGTCTCGGAGATAATGCCACATGGAATTTTGACCCAGCTAGAAAACAGGGTTGGGAAATTAAAAAAGGTTTTTGTTTTCAGTCAGCGACAGCCAGTGTCCGTTTCCAGCCGAAATATTCGCACATGCTTGTGCGGGGGACCCGCGCTAGGTTGAAACAAGTCATGAGATCACAGGTGCTAGTCCCTAGATGTGTAATTCTGCAGGGCGAATGGACCTCTTTCTTCACGCTCAATATTGCTCTAGAAGTTTCATCCTCAGTTTGGCCATGAAATAAATCCTCAAACACGAATATCGTCAAAATGGAATCCTCGTTCGTAGACATTGAGGATGACCGGCCAACAACCCCTGGGACCGGACCGGAGTCCGGCGGGGAGAGGCCGAATCCACTCACGTACCCGAAAAGCACCAAGCCATTCAGTCAGGACCTGTTCGAGAGCCCAACAACAGAGTATCGCGGGTGCCCATTATGGTCATGGAACGGGACGTTGGAAAAAAAGAGGCTGCTGCGCCAAATCGACTACCTCGAAGAAATGGGCATGGGTGGATTTCACATGCATGTACGGACCGGACTTGACACCGCTTACATGGGCCCGGAGTTTATGGATCGGGTGCGGGACTGCGTCGACCACGCCGAGAGCAAAGGCATGCTCGCCTGCTTGTGAGACGCATGTGACCCAATGACGATGGGTGGGATTGCTGACTCTGGTTTAGATACGACGATGACCGATGGCCGTCCGGGGTTGCTGGGGGCAAGGTGATTGAACAGTACCCTGAACACAAGACTAAGCACATCTTGTTCACGCTTCATCCTTATGGGACGGTCGACTTAGGAGGGTTTGTTACCTGAGAAGTGGTGATGAAAGCTGGCTGACCTTCTCTAGCGAATGCTCTCCAAGTTCGGCAAAACCATGCCGAAGTGAGGAGGGATACCTCCTCGCGAAATTCTCAGTTACTCTGGATGAAAATGGACGACTCATATCAAGCCGCAAGCTGGATGATGATGAGGACGCCGATCCTGGGGGTAGGGTATGGTACGCCTACGTCGAGCACAATCCGCCGTCACCTTGGTTCAACGGCCAGACGTACATCGACACGATGAGCACTGAAGCCATGGGCCGCTTTATTGAGAGCACTCATGAGGTGTACAAGACTGCGGTTGGAGACAGGTTCGGCTCGACTGTGCCGTGCATCTTCACGGACGAGCCCCAGGTTGCCATCAAGAGTCAACTATCCAGCCCTGACGGTCTCGAAGATGTCTTCATGCCATGGACGCAGGACCTGCCCGATAGTTTCAGGGATGCGTTTGGCAGCGACGCCGACCTGATCAGCGGGATTCCAGAGCTTTTCTGGGACCTTCCAGGAGACACACCAAGTTTGACACGCTACCGCTTCCATGACCACGTAAGTGAGCGCTTCGTCACCTCGTTCCTTGACTTTCTCAGCACCTGGTGCAAGCAGAACAATATTCTTTTGAATGGTCATATGATGGAAGAGCCGACACTCCGACTACAAACAACCGCCCACGGCGAGGCCATGCGATGCTACCGGAATCAGTCACTGCCCGGGATGGACCTGCTCAGCGACGGGGTAGAGTACAACACCGCAAAACAATGCACCAGCGTCGCGCGCCAAAACGGGATACGCGGGGCTATGAGCGAGATCTACGGCTGCACGCACTGGTACTTCAGCTTTGAGGGGCACAAGGGTTGCGGAGACTGGCAGGCCGCGCTCGGCATCACGTTCCGAGTACAGCACTTGAGCTGGTACAGCATGGCCGGCGAGGCGAAGCGGGACTTCCCTGCGAGTATCAACTATCAGAGCCCGTGGTACAAGGAGTACAAGTATATCGAAGACCATTTTGCCAGAGTCGGCGTAGCCATGACCCGCGGGCGCGCCGTGACGCGAGTGGCCGTTATTCACCCCATCGAAAGCGCTTGGCTTTGTTTCGGACCGAACAACAGTGGCGATGACGAACTCGGGCGACGGGATCAATACTTCGTCGAGTTGACGAACTGGCTGCTTCAAGGGCTGGTCGACTTTGACTTCATCGCCGAGAGTCTTTTGCCCAGCCAAATTGGAGACGATGTCGCTGCGCCGCTGAAGGTTGGCCATTGCAGTTACGATGTGGTCATTTTACCTCAGCTGAGAACCATTCGCTCAACTACGCTCAGAATTGTCAAGAGGTTCGCTGCTGCTGGGGGCAAGGTCATTATCGCTGGTAATGGGCCAAGCCTAGTTGACGCCCAGGCCGTATCCCCGGATTTGAGCCTGGACATTGAGCCCTGTACGAAGTTGGCATGGGATCAGGCTGAAATATTGAACAACCTCTCCGAGAACCGGGATGTGGCCGTTGAATTGAAGGATGGAAAGCCGGCACAAACTCTGCTTTATCAGATGCGTGAAGATGGCGAAGAAAGATTTGTCTTCATCTGCAATACGGACCGTAGCAAGCCCCACGATACCACGGTCAAGATCAAAGGCGACTGGGAAGTTGAAGTCTTGGACACATTCAAGGGCTCAACACATCAGCATAAGGCACAAAATGACGGAGGCTGGACAGTCTTCGAGCACAGGTTTGAAGGATGTTCCAGCCTATTGCTCCGCCTATCTGCAGTGCCAGCTGAAAAGCTCTCCTTCGTCGATATTGCCGGCGCTGTGACTTTGTCACCACCGAGGGCGGAGTCAGTCGAGCTAAAGCTTGAGGAAGTCGTACTGTCCGAGCCGAACGTCTTGCTATTGGACTACGCCTGCTACAGAATTGACGACGAGCCATGGGAAGACTCAAATCGCCAAGAGATTCTCAAGATTGACAACGAGATCCGATCTCGGCTACGACTGCCGGCAAAGGGCATGGCATGGAAGCAACCATGGAGTATCCCCCCATCAAAACGCTTGCCAAGGGTCTACGTTGACCTCCGCTTCGAGTTCGAATCAGAGCTCATTATCAAAACACCTACCTACTTGGCGATGGAGAACCCCGAAAACGCCAGAATCACAATCAATGGCCACAAGCTGCCCGTGTACGACACAAAGTTGTCTTGGTGGGTCGACGAGGACATCAAAACTGTGCCGGTGCCGAAGAGAACTATTCGTAAGGGGAAGAATGACATTGAGCTGAGCATGCCGTTTGGTGTGTTGACGAATCTTGAGAGAATTTACCTGCTGGGCAGCTTCAGCATAGATTTCAAGGACAACAGGCCGGTTGTGCGAGAACGCCGACAGAGTTTAGGCTGGGGAGACGTTGTTACGCAAGGGCACCCGTTCTACGCAGGCAACGTGACTTACAACTGCAGCTTCTCGCTCAACAAGACATCGAATGTCACTCTTTCGATTCCACATTTCGCCACGCCTGTTGTCAAGGTTCAGTGGGGCAAGGAGCAAAGCGACCACATTGCACTTCAGCCCAGGACACTGAGCCTGGGGGAACTAGAAAGCGGAAAGCACCATATGACCATCACAGCCTTCGGGTGTCGGTACACCGCTTTTGGTCACATTCACTTGGCCGATGGAATCGCGGGGTGCTTTCCCGATCAATGGCGAAGTAAGTAATTCTACACAACAAAATGCATTCGTATTCTTGCTGACAAACACAAAGCTGGTGGTGCAGCTTGGAGTGACGAGTACAGGTTGAAGCCCACAGGAGTTTTGGAGAAGCCGTCTCTGCGAGTTGAGCCAAAGGCCGATGCCGGAGAGGACTGGGTTGTACTGACCGAATAGCATGGGGGGAAAAGAACATTAGCTAGTGTACTGTTCAACGGAAAATTCACTTTAATCTAATGATACTTGTCAGACTAAAGAAATTTCACTGTCTCTTCGCACTTGTTACGCTGGTCCTAAACGTGAGATCTTGTGGTATGGACTTGTTGGCTGTGGACGGCTTTATCTAGACACTGACGACAACATGAAGGGGACGTGTATCGTTTACCGAGGAAGATGTCTGATCTGTCCAGCCACAACGGAACATTTCGTAGAACACGCCTTTCCATTTCCTGCAGCATCCTCAATTACCAAACATATCATTGCCCTTGAGAGCAGAGGATATATCTCTGAATGATTCACCCCTGAAGGGCTCAGACAGTTGCCTGATCCACGGCCCCATTCACTCCACAACCCCCTAGGCAATCAATCTGTTGCAAAACAATATGATTAGCCCAATATATGGTGAAAGTTAAGATCAACACCGGAGAAGGGGGTTCGATATTACCTTCACAGTATCCTGCTTCAACACCAGTGGTCAGTGTGGTTCGGCCAAACAGTCTTTGGATAGCTTACCCGCCTGTATGAATCAACAGTCCCAGTGGAAGACTCCAACGGCGCTGTAAACGCTACACCAACAAGGGTAGCAAAAATGAGGGCAATGTAGCGCATAGTGAATGTTCTGATGGGGTCGTGAGACTGATTGGTCTGAGTGGTGCGGTGATAATGTTCTGGATGGCATGTGAAGCTTGGTGACAGTTTGTGAGAAGATGGAGACATTTTATACGCAATTCATCAGGCCAGTCAGACAGTCACTTCTCATTTGACCGGGGTCCTCTCATACTGTGGATTCTCAACGAAAGCACGTCGCAGACACGAGCGAGCCCTGTTGACAAGGTACATGAATAAGTGCCGTTCGGCTGGCCGAGGTCTGCCTACGGAGCCTGGTCTCCTCCTGGCCAGCTATCATGGTCCTTTAACCGAAAACGATGCATGAGCACGAATACTATCTCCGGAAATAGGCATGTTCCGTCGTCCCCGGTTTCTCAAGCTGTGCCCGCGGCAAGGCCACCACTGGCTCACTTATGGATCTGATAGTGTGGGTTCAGAACACCAGACTCATTTGCCTCGTTGCGCTCCACCGGACGAACTTGGAATCGCCCAAGCGTTTGAATTGGTCTCGCAAGCTAGAGCAGCGGGCAACAACATCAAGTGCAATCATCACCGCATCCAAGAGCAAAGGCTGTGCACATCATCCGCTGGAAGCAAGCAGAGTCATGTTCATCTAGACTCATGTTCAACTAGATCACACGTATGATGACACTGGGAAACGCTCGTCGAAGGGATAGTTTAGGAGGGGAGTTAAAGACTATTACCGGAATGCAGCCTATTGGTAAGCGTGTCTGATTTAATAATTTAATAATAACAAAGCCGGTCAACAATTTCTACTCTCGAAATACTGAAGCGGTCTAATTTGTAGAGACAAGCTTGGAATAGTTAAGAAACGAACCTGGCGGGAAATGTTCTCATGTGGTACACAGTTGGTTGATGCTGCATATTCACTTTCCTTTTGATTTCAAGAAAGTGAGTCCAGAGTGAACCACTCCAAATCAAATAATGGACACCAGAAAGCAAACAAAAAAGAGCCTTGAAGCCAACTCGAAGTCGGACACCTGGACCAACGGCAACCTTTGACTACCTAAGTAAGGAAGTAAGATTTTCTATTTTGACGGTGGTGACTTAGGAAGGCACTTCCTTCCCATATGTCAATCGCAGCTTCCCGAAATCGAGACAGCCAAAGCCAGACAGGCAAGTGCCTTCCCACGAAAATCTTTTCTCTTGCCGGGCAGGTAAAGATTCTTTTGTATTTCCTTTTCCCCTCTCCCATTGGACTCGACGAAAATTTCTTCTCTCAAATCGTCGGCCTCGCAACCTTCGCACGCAAAAGTCCGCTTGCGACAACTCACTCCTCCACAACTTCACCCTTCCATCAGCATATTGACGAAGGCCAACTGACCGCAAATATTTGCGACAATCGTGCGCGTCTCCAAGTCACCGTCCGCATCGCGAACAGAATCGCCGTCACGCCTGAGCAGGTTCGCACAACCCTCTCACCCCACCGCCGATTCTTCCTCCTCTCTCACACCCACATTCTCCTTACCAACGTCAACACGCCATCATGATGATCTCTACTTGCGGCACGTGCGGTCGCATATTCCCTGGTGGCGACCAAGAGCTTCAAGATCACATCGCAGCGACGGGACACCAAAGCACCTTCTACCCGTGCTTTTCTTGCGACTACCGTTTCGCAAGCCAATACTATGCTAAGCAGCATATGGATGCTGAGGACCATTGGATTCCCACATCGCCTCCTTTGGCGTGCAGCAAATGCACCTCGCGTTTCTCGAATGAGGAGGATGCCGAGAAGCACGAGCACAAGATACACTTGAGATGCCGACCCTGCAATGTCAGCTTCCCCACTTCCCAGGAACTGAGTATGGTAAGATGCTTCCCATTGATATTGATATTACGACAAATTACTAATCGTTGCAGCATCTTCGCGGCCGAATGCACAAGGACTTTTCGATGTCCTGCCTCTTCTGCAATCGCTCGAAGCTGTCCGCCGGTGGTTTGATCAGCCACCTCGAGAGTGGAAGCTGCCCCGACTCAAAGCTTGACAGCGACACTCTGTACGAAGCTGTGCTTCGACGCGATCCCAACGGAGTTCTTTCCAAGCAGCTTCAAGACTGGACTGGCACCCCTCGATTCGAAGTGACTGCGGATACTTGGAACTCGAAGGCGCAGGCTTATGAATGCCGCATCTGCCATCGCTTATTCAAGCAGCTACCTGATCTGCAATTCCACGTCAATTCTGCCGCTCATACGAAGAAGATCTATCACTGTCCAAACCCGCGCTGCCGTAAGGATTTTAACCACCTGGGTAGCACGATCCATCATCTCGAATTGGAGACTTGCCAATTCATGTCATTCGAAGCGGTGCAGAAGAACGTGGAGGAGGCACTCAAACCCTACCACATGTTTCAAGACTGAGGCTCCACAGTTTGAAATCGTTTCTGCGTGGAGGCATTCTGCCTTGGCGGAGGATTGAAGGGCGATGGGCATAAAGAGAAGATCTCCGGTCTGGACAAATGATGGAAATGGCAAGACATAGGCGTTTATGCTATGGGATTTCTTCTTTCGTTTGCGTCCTCATAAGACGCCATTTGGGCAAGGATAGCAACGAAATGAATTCAGGTTGACTGATCGCAAATCTTGGTAACAGCATGTTTGCACAATCCCCCAAATTTCTGGACGAACTATCGGAAGGCTTCGCAACTCGACCACCCAATGCTCCAGCCTGTCATTCTTGGCAAACCATGGCGTTCACTCATATCGAAGCAGAAAGATTACCGTCTGGCTCGATGAGGTTGCATCAATCCAGGAAGCGGACTCACACATTCCGAAGAGTAGGCCAATTCAGTGCGGAGATCCTGGTCATCACCACGGAGCTGTTGCGATTGGTGCCCTTTTTGGGAATCTGCCTGAATTGGAGACCCCATCGAACACACGCCACACCACTTCCGAGATACTCTAATCGGTAGCGTGCCGAGACCGTTTAGATGACAGCTGTTGGAGATTGATGGTAAAATATGCATAAATATGCTCCGTCCCCCTGGAGGTGAACTTTGGCAACCTTCCCATGGAAGGTGCCCTCCAGTTGACCCTGACCCATAACCCCTCACATTGCAGGACTTGCGATCCGAAAGATACCGACCATGGCCGTCGGCAACAACGAAGACGTCGAAACACCCCCCGCCACAGATCCGACGATCAGTACCGTTGACTTTAATCTCCAAATTGGTGTCGAGGAGATCCTCGTCGACGTTGACCCAGATGTCTCCCTCGAGTTCCTCCAGAAGGCCGAGGCACATGCTGGCAAGCCGCCGCCGACAAGAGCACCCAAGGAAGCTCTTCTGCGCATGCACAACCGCTATGTCGAGCAACAACGGAAGACCAGTGAAGGAAAGGCCCCGCGGATGGTGAAGAAAGTGGTCCTGGCCCTGGCCTATCCGCCGTCATGCAAGCCGATTAAGAATTTGTCCCCTGTCAGTTAGCCTGTTTTCGTACAAGCCATGCGAAGTACTGATTTCATCGCAGATCAGACTAGATGAGCTTCTTGTAGAAACTCATCACGAAGACAAATACCTGGTCGTCAAAGCGATCTTTCCGCCTTACCAAGGTGCTGGGACGATCACCGTGGTCGAAGACGAGCATGGAAATGTTGACAAGCTGGCGTTGTACAACCAGAGCACCTCCAACATCCTTCAGTCCATCCCAGAAGGAACCATCGTTCTTATCAAAGAACCCTACTACAAATTCAGCGGGGAAAATGATTATATGCTTTGCGTCGATCACCCATCAGACATCATCAGGCTCCAGCAAGGCCGAGATGAATCCCTGATACCAACTCCATGGAGAGAGTCACATGAGACCCGCGAGGCGGTGGACTGGGGAGCTGCAGGTGACAGAGCCTTCATATCCAAGGAACTTCCGTTAGCGGCTGAAAAGTGTGTGTCGTCAGATCTGCTCGCCATCTTCCCAGTTGGCTAACACTTTCACAGCTATACAAAGGCTCTCGAAGTGGCAGGTGACGCCGACCACTCCTTCCGAAGCAGCATTTCCTTGAAACGTGCTAGCATAAATCTCACTCTCAAACGCTTCGATGACGCATTCTCAGACGCTCTTGCCGCGATTGGAGGTTCCTCGGACTGGAAAGCTTACTTCCTTGCAGCAAGAGCTTCATACGAACTTACCGACTTCCAAACAAGCAAGCAATACTTGGAGTCCGCTCTTGCCCTCAAACCACCGACGTCCAACGTGGAGAAGGAATACGAACGATGTCTTGCACGACTAGAAGAGGAGAAGGGCGTCTACAACTTTCCCGACATGGCCAAAGACGTCACTCCAAAGAATATCCACATCGACCGCGCAAGCTTCCTTTCGAGGACCGAGATTAGAGACTCGCCACACCATGGGCGTGGTCTGTTTGCGACGGAAGACATCAAGGCGGGCGAGCTCGTCTTTGCAGAGAAGGCCACCAGCGTACCGAACGAGTTCAACCCAGAGCACAACTCTGCTGCGGCATATGCCCAACTCATCGAGCTCTGCGCAGACAATCCCACCATGCATAAGAAAGTGCTTGACCTCTATGGAGGAACATACAAGCGTTCCGGACTGGAAGGGACCGAAGTTGACGGCAAGCCTATCATCGACGTCTTCCTTCTCGAGTCAATTCGGAGAAAGAACTGCTTCAGCGGTGCACACGTCTCTGCACAGGCCGCAAACGGGGAGTGGAACATGTGGAAGAACGGCATGTCGCGCGGACTTTGGGTGTACTCAGCTTATGCCAACCACTCTTGCCTTCCAAACTGCAACAGGTCTTTCGTCGGAGACATGCTAGTGGTCAGAGCTACCGTGGACATCCCGAAGGGCACGGAGATCACGCACATCTACCTCCCGCCTAAAGCCGCGTTTCTTCTCCGTGTGCCGCAGTTCCGGAGGACGTGGGGCTTCCAGTGCAGCTGCGGTCTTTGTGACGGCGAGGCCAAGTCGCCATTGGAGCAACACAAGAAGCGTGTCTCGGCGCTTGCTGAACTGCAACGCACGATCAAGAAGAAGAACCCGGTGAAGTTCCAACCGGACGCGACGATTCGACAGATTGAGAGGATGGCTGGCAAGCTCGCCGCTCTTCACGAACCCGAAGTCTACGACGAGTTGAAGTTGCCGAGATTGATGCTCGTCTGGCCGACGATGTGGCTTGTCGAGGCGTTGCATACGAGGAAGCAGTGGGCCAAGGTCATCAAATGGGGCAGCGAGGTCTTTCGCAACTTTGGGTTCGTTGAGCCGGTCCGCGGGGAGAGGTTGTGGATGTACAAGAACACGCAGGCCGTGACCACCTTTGAGGTCATCAAGGCCTTGAAGTTGACTGCGGACGCTTACGCTGCTACTGGTCAAGAGGACTTGGCGAGAGACTGCAGGGATGCGGCTAGAACCGGGTTGGTCTGTATGGTGGGTTGGGTGACGGACGAGAGTTTTGAGGCGTTTAGATAACCTTTGGACATCTGGGGACGGAGTCCGATGGAAGACATGGCAATCAATACATTGGAGAATTTTTATCTGTTGAAAACTTTGTACGCTGCGTTATTTTGTTACCATGTGCGTTGGTGGCCGAGAGATATGGCGAAGCCTTGGCAAACAGCGTTCGTCTTGGCACCGGCCGTTGAGCATGAATCAGGGACTAGCCTTATCGCTGCAAAGAAACGTTTCTTGGCGATTTGGCTTGTTTTTTGAGAGGATTTCGGATGAACCCCAATTTCATACGATTCCGTGGCCATGGCCTCGGCAGAAACCTACAACGTCGTCTTTAATGAATAACGAAATCCATGGACCTCGTCCACCAACATGGTGTTCGATACTTCCAATCAATTGAAAGAAAGTCGTTACTTTATTGTTACGTATACTTTAGGCGTCATCAATCGAGTTTACGTGCCTTTGCATGGTCTACCTGCATTGCATTCATGCTTGGAGATGGAATAGGGCGAAAATGATCACATCCCCGGTTCCTCCGAGCATCTTTCCTCACCTTTCCTCCGGCCTAAGCCTCCCACTACCAACAACCAAGATCAAACTATCCTATCATTCCCAGCAAACTCGGCAACTGGTCGCGTGCTTATCGAAGCCTGGTGAGGGGGGAAATCACCAACGGAGCGGGGTACGCAGCAATGAAGCTGCAAGCCAAGAACGATCCTGCGCTTGCAATGCCTGTCTTCCCCCACCTCATGACAGGTCGGTCAGTGGCTTTCGGACGACGCCGATCCTCATTCTTCGCGATAAGTTGAGTTCACTGGTCACAACATGGGTCCATTCGAGGAGTATTCCCCGGTTTCCGCCCCGGGAGTTGGGGGAATGCTTGCGCGGCACCTTGAACGACCTTCTATGTCGAGTTAGCCACGCCTCATAAAGCCACCGACGAAGAGGAGGTTGGGGAATTGGCATCGTGACATGCGGATATGTATATGACCGCAACCCCTCCTCGTGGCACGCTCAATGGCAGTCATCCCAAGCCCTCCCCTCCTCGGTGGACCATCCCATCGTCACCTCACCCGCGATGTCCGCCCTCGCCTTGGTCCTCTTGGCATCCGCCCCCGCGGCCCTCGCCCAAACCTTCCAACGTCTCGGCGCCTGCCCCGACCTCGGCTGCGTCTTCCCACCAGACCAGGCCAACTTCCTCCCCGGCCAGAACTTTGACATCCGCGTCGAGGTCCACGCGCCCGTCAACGGCACCGAGGCCTTCAACGACGGCGTCCCGGACACGGAGTTCGCGCTCACGATCGCGAGCAACAGCAAGCCCGACGGCGTGCCGGTGACGGAGTTCTTCGCGCTCGACGAGCCGCAGCTGGAGACGTGGACGTTCTCGTGGTACGAGGACCTATTTGCCCAGGACGCGGGGGAAAAGTCCGTTGTGAATGTCGCGTCCAAGGCGTACCGTCACTTGTCGCTGTATGAGCCGGGTAATTACACGGTCGAGCTGAGCTACTACAATGGCACGAAGAAGACTCTTGCAGAGTGGTTTGTGCGGCCGCTTGCCGAGGAGAAGAAGGCTAAGAATGTGATTTTGTTCATTGGAGATGGCATGACGACGAACATGATCACGGCGGCGAGACTGCTGGGTCACAAGAGTGTGAACGGGAAGTACCAGTCGAGGATGCAGATGGACGAGTTCCCGATTCTCGGTCACCAGATGGTGAGTTGCATCAAGCGAGTGTGATTTGAAGGTCAAGGCTGACGTTTGGGTAGACTCACTCGGTCGACAGCTTCGTCACGGACAGCGCGAACTCAGCCTCGGCGCTGTACTCCGGCCACAAGGGAACATCAGACTCTATGGGGTAAGACAGCTCTGTTGGCGATATTTGTGCCTTGGTAGCTAACATGCCTAGTGTGTACTCTGACTCATCCGACGATGACTTTGACGACCCCAAGGTTGAGACCATTGTGGAAATGGTGACAAGAGTCTGGGTAAGAAAACTACAAAAAGCAAGGCTGAAATATCTCTGACCATCCGATAGGGATCCGCATGGGGTGCAGTGACAACCGCCGCGCTTGATGACGCAACCCCGGCTGCTCTCACTGGCCACAGCCGATCCCGCTCCAACGCCGGATCTCTCATCGACCAAGCCCTCAACGGCATGACGAACTATTCCTGGAGCACCCATCCCGGACCAGACGTCTACTTTGGCGGCGGTGCCTCCACCTTCCTCCCAGGATCCACCTCATACCTAGGCAAGGATTACTACGAAGAGTTCCGTAACCAAGGGTACTCGGTCAGCTGGAACGCAACCTCGCTCAAGGAAGCGCCAATCGATACCCCTGCCTTGGGCGTGTTTTCCCTCTCCCACTTGCCTGTGTGGCTTGACAGAAACATCTTGACCGATAACATTGCTGAACTGGAGACCCACCCCTCCGGAGACGGCTCCGCGCCGCTCGACCTCCCTGGGTTGAAGGACATGACTCTCAAGGCGCTCGACATCCTGCTCGAGCGAAGCAACGACACCGGCTTCTTCCTCATGTCTGAAGGTGCGTCGATTGATAAGCAGATGCACGCTCTCGACTATGACAGGGCCCTCGGTGATCTCCTCGAGTTCGACGACACGATCCGTGCGACCGTGAAGAAGCTCAAGGAGGTTGGCGAGCTGGAAGAGACCCTCATCGTCGTCACCGCAGACCACGGCCATGGTTTCGACGTCTTCGGTGTCGCAGACACAAAGTATCTTGCCGCTCAAGACACTGATCGCAAGAAGCGTGACGCGATCGGCATTTATGAGCGTTCCGGTCTGTCTCACTACACTGTTGAACGACCTGATGGCATCGAGTATGGCACCGGTCCTAACTTCCCCTTGAACTGGAGTCCCCGGTATGCTATTGCACCCGGTTTCGGAGCCAGTCCCGATCGGAGGGAGAACTACCAGCTGCACGAGTCGCCTCGTAAGGTGGTCGTCAGCGGAGATGACGGATATGTGGCTAACCCGGAGGATGGTGAGGGTGGCTTCTTCGTGCAGGGAACGTTGCCGGTATCTTCGTCGTCGGGCGTCCACTCGATTACGGATGTGCCGCTTTTCGCGATGGGTCCCTGCCAGCAGACATTTGCGGGTGTGTATGACAACACGGATGTCTTCTTCAAGATTGCTTCTTGCCTTGGTCTTGGGCAGTCATCGGCTACTCCCAAAAGACGCTAATTGCGTCGAGGGAGAAGAGCGACGAGGGGATTTCGTGGAGATAGAATCAGACTAGGTCTGCCTCCCGGTGACGGTTATCCAAAATCATCTTGCAGCAATCCACATTTTCCGTTCCAAACTGTAACCGCTGGGCGTCCTTCGCGACCCAAACCTCTTCCATGTCTTGTTGAACCCGTGCCAGGGACGGCAGCCGTCTGCTTTCGTACATTTCTTTTATTCTTCCGAGAACGAGCTGCCGGTTCTGAGGATCAACCGACTCGCATCCCGCGGTCCAGAGAGGCCAGGCGTGTGCAGAGCAGAATGAGGATGTAACTGGGACCTTGAGTAGATGATGGATGCATTGCTCTGCGTGAAAGGGCTTGGGGGGCTCCGTGCCATCGTCCCAGACTCGGTAGAGATAGACAATGGCCGCATGCCTGTATGCCTGGATTGTGTTCTCGATGTCCTGATCCCCGTCTGTGGACGAGTCCATGGACAGCAAGTTCTTCCTGATGTTGAAGCCTCGTCGCTGGTGTGCTTCACCCGACTGTCCCTGCATCTTGCTGATTGTGCCAACGATAGAGAGAAGTGATGTGAGCTTCTCTAGGCTGTGCAAGCCCTCCAGGGGAGCCACGTTGGTCATGCTCAAGAGCGGCTTCGCTGTGCGAGAGATTGATGACATGACGTCATGGTAAAAGCAAAGGCTTAGAAGAAACTGAGCGCTAGAGCTGGTCCAGTTTCCAGGTCCTCCCGAGTGCATAATCACCGCTTTCGCACCAGCGAGGTGATCGATCTGGCTGTCCGTGTTGAAGAGTCGGTCTGAGATCTGGAGCATCATGATGGTGGCGAGGGATAGCTCCGGGTTCTCTGTCTGGATTGACTCTCGAAGTGATGATACCGCCATGAGCATGTGTCTCGATGCCATTGTTCGTAGATTCTCGTCTTTTCGGAGTACTGCAAGATGTCCTGCAGCTATAGAGGAGATGGAGAACAGGAGGGCCGGCGAGCGCAGCATCATGGGCGTCAAGTGAATGAGAAATGGGTTCTGTCTGCCGGAGGCCATAGAGACTACGCTCGCTAGAGATGAGTTCCAGTGGTGGAGTAAGAATCGATTCGTTGAGGAGATGTCCGATGGAATGTACGATGGATTTTGAATGAGGCTTGTTTCTGTTGTTGATGCTGCAGTTGTTGATGACCAAGCAAAACCTGGTCCTGGCATCCCGGTCTTTTCAGGAGATGTTGGCGTACAGGCGTCTTTCTTAGATGATGTAGACCCTTTCGATTTGGGACTTCGTCGCTTCGTGACCTTGGAGGGAATCGTTGATACATCGGCAGCCTTCCATCTCACCCTGAGGCCGTACCCCTTACAGACCTTGCCGAGCCGGACGCACCGGCCACAGTTCGGCTTTGCCTCATCGCACTTGTAGCCATCGTCCCTGCACTTCAGTCAGTCTGAGAGCTCAGAAGGTGATGAGGGTTAATTACCGGCAGGTCAAACAACCTGTTCGACTTCGCGTATGTTGCGGCATTGTGGACTTGTGTTGTGAGTTGCGATGGATCGAGGGGCGAAACAGACGATTCTTCACCAAGGGGTGGGGTAAAAACCCACTTTCGGGGAACCGGGATAAACTCCGAACCTGTGTTACGGTGGCGCACCCATCATCCGTCGACTCGGCCACTCAAAATTGACGATGCAGATTTTCTTTGTTCTCAATCATTCACAACTTTAGGAAACGAACAATTCTTTTCAAATTTGTCCATCGATCATTGGACGTCCAAAATGCCATGTGGTTCATCTCTCAGTCACTAGTGAGTGGTACCTCCACGACATTCTCCGGTGGCTCTTGTGGATCGCGGGCCGGGTGACGTTACTTCTAATTGGTATTTGGCAATAAGACAGCATTGACTAAACCTCCGCTGGAGACTTGGGAATACTTCGTTGGCTGAGAATTTGCTGTTCCCTGTCGATGATTTTCGAAGAAGTTCAAAAGATAAGTCCGCCGTAGTAGTACGCTGTTTGGCCGGCAGCCCTACCTTGTAGGCCGAAATGAGTACCTACCGAGTTGCTTGTAAACATTTTGGGGTACGCGAGATCTAAAAGTTCATATCTCATCGTATGAAGAGCGCCCATACAACGAATCTTGCCTGCCTGTTATCAATGTTGCATTGCGTGCTCATCAAAGTGTATTTATCTGACATTTTCTTTGTTTCGGGCGAACCATGGCCCCCAATTCAACCGGATTTATCACAATTTCTATCTTCTTTCGACCTTCTTCAGCAAAACGCAATCATTACCCTTTTGGGTTAATTCCTATCACATCGGAGCTTCCAAGCATCTGACAATGTCACGCGCAGTCCGCCCAGCTTTGGAGACCGTTGGTTGGCTGACGTGATTTCTAAATTGAGCCCTGGGGTCCGGACCCAACTCCGCTCTCAGCCTACGCATGCAACCCAACCTGTAGCCCTATAAGGTCTCATGCCAGTGGCGCAGCTTATGAAAAGGGTTGGTCAAGCTAGGATGAAGTCGTTTAGGCCACCAAACTCATCACTTCTTTCGCCCGACAGTATGCTCTTTGCCTGGCTGAGACTCAACACCCCCAAGCAACTGAATCCACAACATGGGGGCCTTTGAAAAATGTCAACCTTGGGGGGAAGGAGCTCTGATGGACAGGTTTTGAGGATGAGGCTGAGGCTGAGGGCGACAGACACCATTTTGACTTTAGTGAACGCTAAGAACTATTTGCGGTGTGGGACAATGGAAGAATCTCGATACCAGCTTAAAAACTATAAAAGCACTTCAGCCAGGCTTCTTCAATCTCAATATTGCTCGCCATCATCGCATCGAACTCGAACATTTTGTAACTACTTCAAGCCCCAACATGTTTCTTTTAACTTCAGGCCGGTTGCTGGCCATCTTTGCTGCCTTGACCACGGCGATGGAGACCAAGTTAAACGTCACCGCCATTGGCACGTACAGCAACGCCTCGCGATTCGAATGCTGGGAGTTGGACGAGCCTTTCCGCTCTTCAACCCAGTCTGGACTCGTTGATACCAGAACAACAGTTCTCGGAGATGTCTCAAAGATGTCGTACAATATCGTCCCGGCCGGTTTCGACAGTGGTTTCCACCCTGCGCCCACAAACCAGTACGTTTCCCCGGTCAATAAAGGCAATCTGATACGCTAACACAGCTTAGGTGGGTAGTTTTGGTTGGAGGCCTTGGTGTCATCACGTTACCAGACAACAGCTCCACTACATTGACCACGAAGGGTGGAGAGTTTGGCTTGTTGTTCGCCACTGATACCGCGGACCTCACCGAAGAAGGGCATGGCTCCATTTTCCCTGGCGCAACGGAAAGCATTGTTCTTCAGATCCCGACCAAGGACAACAAGATTCCAAAGCATCGCGTGTTGTACGATGACAAGCCATGCGCAGCGGGCGAGGTTGCGGGGCTGCGAGCGTGGGCAGTTGGCGCTTAATCTGAGAGGACTGGGGTTGAAATGACTGTAGGAAAGTGCGTTAGTTTGAGCATTCCTTCAACTGTTTCACGTCAAACTGGTATAGGACGGCGTCAGGACATCTGTTTCATGGTTTAATATGCATACTGAAAAGAGGATATTGATAGAGGCCACCCACTTTTCCTATGGGTTTATACCGAATACTACTATAACTGTCGTCACCGTTACCTCTAATTCATAGTATTAATGTGACTGTAATTATCTACACCATCATTATCACCATTATTGTCATTATCGAATGAAGAGGTTAAGTGCGCAGAAATATAGCCGCGCAGCCACCAAAAGGTTAGGCTAAGCCTATGAACACTTGCATAAGGCTATTCGCAAGATCTTGTTTCGTTCTCAGTGCAGCAATCAGTCGCTGTCGAGATTTGTGATAGAGTCGTATCTCAGAGCTCTTCTCTCCGGGCGTCCACCTTGTATTCCGTCGTAAATGGGGCTGTTGACCCAAAGTCCTCCACTCGTCCCAACAGTACCTCTAGTGCTCGAAACGAGATAAATGGTGCATCACGACCAACGAAGTGGCCAGACATCGGGGTCTCGAAATACGTGAGACCTCTCTCTGAATGCCATACCCCAAGCTCACCACTACCACCAAAAGCTTCCATATCTGGTTGAAGCGGTATGTTCAGTGTATTCTCAGGTCGCACTTGGAACCCCTGTATCCCGCCCCATGTCATGTTCTGGATACCAAGCAAGGTGCCAGTGCTCTGCAAGATGAAGTCTTGCAATCCGTGCCCGATGATTACGTTTTTGGTTCTCTCGATAATGCCTGGGATAACGGGCAAACTTCCAGGACCTGGGTTGTTGGAGTTGTCGATGTCATCTACAAATACGGGCTCTTTGCTGCAAAATCGCCACTCCTTGTCAACAGGAGCATTGATGGCGGCTTTGACGTCTTCTCGGTCAAAGTAAACCGGACCAGCTGACGGATGACGGAGCCTGTTGTCGGTAAAGCCGATGGGGTCGTACGCAAGCGGGCAGGTCTGAAGGACATTGTAGAGACTGAAGCAGGGATTCGCAACCCTCTCTGCTTCGGCGACAAATGACAGGATGTCACACTCTGGAATGTACTCATTATCTGGGTCCCAAGCTCTCGGGACGTCGACTGGCTGAGTTCCTGACGGTGGGAAAGTCAGATATTTGTCCACATACTCGCTGTAGCCACATCTTTGATCGATTTCATTGACTTTCGCCCTTGCTGTGTCGTTCAGCGTGAAGACAGGACCCCAGTATTCGAGACTCTTAGTCACTCCAAATTGCTGACCAATACTCCGTTGCGATATCGAAGGATCAAAGATCATCATGCCCTTGACGTTGAAATAATCCGTATCCTCTGCATCAAGCATGGCACTCGAGATGTAAGGAGAGAACAGGCCGCTATAGGAAGACCCAGTAACAAAGACTTTGTAGCCATGCAAGTCGAACATGTCAACAAAGGCTTTCCAGAATCCCATGAACTGTCTTGCGACATCTCTTTCGTCAGTAGCCGTTATCGGACCCTGAGAGAAGCCTGTTCCCACGGGTTGTTCAATCCACACAACATTGCTCAGGCGGTGCCAGCTCCAGGGGTTTTGCACAGGCCCGAAGGTTCCAGGCTTCCACGATATGGGGCCATTTTCTTGAAGAAGTTCACCTATGGACGAGCAACCAGGCTGCATCTTGATTAGCTTTTCGTCTTCAATACCACCAATATGCATGGAAACCGAAAGAAGACTTACACCACCAGTGAGCCAAATGACGATCTCTTTTTCAGCCGGTGGCTCTCTAGAGGGGAAGAACCAGAAGTATAGCTCTTGCAAGGCATCCTTGGCCACGGAAGAGTTCACTGGAAGCAGGCCCGCATAAGACTCCCCAGCATCAAAGTGGACGTTTGGGAGGGTCTTTCCGTCAACAGTAAACTCTGGTCGTGTTAGAGTCGTTTTCATTTGGACTATCATTTGGTTGTTGCCTTACTTTTGGTCTTCTCGGTCAAAAACCTGTGTTGTTCTGGCTGCGTTTGATCACCCTCAAATGACGATTCGACGGAAGATTCTCGTGTCCAGTCTAAACCTGGGTTTTGGACTTTTAACGCGGGTTCATTGAACACCCCAGCGACTTGTGTAGCGCAGAGCGGAAGTAGAGATAGCCAATGCATCGTTTTTCGGATGGTCCGACAACCTTGAGGATTGAAACATTTCTTCCATCTCGCGTGATATCTGCTTTTTGCTTTGCCAAGCTCGCTTGTGTTGGCGAAGGCGACGCGTTGAGGTCTCACTCGGCTAACCGCTTTCGCTCTCGCCAAGATTTCGAATAGGTAGGCAGTAATGTGAATAGCGTCATTGTGCAACGAAAGCCGACGCGTGTCGGCGCCCTTCGCGCGGGGTCATCGGCAGGGAAAAACGGACCCTCGGAAACCCTAGCCAGCCGGGCGATTCTGAGATTGGATGTCGCATTCGTGCCAAGGTGTTTGGTCGCCAACAGCGAATCCGAGCCTTGGCAGCTAATTACCAGCAATTCAACAGCTCTTTGGTGAATCTGCGTTTCCGTAAGGTTAGCTCCGGCTAGTTCCAAGGGTCGCCTATCTCGTCACACGTGGAATCGAAATTGACTTTACAAAAGAAACATCCAGTTCAACGGCATTGAATCTCCAATGGGCCGTCCCTCCACTGAGCTCCTTCCACTGAGCTACCTACACGAGTTGACACGCCATATTAATCGAGGCCGCACTTTTGCCCAGGGCCAGTCCGGCCGTCGCGCGCGCGGGCTTATTAAGGAAGCTGATCCCTGTTGCGCCCGGGCACGCGGTGACAAGAACAGACAGGGATATCCGAACTCCGCGAGGTCTCCGCGAGAGCTCAACACGGATCCGAAGCGCCCCGAGAGCGCAAGCGACTCGGGCACGGTCGTTTCGCGGAGATATCTCGTGCGATTGCCTTACTCGTGAACAGTAGCGATAACTTAGATTCTATCACTCGATGATTGATCCCATCATCCTCCCACCTATGTTTATGCCGCGGTCCTGGCCGACCTTTTTCGTCTATCGTCTCCCGCCGTTGCCTTTATCGTCCAAAAAAGTCGTTGCAGACTCTAAATGTTCGGCATGTGGGAAATTCTCAGCTGACGGGCTGTTCACAGAAGCCTATTCTACAATTAGACCTTTGTGGTGCTAGGAGAGGTCAGATTTCAGATGGAAGCCGTCGATCCGGAAAACTCACTAACGGCCTGAGGAAGCTGGGCATCGTGGGATTTCTGTTGGGTTCGATTATTATTTCTCCGACAAACTCATTGGTACTAGCGCAGGGGAAACGCCTTACAGCTGGGGTCTTTGGGTTTACCCCTGACTACGACAGTGAGGATCGCTGTCCCTTGGGCCTGACTGACTCTGGGCATTGCTTGTCTGGCTTATGGTTGACAGAAACCCCACTGGCGGGCGAGACGCAGCGCGACTGGATACTTCACATTCGAGACACCTCGCGACTGCGACCCTGCCCCTTATGCAGACTTCGGACGGAAATTCAAGGCGGAGAAGTCCAGTCAAAAAGTGGCATGTTGCTGCACACCATCTCAACCTATCGCCTAACCGTCATAGGCGCGGATCCCCACAAGCTTGAGGTTAATCCTCTAGCTCAGCGCCCTGATCTTGAGGCAATCGCTTCCTGCGGTCTCGCTTGTCTTCCAATGCGGGATGCCGTTGAACGAGAAGCACTCAAAGTGTGTTTGCAAATCACTCAAAATGCGTTTGAACTACAGTTGCGGGAAGATAGTTTCTGCCCGGCTTGTGATCATAGCTTCTGCAGGTATGACAGGTAGTAAAAGCAATTGTTTCTCGATCGCGTTTCTGTCATGATCCTCCGGGATGGCTCATTCCGCAGGGCAGTTTTTTTTCAGTCTCCACAGCATGGCTTAGCTGATTCAAGATGCTGTTATCTGGGGCTATATAGCATGCAATATCTGAGATAACGCGCTTGTCGTATCTGGCGATAAGTCATGCAGCCTACCATCGGCGATTCTTGTGGAACGCGACCTCCATTGCACCGTTGCACGTCTCGGGATCGGCCTTTTGCCAAGAGCGCGCCGAGAGGAGTGTTCGCCCATCATATTGGGTATGAAAATCCCAGCAAGGGTTTCAAGATTGAAGACACAAGAGCCTTGATTTGCATGAGAAGATGAATGTGGTGTCGTGTCGTGTGGTACTGGTCAAAACACGGGCTGGCTTATTACCATGAGCGTTTCCGGGATGAGGCTCGTGGTTGGGGCTGACACTCATAACATCTTTCTTAGTTGGTATGATCACCTCGCCTATTCTACAATGCAGTGTGCACATGACAGATTCTTAGAATCGAAGGTGGTGGGCTCGATTGCATGCAAGCGTGGTGGCGCACATGGACATCCGTTGGCGACGGAGTAGTGTTAATCTCCGCGAAGATGGTGGCGCTCAGTCTGATCAGTGAGAGCCAAACATCTGGGACAGCCAGAGGGAGAGTTTCTGTAGATCCGAGGAAACATTTTTCAGCGGGTGAGCGAACGCCTCCCGCAGCTTCCACAACGTGGGAAGGGATCGGAGGGAAGGGTGACCGAGATCCAGGCCGCTCATGTGCAGCCCTATTAAACTGCCAAGGAAATTATATGACACTCTGTTAAGAGTCTGTTAAGAGGCCGGGCCTCAGCCAGCTGCTGGCCTGGTTGACCATTGGGGCCAGATTACCAGACACTCAATTTCGCTACAGGCCATATGAAACTGCGCTTTCCTTCAATTCGGAGAAGAAGGGAGAGACCCGGACAGGCAAACAAGCAATTAAGTTGTCAACTTGCAGGTTTTGAGGACGGGTGTTTGAACTGCCATCCGTTCCTTTTGGCTTAGATTGGGCCACCTTTGGCCTGTTGGAGGCTGCTTGTAGTAGCATCACCCAAGGACGGGAGATGACTAACCAAAGGCTTAGCCTATTGTAGCGACGGCGCTGTCATTAAGCTTCTCGGAGAAAGTACTCTTTTCAGCATTGATGGGTGTGGGCAGCGGAAACATCCTTCAGACGAGTCATGGATGTAGCCATGTTGGCAGTCGGCAAGACTCACCATTCCCCCTGACTTTCCAGGAGAAGAGGGACGAGATTGGGCCAGAAAAAAGCGGGAAGGAAGGGCACCATTCCAATCTAAGTTCGAAGGCCGAGACGTAAAGTTGTGACGTCTGGTCGGGGACCGCCGGCGGCCCCCTGTGAAGGTGCCAACCAACACCAATCCGCTCCGCAAGTTCGGACTCGTCCTGCCTTATGAAGCCGGCCACGAGTCGGCAGAGGGGAGAAGGGCAGGTGGAATCTGGACCGGCGCCCTGCCACCAGGGATGTGATTCGTGGGCTGTGTGGCTACTCTGATACCCTGCATCTCAATGCACCGTCTGTGCGAGTGGACAATCAGGGAAATCCTTCCTTCGTCCCAATGGTATTCAAGGTTCGAAACAAGCAGCACAGTGACTCGGCGACCGCACCAAAACACTACAGAAAGTCTATCATCCGGAAGTTTCAACCTCCTTCGCTGGCCCGCCCTGTCTTCTGCGCTGCCGCCAATGGCTCCCCCACCCGCGGCATCATCTCATGATTGCTTCGTGAACCGTGCCGGCGTTGGACTGAATGCCGTCCCGTCGTTGCAACTTACTTATAAGACCAGTTGACCCAACCCTCTTTCCCCAATTTTCTTCTGGCCGGTACTGAATCTGGATTCGGCATCGTCGTCAAGCAGCAGCAACGGTCATTACTCAACCAGCCCCGGGCAGGTCCTTCATACGCTAATCAACTACTATTCAATCTTTACCAATAATCAGTAAACAAAAGCAACCCGCAAAAATGAAGGCCTACGCTGTCATCCTTTCCCTTGCCACCTTGGCCGCCTGCCAGGCTCCCCAGCCGCCCCCCGCCCCGGCCCCGAATGACACCCCCGCTTGCGCCGAGGCGAAGATTCTGGCTGGTGGTATTGCTCTGAACATCCAGATCCAGCAACAGGAGCAGGCCGGTCTCGCGGCCGTGATGCAATCTCTTCAGGCCAACCCCGTCAACATGCAGCAGTTCCAGGTTGCCAAGTCCAACTTGCTGTCCTTCGTCAGCGACGGTATCCAGGTCCGCCAGGCCAACCAGCTTATCGCCCCCTCCGGCAACGGTGCCGCTCAGGGTCTCGCAGTTGTACGTGGTGTCTGGAAAGGATATTGAATCGTATATGAGAACTAACAGTCCAACAGGTTGCGAATGCCCAGCTCTCTGAGCTCCAGAAGGTTGCTGGCCTTACTGGCAACCCTCAGCAGGACAACCCCGTCACTCAGTCTCTTCAGATGGACTTCTCTGGAGGTATCCAACAAAACATGAAGAACCAGCAAGCTGTACGTGACAATCACCAAGAAGCTCCGAGAAATAGTTACTGACATCATCTAGGCGCTTACTGGCTGCTAGAGAGTGATATATCAAAGCGGTCCTCATGATGATAAGCGACGGTGCTTGGGATGGGTTTCGGACAACGGCGTTCAGCGGTTTTGTCCATATCTTCTTTTTTAATTCAATGAAAGAACCGGAGCTGGGGCGGCTGGGACTTGACGATGTTGATCCTCGACGGGATTCAGCCGGCAGGAGTACCAATTAGGCTACTTGAATACCACCAGACATCCGACTACTATTAGTTCCATTCTCGTCGGGGATGAGGATCTAGGCTTCCCTCCTGAAATATTATTCAAATAAAATATTACCATTTGAGGGAACTCTCTGTATAACGCACAGCTCCAGTGGCATGTATGGTGACAAAGTACTCCTCGATTCAGTCCGCAAAAGACTTCATCCTCACACGAGATGCGGGCACATCAAACTCGCCTAACATGTATTTACAAAGATCAGCCTTAGACGATGCTGATTCGGAGACGCAACCGACAGAACCCCACCTGGAGAGGATAATCTCCGTCGGCCGAAGAGGGGTAGTAAACTATATTCAGAACAAAAGAAGACGCGCTCTCTGTAGCCCAATCGAGCCTTGCAATCAAAAATCAAATACCCAAAGCCTCAAACAATGTCCCATTTACTTGAAGCTAGCTTCTCTCCAAGTGGACCCCTATCCTCGAACGAGACGCAGACAACGTCGGTTCGGACGATGCCACCATCCGCAGACTGAGGCGGAGTCGTCTCGTGCCTGTGTGACATGAACGCCGGGACTGGCCTCTTGCACTCGGGTAGAATGTTCTCCTGGCTGTCATCCTCCATGATTGTGAAGCCTAAGTCGTCCCTAGGTTTCGGCCCGGGCTTGCGCTGTCCAAGCTCAATCTTGCTTCCTCCTCGAGACTCCCTCTGAGAAGCGTAGTCCTCGTAGAACTTTGGCGTCTCCTCGGTCGTATTTTTGGCGGTGCTGAAGGGGTTGCGTCGCAGGATCAATTCGAGCAAGGGCTGGAGGACAGGGATGGTGCTGGCAATGGTGATCGTGCTGCCTTCGACCCTGTAAACTCTAGTCAGTTCCGTATGATCGACGCAAAGAATCAACTACATCTCGGAGCCGACCAGCCGAGAAATTGGAATAATGCTCACACGGTTCGTATTTGAAGGTCAGAGGTGAGATCTGGGACGCGTGTCAGTTTCTTTCATGGCATCACAAAGGAGGGTGGGGTCATACAGGTGAAGTCGTCTTCCCTGAGTTGTGGCAGACGTATGGACTTGACAATTGCCACAGCACCACCACTGAATCAATGTTAGTCAAACCTCACGAAACACTGGGCAGTCTTCATGGGAGTTCCATACACAGCACCGACTCCAAGTGCACAAGACAAGGCAATTTTTCTCTTCATTGCCATTTGTAGTCTGAATAGCACCACTGTTGGGTACAACGCTAGGTAGACATCTACAAATGCTGACAGTACTACGCAGGGATGTTAGCCAAGATTCCCATGACTGAAGGTTCACGTAGTCTTAGATTACCTCCTCCATAGATACTGTAATCGACAGTGATGTTTGCGTCGAAGCAACGGCCGGGAACATGCTCGTCCCAGATTGAAGCGACGGGAACACAGCGACCGAAATGTAAGCCGGGGACAACGATGTGTGTAAGTAAACACAGGATTGTGATACCCCAGAGGAACCACAGATGATATCGCCTTGGATTCATTAACCGCGTTAACAATGAGACAACCGCGAGTTTCGGAATCGCAAAAGACATGATTCCCGGAGCAAACCCCACATGTGACCAGAAGATGGCACCCTTCTTCTGCTCATATGTGAGTACGTCCTTATGCCTGCCATAGCCATAGCTGATGGCACCGGTGGCAGCTGCACAAGACGCAAGTATGCAAGCCTATGATGAACCAGTGTCAGTGCGAAGACACTCTCGGCATCCTTGAAGGAGAGACCACATGTGGACCCAAGCTCCCGATAGATGCACATACCAATGACAGGATACAGCAGTAGTCATCGCTGTAGAACGTCCTC
Source organism: Colletotrichum sp. SAR11_239 (assembly GCA_025328985.1). NCBI lineage: Eukaryota > Fungi > Ascomycota > Sordariomycetes > Glomerellales > Glomerellaceae > Colletotrichum > Colletotrichum sp. SAR11_239. The sequence goes on from JAKMWZ010000001.1 coordinate 277,190, forward strand.
CCAATCCTCCGCCTACACCAGACTCGCGCCAAGACGAAAACTGTTGTCAACCCAGCCATCGTCCAACAGACCCATAGCATCTCCGGCCCTTTGTCCTCGGCCCTCCATGCCTGAGACCCCTTGACCGACATCGTCTGGAGGTGTTATGCAGAGGTGGCTGGCTTGTTGTGTTGAGCGCCAGGCGCGACTGGCGGTGAGAAGAAACTGCCACCTGAGTGTCGATATGCAAGATCAGTCCCACAAACAATGGAATGAAATTTAGAACCGATGAAGGCCAAGGTGTTGGCAAAGGCGCAGAAAGCGAGTTGAAAATTGGAACACCGCCAGGTGTCTCTGGCAGGACGACCATCCCCATTTTGTTATGTGGTCACCCGCACCCATCTCGACCATGACGCTCGACGAACAATGGAGTTTCCTTTGGGGCGGATATGCATGCTGACCCATTCATTCAGCTGCCCGTGGCCTGGTTCTGCGTTGAGGAAGGGGGCAATCAGAACGCCCCAAAGCGCGGGTGCAAATTACTTGGTAAGTGAGCCAAACGACCGGGTGCATCTGCCCAGAATCTCGGTTGACAGGCTGGTGGCTGATTAAAGCCCAGATCGTCGGGGTATCCCGTTAAACAACGTGGAAAGAGGTGGGCACAAGCAGAGAAGCGTTGCAATCGGGAACTGGGCTGGCAGATTAGAGGCCTGACGGCAATCCGTGCTGTGGAGTGCTGCCTGTTGGAACCTGCATGCTTGCGTGGTTACGGACGTATGGGGGGCACGGATGGTCTGTAAACGAAAAGCAAACAGTCAAACAAGACTCGACCCCATGGCGAAAGCTGAGAAGATGTAATTGACGACGCCACGTGGGATTCGCCGAGGGGGAGAGTTCAGGGCTTGGACTCGCATTTGAAAGACGATCTGGATCGAGCATGCGAACGAATCATCAGGACTCATGGGTGATGCAACTTATCGCAGGCTCATTTGACGTATCAACATTGAAAGATCATGCGAAAGCCTCTTCTCGTGGGTTCGAGATGGCAGCCTCGTGGCAACAATTGCGCCACGAAACAACAAATTCATTCACTACAGCGGTTTTAATATTATCACTTACAATGCATACAATGATTTTGACGAGTGAGATTGACTCGAGTCGGCGGGATCCGACAGTCCATCGTAATCATCGCCTGTGGGCTAGGCTCGGCTGTGCAAACAGACCAGGGTGTTTGCGCCGTTTGTCCAAGAGGGGTAAATTTACACCAACGTACTGACCTCGAGGCCGGAAATAGCTGTCTGCATAACATGAGAAGGTTGCAAACAACCAAACCCTGGGCAGTGACAGCATATCCAAGCCCGTCGTTGAGGGCAGAGAACTTTTGCTCGGTCAATCGGACTAGTTATCCACACGCGAACACGGGCAAATTGTGTCACTAATCGCAAACAGTGACAGTGAGATCCTCCAAGAGTACACACAGAACCTGATCTGCTTCATCATTGGCGCATTCGATCGAAGTGTGAACTAACACCGCCAAGTCCCAGGCCAGCAGGTCTGATGCAGCTGAATGACATGCAGGCTGCGTGGAAGAGGACCGAGATTCGATGGCTCCAGTATCCGAGTCACCATTCTGAATCGAAACGCACTCAGGATTTTGTCAGATCTCAGACTTTGTACGCAAGTATCCCTGATAATTTGGTCATGCTATTTGACTTCACTGGAAAACAACGTGTTTTATTAATCGCCTCGTCAGTCAAGTAAATGCTAATTGGATCTAGTCCGAGGCAAGAGGCTTGAAAGGTCTCCGCGCCATTCAAAATAGCAATGAAATTTGGTCACACATGATTCATAACCTATGATCATGCAAATACATTGATTTGGTAACATTTGCCAGGGGCAAGTATTCTTTCGCTGTGTGTCGCTAACTTCCGGTCCATCGCTTTCGAAGCACATGCGCTGCCATCTTCGGCCTCCGATCTCTCGTGAACACACCCTTCTTGTTCCCGTCTACGCGGAAGATGAAGGTCGACGGGGTCTGAAAGTCGGCAAAGTTCCACACATGCTCCCCGACAACACTGTCTATCCGATCAAAGACTCTGTGGCTCATTTCCAATACGCGGCTCTGGTATTCCTCACTCCACGGAACATCACCCACAGTGTGCAGCCCAGCAAGAGTGTCGGCACCATATTCTGACATCACGATGGGTTTGTTGAACTTCGCTTGCCATTGTGACAGTTCCTTCTCGAGATTGGTCTCAGCAGCCTCGAGGTCGCCCGTGTGCAGGTACCAGCCGTAGTAGCGATTGAGACAGAGCACGTCAAACAGGTCGGAAATGAGACACTTGTCGACGCTTGCTTGGAATTCATTGGCATAGCAAATCGGACGAGAGTCGAGCTGACGAGCAAGCGCGACCAACGGTTCGAAATACTCCCTGGCTCCAGGCTCATGTGCAGCCGGCTCGTTGGCAATGGCCCACATAACCACAGAGGGGTGGTTCTTATCGCGGTCAATGAGTTCTCTGATAGCTTGCTCATGCGACTTTCTCGTCTCATCACTGACCGTGTCAGGGGAGTATGTTGGTAATTGCTTCGATCCGTGAAGGCCGGCAACCACTGCCAGGTTCAAGCCAACTGCAGCCGTTTCGTCGATGATGACAACTCCATGACGATCCGCATATTCAATCACTTCCTCTGCGTAGGGATAGTGCGACGCGCGGAATGAGTTAGCGCCGACCCATTGCATTAGCTCGAAGTCGTGGATCATGTACGCGGCATCATGGCCTTTGCCTCGAATAGGGGTGTCCTCATGCTTTCCAAATCCACGGAAATGGAACGGCTCGTCGTTAATCAAGAACCGGTTGTCTTTCACCTCGATTGATCTTATGCCAACGGGAAGATGGTAAGAGTCTTCAGCACGATCCTCGTCATTGACGAGCTGAATACGAAGCTGGTAGAGGTATGCTGCTCCCGGCTGCCACAGATGAACCGAGCTCACCACTACCTTTCCGGTCATCCCAGATGCTTTTCCAACCACCTTGCCGTCTTCATCTGCAAGTGATACATTGACTTTGGAGTCCGATATCGACTGGCTGGTGCTGATCTCAAAGTTGACGATGCCAACTCTTCCTCCTTCGGTGACGTCGGTGTTGACGGTTACATCAGAGATATGTATGTGTGGGACACAGTATAGCCACACAGATCGAGCAAGTCCAGCGTAGTTGAAGAAGTCGTGTTGATAGTGTTGCTTTCGCTTCCCGTCCTCGACCTCGATCCTGCCTGGAGGGATCGTCGTCCAGTCCAACTCATTGCTGACAGCAACAGTCAAACGGAACTCTTGCCCCGGCGACACAGCATCAGTGATATCCGCCTCGAATGGCGTATATCCACCAGTGTGTTCCGTGATGAATTGATCGTTCACGTAGACACGGCCCCGATGGGTGGCGGCATCGAAGCGAAGGACATACCGCCTTCCAGACCACGCTCGAGGAATTACTGCGTGACGTTGGTAGTACACCCATCCGACATGGTTTCGAATCTTTGGATCGACGAGGATGTCGTTGTAACTGGCTGGTACAGGGACTTGGAGTTGAGATGTTAGATCATGTTCCCATGCTTTCGGCTGCGGCTGTGTCGAAGGTTCCAAGGCGAAGTTCCAGACCCCGTCAAGTGAGACGAGTTCTCGAATAGCGTTAGCCTGTGGCTTAAGCATATTGTCTTGAAAGAATATTCTTCGAGAAAGAGATTGCGATTTCAAACATGCCGTGAGCTTGGGGGTCAGACTATACGACTGATGGTTTAGTTGAAATACACTGCGGCTCAAGATGGGCACACTTGCTGCCATATGCCCCACCAAATACGAAGCGCAACATTAGCTACCACCTATCATTGTGTCATAGTGAGGGGTATGGACTGAGTACCCATGATCTTTTAGGCGTCATGTGAGCGACAGATGCATCGGACAGGTGGATCGATCTCGACAGAGTGCACTTGCGGAGACCGGGCAACGATCGGCCGGTGGTCGGCCGGTCATCGGCCGATGGTTTCCCGGGGCTAAACATCCATTTTGGTCCACACCGACAGCTTGAGTGTTAGGATCTTCTGCATTTACCAAACACATGGGGTAAGTACGGCTGAACTATGGAAACGAGTGCCGGGCTTTTGGAAATGTTCGGCTAAAGACCGGTCTGCTCACGTTGCAACGGCCAACCATCTTGAGCCATCATCAACAAAGTGGATGAAGTGAGGTGGGCTTGCCCTGTGGTGTCAGGGATCGGGCATGATCGAGAGGCCGGGACATATTTCTGAACCCCAGAAATCACGCTGTTCTCATGTCTCGGGGGTGTAATGTGACATGATTCTAGAGATGCTCTGGTCAGTATTGACCATTTCTGGTAACATTAAGCGTCATCGCTGAAGGTCCCCACGATCTCCAGGAAACCTGTTTCCCCATTTTTGGTCTTCATAAAGAACCACCCCACATCCCCGGACTTTCCAAAACGTCGGGACTTGCGACTACTCAACTTCTGAGCTTTGAACTCTTGTGCTGCTTCTTGCACTGTTCGTGATCATTCATTGCCGCTGTGTTGAATTGTCATTCATTCTCTTCATTCTCTTTCTGTCACCAAGAGATGACACAAGATCGCGACAGTGCTCATATAGCCGAGAAGCCAAATGGCGACCATTTCGAGGGAGTAGCCGAGATGGACCATGAAACTGGCATCTCAAAAGAGGGTGCAGAGGTGACACCCATCACCTCTGCATTTGCCGACTGGGGTAGGGCGAAATGTATCAAGAAGTTCTGGAGACTCTACGCCTGCGGCCTCTCTGTGTCGCTTGCGGGAATGTCCGTTTACTCCCCATGACTTCACAAACCACATACGCTGAGACTTCCTCCCAGGTACGCGGGCTATGCGAATTCGGTAGTCGGAAGCATCGTCGCCAACGAAGGCTTCATCAAGCAATTCGCTACCGTTCGAGACCCCAAGACTGGCCAACCAGCTCTCAACGCCAACCATGTCTCCCTATGGAGCTCCATGTTCTTTGTCACCGCCATCGCCATTCAGCTCATTGCGCCTCACACAGCGGATCGCTTCGGGCGCAAGTTCAACATGTGGGGAGTCACGTTCTTCCTGACATTGGTGAACAATACTTGTCCACATTTCTAGAACCAACAACGACTAACAACGAAAGTCCATTATAGTAGCCATTATCTCCAAGAACTGGATCATCCTCCTCGTCGCTCGACTGATCGCAGGCTGTGCCGGTGGTATGATGGGCACATCTGTCATGGTGTACATGTCCGAGATTGCAATGCCTCAGTTCCGTGGCGCGCTGTTGGGCAGCTTTTCCCTCGCCTTCTCGTTGGGTCAGGTTTTCCTTGCCATCGGACTCAAGATCCTCGAGGACACCAACCCCATGCACTTCAGAAACATCTTCTACTCGGAGTTTGTGTTCTGTGGACTCTGGATCATGCCGATGCTTTTCCTACCGGAGTCACCAGGTACGTTTCAAGCCATCAGAAAGCAGTCTTAAGCCATTGCTAACCAAGACAGCCTGGTATGCCTCCAAGGGAAAGCACGAGGAAGCTAAGAAATCTCTCCGCAGACTTGTTGGAGACGTCGACGGTTACGACGTTGAACATGAGTATGCCGTCATGCGGTATGAAATCGACCAGTCAATCGCCCTTTCCCAGTCCCTCGGTGGAGATAGTGACTGGAAAGCCCTCATGACCCCCATCAACCTCAAGCGTGCCATCATATCAACCCTGCCGCTAACCTTTCAGAATGTCGTGGGCGTGCCTCTCATGTTTGGCTACACAACGTATTTCTTCTCCATGGCAAACGTCGAGGATCCCTTCTTGGGCAAGATCATCATCAACGCCATTCTTCTGGTCGGGATCATCTTGTCGTTCTACATGGTTGACAAGGTCGGTCGCCGCACTCTGGTCCTCGGCGGGGGTTTTGGCATGATGGTCATTTGCTTCATCGTGGGCGGCCTGGGGTTTATGGAACCCACCTCGGCGTCCGGTCCTGTACTGATTGCACTATGCGGTATCTGGGCGTTCCTGTATGCCAACTCACTGGCTCCAATCGGTGAGCCTGTCCTTAGCTTAACCTTCTTGGATCGATCAAATGCTGATATTTCTAGGATGGATCTCCCTTGTCGAGGTTTCAAGTCCGAAGCTGAGGGCGAAGACAACTTCACTAGCTGTAACCGTTCAATACATCACGGGTATCATTTTTGTAAGTCATGGCATCACATCTTGTCATTTTCATGCCCATCCAAGCCTAACCAGAGTAGAACTACACTGTGCCGTTGATGCTTTCAAATCAGTACGCTGGCTGGCAGCAAAAGATCGGTCTCTTTTTTGGAGGCGTCACCTTTGTATACCTCATCCCTTGTGTTCTGCTCTATCCTGAGACCAAGGGGCGCACATATCAAGAGCTTGATGAACTATTCGAGCGTCGTATTCCCGCATGGAAATTTGCCAAGACAAAAACAGCGCATCAGGCCGGTATCGAGCTGCGCGCTCGAGACCATTAAGCTGTGGTGCATACATCAAATGATTCACAAGGATTACCTACATCTGTACCTTACTCTGCGTTAGCTCCTGCGTTGGGTTTCATACTATCTTGCCGAGGGCGACATTTCGAAACTAAGTTTTGAGACTGGGCTTCAATATGAATGGACCTGACATGATCACTCAAATCATAGGAAGTGTATCAAATGAAATGGTTTTTCCAAATTGAAATTGGGTATATGAATCATACATGCTCCCTTCTAACCATTAAATAGACACTTCTGTCGTCGACTCCTCCTTACAATAGGATCGAAATATGGAACTAAGTAAATGCTACTTCAGTGTGTAAGGACTTTGTCGCTGATCGAATACTCCGTCTCAGAGTATGTGCGTTTTCATTGGCGCACGAGATTTGATTGCCATTTACATCAAACAAATTCCTGCGTTGCAGTCCTAAATCAATATTAGCAACGAATCTATAAGGATGTCCATTTTGAGATACGGACCGCCCTGCACCGAGCCAAGCAAATCTACACCACGCGTTAGCCATCAGGCACAGTACGCAATGTCATCACTGAGTGACTTACGCATTTATTGTGTTGACCATTGTACCGACAGCAGACGTTGTATCTGCCACTCGAACCTTGACCCGGGCTCGGAGATCCGCCATTGTCGCCGACAGGCCCGCCGTTCTCACCCTCGTTTTCGTCGCCACAGTCGGGTGGGTGACCTCTGAGAGTCAAAGGGTTGTAAGGGTCACGAAGATCCATTTGGAACTCCATCAATGTCTCGGGGCTTGCGGCATAAGCTGCCGCCGCGAACATAATCAAGGGAAGAAAGAGCTTCATCTTGACAGCGGTGTCTTGTTCTGAATTCAAAATGATAGGCATTCAAAGAAGGCCCAAGAAAGCACGAAGCGGTATATATGTAGGTATTGGGCATCTAGTGGACCCAGGGCCTCGGAGGCATTGCATTGACTCGCTTTAATGTGAGCGTCACGTTTCCTCTCAACTTATTCATCAAACGTTACCGACCGTTGACGATGTCCTGGAATCCGGCTGACTCGGGAAACAAAACCGTTTAGCTTATTTTCCAGCGATATGCAGCAAAGCCCTGCGCATTGCCCTGCGCTTTGATTGCTCAGCTTTGGGCGGCCACAAGCCTGCGATACTTCAGCCAAAGTTTAAAAGGTCCTTTGGTCCAGTATGCGCAACTGAGGCGCGGGATATATTGCTTACTGAGAGTCTGAGAGCTCAGCTATGCAACGTTCTGGAACTTCCATGCAGGTCTGATGCATACGCGCACAGTCAGCGCATATCAACCCCTGGCTGTGCTGATGAAACCTCGACCTGAGCCCCGGGATACGCCGCGGATTCTTGGTGATGAGTCGATGCTTCTGCTTTTTGCGATTAATCCACAGGCCTCGTTGTCTTCTCAGTCTCGCCCTTCACGATAAATCACAGCAAGCAGCTGTCGGTATTTGGATCGCCAACTTTCTGCTGCAAATGTTGAGGAAGTTTCAAGCCCACCCAGCAAGGGTTTTCACAGTAGGGGAAAAAGCATTCTGCTGCAAATAAGCACTGTTGTCTCCAGGAATTGAGAGAGAAGACTGCTGGGGGATGTAGCATAGATATTTATGTGGAGGGCTTATGATATTTTCGCTTGGCGTTAACTGCAAAAGTTAAGATGAACCCACACTTGAGGAAGCCATAATCTGGACTGGTGTGCGCGCCAGTCAGGTTGAAAAACTCGCTATTGGGCATAATGGTGGCTAAACACGAAGTCGATTGGAAAACAGATCTCTCTCGCCTAAAACAAATGAACGTCCATTTTAGACCTTGGCCATCGAATGCACCCAAGATCAGTTTCCCAGCAGACCCTTTACTTTTTCAGAAACAAGATTAGATCTGCAAGCACAGTTCGTCTCAGTCAGTGACAAGCAGTTAGGACTTCTTTTCTTTCAATTTTACAGCAGCGAAAGTATGTACTCATTCTTAGCTCCTGAACGTCGACCAACGGGCCTGGCCAGTTCCATACCGTTCCATGCAGCAGGAAAACATCGTCGCGGCTCTACCGAAACTACCCTCAACCGGGAGATCTCTTCTTATGCGCCGTCCATCAAGGCGCTCGCACAATCAGCAAGAAGCAAGAGTGCGCAAAGGCAGACGTGGCTCACTCATTATCGCCACAATGCCCACGACGCCAGGGGCAGGGAGCCTTGCTGGGGTGACGGATGGAAAGAATGACGTGGGGAAGGCATCGGAGGATCATCTACCTGTGGAGTTGCTGGACATGCCGACTGCAAAGGAGGTGATTCACACTTTGAAAAAGTGCGGTATCGCCCACTTAGCATGTCACGGATTCACAAACCATCGAGACCCTTCCAGCAGCGGACTAATTCTGAAAAAGTGCAATGAAGGGATAGAGGAACAAAATCGGCTCACGGCGCACAGCGTATCAGAGCTTAACCTTGCGAACATGCATGTGGAGTGTCTGTCTGCCTGGTCACCGGCGTTGCCGCGTTCCCGCACGTTGTGGGCTGCCTGTGGCAATCTGAGGACACAACTTGTGTTACGGTGGCCAAGAAGTTTTATTCGAAGCTGTTGGAAGCTGGAATGGACTGGGATGACGGCGCTGTGGCGTCAGCGCTGAGAGAGGCTGTGCTGGCTGCAAGGGAGGAAGACCTCCGTATGCCGTTGTTCTGGGCACCGTTTGTCCACTAGGTACGAAGCTTAGGGTCTGATCGGTATGGTTTTCGATATTTGGTGGCGTTTTTGACTGTCTACCTCAACGGCGCGGAAGTGGCTGGATATACTGCGCTAGGCAGGCGCTAAGGGCAGAACCTACCTAGCACCTGCCTAGCACCTGCTGTTATATAGTTAGCTAGCTATAGGTGCGGCTAGGTGTTAAGGTGAGGCGCTATAATTATAGTATATATACTCTAAAACTTAAAGGGGCTAGCTCTAAAGCTATAAGAGCTCTAAGGGCTATAGGGGGCTATAAGGGTTTATAGGGGTTTATAGAGTATATATAGGGAAAGTAGGGTACTAAGAGTACTATAGTCTACTATAGTTCTAGTAATTAAAGCCTTAAAGGATTACTTATATAAGTAAGATCTACTCTTAAAAATAGTTCTAAGAATACTTAGAGCGTTTTTAAGTAATAGAGTTAAATTATACTTATTTAGGTAAAAATTATCGCTAATCTACTAGATTATTAGTATAGTATAATAGCGTAAACCTCAAAAAGTTTAATTTTACTATATCTAAAGTTATATAGCGTGGAATAGCCTGAATAGGTAATAGCGCTAGTTTTATGCTATATGCGCTAGGCTTAAAAGTTATACCGATCAGACCTTTAGGTCTAGGTTTGCTATTAGTGAGATGATATTGGGCACTGGTGTTGCAAGTATTGCCGCTAGACTATAAACCTGTGGCCTACATGTCTCATCCATGGATGGCGCTCCGCGGAATAGTGAACTTCGTCTTCACCAAATGACGAGGGCTCAAAGGTGGCAAATTGATGTCAAGACGAGTCGAGATTTCCTGTAAGATGGATGTTAGGCTGGCCATTCGACACGTCCGATGAATTGAGCACCTATCGGAGCGTGGGTCTAGTCAGCCCTTCCGCCATTTCACCCTTTCAAAGGCAAGCCTGGTTGTCTCACTTATGCGTGTTTGTTAGCCAATCGTTCAATCTGACACGTATTCAGCCCGTGGTGGCGGTGTAGAACGAATGTGGGCGCCGGGCCCAGGTTTCCACCGTGAGTCCAAAGGGGTTTCTTCATAGCCCACACTGACATTTATGATTCTCCTCCATCGCCTATCTTCCATTTGTGCTGTCGTCGCTCGAATAGCCAGCCGCGCTTGTGGCCTCAAATGGAGTTCACGCTTACATTCGGTGCCGTTGGCGACTTCATCGCCGTTCTGGATCTCATTAAAAACATCGTCGCCGCATTAGATGATTCTCGTGGGTCAAAAAAAGAATATCAGGATGTTGTCACAAGCCTCAAAATTCTTGAAAGCATACTCCAGCAGGTGGATGAAGTTTACCGTGATCAGAAATTGCGGGGCGAATTACGAATGCTTGCTTTGCGCCAAGTTGAACAAATCAGGCGATGCTTACTAGAGTTTTGCGACAAAATCTCGAAATTCGGACCTAGCCTGGCCAACAATGGCACAAAAAAGGTATTGGAAGATGCCGCTAGGAAAGTGCAATGGAAGCTTGTTGAGAAGGATGTTGACAGATTCCGTGGGGAGCTGCTGGCACACTCCATGTCGATGAATACGTTATTAGAGCTTACAACATTGTATGTCCGATTGCCTCGTCATGATGACGCCCCCCGTGGCAGCAACTCTAACTCACGACAGGAGTGTTGTCCGCCAAGCCCACGACGCTACTGTTCAACAGACATCCGATAGCGAGGAGCGCACAAGGGCCGCAGTCCAATCCTCCAATATATCACTCATGGGGTACATAGGGGCTGTTGGGCAGCGACTCCTCTCGAGGCTCGAATTTATATCAAAACTGGTAATGGACTTGCGAGTTTCGACATCTCAGATCATGTCATTGGTGCTTTCTATCTCCGGGGAGCTAAGTCGCATCAGAACAGCTATGGTGCGACTGGAGAGACCACTGAGCGATGAATATTTCGTCTTAGAGGACGCCACGGGAAGAGTCTTTCCTATCCATTTCAGAACTATTACGTCATGGGAGATCTTGGAGTTCATCATCACTGATCGGGTTCAAAGGCAAAAAGGGCTCTCACCGAACCCAAAAGGGCCGCTATGTATTACAGGAGCGGGCCACGGGTCGAGAAATAGATCGGTCACTGGAGTGGGAAACCGCTTTCTTGCCATATCAGAGAGTCGATATGATCATCATGTGCAGAGATGCACACAATACAACCCTTGAGGATACGTCACCAAGCTGTCCTAGGTGTATGACGGTATCGCCAGGGGAGATGGGCCTTGAAGTACAGTGGTGAGTTGAAAACACAATCCTAGGAACTTTCGATTCTAGAGCCAGAGTCTGACATGAAACAGCAAACAGTGCAGTATTTTTTTCACGAGAGTTATGGAGATGGATGATGAACCCACTGACAGCCCCTCCCGAAGATCAAAGTCTGCAGGCATGAGGGATTGTAGAAAGCTACGTGGAAGCGAGTTTAAGAAGCTTCGAAAAGACCGTCACAGGAAACGACGAATGGAAAGACTGCTCGATGAAGGACAGGAGTCAGACTCAGACGACGAAGATGTACAGGGTTTTGTGAGAATCATGCTGGTCTCCCGGCTAAGCGATTCCAGCGATTTCAGTACACCATCTGAGCATCATCCTCCAGACATGTCAAAGTCTACTATTGAGTCAGGTATCTCGCAAATTCGCCAGCGCGAGATGCGCGAGAACTCGAACTTCATCCGCATCGCTGTCGTGGAGATGGCGATGCGCAAACGCGGCAAACTTGACGAATCGCTCCCAGGCCATGCCCGCTGGGTGTTACCCCCACGTAAGCTCAATATACAGGCCTACGAAGTAAACGCCGACGGCGTCCCAGCTCGATGGACATCCATATCGTAATCAATTTTTACACGAACACACGAAATGCGGCATTAGGCATTGCCACGGTGGTAGTGGCAGAGTAAGATGATGGGAGTACGCTTATAATACTCATGATATAAAGCCATCTATCCAATATGGTTATACCTAATATCATTTTTGGATCATCTAGTGTCTTGACAGTAGCAGACATCATCGTATCACGGGTCAATGCTCTGGTACTTATGGTGCATTCTTTCCGTGTGGCATATTCCTTCCATGCGGCACATTACTTTCTCCTCCCGAATTTCGTGTTGAAAGTCTACCGTCACAGCCGGATTAACGACCATCGGCATTCTCCACAACCCAATCGTGGCAAGCTGGACCCCAGAACGCAGACATATCCCAATGTCGATAAACCTCCATCTAAAGCGCAAGCTGGGCTTTGAGGTTTGCGTTTCGTGCAACTCCGTCTCGGTGGTCAAGGTAGTCAATTGTCCTCATTATCTAAGCTATGGGCGCCCCTTGTGTATTCATGGTAGGAAGCACGCCAACTACCGCCTTACGTCCTCCACCTGAACGCAGGGTGCTTCCAATCCAGATCCTGGATCTCCTGCTCCGACATGCCCGCCAGCTCCTCCTCGATGCTGCGGTCCTCGCGGCGCTTGTTGTCCCACTTCATCCAGAACCACGCCGTGAAGGCGACGATGAAGATCATGCTAGCCGCGGCCAAGTTGAGCCCGTTGCCGATGTGGTAGTCGGGTGAGTCCCAGGGGAGGTACGACCAGGTGGAGATGATGCCGCCAATATTGCCGCACATGACGTTCAAGCCGATGGCGCTGCTTCGGGCTGTGTCGCTGAGGACGTTGGCGCTGATGTGCGCGTTGGACATTGGGCCGAGGACCATGGCAGAACTACAGTACGGTCAGCATTTGCAACATCTAACCTTAGCCTCGAGGAAGAAACTCACCTGGCAATCAAAAACGTCGCCGCATACCGAATCTTCGCAACCTTCGACGCCAAAAACATGATATACCCCGTCATAACCATCGGCGCCGACAACCCAATCAGCACCTGCCGCCGATCCAGATACCAACTCAGTCCAGGAAATGCCAGCGTGAAGAACGCGCCCACGGCGTACGGCGGCACGGAGTACAGCTGCTTTTGGACGGTTGAGAAGGTCGGGTAGATGGTGCTCACGATCGTCGGCAGGAAGAAGGCCAGGCCCTGCACGGTGATGTTGTTGAACAGGAAGATGAGCGAGATCTCGAGGGTGACCGGGTTAAGCATGCCGCGGAGGAGCTTCTTCTTGTCGATGCCGTCGATAACCTCCGTGGTGCCCACGCGCTCCGACTTGACGCGCGCGATGCACAGGTCCTTTTCCTCCTGCGTCAGCCAGCGCGCGGTCTCGGGCCGGTCGGTGAGGGTGAAGAAGGAGATCAGGGAGAGCGCGATGGTGACGATGCCCTCGATGGCGAAGATCATGCGCCAGCGGTGGAGAGTGCCGAAGTGGTCCAGCGTGAGAATCGCGGAGGCAAGCAGCCCGCCGAACGCGCCGGCCAGCGGGGCCATGACCATGTACAGCGACAAGCGAAAGGTGAGCTCGGCGCGCTGGTACCAGCGGGAGAGGTAGTAGGCGATGCCGGGGAGCATGCCGGCCTCGAAGATGCCGAGGAGGAAGCGGACGCCGCAGATGGCGGCGCGGGACTCGCAGAAGGCGGTGGCGATGGAGACGATGCCGAAGGCGAGGGAGGTGGCGGGGAGGAACCAGCCGGGGCCGATCCACTTGCAGAGGACGGTGGCGGGGATCTCGAAGAGGATGTAGGAGATGTAGAAGGTGGAGAGGATGATGTTGTAGTCATAGCCTTTGAGATTGAGGTCCTTGTCGAGACCGGCGATTCTGGCGTTTCCTTTTGGTGGTTGAGTTAGATGGACGACGGGGGAGGGGAGAGAGTTTGGGGCTTACCGATGTTGGCGCGGTCGATGAAGCAGAAGAGGTAGAGCAGGGCGACGGTGGGGATGGTGTAGAGGTCGAGCTTCCAGCGGAGCTTGCGTTCTGCGACGGGGTCGAATTCGATGAGGGGGTTGCCGTACCTGGTTGTGAATCGTCAGTATCGTGTGGTTACTTTGGTGAGTAGGAGTGTTTGCTCACTTGTCAGTAGCAACCTGGCCCTTTCCGGCTGCGCTGGAGATGGTTCCATCGTGGAGGGGGACTTGGGTGATGCGGTCGGCGCCTTCCACGTGGGTGCCCTTGGGCGTTTCTTTCTCGGTGGACGACATTATGGAGATGTTGTTTTGACGATGGCTGAGGTGTTGTCGTCACAATCTCAGTTTGGCGATTGGCCCGGCTCAATGCTGAAAAGCCGAGGGCCCGTTAGGATGCTCCGTGAAGCCAATTGAACGGCCTGGCATAAATGCCGGAATTCGACAGCACGGCCAGAAGTAACCGAGGATAAAACGGACGTCACGATGTTGTCGAGTCAGGACGGAAGCTGCGACACCGTGTGTGCTCAAGAAGAAAGGGCACTGCCAGGTTGCTGTCAAAACCCAAGCAACCTCTCGAACTCGACAACAAAGCCAGCGCCCTCTCTCCCTTTTGACTCACGATGGCAATACCCCGTTTTAATACCTCCAGCCAGGACCCCCATCAACCCCCCAAGGCAGAGGTTACATCAATACCATCTCCGAATAAGTGCCGACCCCCAAGATCCCTCCCCCTCACAAAACCCAGATAGAGCTCCACCCCGGGGACGCAAAAGGCTGCAGCTCTAAGCTGTTCCGCGCACTCCAACTCGTCGCTTCCCGGGGACCCATGGATGTGTGTGTGGGAATAGACATGGGATATTTCTGCGGGGTAAATCACATAGATTGCAGACGCGGACCGGGGGAGAGGGCAGGCAGGTAGGCGTGGCAGCTGCCAGATTTGCTTTGCCTGCGGCATTGGATGCAGGTTTTCTGGTTACAACATTGAGGAATTTGTCACTATGCGTGGATGCGTTGCTACTGCTGCTGTAGCTTCTCCTCCAATTGTGGTTCGCGGTGACATCGTCTGCGATGAGATGCAAGAGTGATGATCTCTTGTTTCTGATTCCGCGCGGGAGATCAGCGATGCCGAGACCTTTCTAAAAGCCTCATCTTCGCAGCAGAGAAACATCGTGAACGAACTCGAAATTCATCACCTCGTTCCTTACAGGCGAAGTACTTGCCGAAATGACTACACCTTCATCCACGTATCCGCCCGCGCCGCATTCCCCAGATTCCTCCCCGCAATCCTGGGGAAGAAGGGCACTAAGAAAAATATTGAAGGGCAAGTTCCCACATTGGCTCCACGTGCCCCGGGCACCGCCAGATGGCCCAATCAGCGAGGTTGGATTGCAATGGAAAGGTGTGTCCGTCGTGGAGTCCGCCAAGGAGGCCGTAGACGGGCCAGCTTGTCTTCGGCAGCTGGGATCGGCAACTGAGGTCTGCTGTGTGTGGTTGTTTTGCCTGCTTCCGTTGCGAACGTGTCGCGTTGAGATGAACGGGCTGTCGGTCAGTGAGAGCGGCTCGCTAAACTTGCGCCTGGCCTGGCTAATTCGGGTGTCGTGCTAAACTCTGTTTTGCAGTAGTGAGAACGTCAGTTCCGAGGTGTCGGAATTCTGTCCTGTACGCGGAAAAGGTCAGATGATCTATTCATGGCATCTTGGGTTTGGTGATTGGCTTGTGGTTAAGCGACGCGCGTGGGTTTCGGGAACAGGCGCCGGCGCTTTTGCGCTTGGGAGGGCGCGGAGCGTGAAGCTAAAAATCTACGGCAGTGCATATCGGTTGATGAGAATGACTCTTTTGACTTTTGGAGTTGATGGGCTATTGTTGGGGCATGAATTGATCACATAATTGACCTGAGCATCGTGCAATGCAGAAGCTTAGGCACCCGAGGCTGAGCTTGCCGTGGCTCAGCGGGTGAAGAGTACGGGAGCAGCAATACTTAATCTTTCATCTCATCATCGGCCGTCTAGAGGCGGCGCAGTGTTCGGCTGTCAAAATCCCGGTACAGCCTTAGAACGCGTCAACAGCTTACAATCCGCAAAATGCCATAGGGCGCCATTTCTGCGTCCTCCGTGCAGCGGCGACAGCGACGACAATTGACCAAAAGGATCGCAGAAAGATCCGGATCGTGAATGCTTCCGATCTCGTTGGCGGGCAGACCGGTGCCCCGGCCGGGAACCCACCTTCAACACCACGCACCCGTCGCGACCCTACGGTTCGGAGCTGGAGCTTGTTCAGGTTGCTCTGCAGCTGGATCCCAAGGGATGAGGGTGTGAAACAGCACAGCATGCCTCGGTCGAGTCAGCCACATGGGCAATTGAGCGAGCTGCGTCTTTTGAGACAGGTCCATGTGGGATTGAGCGACAGGGACGTGCTTGGCGTTGACACTTCCAGGTTGGAATTGGAGAATTGGGGTTCGGAGTTTGGGGGGCACGGGGTTTGACCTCGGCCGAATGGGCCAGCATCCTGCGAGATGAAATCTGCCGCGGATAGTTCGGTGGTGATGGCTGGTTGATGTTAACGTCAAGATGCAGGATATCGCATGCAGCTGCCTGAACGGGGTAGCTCTGCAGTCTGCATAGTAAATGGCAGGTTGACGATTGGAGCTCCGCTGCGATGCGACTCTGAGGGTTGGACGGATATTGAGGTTGGTCTTTGTCAGCTGGCGGATTACCGGCACATGATGCGGCGGCACTCAAAAACCAAGAAAAAAGCCAAATGGGAACAGTCTTCTAGACATTTCCTCACCGATGCCGTAGGGGGAACGTGATATCCGGCTTGAACAGTCCGGCGACACGAAGGAGCTGACCCGGACGGCTTGGCGTCGCCGGACGTCGGTGAGAGATGAATGATCGGCACCGGACGTCCTTTTCGTGGCACTCTCCTCGGTGCGACACACGTCAAAAGAAGCAACGCAGCGGTTGCGGGCGTTGCACGATTTAGGCCGGCAAGGTGAGTCAAGATATTCTTCTAAAATCCAAGACAGCCGAGCTTTCCAGCGATCTGGTTGCGAGGAAACGTCAAATCTCACCGTTCGCATCCAACGCATCTGGAGGGAGAAAGAAGGGTGAAAGGGGAAGACCGCCACAGCCAAGACCAAAGTTCAACGGCCCAAACCTTGAGGCGTCGCGGGGCGTTGCGGCGTGGGAACGGCGCCCCGCGATGGTTGGAACGGGGGCGCCTCCTAACATCGGTGCCGGAGACGTTGGGGCCTTGGAAAGAAAAAGACTCAAAAGAAAAAAAATGAAGATCTGGGTCGTGTCCGGACTGGCCGCCGTCTCAGACCCCCGAAGCGGGGACGCCCAAGCCGCAGAGCAGCTGGAGATCACGGAAGATCAGGGGGCGAGCTGAAGATTTGCGGCGGAGACGGGGTGGGAATGCCGTCAACGGCGGTGGTCTTTTGGGTGGTCACGGTGTTGGCAATGAGGTGGAAGCAGGGACAAGAGGTGACAATGGCACCCCAACCAAGCAACCAAGCTCCTCGTTCCAACAAAGACCCCGGTCTTCAGCTCTTGGGGTGTCTCGGAGGACCCTGTTTTGTCGGGCTGAGTGACATTGATGAGTGTTGAATCCACCGAGGGATGACTTTGACAGGAGAGACACATGAAAAAAACATCCATGAAAAACATCCTTGGATAAGAAACAAACATGGATAAACGTGGATAAGATGGGATAAACATGCATAAACACGGATAGCCAGCTGGCATGGTGCACAACTCGTGGCTTGTGCACCTCATTGTGTGGCTCCTGCGCCGGAACGCTCACAGTCCGGACGACAGTAGCGGCTTCTCATTGGCCAGTCGCACACACAAGAGAAGCTCTAGTGATCCTTCGGCCGGGGCTGGCCTTGGCTTAGCGAACCTACAGCACTCACAAACGGATCCTTCAGAGGGTCCTGTCCGCTAAATTTGCAGACAAACAGTCAAATCCCTACGAGATGCCCCTCTGAGACCGCAAAACCGGAGACGGATCATCTGCACCCGTGCGCCAGATGACGTGAGACCGGACGGTGCCTCCTCTTCACCTGCTTGCTGGAAGAAACCCCGAACCCTGTCCCCCCCCCACCAACAACGCCTCCCTGCACCGCTCGCCCTGCCCTGCGCCGCCCCTCCCCTCACAGAGTCTGCGCATCTTTTTGCGCCTGTCTGGAGGTGTGTGGTGTTTGTCTGTGTTTCGCTGGATTGCAGATGCCCATGCTTTCTGCCCTCCTCCTTAGCTCCAGGCCGAGAGCTAAACCAACCATGCCAACCTAGCACAATGGAGAGGTCCCGGCCCGGGGGGCTGTGGCATCCTTGGCCGCGATCAAATGCCTAATCATCAGCGGCACCTCCGTCAGCAGACAGATTACCCTACCTGTCTTACCTCCAACATCTTTCTTTCGTGTCTGGCGCATTTTCCCTCTCACAGACTTGCGATTCTACACGAACACCACCAACGACGATTCTCGACACACAAACGACGGCCGTCCATTGACGCCTCCGAACCCCAGTATCACCGTCGCCGCGAACCGACCACCCAGACGAAACCAACGAAAGAGAGGAGGAAAGCGCTCTGCGCCCAGCGAACCGTCACGATGCTGCGCAAGAAGGAGGTCTACACGACCATCACCCCCATCCCGGGCTTCATCCCCCGCCAACTCGCCATCGACATCCTCCACTCCCACTCCGAGGTCATCACCCTCAACCCCCTCGTCCTCGACCACAAGCCCATCAAGGCGCCCCGCGACGCCGCCGCCGACGAGTACTACTCCACCTGGTACGAGATCACCGAGCGCGTCCAGTTCATCCCCGGCATCGGCAAGATGGGCTCCGGCAAGATCTCCTTCAACGGCTGCTTCCACGACATGCCCTGGGGCCTGCAGACGCACACCTACGCCCCCATGAACATCGACATCCGCATCAAGTACCGCATCGACGGCAACCAGCCCGGCGTCGAGCCCCCGCACCAGCCCGAGATTGGCATGGCCGGCCTGGGCGTCCCCGTCGACGGCCTCTACCTGCGCGAGGACATCGAGATCCGCTGCAACGTCACCATGACCAGCTTCGTGCGCACCCAGCTCAAGGCCGCCAGCAAGGAGATGGTCTCGCGCATCATCAAGAAGGCAGAGCTCCTCGACGCCGGCGTGCTGCAGGCCATGATCGAGGACGGCAAGCTCAAGACGATCAACCCCGCCGACAGGACGAGCACCGGCATCAGCGGCGCCCGATCCCCGACCTTCCCGCCCCAGCGCCCCAACGGCAGCCCCCGCCCCGAGTCCGTCTCCTCCCCGCGCTACCAGGTGCCCCGCCCCGTCTCCATGGCCAGCATGGGCCGCCCCGGCTCGCAAGGCAACTACGCGCCGCAGTACCAGCAACAACACCAACAACCCATGGAGCTCCCCAGCTCCCCGCAAAACCAGCAACACACCGCGCCGGGCCACACCTCCTTCATCGCCGAGCTGCCGGGGAACTTCTACCACCCGCCCGAGAACAAGACGCTCTACCCGCCGTCGCCGCAGCCGCAGGGCTCTGGCTCCCCGCCGCAGTACGACCGCAACTCCATGTCGCAGCAGAGCTCGCAGCTCTCGCCGGACCCGAACTCGTGGCGCTGGTCGCAGGGCCAGCCGAGCCCGAGCCAGCAGAGCAGCCGCCCGACGAGCATGAGCTCCGACGGCAGCGGAGGCTACGCGAGCCCCGGGCTCGATCACAAGGGCTTCTCGTCCGAGCTGGCGACGCACGCGGAGACGCAGGAGGAGCACCGCCGCGATCCGATCAAGGTGGCGGATGCGTCGCAGCATAGAGTGAAAGGCCCGACGGCGTATCAGGCGTATCAGTATAATCCTGCAGACTACGTGCAGGCGGGGCGGTGACGAAACAGTGAGAAGAATGTAATTGTACGTTCTACGGGGGCACGGTGTTTGGGACTACGGATTGGCAATGTTTTGCTTTCTATGATACCGCTCTGTTTGGGGGATTCTGGGTTCATCTTGGGATATATCAGCGAGTCACGGGGATTGGAAAAGGCGTTGATGTTGATATCCAGTATTGCCATGAATTTTGAACACATCTTCAGTTATTCGCATGAGCCACGCTTCTCCCACAATTGCAACCTGGTACTGAGGAATCAGCGGTGATGTCACAATGCGGATATCGCCTCCCTGGGTCGGCAGTGGCACTCGTCATCTCACTGGAAGATCGGCGTGTAAGCAGCCACTGCACAATCCACAACCAGCCGATTGGTGATTGGAGCTGGAGGATTGCACTTTGGTTGATTGCCCACTTTTCCGCTCAAGGGGTCGCGAAAGCCACAGCATTTGTCGACAATGCCGTTGCCAAGGGCGAATCAGCGTCACCTTGTGCAATCCAACTACAGGGACCAAGAGGCAGACGTTGCGAGACGTTGCGTCTTGCTTCCCGCGCAATACATCGACTCCCCGGCCTTCCACCGATTTCACATCACCGCTCTTTGTCTGGGTCCGGAAGGTTTCATTGGCTAAGGTACCTTACGCTAGCAAGTCACCTTACCCGTTCAACGGCCCGGCCGCATCGGAGGTCCGGGCTCAGTGCGGGGCCGCAATCAAAGTGGGCCAACATTCACCTCACCTCCTTTCCCACTGGAATATATGCTTTCAACAGTCCATTCATCCGACCTAACCTATTGATTTCTAGCAGTAATTGAGTAATATCAGTGCAGTGGCTCAAACTGAGCCCCTAGGACACGGCGTATTCTCCTATGATCCGGAGCCGACACAAGGTGGTCCAAAGCTGCATTCATTGCGCTTACAGTTAACGAATTAATAATTTCCGTATATAGAGCAAGATTAATACGGTTATATATTGTCCTCATAGCCCACTTATCTGCAGTCATGCTTCACGAGTTATAACGGCTAATTTAGGCGGTCTGCATACGACTCGGGATATCGCGCCCTGCGGCCTCCGAAACATTCACTATTGGCGTTCTTAGCTTTGAAACTCCGTTCCACACCCTATCATGCTCGGTAACTTTAGAGCTCCGCTCCGCACAACATGACAAATCTACTAAAGATTTCATCCTTAAATCCGCCGAATTCCGGTGTATCTTATGCTGCCGGCTGACACTCGTGGGATATTTTAAACTCTGCAGGCGATTATTCCCCAGAGGTTTTTTTTTTCTTCCTCTGCTCCTTTTCTCAGCGTGGTCAATGTTGCAGTCTGGATCTCAGTCTATCATTTTTGGCATCATTCAATATGGTCGTCGCGATTGCTGGTGGCACCGGCGATGTAGGCAGGACCATCGTGGATCAACTGGTGAGGTCTGGCAAAGACTTCATTGTACTTTGTCGCGAAGTGAGGAACCTAGTAATAAGCTCCAGCCACGACAAACGCTGACAGCAGAATAGGTCCCTTCCCCACCTTCGACAAGCGGACCCAGGTTCGTAGCTATCAACTACGATGATATTCAGGAGGCTTCAAAGACTCTTGAAGCTTACAATGTCGACGCCATTCTCTCGGCCTTGAACATCGAAGGACCTTCTGATCAATCGCAGCTGAACCTCATCGCAGCTGCAGATCTGTCACAGATAACACGGAGATTCATTCCAAGCGAGTTTGCGGGATATGCGCCGCTGGGGTATGTGAAAACGTGGATACAGTGACTGATTCGTCTGACGTGTAATAGGGAAACTGTCGAGGATGCCATGACTGGCCCTGGCCTGCGTGCTGCCAAGGCTCTTGCAAAGACAGGATTAGTCTTCACACGCGTGGCCAGTGGTATGTTTATGGACTATTTCGGCCTCCCAAACATTCCAAGCCATTTGAGACCATTCCAATGGGGCCTCAACGTGCCCGCTCGAAAGGCCGCTATCCCTGGAAATGGCGATGAGCAGTTCAGCGTGACATACTCCAAAGATCTTGCACGATTTCTCGATCGTCTTCTAGATGAGACTTCATGGCCTGAGTGGAGTATTATCAGCGGTACCGACACATGCATGAACGAACTCGTGAGCTTGGCTGAGAAGGTTACTGGTGAGTAATACGGGTACCCTAAGCTTTACCTGAGATACCTAGTAAGAAACTAACATTATTCAGGTGACAAGTTTGATGTGGTCTATGACCCAGTTGAAGACCTTCAAAAAGGAAAGGCTACTCTCGTGTTCGAGGATGGTGCTTCGTATGGTGGCATGGACTCTGCATTGATGGCTGCGATGTTGGGATTGAGCATTGCTCAGAATGAAATGCTTCTGCCGAAGGATGGAAGGTTGAACCAAAAGTTTCCAGATATTCAGCCAATCTCTGTTGAGAGGTTTATGGCTGAGGCTTGGACGAAGAAGCAGTGTTAGATTTAAATGCCATGGAACTATTTTGAGCCGATTAGAACATAGTCAGCTTTCTAGTAGTACGATCTGCAAATTCATATTCGGGATTACGACCCTATAGTAGAAAATTACTATAGTTCTAAGCGATCATTGTGTCAATAGAATTGAAAAGTTTGCACTGGAATTTGGTTGTGTTCTTAATGTTTGATTTACTTGAAAGGAGAAAAACATTGAGCTGAGCAAAGGTGCGACAAACATGCGGTTGAGAAGGGGCGCTTTTCGGCCGTTAGCACCGTGACCGCGTCCGATGGCAGCTCACCCCACTTGTGCTTCCGGCGCCGACTTTACACCTCACATGCCCTAGACGATAGATAGTGCCGGAGACTTGCACCGCCGGCACAACTTGAGGATTTCACACCGCCACTTGTCAGCCCTCACATAAACGTCTTTCTCTTTGCCAAGACACTGCAAGGCCAATTTTTCGATACAAACCGGAAGCGATTTCATGTTGCGATATTTCCCGAAACAGCTGTATTCAAGATACCCCACAATCGTTCGCTTACGGACGTGCCCTGCCACGTTGAACCGAATAAGACAGACGGGGAGGCACCAGATCTCAAAGAGAAGGGAGACTTGATTGTTTTCGATCGTCACCGCCCCCAAGGACTCGCCAGTCTCTGCGTCAGCGAGGTCGTCGCCCTGCCTGATCTTTGTCAAGAGGTGCTTTTGAAAAATCGTACTTAACGTAAGGCACATAATATGCCCTCCGCAGCTGACCTTTCACCCTCAGCGCAGGCCGTGATTCGTTGGGGCCTAAGATGTTGAAACCGAGGATACCTAGCCATGTCGTGTCGATAAACTCTCTAGGGGCATTGGACAGCACAAACCTGCACGCCCCGGGCAACGAGCCCCACGACCAAGACGGCGCGCGATAAGATCACAGCGCCGTCTGGCTCTTGAATCCTTCCGATACCACCCACACAAGGCCCTGGTGGATGCCTTCTTTCCAGAGTCCTGACACGTCCTCGTCTATCAAAGCGTACGGCAATGCCTGCGCGATGCCAGCAACGGCGTGAAAAATGTCGCTTGGCATGGTCAATTTGCAGTGCGTGTACTCTCTCACGATCTCATACCAACCATGATACAGTCTGTGTGATGCAGTGAGCGACGCGTAAAGATCTTCATACTTCTGAGATGTGAACTGAGCGCGTTGTCACCCAGTCATTGACCACCGCATATCAACGTCTTGCTTGCTCCTCTCCAACGGGCGACCTTCTGGGATGTTTTCTGATGCGATGTACTCTTGACAACGCCAGCTCATTTGAGTTGACGAGAACATAAATAGCCTTGGCGAGAGGACACGCTCCTGGACAACCCATGCTCTTGTCCATAGAGGGGGCTTATGGTCACCCCAGATATCGCCCGCCGGGTCAAGAAAGTATAGTGCTTGTGCAAACCCTTTCATGTTTTCACCTTGAGGGAAGGCGAACTCTATTAGTATTGGAGATGTGAGGCTGGGATGTCGTATAGCAAACAGGCCGCCCTAGCCACCAGCCGAACTGGCTCCCGATATGGTCATGAGTGAATTTGTGTAGTACTGGCACATACGTTTTGCCTAAAACTCCCAGTCCTCTTTCGAGTCTTGGATGATGCCTAAGCGGACTTGTATTAGTGGGGGGCTGCCTTGCTCACATGGACATCAGACTTGCAAAACGAGTCTATCCAAAGATACCGGACACCCAATGCTCTTGAAGTTATAACAGCATCGCGGAAGGTCTGAGATAAGTCTTCGAGGAAGACACATTGTCTTCTTTGATTTATGGTAGCCTTCTTCGTCGTGATAATCGTTGACTTGCCCCAACAATGACTCAGGGTGATGTATGGGCCCAAGTGTCCAGCACCATCAACAAGGCAGAGTCCGGGTGGACAGTTGTTCGCCATAACGTCCATAACACGTGTCGGAAGCGGCGCCAAAGGATTCGTGATCAGGTTGCATGATGTATGGGTCGCCAGACGTCGCTTTACCCACGAAGCCGCAAGCCGGAAATCGTCGTCCGAACCGGTTATCCACGGACAATTTACTGCCTTGTTTGATAAAATTGAGCTTCTTCTGTCTGAAATAAATCGTCAGCCTCAACGAGGGAGTGATGAAAACTGTTGGCCCAACCTTCATACTGCGTAAAGTGGAACGGGGCTTGGAATAGACAGGGATTCGAGAGGAGAAAAGCGGCTAAGCAACGATACTTCGCTCTCTCATTCCCAAATCCGTGTTGTACGTCTGGGTACCATCGGATTTCCACCGCACTTTTAGGGAGGATCCGAGGTGGTCTATTGCGGTCACCGAAGATGCTGTGCTTGAAGTTGTCGAGCAGCAGGGCGCACACATGACATCCTTCATTTGCCGCAGCCCGAAGTGCTCCGACGCTAGCTTGATGAGAATACGAGTAGAACGATCCGCGCATGTTCGCTGTAACGTTTTGGGACCGAAAGAGGTAGTACCAGTTTGGTGGCCGTTCATCAGGCTGAGGGAAAGCACTACTGAAGTGGATACCTATGCATGTCGAGCATAACATCATAGGATCCAGAGATGGGGGCCTTTGAGTCGGATCCGAATAGGAGACCGGACAATAAGTACATACAGGCCAAGAACCGGTGTAGTATGCAGAGAGTCGTTGAGCATAGGGGCAAATTGATTGCCAATCGGCATCAAGTCTTGAACAGAGATACGAGAAGAGGGAATTCAAGTTATTGTAGGGCTAATCGGGCGGTGCTGGCGCCTGATGCTCGTGCAGAACGAGCCTCCCTTGGCGCTCGCTATTACTGGATGAGCTGGAATGTTCAGGTTGGAAACCGCACTTATCCCCACCAATGAAGGTTGTTGTAGGCGGAGATATCATGCTACCCTTGTTGATGGAGACATTGTGCGCCTTCATTGGCTGAGAGCGTACCCGGTCATCTTTGCGGCGTTTACCACAGCCTGATCTGCCTTCTCAGGCCTTTCCTTCTTCCCCGCTCCAAGACTCTCAACCCTCTTCTCTTGATCACCTTCACGCCCGCGCGAATTACGATAGCTTGATAATTCACGCCCAAACGGCTACATTGTGTCCGACAAAACACTTCAGGTATTGCCTGGACCTTGAAGCGAGCGAACATACCAAGGCCTGAGTACAGTGAGCGCCAGTGATTCAAGGCTAATACAAGCGAAAGGCTTGCTGACATGAGTCTCACGCAGAATGGACGATACAAATAGCGGTTCCGCGTCTGCAGGCGGAGCTGGGACGAGCGAAGTCGAGGACAAAGATGCTTACACTGTGGGATGGATCTGTGCCCTCCCACTGGAGATGGCGGCCGCCAATTTGATGTTGGACAAGATTTACGATATCCAAATCGATCAGGATAGCGCCGACCACAATAGCTACATCCTTGGGCTCATGCAAGGCCATAACGTGGTCATCGCCTGTCTCCCCGATGGAATTTATGGAACAAACCCCGCTGCCACAGTCGCCAAAGATATGCTCCGGACTTTCAAATCAATTCGATTCGGTCTACTAGTTGGGGTTGGAGGTGGAGCACCATCTTCAGACAATGACATTCGACTTGGCGATGTCGTCATCAGCAAGCCTACCGGCACCAGCGGAGGTGTCATCCAGTATGACCGCGGCAAAACAACACAGCACAAAATTGAGCGAACTGGGTCGCTCAATGCTCCGCCTATTGTGCTTCTTACGGCTTTAAGCCGTCTCCAGGCTCGTCAAAAGCTTGGCCAAAGTGACATTCCCCAGTTCTTGTCTGAGGCAGTGGAGAAGATCAAGAAACCGAAGATCAGACAGAGATTTGCTCATCAGGGCGATTCAAACGACCGCTTGTTCAAGGCGGAGTACGGTCATGACAATGCGGACTCTAATTGCGATGGCTGCGACCTTACGCAGACGATAGAGCGGGAAGACCGAGATGATACTGAGCCAGTGGTTCATTACGGTAACATTGCCTCAGGAAACCAAGTCATCAAGCATGGAAAGACTAGAGATGAGCTGAGCAAGGAATTCGGGGCTCTATGCTTTGAGATGGAGGCTGCAGGATTGATGCAAGAGTTTCCCTGCCTGGTGATTCGTGGTATTTGCGACTACTCGGATGCTCATAAGAACAAAAGATGGCAAGAATATGCTGCGACAACGGCTGCAGCTTTTGCCAAGGAGCTTTTATCTATAGTATCCTCTGGTCAGGTCAAGAAGGAGAATAAGATTGTACTTGGTAAGTAGTCTAGTCCATTCCTCGGTGCAGGGCAAACATTACCTGGAAGAGCGATTTCAACTTTTACGATATTGACAGATAATTTGTGATGTCGCGGGCTTACTAACGCGAACTGATTTTAGACCCCAAGCTCTACACCCTCATGTCTGATATAAGAAACGACATACGAAATCAAAGGCAAGAGCAACATGCTCGCCATATAGATGAGAAAGATCAAGAGTGCTTAAGGGCACTCTCTCGGACAGACTCTTTTGTCGACAAGGAGCATATATTGGAGAAAAAGGACAAGCTTTTCCGAAAGTCGTATCGTTGGATCATCGACAATCCCGAATTCCGGCAGTGGCGTAACAGCACGCAGAGCCGTCGACTATGGATCAAGGGAGATCCAGGCAAGGGAAAAACAATGCTCCTGTGTGGTATTATCGAAGAGCTTGAGAACAGCAACCGTTTGTGCTACTTTTTCTGCCAAGCCACTGAGGAAAGGCTAAGTACTGCAAATGCCGTTCTACGCGGACTCATCCTTCACCTGGTGCGACAGTACCCCGCACTCATTTCGCATGTCCGCAAAGAATACGACAACAAATATGAAGCCACCTTTGACGGTCACAACGCTTGGCAGGACTTGTGCAGGATACTAGAGTCCATGCTAGAAGATGAGTATCTGGGCGAAATTTTGATCATTGTGGACGCCCTCGACGAATGCAAGTATGTCGGCGATCGCGAAAAGCTGTTAAAGTTCTTGTGTAAGATATCGTCCAGTTCTCGCGCGAAGCTTGTTGTTTCCAGCCGGAATTGGCCGGATATCGAGAAGGAACTGGGCAAGAAAGAAGACCACGCGGCGACTCTGTCTTTGGAACTAAACGCAAGCAGCATCTCACACGCTGTAAACGAATACATCGAATGGAAAGTGGAAGGTTTCGCTGAAATGGAGCCCTACAAGAGCAACAGCGATCTCCGTAGGTCAGTACGAAGTCACCTGGAGGAAAACTCTAGAAACACTTTTCTCTGGGTTTCGTTGGTCTGTCAAGAGCTTTCTGGAAGCAAAGCAACCAGCAGACGTAACGTCAAAAGAATTCTTGGTCGGTCCCCAGCAGGTCTTGAAGGCCTATACAGACGCATGATTGAGAACATCTTTGATTCAGAGGATCAACAGCTGTGCATGGAGATCCTGGCTGTTATATCGGTCGTGACACGCCCCATCACGTTCCAGGAACTCTTTTACACTATCCGTCACTCATTATACGATGATCTGGAGCCGGAGGATTTGGAAAGCATTATTGAGTCTTGTGGTTCCTTTCTGAACATGCAACAAGACACGATCTACGTTGTTCATCAGTCAGCCGTGGACTTCCTGCATAGCAGCGCTTCGAAACTTCCTAGTGTCGCAGAGAGGCATCGAGCTGTCTTTTGGAACTCTCTCAACGCCCTTCTCATTTCGGACGACGTTAAACGCGACATGTACGGTATAGAAATACCTGCAACACCCTACGAGGAAATCGAAATCCCTTATCCCGATCCATTATCTGCCTTAAATTACTCTTGGACTTATTGGGTGGATCATTTGGCCGAATGGATTTGTGGAAGGGACATGGACTCGAGCGCAACCCCACCCACAGATACCGAGGCCATCTTCAGGATCCAAACCTTTCTCCAAACCAAGTTTCTATACTGGGTAGAGGGCCTTGCCCTTCATGGCCAAATGCAACCAGCGGTTCGAGCTATACAGCGCCTTCAGAGGCTAATGGTAGGTCACATTAGACATTTTCACAGTGTGTAGGGTTTCCAATAGCTGACAGGGGATCAGGACAAAATTCCGAATGCCTCAGAACAGAACCTCGCAGTATTCGTCCATGATGCAACCCGATTCCTACTAAGTCACAGGGTTATGATCGAAACTACACCCTTCCAACTTTATGCCTCAGCTCTGGTTTTCAGTCCCGACGAAAGTATTGTGAAGAAGACGTTCCGGCACGAAGCACCTAAGTGGGTTACGGCAACCCTACGTCCAGGTACAACCTGGACGGCCTGTCTACAAACTCTTTTTGGTCACGAAGAATTAGTCACTTCGATATCTTACTCGACAAATGGTCAATGGTTTCTTTCTGGGTCTCATGACGGTACTGCGAAGCTGTGGGATGCGGAGACCGGAGCTTGCTTGAATACGATCGGTGACTATGGCTGGATGGATGATCAAGACCCGTTCCGTCCAGGCATTGATTACACCGACTTTGCGGCCATACAGATCGCAATGTTCTCAGTGGATGACCACCAGGTTATCACAGGGTCCCGGAACGGGATTGTGAGAGTTTGGAATAGGTCGAACGGGGTCTGCGTGCGTGAGACTCGGTACCATTCGGGTGACGCGGTGTGCTTGGCTATATCAGCTGATCACCGCAAAGTTGCATTTGCCTTCCAAGATGATACCATCTCAATCTGGTACGAAGAAGAGAAGTATCCTTTCCTCGTGCTCCAGGCTCATCATTGCATTATATCGATGAGTTTCTCGCCAAATGGAGAAGGTCTTGCAGCAACAGTCGTCAAAGAGTTGAAAACGACTTTCATAATCTGGGATCTGGAGACTGGGGTCTGTGAGCAAACAATAGATGGGCACAACTTGGGTTCGTATTCAAGGAATACACAGTGGCTCATGTCGAGGGGCTATACTACACGGGCTTGGGAAGCAATCGGTGGGCGCGTGCCCAGCCCCTTCATGTCGCTTTCAGACGCCCTGAGCAACGTCTATGTCTTTTGTATGACGTATTCTGAAAAACACCAACTACTTGCAGTAGCTAGCTGGGGATTCACTTCTGTCTGGGATGTCGCCACAGGAGCTTTAGTTTGGTCTCGTCATGGGTCGTACGATGATGCACTCGCCATTTCGCCGGATGGGTGCCGACTGCTTGCATCCACCAACGAAAAGATCGAAATTTGGGATCTATCAATGACTCAATCCGGAAATACGTTCAAGAACAATGAAGTCCGACCATACCGCGTTTGTTTCTCAACCGATGGCCAGCAGGTCGCAGCATACTACGACACAAGCCACAAGGTCAAGTTCTGGAACATGACATCGTCTGGTCAAAGTACAGAGATTCGTCATGATGACGACCGCGTAAATGAAATGGCGTTTTCAGCGGACAGCAAACATTTTGCGATCGGTTCGCAAACAGGCGAGATTACCGTCTGGGACTTGCAGACTGGTGCCCTCATGACAACATTGGTCGAAAACAAACCATCTGCATCGCAGGAGTGTAGCCCCTACGATGCTGAACTTGAAGAGGACGATTCCGAAGCGAACGATTCCGAAGAGATCATTACAGACAGCAGGGATCCTCCTCGTAGATATTCCGACCCTAGAGTCACTTCGCTG
This sequence comes from Colletotrichum sp. SAR11_239, assembly GCA_025328985.1. Classification (NCBI taxonomy): domain Eukaryota; kingdom Fungi; phylum Ascomycota; class Sordariomycetes; order Glomerellales; family Glomerellaceae; genus Colletotrichum; species Colletotrichum sp. SAR11_239. Next base: position 307,142 of record JAKMWZ010000001.1, read on the forward strand.
GCCTTTCGAGGTGATCTCCAGCTAGCATCGTCCATCGAAGGCGTCATCAGCATGTGGGACATACCTGGAGGCAAGTGCGAAAAGACGCTTCATGGCCCCGACATCGACACTATCTATAACATTACCTTTTCGTCGAATGGAGACTGGTTGGCGCATGCGTTTCTAGACTCAGAATATCATTGGTTGATCGCATTTTGGAACATGGCAACAGGTTCATATGCGATAGTACCCGAAGTTTGCTGCTCAATCGAATCACTCATCTTTTCAGTCGACAACCAACTGGTGTGGAGCTCGTATGATAAAATTACAATCTGGGACGTTAACTCAAACACCTGCACGCATTCAATCGACTTTCATGACCATAGCATTGAAGAAATTCACTTGTCCTTCGACGCGGAACTATCTTCGCGCCTATACACCGAGTTCGGGTTTCTAGACTTAGATCGGCTCGGTACTAGTGCAATAAAAGCGCCTGATGTGGACCAAGAGGATACGCTACGTTTGCCTGGGTACACATTGAGCAGGAACTGGGACTGGATATGTTCACATGGAGAAAAGAGACTTTGGATCCCTCCAGAGTATAGGTACAGATATTGTGAAGACCCGGAGGGAAAAACTCCCCTCGCAACAGGCATGAACGGGCCCGCTCTTACATGGTCTACTGACACAGGTAGAATAGTACGACTGCAGTTTGAGACCGAAAGATAGACTACTATTGTGCGCAGGGAGCCGACGTTAGAAGAGAACGGCAAGCCCGGGGGAGATCAGGGTAACAGATAGCATCATGGAGCTTTTCACAATCCTTGAAATATATACGCTATGACACATGGAACCCTGGTGCTGTCTCTCACAGTCTACCATCAATGATGTGATGACGAACATGCATCATTCAGCTTGGTCGATCGGCAAGCACAAACGCTTCAGTGTCATGTGGCTCAAACGCTACTAAGCCTATTAATGACTCTATGGGATGTGAGCTCAGGCGCCTGCATAAGAAGGCTGGAAAACAACGACTACAACTTTATCTGTACGTTGTTCGATGTCAAGCACGAAGCGCGCCTGCACACCCAGTGCAGCTTTCTCGACTGCACCAGCCTAGAGCGGGGTTGCTTGAGCCCAACCACTTCAAAATGAGACTACTCAGACTACTCAGACTCTGACAACATGGAAACGGTTCTTCAAAAAGCACCAGCTTCAGACATGTCGCTGGAAGCGTACTTACTAGGGTATGGCTTTAGCAGAGACCTACAGTGGATCACGTTGAATGGGAAAAAGATGCTGCGTGTTCCAACGGAATACAGGCCGAGCACTAACCATCATTTCTACGATATGACCCCAGTTATCAACGGACGGAGTCTCATGTGGATAACCAAGGCAGGAAGACTGCTTCGGGTGAATTTCGCGCAACGAGACTGGACTGTGTGAGCCTTTTGGCCATCCAGTGAAGATAGTGAAAGCATTTCAGAATGGAGCAGCCGCCTTGCCTGTGTCTATGCCAGCGCATCACCACTAGTCCGCATCACCACTGGTCCACGTTGAAAGGCGTTCAGTATGCTAGTTCAGGCACACAAGCGTGTGGTACAATATTTGATCACTTCCCATAAATTGCAAGGTGGCAAAGGATAGAAATCACCCTAGTATTGGAAAGCCTGATAATGAACCGCCTGAGCCAAGGAAAATATGAGGAAAACGTACAACGTACAATACACGGTCCAGACCCATCATCCTGAGGCCCTCTCTTTCATCAGAATCCCCACAGCTCACCCCAAATAGCAAATTTAGCCAGTAAGCCTCGTGACCCAGATCTCCCGTCTCCTCCGGTCCCCCAAATGTCTATAATGCTCTTCTGTATCAAACCGCTAGAGCGTGATCACGGCAGAGTCAACTCATGAAACGGGCGTCTTCTTGGGGCGACCACGACCGCGCTTCTTTGGCGGCTCTCCATCGGTTTCCGTCTGTTCAGCCGCCTTCTCCGGCTCGGCACTCTTAGTGGCAGCAACTGGCGCCTCTGCTTCCTCCGGGACCTTCTTTCGTCCAGCACGGGGCTTCTTCGGCGCGGGCTCCTCAGCTTCCGTCACTTCCTTGGCCTTCGCCTTCGGGGCTGCCTTGGCGACCGCCTTGGGAGCATCCTCGATCACCGACTCCTTACGAGGACGGCCACGGCCTCTCTTCGCAGGCGCGGCGATGGCTTTGATCACCTTGTCGCGACCACCCTTGGAGGCCCAGTAGTCTTCCACAAGTTCACGAGCAAACTGTGTGACGTTCTCTTCGGGCTCCCACGATCGATCGGGAGATCCAGTCCAGGCGACGTACAGTTCAACCTTGCCGGTGGGCTTCTGCTTGTGCTTCTCAACACGGAGAACGTGCCACAGATCCTTGTCAGCCATGGCACCCAAACGGCCGCCCTTGACGCTATCCCAATATTCAAAGAGCGCCTCCTCGGCATCCTCCTGAATGTTGCTCTCGGGCTCCCAGCTCGGCTCATCGTGCTTCCAGCGGACGTGCATCTGGAAGAGGGTCTTGTCCTTGGGATCCTTGCGGTGGCCGATGATGGTGTCGAGCACGAACAGGCCCTTCTCAGGGTCGTCGACCATTGTCTCGTCTTCGTCTTCGGCCGCGGGTTCAGGTGCAGACTTGGGAGCGGTCTTGGGCGCGGCCTTAGCCTTCAGTGTGATCTTTGGTGCGGACTTTGGTGCGGACTTGAGTGTGACTTTTGGTGTGGCTTTCGCCGCGGCCTTGGGGGCAGCCTTGGGCGCTGGCTTGGTCGTCTCGGCGGCTTGGATCGTGTCGGCGTTGTCGGCATCAGTGGTGACGCTGATCTCGCCGGCAGCGGAGGTAGGTCTAGGAGCAGCTGCAAAACGTTAGCAATTAGTTCACAACAACGAGTAGACAATCTTACGAGGCAATGACTCCTTGACAGGGCTCTTCGCGCGCTCTGCAGCAACGTCCTCCTCAAGCTGGTTGCCGAGCTCGATGTTGGTGTCGTTTGCGCCCATGGTGACGTCAGCAGGCTCAGGCTCCTCCGTAGTCTGCTTCTCGGCAACCTCAGCCTTCTCTGCCGTATCCTTCTCGACAGGCCCAGCCTCCTTCGCAATCTCCTTCTCGGCGAGCTCTTTCTCTTTGGGAGTCTCCTTCTCGGTGGGCGCAGGCGTTTCCTCAAGAGGAGCAGGCGTCTCCTCAGCCTCTGGCTCTCTGCTGCGCTTCCGGCTCACGATCGTCTGCTCAAAAGTCGTCGTGACGCTAGCTGTTCCGTTGCGCGCACCAGTGAAGTTGTTAAACACATTGGTGAGCTTCTTCGACACAGAAGAAACCACGCCGCCAGTCGGGCGCGGAACAACCGGCTCAGGCGTAGCCGCCGCACTCTTCTCCGCATCCGAGGTCGCCATGTCCGCCGTGGGCGCAGTAGGCGTCGGCGTAGATTCCACGGGCGTCTCGGCAGCAGGAGCAGAAATCACAACGTCAGCAGGTGTGCTGCGGTCCTCGCTCGTGTCCATCTCGTCCGCGCCAGCAGCACCAGCAGCGGCAACCTCGCCAAAGGCCTTGCGCACGGGAGAGCTGAGAGCTGCTTGGCCCGGCAGGCGCGGGACGGGTGACAGCGAGCGCGATGCGTCGGATCGGGGGCTGGTCAGGCTCTTGAGGCGTTTGTTGGCATGTGGCGACTGCGATCCGGAGGGCTTGGCGGGCGAGGAGAGGAAGCCGCCGAGGGCGCCGTTCTTGAGTGTGATTTGGTGCTTGTTCGCGGGCTGGGAGCCTCCTCCGCTCGCGCCGTTGGCCGGCGATTCGCTGAGTCTGGCCATGGTGTCGGTGTTGGGTGAGCTATTTCGTGATGTTGACAGATTAGTGCAAACGTTCCCTCCTCGGAAGCCGTGGGATAACGGACAACGACGTGTCGCGGGTCGGAGGTTGTTTGCGCTTACCTTTGCTCGCGCGATCCGGTGGGTGGTGGTGAGGTTGTTGATGGGAAAGTCGCCAAAATGGAATGTTTGACCGCAGTAGAGGCGTATGCGGTCAATTGGCAGGGACAGATATCTGCGACGCGGTTGCGATTGGGGGCGATTCGGAGTCGGAGATTGTACGTGAAGTGCGCTGATGGATTTACGGCGAACCCGTCACGTCAGCTTAGGTTCGGGGAAGGAGAAGGAGCTTTGGCCTCTTGGTGGTGTGTGTTGCCTCTTTTTCCTGCAGCAAGCAGCAAGCAGCAGCAGCCAGCAGCATCTAATTGGCGGGTTGCTCCTATCTGCTGGTAACGGGACTGATAACGTAAGAGAGAACGAACGCGACGCAAGCTTAGCTAATCGTTGCTCGCCTACTGTCATTGGCTCGCTAAAAGCACGGGCTGCGTCAAACGGCATCGCTGGGGGCGATCCATGCACGTGACATCCACTTTGTGGAGACCGTTCCTTCCGTCTGGTTCCAAGGGACTGGACGCAGCCGTGGAAGGGGCCGCCGCCTAAGGTACGGATACCGTGCCACGGCCCACGGTGTCACGGTGTCACGGTGTCACGGTGCCCGTCGGTTGGAGGGTCGCCGCTGCCGGTCGGGGGGCAGGACCTGGCCTGGGTCGCAGTGCAGATAGGGGGAAGGTGTCCCGAAGCCAATGGCAGCAGGCAGGTGCAAGCGCACTCTCAGCGACTGCCCGGGCCCCGGGGAGGGCAAGCACGTCAACCCAACAGCAGCTGCAGCTTCCTTCTGTTGTCTCCTTCCCTCGAGACGATGGACCACGTGCAGTTCATCCCGCATCCATCTGCATTACTCAATGTCATTTGTTTTATTCTGTTCATTTCCCCTTCTCTTGCATTAAAAAAGTTTCATCAACTCAGGTGATCACCCGGGGAGGCTCAGAGACCCCGTCTCGGCCCAAACGGATCAGGCCCTTTGGCCCCAACCGGAACGAACCCTGGCCCCTGTGAGCTGGTCACGATGCATCTGACCCCTTGCTCCCGCCAGAGTCCAGCCCCTGAACCGGCATCGGCTTCTCCAGAGAATTCCCATCTGGAGAAAGCTGGAGAGAAAGAGCACCATCGTGGCTTTGTTTTCTGGGACTCACCGCTTTTGCTGGACCACATCCCGCCATCGCCCTTAGTGGTGGTTGACGGACTGAGGCTTGCGTTGACAGAGATCATGTCTGCAACCGAAACCGTTTCATTTTACTCAACAAAGCACTCATCTGGGATTCTCACTCACCATATTGATCACACAAAGAAATTTCAGAAGACGCAAGAGTTGTTCATATCCTCCAGTAGTATTAATTCTATCAAAATAGTCCACTCATAATCGCTGCATCATCTCGAGGTCTATCCCATCTGTAACAGGTCTATCCCATCTAGGTTCAAAATCCCATCTATCCATATCATGAAAGCCGTGAAGTTTTTGGTTGTTGCATGTAGTAAAACAAACGTCAGACCCCTTTAGTCGACGTACTTGGGGAGCGTAGCCATGACACCGTCCTTGGCAATCAGCTCCATAGCCTTGGCGACCTCGTTCACGAAGCGCTCGTCGCCGCGCAAGTCATCACCAAACAGGTGCTTGATCGTGAGCAGCTGGCCCGGGTGGTTGCCGCCCGCCTTCGCCAGCGCCTGCAGCTCCTCCTTCATCGGATCATCAACCTCGAAGTTCTCGCCCTTGTCGTCCACGCCGTTGATGTAGCGGAACCACGCGCCCGCCACGAAGCACAGCCTCCTGAACGGGCCGGTCACCCAGATCTGCTCCGCGATCGACGGCATGATGAACTGCGGGATCTTGCCCGACGCGCCCAGCGCCACGCGCGGGATGCCGTCCATGATGGTCGGGTTCGAGAACCGCTCCATCAGCGTGTTGCAGTACTCGTCGATGTCAACCCCCGCAATCTCGGGCAGCAGAGGCTTCACCTCCTGCTGCATCATCTGCCACACAAACTGCCTGTAGACGGGGTGCTCCATCACCTCGTGCACGTACTTGAAGCCCGCCAGCTGGCCCGGGTACGCCATGGCCGAGTGGCTCGCGTTCAGCAGGCGCAGCTTGTGCTTCTCAAACTGCTCGACCTCGTGCACGCCCTCGACGACCTGCACGCCGACCTTCTCGAACGGCGGGCGCCCGTCGCTGAACTTGTCCTCGATGACCCACTGCATGAACGGCTCCGTGACGACCGGCCACGCGTCCTCGACGCCGAACTTGGCCGCCAGCGAGGCGATATCCGCCTGCGACGTGCTCGGCGTGATGCGGTCCACCATCGCGTTCGGGAACGCGCCCTCCGCCGCGATCCACTCCGCCACCGCCGCGTCCCCGCGCAGCCGCGCGAACGACTGCAGCATGTGCCGCGTGATGCTGCCGTTCTTCTGCATGTTGTCGCAGCTCATCACGGTGAAGGGCTTCAGGCCCGCGGCGTGGCGCCTCGCCAGCGCGGCGTACAGGAAGCCGAACGTGCTCACGGGGGCGTCGCCGTGAGCGAGGTCGTGCACGATGTCCGGGTGGTCGGCGTGCATCTCGTGCGTGTTCTCGTTGTAGTAGTACCCGCTCTCAGTGATCGTCAGGGAGACGATGTGGGTGTCCGGACTGGCCATCTTGGCAATCACGGCCTCGCGGTCGTCGGGGGCATACAGAAAACCCGTGATGCTGCCGACGACGTTGGCGAAGCTGCCCTTTGCGGAGCGCTCGATGACGGTGTAGAGGTGGTCCTGGGCCTCGAGGACGTCGCGCATGGCGGCGTCGTTGGGGCGCAGGCCGACGCCGCAGATGGCCCAGTCGCGCAGGTCGTGCTTCTGCATGAGCTGGTCGACGTAGACGGCGAGATGGGCGCGGTGGAAGCCGCCGACGCCGACGTGGACGATGCCGTGCTTCACGCCATCGCGGGCGTAGGTTGGCGTCTTGACGCTCCTCTCACCCTGCTGCGAAGCGAACGTGGACAAGTTGGCGCTGGTGAGCTTGAGGGACTCCGTGCTGTGAGGCATTCTAAAGGACTTTTTTTTGGGGACTTGTTTTCGCTAGATGAAACAAAAGATGATAATGAAATGAAATGACGGGTGTTTCTGCGGACGGAGAGGACGAAGAATTAAGGGGGACGAGGACACTGAGGTGTTATCGTGAGTCGCAGCAGGAGAGGTTGTTGAATGATTGAGAAACAGAACACCACAGCTCACCGCCGATTACCCCTGAGGTCAGCCCTTTTTAAACCAGGCAGGTCACAATCCGGAATAAGTTCGGGCACCGAGTTTTACGGAGGCCTGGGCCTGACCTGCTGGAGGGCGAAAAGCACGTTCCCGTTCCAGCCAGGTTGTTGAGCAAAAAAAAAATCAAGCACCTTTGATGGATCCGCAATTCCAACTTCCCCATTGTTAGTGTCGGGGATCAAGGTGGCGGAGGAGGGTCCCCAAGGTCGCTCCCCGTGTCCACGAGGCCGCAGGTGTGTGGGTGACCGTGGTGTGCTACCCGTCGATGGATACACAAGTGGTGTGTGCTTTCAAAGATGGGTGCCCGCCCTGCTTCACAGTGTTCACCTTGGATTTAAATCGGGTCCCCCGGTGGCGGCTCTGTGGGAACCCTTGAGGAAGCTAGAATTTTTAAAACTGGGACAAGAGGCGGTCTAGTGATTATCTAAGGGCCCCCGGTTTGTGGAGTTCTGGCTTCTTCTCTGTTCTGTCTTATCAGGATATGACGCAAGGATTGTAAAAATAGGCTTATTGCCAATGTCGTGGTTTCAATGTCGGTTTCTGCCCGAAGGTTGGCCAAAAAAAAAAAGGGTCCTCTTGGCGGCCGCAGCAGACGGGATGCAACATCACATGTTTAAGGTGCGCAGTGCAACATCGTATTCTCAACCTCACTTGTGGTGGCTGAGAAGATGCTGAATTCGCCCTGAAGAACCCAATTGAATGGTGCTTGATGACCTTTGTGGTGTCTGAGTCAGGTTGTCGCCGTTGGACACGTTGGCGCTGTTGCTGAACCTGAGCCGTGTGTTCAACATCAGACGACCAATGTCCACGTCAAAACCACCGAGACACGAGTAACAACGAGCAATAAATGTAGAAGTAGGTAAACAAGACACCATCAACATGACATAGATATTGGATTTCACATGGCGCCTTCGATGCTTGTGAAGCCTTTACTTCTCAACCGTCGTCTGTGATTTCTGGTGTGCAATCACATCAGTCGTCACATCTGCCATACGGTGTGACGAGGGCAACATATAGCACCTCAAAATATCAAATATCACGACGCCCGGCCGGCATCCACAATCAATCATCCCTCCTATACAGTGTCTATTCTTTTCCCTCCGTCTTCCTCTTTTCAAAAAATGTACCACAAACCGGGCGCCGCATCCACCCAATCCCGGAAATCAACATAATCGCTGTTTTGAAACACTTCGCTCACGGCAACTGGGACCTCGAAAGTCTCTGTACGGTCGTAAGCCAGCTCTCGCGGGATGTTGATGCCAAGATAACGATCCTCATACTCGTCGTCTTCAGTTTCGCTCTCCTCGTTGTCTTCACTCTCGTTTTTCTCATCGTCTTCACTTTCGCTCTCCTCGTCTTCACCCTCGTTCTCCTCGTTCCCCTCATCATTTTGAACCTTGTTCTCGTGCAGATTGTCGTTGAGGCTCTCATCCTGCTGGTCGTCCCGATAGTCCTCTTCCTGCTGGTTCGCCTGCTGCTCGTCCTCGTCCGGCTCGTCTTCACGCTTGTTTTCGCACTCGTCCTCGTTGTACTCATGTTCCCCGTACTCGCCCACTCCGCACTCGTCCTCATCTTCTGTAACGTCATTCTCCTCCCACAACTCCTCCTCGCACAAGATCTCCTCGTTCTTTTCCAAATCGTTCTTGTCCTGTCCATACTCGTCCTCTTCAAAATCGTGCTCGTCGCAATCGTACTCACTATAGTCGTCGCTCTTGTACTCCTCCATGCTGTAGTTGTCTATGTCGTACTCGTCCTCGTCATCATCGCTATTGTCGTCGGTCTCTTCATCTTCGGTCTCTTCGTTCTCTACATCCTCGCCCACGTCGCCCTCGCTCGTGTCGTCTTCTACCAGTTCCAAAGAATCCTCTTCCATTTCCACTCCATCTTGAGCTTGGTCGCAGGACTCACTTTCGTCTTCTTTTTGGGGGGAAATGGGTTCACTTTCGTCGCCTGAAGAAACACTCCCGCCTCCTGAACTGGTGTCCTCTCCATCCAAATCCTTGCCGGTCAGTATGTTGGCCCACCACTCCAAGTCGTCCGCAACAACACTGGCGTTGCCGGCCAAGTGTAGTATGTACAAAGAGGGCGGGATCCTCCGAAGGACGCTGTTTTGCGAGTCCTCGCCAAAGCAAGCACAGCTGATCCAAAGAGCTCCGAGGCACGTGAAATCTTCGAAGGAATCGATGTAAGGTGGGGGAAGTTCGTTGGCTTGCTCGTCAATCCAAACAAAGTTCAGGCAGAGCACTTTAAGACTTGAAGCATGCTTCTTCAATGTCTGAAGGATTGTTCCTGGGCTGGGAAACTCCGGGCAGACCCAGACGTCGTGAGTGTAGACGAATCTGGTCAGACGCTCGCAGTTCATAATGAGCTGTTCGAGAGTCGAAGGCGGAATGTACCTGATCTCCCTCAACGCCAGGGACGTAATATTCGTCGACCACGCCAGAGGGGCTCTCAGTTGGCAGTCGCGGAGATACGCAGTAAAATCCGGCCTGAATGAGAACAGTGTCTGAAACCCGTCCGGTAGCTGGCCTTCATATTCTCGTGTATGGGTGATTGCGAAGTGTTGAAGATGAAGAAGCGGAAGCTGTTTGTTGCTGTTTGCGATGGACTGTTGTGCCCGGCGTAAAATGTTGACCATTGCCTTTAGAGATGTTGATGGGAGTAAAATCGTGAGGTCTCGGATGTTTGAGAGGTGGAGAATGAGAATTCCAATTATAAAACCCTTGAGAAAGTGAGGCAGGAAATCAGCCTTGGTTGTCAGAATACTTCCAATGATGTGGCCTGCCTCAAAGCTATTCCATGAAAATGTCTCCTTCCAGATGTCAATGCCCACACGTCCTGCTACTTCCTCGAGAAGCTGCACCTCACGCTGGTGACTAGGATTGCTCAGGTCAAAAGGCTCCCCGGGGTGATCTTCTGAATGCAGAAAGATGAAAAGCTTTCGTACAGCACCGCATGACGCTGCTGGGTTGTGGAATAAGAGTCGCAAAAGCTTGAAGAGTTGTCGCACTTCTGTATCGCCACTTCGATTAATAACTCCGGCTGATCGCAACAGCTCCGGGACAAGAAGTTGGTAGTAGCCCTTCGAAGTAAAGGCAAAATTGAAGAGAGACTCCCGGTTGTCTTTATGGGCATCATATATATCCCAAACCCAGTCCCAACCCAGGTCTGCATGATCCAAGACCATTTCGCCGGACCAGTCTGGGCAAAGAAAAGAACCGATGTGTCGGATCATCTCCGGTGGGAGTTCGGACAGTTTTGCCATGTTGCTATCAGGGGATTGCGTCGGCGGTCGATACTCGAGCGGAAGTCGGCGGGTGTCTGGAAATTGTTAGACGAGAACGATGGCAGAGAAGAGAAAGGGTAACCAACGAGAAGGTTATTCGCGTCTACTGTTGCCGTTGTAGGCAGAAATCAATCTGCGCTGTTCGTGCCTCGAGAGTCGGCAGCTCCTGAAGTGGTGGAAGTGAAAGAAGTCTGAGGAAACCGCTTATTTGTGCGCGGCGACTTCGGTTTGTGGGTGTGCTTTTTGATCGCTACCGCAGCCGTTGTCGCTGTGCCTGAGTTGGCTCGATCGAAGAGCGAAGCTGGTTTTCGAGAGGTGAGAGAAAATCAGCGTGCAGGTGAAAGTCAACTGTCGAGGTGAGGTGCAAACGCCGCAGTTACAGGTCACGTGATATACTTTGGAGTTGAAATTCGACTGCAGGAAGGAAGGCTCCAGCGGGTAGGCGTGGGTTCCTTCCTGCCTTTTTGGGCCGTAGGGTTCAAGCAATCAACACTCTCAAGTCACTTTTGTCATCGGTCGCAAAGAATGTGGCATGTGCAAAGGAAAGCTTTGGTATTCAATTTAAGCAAGTATCAAAACAACTCCATTTCCTGGTCCGAAGCAAAACCCAGCATACTGCCCGGGGTCTCGCCTTTGTCTGCGACCTTCGGTACATTTGTGATTGTTTTGCTAAAAGATACCGGGCAAAGGGGAAGGAGCCTCAAAGAAGTCCACCCATTTGCTGTCCCGAAAAGCTTCATGAACCTCATAGTCGAGGCTGCTCAAGTCGGGGTCCCAAGCCAGATGCTCTGGAATATGGACATAGTCACTGTCATTGCCGTCTTCCTCCAGGTCTTCCACCATATCTTCCTCGTCGTCTTCCCCATCGCCTTCATCATTGTCTCCCTCGTCATCTCCCTCGTCATCCTCTTCACCAGAGCGTTTCCCCGAAAGTATCTCAGCCCAGCGCGACAAGTCGTCCTCAATGATGTCGATGCTGCCAGCAAGATGAAGCCTCCATAATGAGGTTGGGATCATTCGAAGGACTTTGCTACCAATACCATAACGGTCCCCAAAGCAGGAGCAGTTAATCCACATCTGCTCAAGAACCGGAAAATCCTCAAATGAGTCGATGTAGGGCGGAGGATTCTGGTCGACGAATCTTTCGTACCCCAAGAAAATTCCCAGACAGAGAGTTTTCAGGCTTGAGCCGTGCTTCTTCAGCGCCTGAAACATTGAACCAGGGCTAAGCACAGGACTGTTTTCGCTTTCAACCTTCTGGATGTAGATGAATTTCGTCAGACGCAGGGAGTCGTTGATGAGTTGGCAGACGGTCGACAGCGTAATGCCCTCGACATCTCGGAATATCAGCGACGTGATGTTTGGAGCCCATGGCAGCGGCGCGTCTAGAATGCAGTTGCCGAAATATATTGATGCATGGGGTCTGAAATCGAACAGTGTCTCAAAACCCCTGGGCTGAATGTCGTCAAAATTCCAGTTCCTGACCGCAATGCTTTCTAGGTAAAGGATCGGTTGCAAATCGTTGTCGACTGCCCTCCGTTTCTGAACAAGACGCAGCAGCTGAGTCAAAGCCATGTGTGACGCTGGGGGAAGTATGATGCTTAGGTCTCGGATGTTGGGGAGGTTGAGGATGATGAGACCGACCAGAAACCCCTTCAGGGAATGTGGAACATGTATCAAGACTTCTCCAATGCTCCAGCCTACCATATCGTCGGTCCAAGCGAGCGTTTCCCTCCAGATATTGATGCCAAAGCAGAGGGCTGCTTCCTTGAGAAGATCCATGTCGCGTTGACAGACATGGTCCAAGCCGGAAGATCTTCCCGTATGTTTGTCAGAGTAAAGGTCAATGAATAGTTTCCGAACGGCACCAGGCGATGACGCCGGATTGTGCAGCAAGTAGCGAAGCAACTTGAACAGCATTCGAAGCTCGTTTCCGCCAGTTCGGTCAAGGACCCCAAGCGAACGCACTAGCTCGGGCGCAAGGCCAAGGTGGTAGGCTTTCGAAGTGTACGAGAAGTTGAGTAGAGATGCTCGGTTGGCGTTGTGGACTTTTCGAATGTCGTGGACCCATTCCCAGCCCTCATCGTGATCCAAAAGCAGTGCGCCGGGCCAGTCAGGGCGAAGAAAGGACGCGATGTGGCGAACCAGCTCCAGCGGAAGGTCTGAAAGCTTCGCCATGAGGGCGTCGAGGACGATTAGATGGTGCTTGTGAGTGTTGCAGGATTGCGTCGGCGGTTGAGAGGTCGAGCAGTAAATAGCAGGTACCTATCCCTAAAAATCTTGGTTAGAGGAGAACAATAACGGAGAGGGAGACAGGGTACCGATGGAAAGGATAAGTGGCATACAATGTGGCCGTTGCTGGCAGAGACCGATGTTCGCCGTGGGCTTTGGCGATCGACAGCTTGAGAAATGGCGAGTAGAAGCTGAAAACCGGCTATCTTCAGGGCGACCACTTTCTATGTCTTCGTGTGTCTCAGACGTTATTCTCGCTGTACCCTTTGAGTCTGACAGCCCGGTGATTTGCGAAAATCAGCCCCAGCAGGCAAGTTGTGTTGAGAGGGAAGGTGAAAAGATTGCGCTGTGCTAAGGTCATGTGGGAGGTGTCGCAATTCAATCTGAGAGAGGAAGGAAGGCTCCAGTACCTGAACGTAGCTTCCTTCTTGCTTCTCGTATTGTGCGGTCGAAGAAAGCTGCCGCATGGCCACAAAGAAGGAAAAGTGTTCAAGATCAATAGGCACCCACCGACGCAGGCCTGGTGACACCAAAGGACCGACCATGAAGAACGATGGTACTCATTGTCTATGACACAACAACTATCCTCATCTGCCTCAATTCTCTCGCCTCAAAACACTGTCCTCATCCAACCATGACTTTTGCTAGCTGGGCAGTGTCTATCATGAACGCTTGTAATCAGTATATCCAACTGTGCGCGACCCCCTTTCTTTTCCTGTCGTTCCATCGTCTATCATTGTTGTTGTATCTATCGCCGTCGTCGCCTATCGCCATCTATCGTCATCGTCCATCGTGGTCACTATTCATCGAGATCATCATCTATCGTTGTCGTCTAACATTATCATCATTTTCGCTATCCCTATCGTCTTCTTTACTACTATCGGCCCAACCGACGGGCGTCATTCTTTTGTTATCGTATGTATCCGCTTGTCAAGGCCTACTTGTCTCCGTCTTCTCCTGCCTATCCATCTCCGAACCAGGCAAATCCTGCAAGATCGTGCCTACCACATAGCAGGGCGTGGATCAACTGTCGTTCGCACCGGGACGTACTCCGCGAACGCCTCCTCAAGCTCATTGTCCCACTGTCCCCTGCTCAAACCAATCTCCCGCAGATTTCTCAGACCTCCGATGTTGATGCGTTGGGCCATACCCAGCAGACTTTGTCGGATCGGGCGCACTCCTCCACCTAGGTGGAAACGCTTCAACGACTCAGGAAGACTTGGGAGAAAGGTCTCGAAGACCTCATGTTCTGCCAAGTTAATGTCATCTGTGTCGCTCTCATTACTGCTGTGGCCCTTACTTTCGCTGTTATCGATGTTATCTTCTTCGTCGTCATCGGCGAAGGTGCATGTTGTGATCCATAGATTCTCCAGACTGGGCAGGTCGCCAAGCGTCGCAATGTGATCATATACATGCTGGTCTTGCACGTAGTGCCAGGTGATTAGGTCCAGACAAAGGGTGACCAAAGTCTTGCATTGATCCTGTATGGCATCCATGAATGCATCGAGATCCGAGGACGACATCATCCGAGCTCTGAATCGAACACAGACAAGCTTTCTCAGGGCTAGGCAGCTGCGGATCGCCTTTGACAGGAGAGATACCTCCATGTGAACTTCGTCGAGCACCAAAGAAGTGACTGTAGAAATGTTCAGCTGCTTGCGGAGGACGGATCCGTGGAAGAATCTTTCAGAACCGGGTTTCATCCTCGGGTAGGATTCCAGGGCCGTTTCTCCGCTATGCACCACCCACGATACATCGCTTATGGTGAGAGCTTGAAGAGCAGGAATAGACAACGATTTGGTTGAATGTGCATTTTGGCGAGTTCGAGTGATTGAGAGAACATGGGATAGGGTTTGCAGCGTCGGTTGCGACACACTAAGTGTGAGCTCCTGGAGACTTGGAAGGCGAATAACAATGAGCGCAACGCAGTAACCAAAATGAGAGAGCAGCGGCCGAAAAGCGGATGAATCAAGACAAGACAGATTAAGGCCCACAGGCGCGAATGACTCCAGTAAAGCAGTCACCTCCGCTTCATCAAAGTTCACAAAATCCCAGATCGGAGTCGGATATGGTGTGTGGACGTAGAGATGTCGGATAGAGGTGCGTACAGTGTTGTTGCGGTCGATGAGTTGGAGAAGGGATGTCATTCTCTTCAGCCCTGTGCCCTCAGAAAGATTGTGAATTCCGGCAATGCTGTAGAATTGCTCAACTGAAGCTTGAGAAAAGGCCTTGTGAGAAAGGGAAAAGCTCGCTAAAGCGTGGCGCTTCTGGCTGTTTTCGTGAAGAAGGTCGCTGACGGCGAATGCAGTATCGTAGTAGCCTCCTGCCGATGCTTGCTCGTGGCTTGTCGTGGGTAGTAACAGCTTGCCATCAAGTCGAGGTCTAAGAATCTTGATAATCATAAGGATGATCTCGGGGGGAAGGTCAGTCAGCTTCGCCATCTTGGATTGCCGATCGCTGGCGAGCAAGGTCCAGTCGACAGGAACGCAAATGGGGGAAGCGATGTCGATTCCGGCGAGTCGCACGGCTAGGATAAAGTTAGCAGAGAGACGATACGGGTGGCGATAAAGATAGAGACGCTGGATTACATGTACGAAGAAAGACGACGACTGAGGACGATGACGATGACGATGGACACCGCCGGAAAAGCCAAATGGCGCTGCCCGGCTAGCAAATACCTTCCAAGCACGCAGGATTGTCAGGCTCGGGAGCAGTCGTACTTCGATTCCTGGAGACGACGTGAAGTCTGCTTCCTCGATTGATAGGCTGCGCGTGTTGTTGTTTTGGACTGGGTGGTGGGATAGGAAAGCGCCGTCGGTAGGTGCCCGAAGGTGAGTGTGCGATTGTGGAGAGTGAAAAGTCGACTACGCGAATCTCGCGGGAAAGGCGCGAATGATGAAGCAGGCAACGAAATAGGAAAGTACAATCGGGCAAGATCAGAATGTTGGTATGTTTCCAGGAGGCTTGCCTGCTTTTGAAGTTCTTTCTGACTTTTGATTTCACGAGTCTCCGAGAAAAACCTATTTCTTTGGGAAATGAAAGCGGCGATCTCAGAATTTACGCCATGAGCCTTCCACGTTCTGTTGCATCATTTTGATCTCGTTACTTCCAGCTGTCATATGAACGCGATTGTACTCAGTAACCTTCATGATGAACGTCGTAGAATGGTGTTATTGAACTTGACTGCGATACCTAGGTTGCGGAGTTTCTAGTAAATTTAGTGCTTGCGGCTACCAAAAAGCAGAGGTTTGACTAGAATTAACGCATAGCAAAACTCCCCTTCTCCTCAACATTTCATGGTTCCATATCAAACCTGTGAAATCTGAATCAGAATATCGAACACATGCCGCATCATTCCCAACTCCCTCAAAGGCAGCGATCCTCTTCTCTTCAGGGATCGAGTGGGTGGACTTTTTGGAAGTCACACCGGCGACATGGAAGACCTTCAATGACGGGGGGATAGTCCTCAAGAAAGGGATGTATGTTATATTTGCATCCAATCCTACTTCTCTCCGGACCTCTTTGTGAATATTGTCGTCCCAGAGAGCATCGGTAAAGATCCACCGTAGTGTGCTTGCTGAAAGACTCAGCCTCCTCAATGCCGTAAACTCCCCCAAACAGCGCAAGGGGCTATGATCTCTCCGGTAAATGAAGCTGGGGAAATCGAGGGATAATGTCTTCAGAGTGGCAGTGTGCTTTTTAAGCATGCCAATCGTATCCCCAGGACTAGGTATTGCAGACAAAACTGATCCACCCATACCGCTGTAGATGAACGTGAACTTTTCCAATGCCTGACATCTGCTCAAAACGTGATGAAGTTGCGATTTTGAGATGGAGCAGCCGCTCAGTACGATCGAGCCTAGGTTTGGTGCGATGTCTGCGAGAGCATCTCCTACTTCGAAGCCATGTATGAAAACCTCCGCTCCAGCATTCCAAGAGAAGAGAGCCCCGAATCCAGGGTCAATCTGCGCTACCGAGCCCGTATGAGCCGCATCCCAGGAGTCTGGCCCTATGGCCAGAGATCGAAGGGTTAACAAGTCGCGAATCCTGTTTCCCTTTCCGTCCTGTTGCGGCTTATGGATGACCTGCGAGGCAGATTTCGTGATCCCTTGAAGTACACGCGTCGGAAGTAGTAGTGCCAAGTGTCTCACACTATTGAATTTCAATAGTATGATGACGATGAGATGCGCGAGGAATCGTAAGAAGCTTTTTCTGGAGAGGGCTCTGCACCACATCCCGCTCTGCGGGTCATGGAAGCTGGTCGACATTGGCGCCCGGAAGGCCTCGAGACCCATCGACGACGCCACGCTATCCATTGCTGCAATATCGTCTACTGATACTGTATGTTGATAGCAGACATCCCAAAACCCGATATAGAGCTGTTGAACCGATTTTGGGTTTAGTGCGCCAGTATGAGCATGTCGGAGTAAGGAAACCAATCTGCGCGTAATATGCCAAGCTGACCATTTGTGTACTTCGATGGAGCCTTGTAATTCATGAACACTCATATTCCGATACGTCTTGCATGTTGCAGAGACGTTGAAGAGTGTATTCCGACTGCCCCTGGCGCTGCAAACAATGCTGATTCTGCCATCGATTTCTTCTGCAATGAGTTGTTTCCCTTCATAGTTGGTGCGAAGAAAGGAACAGATATGAAGGATCAACTCAGGGGGAAGGTCTTGAATAAAAATCATGGTAAAGGGTCGTTTAAATTGAGGTTGTGGGTAGGAGTGGGATTTTGCATATGTGAGGAACCAGTTTTGGTGGACGAAGAAAAGCAGAATCAAAGAGGCTAAAGGCGCTCTCGGCTTTTATTTTGAAGATTTGGTGGCGCTATAAGTTTAGAAAAGAAAAGTGTGACACCTTTCATACCTTCATGTGGCGGCCTAACACATGATCAAGGCTTTACGATGGGTTTCGAGGCGTTCTCTACATGTATTCGAAAAGGTAGTCCACACTTAAGCGTAAAAGGTGCAGGTTGGGTTCATGAACTAAAAGTTTCATAAAATTAGACATTTGTCAATGTGATTGGTGCATATTTAACCGAAATATGTATACATGTCACCGAAATCTAATGTACAAGTTCAAGCTCGCTCGACCATGCTCTCTAGGTCCACATCCACATACTACAAAACACCTGCCTGCCAAATAACCCAAGACTAGTCTACCACAGTTGTGGAAGAGGATCGATCTCGAATTTTATATTGAGTCCATGAATGTTGCCACATTGAAGTAAATGTTTGGTGGGCCAATCCTGCGCAGCTTCATCGATGGCGAGGACGTTGGGCAGGCGTTGGATAGGGTGTTGTGAGGCGTGTTTCTCCCACATTGACACCAAGTCGGAGAGAAGGAATCTCACCGGTCCGCTCAAGTGAAACTTCTTCAAAGAAGCTGGTAGACTGTGAAATGCGGGATGTATTATTTCGTAATCCGAAAGTCGACTGTCGTTTCCACCAGCAAATGTCCTATTATTGGCGGCTAGTCCTAGCAATTTCTCTTGAATATTCCGACACATGCTGGGGATGGAACCGATTGAGGCTGACACATAGCTTCTTGCTATGAGCGTCTCGGGATCGCAAGCACCTCCTTGTTTGAATTCGAAGAAGGAGTCAACATGCAGCCACAGGTTCTCCAGCGCGGTGAACGTTTCTAGCGACTTGATCGGATGGACTCTCCTCAGACTTCGGCAGTCTATGCAGATCGTTCTCAGGGTCTTTGCGTGTACCTCAAGAGCTTTGATGACATCGCCAGCCGTCAGATCTCGGCCATTGTGAGCGACTTCGCCTTGTGCCACATAGATGAACTTTGTAAGCTGCCGGCAGTCGGACAGCGTCTGACGCAGGGCCTTGGGGCCCATCAACGTCTTCACCAGCACGATCGATGTTAGGTTTGGCGTCAATTGTCCGCGGAGGGACTTGCAGTCGTCGAAAATACAGACCTCCGAGCGATCATATCCATGCGAGTAGACTTCGGCTCCAGGGGCAAGTGGGAAGAGGCAGTCGTATCCGCGGTTGCACATGACCCAGTCTATCTCGGTCCGTTGCGGATTTCGAAAGGAAAAAGAACGCACTGTGTTGAGCGGGGCGTACTTCTGCCTGTGGCCTGTCGGCCCGCGCGCCGAGGCATTCTGCGCTACACCCGACTCCTCACCCTCGGCGTCTCGTGTGCCGGTGTCGTCGCTGCTGGAGTTGAGGCTCTGAGCAACAAGCCGGCGATTCATACAGCCTTTGTAGAATTCCTGTAAGTATCTCCACGTGTATGGCGTGACATTAAAAGCCATATCGTCAACACGAGGCAAGTGGAGGATGATGGCCAAGAGAAGGGTCCCCATGAGTGCTTCTGAGTCGTCCGTTTGGATGGCTTCGCTGAGCTTGACTTCTGAATGCCAACTGTTGCCGGGTATAACTCTGTCGTAGTCGAAACCAATGGATTCCAAAGCCTGGATGACGAAGTCCCGGCTGTCTTCGGGAATCTTGGCAGGAGTCGCGTGCGCTTCGTCAACATATATGAATAGTTTCCGGATCGACGAGAACTGCGCGGGGTATTTCCTGATGATCCTGAGAAAACGAATCATCAGGAAGATGGCCTTTTGACTGTCTTTGGCGTAAAACCCAAAGTTGGTCTCGCGCCAGGTTGACTCCAGAGGGAGAGTGCTGAGCCTCTTGCATGTGAGGGCAAGATTCACGAGTCCGGCTCGATCGCGTCGAATGTGTTTTGAAATGTCATGGGCGACTGCGGCGGAGTTGGACTGGGCTCTGGCGATTTCATCCAAAATGCGTTTGCCGGTGTAAGGCGCTGGAATGAAGGAGTAGGTCATTAGGAGCAACTCCATGGGGAGACCACAGAGCCCTGTCATCGTTTCTGCCTGCGCTGGTGGTTGATCTGTGATGAAAGGCATGATGACATGAGAATAACGACTCGCTCTAGCACAGAAAAGTGCGAAACAAGGCCCAAAATGCCTCCGTGAAAACTTTCGCAGATGCAGGCACTTCTGAGGGTTAAACATACGTTGTGGATGGCACAGCCAGGTTTTTAAATTGGGCGGTCATAAAGACGGAGACAGTCGTAGAGGTGTCACACGTGATGCAGGCGCGTACGAATTCTGGGCATTGAAAATTTTGGGTGATCTGATTCTATAAATAAAGTCACCACGAGGCGAGAGGCCCCAGCTGTTCTTTCATTCCATCTTGCTGTCCATTTTCTGTAACCTGGATGGCCCATGACAAGCCCGCCACGCAGGCAACGAAAGCTAATTCTCAGGAAGCCTCCCACAGAACCGCGTCTACCTCTGTGATCGTGACCGGGACACCGAATTTCTCAAATTCTTCCTTCAGATCCTCCAAGATGCCGTCGTAATTGTCAAGGTCCTTCAAGTAGACGCGCTCCAAGCTGGTAAGATAGTCGAGATTCTCCGCAAAGTTGGGGAGAACATACTTGAAAAGCTCAAGCTCATGAGTGAAGCAGATTCTCTTCAGACTCGTTGGTAGGGACCAAAGAGCGTCTTCGTAGTAATAATATAGTTGCTCTCCTTTTTCGTGTACGGTCGTAATTTCGAACTCTCCACGGTAGAGGCTGTCTCCGTCGATCCAGAGGTTCTCGAGATTCTCAAACTCGTCCAGATAGTCGATACCAGACTTCCCGTAAGAGACCCAATTATCGGAAAGGTCGATGACCAGGCTGCGGAGGGTCTTGGTGTGCCGATCGCCCTGCCGGAGTCCCTCGAGAGCGTGTAATGGGTCGATTCCATAGCTGGGATCCGTATCCGAATCACTGAGATGACCGACGAGCCGAAAGTCCACAAGAGGCCCACAGTCCGCCATGACGGAGTCAAACGCATCGCGGTATTCACCCCCCGAGATGGTGCCGGCGACAGTGAGATGCGTAACCTTTTCGAAGAGTGTGGGACAGAGGCCTGCGGACTCCAAGCCCATGCGCACTGGATAGAGGTTGTCAATGTACAAGTGCGTGGGCTCAGCACCGATCTTGCCGATAATGGAGTACAGTCCCTTAAAGACGGGAATGGTGCCGTCGGCGGGCCTCAAAGCGAGAGAGCTGAGCTGGGGACAAAGGGTAAGGAATTTGGAGTCGGAGTTCTGTCGCAAGTCGTAATGGGGAGATGTCATCGGCTTGCCTCCCGAGAGGGCAAGGCCAAGTTCTTGCAGGTTGGGGAGGTTGGCAAGCAGAAGAAGAGTAATCGTCTCAATGCGATGACCATGCCAGCCTTGATCGTTGCTCAGCCAGGCATCCTCCGACCACTTGACACCCTTCTTGAAAACTTGCTGAGCTTGCTGACGCAGGAAAGCGACCGAGGCCTTGTCAAAGCGGTGATTCGTCCGCTGGGACTGTTCAAGGTTCAGATAAACTGTGCGAACCCAGCCTTGGACCTCAGGATATTTGTCGAGAAATTTGAGGAAAGAGACCATTTTCCGAGTCGCGTTCGATCCCGTGAAGCTGACGCGGGGCCAAGCCCGTCTCATGACACACTGGAAACGATGGCAGGCGAAGGATAGATTCCGGACATCATCGAAGCCGCGCAGAAGATACCGGCTGATGGCGCGATCCGAGTCAACCGAGTCATCTTTGTGGGCCTGGGCAAAGGCTTCGTCGATGGTCATTCCGCGATGGCGTAGCAAGTCGGCGATAATGAAGAGAACGTCGTCCGGAAGGTTGGTAAGCTTCGCCATTGTGTATTTCTTCCTGAGTCTGGATGCAAGAGTGTAGTATAAGCAAGTATTGGGGATGAGTTTCTTGTTCGAATTTGTGGTGGTGAAGATGGTGATGGACGCCAGTTGCTCAACTTGGAGGCGAAAATTTGATGAAAACGAAAAAAAAGAAAAAAGGAAAGAAGTCGAGGAAGGAGTTTGTTGGAAGGACTTGCCTGCCCACGGGGCAAGCCTTGCTCCAGTTCCAGCCTGGAGCAGCATCCTCGGGGAGTCGACGGGCTTGATTGAAGAGATGTCTCTATGTGAACTGCGGTCAAAGACATGGTGTGAGTAAATTCTCCGGGCAGTGGAACTTCAAAGGATATTCTCCGCTGGCTAAGGTTTCCAAATGCACCAAATAACAGCAAATACACCATTGTGCCGTCTTGACTCCCAAAGGCTGCATGTTGTTGAGATTTGCTGCATTTGAACCCATGGAAATATCTAGATGGGGCCACAATCAAGTTAGAATATCAGTAGTCAAGGTTGTTTGACAGTTGTGGAAGACAAAAAGATACTGCTCTCTGCTTGATACGTGGCTCTGATATCCACATACCTGCTTGCTTGAGGAATTGACCTTTGATCTAGAAGATTTGGCATGATTGGCCAGCCATGCTTTTTCAATCGACGAAGGCCACAGAAGAGCTCAGGAGGACTGTGATTGGTATTGTACGGTATGAAAATGCTGTCATTGTGTCTAAGTCCTCATTGTTTACTCATCGTCCGCTTTTTCCGCGTTCCTTTTTGGTCATAACTCTTGTCCCTAGATGGACTCCTCCGTTCGACTGTGGCAGGAATTGGTCTGATCTGGCGCAAGTTCCAGCCTCATTAAATTTCGCCGAATTCTTTAGCGCTCCAAATTTTGATCTCGTCGTCCGTTCGTAATCCTCTAGAAACACTTTCCGCCGGTTGAGTAGCCACAGCCAAGGTGGAAGCCGCCGGGCTGGTCGCAGTTGCCCTGCTTGTTGTTGGGGTCCGTCGACTTGTATGCGTTGTGGTTGCAGCTGCACATGGAGCATCTGTGGTCGTCGTACTGGATGTCGCCACAGTAGCACTTGACGCAGCCGCCGAAGCAGTAGTGCTTCGCGGTCACGGCAGTGGCCAAGGACATGAGGGCAAAGACGGTAGCGAACTTCATTTTGTGTGTGGTAGTATAAGGCGTGCGGCTGTGTGGTTGGGAATGTCTTGCAGAAAGATGAAGATGTATGTGTTTTGATAGTGAATGTGACTGCTGAATAAGAAAGAGTCCGACTGAGTTGAGTGAAGGTCCGCAATCCTTTATACGAAGGACGCTGTTACGCAAAACTGCGATGGTCCGGAGGCGGCAGGAGTTTCCTCTCCATGGCCGTCTTGGAAACTTCGGCGGCAATTCCTTGACTTGTTTATTTTCGATATTGGTTGCAGTGATGCTCAATCTACATTTTGGCTCGACATCCATTGGCGAAGATTTCGTCGCGGGGGACTTATCGCAGAGCTGTGTGTTGTGTGCGGGACGGGGAAGCCGAGATTAAGTGGGTTACCATCGTACCCCGGCCCGCCCGATCGCGTCGATCCTTTCCCCTGTCAGCCTTAACACGGCCAACCGCAACGATTGCACCGGCAAATATTTTTGACTAGAAACAAAGTTTGCACGGATTAACAAAAACATTAATAGCTCCTGAGTTAGACCATTCGATCAGCCGTTAAAGAGTTGCAGCAATTCTGCCTCTGTCATGCAAGGCTTGGCTGAATATCTGGGAAAGCTCGCTTCGGCCGAATGATGCGGTAAAGTTTGGAGAACTTTGGATTTGAAGGACTTCAGAACTGATAATGGGTAGATAAGCAGGTTCAAGTGTTATGTCGAGACTCTTGGTCGACTCGTCTACAATATCGCGTCCCTTTCTCCATCCCCCACAATTCGGGCATCCCGGCTCAAGCGTCCCGCATGACTCGGACAAGCGTGCATACCATGGCCAGCAATGCTAGGTGTTCATGCAAGAGACTTTGCTAAGAACCCTGTGAAAGGCCAGGAGCAACAACAACAGCGCATGGTTATTACTTTTGGTGTTCAGGTGTGGAAAATCAAGAAAGGGGAAGCTTTTGTGACTGTAAATATTGAAGATTGCAACTGCCGGGCTTGGCTGAAGGAAACAAAAGACTAAATCATGTGGAGAAGAATGCATCGAGTCATTTCATTAGGGATGATAGACAAAGATTTCGATAAGACGAGGGAACAAAACTTTCAGAAAGTCTCATGAAAATAGTCGGACTGGGAATCCTTCTAACGGACAGCAACGCTTTGCAACCAAGACGCTCATTTAAAGCGGTGCCAAGCCCCTTTATCTCTCATAGCAGCCCTCTTCTTCCTCAACAAGCTTTCACGGCCTACAAATCGACCACCACATGAATATTTTCAACTCCTCGCTTTTCATACCTGAGTCATCATTTTCGATTGATGTACGCTGACGGATTCGATATCGCTTGCCGTGAAAAAAAAAAGAAAAAAACGGGAACTGAGTTCTCTTTCCGCAAGAGACGGCCCATATCACAGATCTACCTCCCCAGCTCTTACATCTCATCCGTTCTTTCATATGCCCGATATTTTCGCAGACCGTCTTTACGCCTACCTCGATCCCGATTCCCGAAGACCTGTGTCCATCTGCCTGCGGCCTGTCGCCGCTTGAATGTCATTGTTGTACAGGACATTCTCTACACCACTGTGTCTGTCGACCGGTCTTTTTCTCAGTCCATTGGTGTTCTGAGACAGATAATCACCAAGCCCGAACTTTGACGGTTGGTCCAGCGAATACACGTCAACTCCACGAGAGCCCGCTGCGACAACAATCCCCCGATTCAGCCCGGCGACTTGAACTTCCTCAGTCAGACGGCGTCCCCAATGCTGGTACCCAAACACTGAAAATGCTTTGAGAGCTACGAATCGCTGCACAGAATGGACAGAAACCTCTCCTGAAATTTGCAGCGAACGTCTCAGACTTCGGCTACGACATGCCCTCACAACCCTTCGCCCACCTCGTTGATCATGAAATGAAAAACAAACTGTCCCGCCTGCAATCGTTATCGATTCGATCCAATTGTAACACAATTTTCCTGCGTACCACACAATCACCGATGACACTGGGGCCTGCCCGCACACTCTACATTATATTTCAAGGGGCTCTATACTTCGCGACTACCAGATGAACCTACTTAGCGTTACCTCATTGATCTTGATGAACTTTCCAGCGTCCTTGGTCGTCATGAGCACTTTCATCCCGGCTTGCGGTCCACTAGCCAGTTTCGCGTTCGAAGGACAACGCCCATGCCATCTTGTTGATAACACGATGTCCCCAAGCCAACTGGTGGACTGCTTGCAGCAGAGGTATGCCGCTACGCTGTGCTCTCCCTGCATTGACTTCATCTTCTATGACCGTCGCTCGGAAGTGATTACCTCTCTGGAGGCTTTCCCCAGATTAGAGATACCTTTGCTGAGCATCCGTGCTATCACGCCTCCCCATAGGATCTCACAGGTCGCTCTCGGCAGAATGGTTCACCGAAGTCCTATTTTGTGATTCCTTCCAGTGACTCTCCACCGTCTCTGTACCTATGGCGATCTACATTATTTGCATCACATAAGTCGCGATCTCCCATGCCAGAAGCGACAAATTAGCCAAGGGAAATGTCGTCTCCGCGTTCTCCGGGCCGCAGAGGACGGTGTTCGGCAGAACAGGAGGAACGTCTGGTATTGCACTTTGGGCGTTTGATGGACTTTGAAAATTTTCCAATATTTCCTGCAAGTAACAGGACACAGGGCCAATTTCTCACGCTGAATTTCTGGAACTGATTAGCAGGATGTGTCAATTGGTTAACGAATGCAAGCTGTATTGTGAGGATAGGATGAAGATATCGCAACATGAAGAATATAAACAAGCACAAAACAGATGGCAGCAATTTCATAATGTCAGAGAAACTGGAGGTATTATTTCGTCTAAATAGCTGGGGATTTCCGCGCACATCGCAGGATCCGAGACTTTGATGAGACATGGGTGCCGGGTTTGATGGGCTTCTTTCACACCGAATCTATCCTCTATTAGCATTGGATAGATATCCAGCTCTCCAAGAGACATGTTACAGGATTCTTACTCGATAAACCTCGCTAGCCCCAGACCTCATCTTGCCAAGCAGGCCAAGCCGGAGCAGGGCTTGCGTCCCCAGGGCAGCTTGAATACAGCTTGGGGTCCTCGATCACAGTACCTTCGGGGAGGTCTAGCCCTAGAGTGTAATCGGGGTAAACCCCGCTGCTGAAAGCTCCGCCACCCCTGCCGTTGGACCAGAAGATTCGGAAGGGGATGTACTCCTCCACAGTTTCAAAGTAGATGAACTCGCTGTAGGGATATGAGCGAAAGCCCTTCTGAACTGTGATATCGGCATTGTTCGCGTTGAAGCCTGACTTGGCCTTATCCCCGAGCCAGACCATCACCACGTCGTCAGCCTCACCAACAATGAACTCGTAAGATCCGCTGAGAGATGCCTTGAGGTAGCCGCGATGGACAAGAATGTTGCACTTGATCGTTGATCCTGCGGGGCCTTGAACCCCTCTATAGTTGATTGGTTGGTTCTCGTCATTTTGGCTGTATCTTGGAACTTCTGAGTGTCCAATACCGACCGGAACACGACCTTGCACGAGATTCTTAAGATTATACGTATTCGCCCTGACATCTGCGTTTTGAAGAGTGTTCCTACACAAGGTTGATCTCTCTTCAATCACATGGAGAGCGAACTCAGCGCCTGGCGTGCAAGAAGCCGAAGCGGTTGAAGAAGCGACACCTGTCGGCCCCGTCACAGGGATGGTGGTCGGCTTGATACCGTCAAAGCATTGACATGCCGACCAATAGGCAGCTACATCAGGGCAAGAACTGGCGTATGCAGGCTTTGTGCCAAGAACCGTAGGCGCAGGGGTCTCTTGACGCGGGCCGTGGACGTTTCTCTTTTGCACCGGGGATGGAACCGACAGAGTATCAGTCGGCTGAGGTCTGTTCCTCAGGTCAGCATATGAGCCACCTTGGGGAAGTTGTTTTGGACATTCTAGGTAGCTTACATAGCAGGCACCGTGGCATAGGTGCTCACGAAGGCCGCACAAAGAGATGATCTCGAAGCAAGAGATGGATCATTCCTACCCGTGCCCGCAACTTGGCGCCCGCAGTTATTGTTGCATATTGCTGCAGACGCAACGCGGGAAAGAAACAAGAAGATGCTTAATGATGCGGGCGACTTCATGATGAGCTAGTAAATGATAAAGGCTGATCGAGGGCTGAATGAGACTCTGGGACTTGCAAGTTGAGCAACGTCTGACAAGATGGGAACATCAATCTTAAATAGTTGATGCCGAGAAATATTTTAAGATCGTGAATACAGTGAAGTGACCCCAACGATAATCCGGACGGTCAATCTGTTGAATAAGTAGACTAAGTCTAGACTTCTCGCATGTGGTGTAGCGGCTGAGCGTTCGGTATGCAGTCGGGCATCCCTAAGAAGGGAGTTTGCCAAGGTAAAGGAAGGGATGTGCGAAGTCTTAGATATTAAGACAATTGTCGTACAACTCACGGATGTCTATCCCTGCGCAAGCCATCTGCCTCTGAACGTGGAGAAGCTTACCTGCTTTTAAGGCCATGGCAAGACAAGCCACATTCGTCAATTAAACTGAGAATAACTTGCCATGCCACGTGCATGCAAAGGGAGAGGTTCTCCGATCCATGTTCTCAGAATATTTGCAAGGGAAGCAGATGACTCAATTTCTTCCATGTAGGTGTACAAGCGTCTTCGAGTGCAAATACCAGTGTTGATGTTGCTGGCAATCCGCTCGTCGAAGTCCCACGCAAGCAACCTTTGAGATAGCCAGCCCAGCTGAATAGTGCCAAGGTTCTCAAATCGGAGCCTTCATGACGCTCAGCTACTTGGCCTTGAGCCACTTTCTACGGCATCAGCGGATGATTTTGATGCCCGTAAGAATCTCAACTTTGCGGCGAATAAGGCGATGTGAATCGGTGTGTCAAAAACGGAAAACTCGATCGTTGATGGCATCGTCCATCAGTACACATTCGAAAAGGTCAACGCACAAGGTTGGAAAGGGTGAGACCAGGATATGATTTATAAGAGGTGATAATAACAACTCTCAGTTTTCTAGCATCTTCATAAATGGCACTTGATTTCTAGACAACTGAGATACGTCGAGGAAGATATTGGGCGCAGCCGCTTCTAGCCGTGTTCAAAACTCATTTACGGAGTTTGGGGTCTGCTGCGGATGTCACATAATAACAGAGCTTCCTATAAAGGTATGAGAGTTCCTACGACGTCATAAACAATGGGAAAAAAAAGAGCCAAGCCCCAGTCCGAAGGTGTGTTCAATGTTGACAAGCTCGTATCCATAAAGTTGGGTTGCATGGGAAGTGGTACGTACCGCGTCAGCAGGTTGCAGTAGTGCACGATTCAAGTGGGCAGTCTTTCGGCGACGGCATGGATACACATCAGTCCAGTTTGGACAATGAATATTTCTCCTCCGTCATCTATCCAATGCTTGTATTTTTATCGAGCGCGGAGTTAGTCGAGACCATACCGACTTGCCCGCTGAGACTTTTCTTTTGTATCATGCCTCTATCCGTGTGGCATGTTGCATGATGAACGGGGCAAATAAGCCTAGTGACTCAGTCACGGTATCTGACAACGGGATGATTTGAGAGTTATCCGTGATAGCGTATTATGTTCAGAATCCCTTCGTGTCTAGATTTGGCGGTGAGTACCTGTATTTTGCGTACAGAATGCCAATGCGAAACCCCCTGGCAGGATGCCGGCTTTCTGCTAGGGCTTCGTGACAATAGCTGTCATGGACGCGGATTTATCGCCCTTAGCGTCTCTATCATCCGGCAGCAACTCCAGCAGACACTCTGAAGTATCAAAAGGAGGAGAGGGCTTGGAAACCTGACATGGCAGGAAGATCGTGATACGTGAAACCTGTGATCTACCCACCGAGGCGTGAAGTATAAGTACCACGTAAATCCAACAAGAAAATAAAGGTACCAAATAATACATCTCATCAAAAGTTCTCATTCACTCGGACCAGTATTAATCTACCTTGCGTTTGGTCTTCACGCACGAGGTTGGCGAAAGATAGCAAAAATGGCTCCTCAACTCCAATTCGCACTTGATTCACCTTTGGCTCGTCATCGCCAGTTGTCGCCCACCGCAGCTATTCGAGTCTCCCCAATTGTCCTTGGGGCAATGAACTTCGGAAACAATTTTAAGGAAACAATGGGCGAATGCACCAAGGACACGGCCTTTGCCATCATGGATCATTACTACAGGCAAGGCGGCAACTTCATCGACACCGCGAACAACTACCAGCTTGGCCAGTCCGAGGAATGGGTTGGCGAATGGCTTGCGTCTCGTGGCAATCGCGACGATATTGTGCTAGCAACTAAGTACAGCAGCGCCTACATGACGCACGATAAGCAGCGGCTTCAGTCCAACTACGGCGGCAACAGCATCAAGTCACTCAAGCACTCTGTCGAAAAGTCTCTGAAAGCGCTGCAGACCTCTTACATCGACATTTTGTACCTCCACTGGTGGGACTATTCTGCCTCTATTCCAGAGGTGATGCATTCGATTAACGATCTGGTCGTATCCGGCAAGGCGCATTACCTGGGCATCTCGGATACCCCTGCCTGGGTGGTAGCCAAGGCGAACCAATATGCGAGGCTGTCGGGCCTTCGCCAGTTTGTCGTTTATCAAGGCAACTGGAATGCCTCCATGCGAGATTTTGAGCGAGAAATCATCCCAATGTGCATGAGTGAGGGTATGGGCATCTGTCCCTGGGGAGTTCTCAATGCTGGCCGCTTTCAAACCGAGGAAGGTTTCAAGGAGCGCGAGAAGCACAACTCTGGACGACAGAACACGGCATCGGAACATGACAAGAAGGTGTCAAAAGCACTGGAAAGGGTTGCAAACGCGAAGGGTGCATCCCTGACAGATGTCGCCTTGGCATATGTGACGCACAAGGCTCCTTTCGTGTTTCCCATTGTTGGTGGCCGGAAGTTGAGTCACATCGAGGGCAATATCAAGGGGCTTGGTACTAGTCTTAACGAGGAGGACATCCGGATGATTGAGAGGTCTCATGACTTTGATCCCGGATTTCCTCACACCTTCCTGAGTGGTACCTCACTTTTCGGCGGTCTCCCTCAGGGCGCGTATCACCCAGGAGACGTATGGCTAACCAAACTTATGGGCAACTTCGACTGGGTTGAAGCTCCTCAAGCGATTACCCCCAAGACCTCCTAATCAGGAGCTTTATGCAGAAAGTATATGTCGGTAGCTTAAAATTCTGCAAACCATTATCACCTGCCAACTGAATGAATAATATCAAAGCTTTGAGGTACATGCAACAAAGATGACCGAATGCAGGAGGAAGTTGTAATCCATTGCCTGGAGATGCAGCCCAACGAAGAATCTCGCTCGATCCGCAATCGCCGTCAGGGTGCAATAATTCTGAACGGGCTCGGTCGAAGTGGTTGAGCGCCCCGAAATGTTTCCGTTCAGCCCGAGCTGTAACCAGGGCAAAGAAGCGTCATATGAGCATGCCGCCATCTTGTAGTTGATCAGAGTGGCTATGCGTGGTCGATGACGAAAACAATCGGGTCCCTTCGAGGGATGACTGAGTGATACCTAGGCATGATCAATGGCGGTCTCTTCAACTAGACTCCCGGGTTCCGTAGCGTTTTCGACATGTGAGACGATTGGCTGGAGTTAAGGCATATAGTACGCTGACATGGTCCAGGTGTTATGGCTTGGTTCACGTCCGGGTCGGGGTGGAGACTGGAAATTGGCATCCGGCCTAATTGCTTCGACCACGGAGCGGTGATGGATTGCACAAGCCTAGAGCGGAACCAGAGACGAAGGCATCAGGAAACAACAGCATTGTAAATGGACTTACTGGTACAAAAGGACAAGAGCAGAGTTGCGCGTCGATACGAGATAGCCGGACTGAAAGACATATAAAAGCCAGTCTTCTCAGGCACCATTATGATCAGCACTCTGTTTCTCATCACACTCGTTGAATTCAAACATCATTCTTCGACATGGCTCTCAACAGCTCTTTCGGCAGCGCTCTGATGCGCGGCATCATGTATCGGGGCATTCCCGGAGAGATCACTGTCGAAAATATCCCAATGCCCACTATCCTGAACCAGACCGACGCCGTCGTCCGAATCACTACGTCAGCCCTTTGCGGCTCTGACCTTCATGTTTATCGCGGGTACCAAGGTGGCGCTCCCCCTTGGAATATGGGACATGAGGCCATCGGATACATCTCGGAGCTTGGAAGCGCTATGTCTGGGTTGGAAGTTGGTGACTACGTCATCATTCCCGATACCGTAAACCATGGTCGGCTGGAGATGGAACCTACGGCTTTGGACTTTTACGGGAACGGAGCTGTAGTGACTGACGGTCTTCAATGTAAGTCACCTAACTTTAGCAAGAGGACGACCCGCAGAAGGATGCAATACTGACCTCGACAAAGCCGAATATGCCAGAGTCAGGTTCGCCGACTCCAATCTCATCCCAATTCCCCTGACCCGTGAGACGACCAACACCACCATTGAGCAAGACTATCTCACCATTTCTGATTCCTTTGCCACCGGTTGGGCTAGCCTTGACTTCTCTGGCTTCGAGACGGGAGATACCGTTGCGGTCTTTGGGGCCGGTCCGGTCGGACTTTTAGCGGCTTATTCTGCCGTACTTCGCGGCGCCTCAAAGGTGTATGTGGTTGATCATGTCCAAGCCCGACTTGACCGCGCTGCCTCAATTGGAGCCATCCCCATCAATTTTGCAACCAGGGATCCCGTCGCTCAAATCCTGGCTGCCGAGCCGAACGGCGTTACGCGATCCATCGACTGCGTGGGTATCGAAGCCCTGAACTCGACGCTGGAGCACGAGCCAAACATCATTCTGAACCAGATGGTCAACCTTACCCATGTCGGGGGCGGGATCGGTCAGGTTGGGGTGTACATGGCCCAACCCGACTCACCCGGCTCCCCTCTCGGATCTACATTCTCGCCCATCGCTTCGTTTCCCCTTTCGGACTTCTTTGGCAAACGCTTGAAGTTCCAAGCGGGCCCTGTCGATCCAAAGGTGTATGCACCGATGCTGGTTGAGCTTATCAGTAGCGGTAAAGCGAGCCCTCATTTCGTGGCTTCGGCAAGTATCTCAATCAAGGATGTTCCAGCATACTACGCCCGGTTTAACGCGCACGACGAAATCAAGGTTTTCATCCACTTTCCTTGAGGTCCCAGTAAAGGTAATCCTGTATACCATGACCATAGGGAGGCATCTGTAGATTATGGCCTGGCATACATAGATCTGTATATAGAGCGAACACGCATCCCTCAATAATATCTCATGGCGTACATCGGCACCAATTACCAACCAAAACCTCTGTTCTTTTTGATGGTTCAGCCCAACCTTCTCGCGTAGGGTTTGACTTGCACGCCTCTGAGGACTACACCACATGCTGGGTAGGCATGAGGGAGAATATTCTTGCAAGAAAACGTCGTCTGATGAACGGAAGAGTAGATTGCCCCTGAGCCTGTAGCCGCTGGGCGTCGTACCCAGCTAGGCGATCGAGGCGGGGCCGAGCCGACTGGAATAGCGCGATCAACGTCCACCTGGCGATGCCGAGATTCATTCAGAAATCTACAAGAATTTCAGCATTGAATTTCCATGTGTATTTCGGTGGTATAGTATTCGTGCTGCATCTTGTGCCTGCGGTCCCACATATCATGCAGGTGGCTGACACCTCGCAGAAAGCAGAAACTCGCGCTAGTGCCCGCCTGGATTAACATCGGATGACGAAGGTGAGAGGAAGAGTTGCTCGGCCAATTCCTTGGGTCTGACAAATTCGCAATAACGCGGAAAATAAATCCCTTGTAATGACATGGAAAGGTCCGTCCGGTCATAAATGGCAATACCGAACCCGACTTCCTTGGAGCTTACCATCCATCCGACAAGATATTCCATGTTCTTACTCAACAGCACTCATGCATAGTGTCCAGCCCCACAACGTTCTCCTAACCGGGGCCTCTGGTTACCTCGGAGGTAGCTTGTTTGCTGCGGTGAAAAGTTACGGCTTGAGCGGCTATGACAAGATCTACGCATTAGTTCGATCAGACGCCCAGAAGGAAGCAGTTCAACAATATGGCGCTGAGCCCTTGAGCGTGTCCTTAAAGGATGACAAAGCAGTCAGAGATGTGGTTATGCAGAACAAGATATCTGTGGTGTTCTACCTGATCGGAGTTTTCGAATCGACCGCTCAAGAGAAACTTATCAAGGCCTTGGGCAATTTAAAGCGGACCACTGGGCAAGATGTGCACTTTCTTCACGTCAGTAAATCCGATGTTAATCGACGATGCTTGTTCCACCACAAGCCAACAGATTCCTCGCAAGACATCTGGCGCAAAGATCTTCTCCAGTGACGCTGGCGCTCCGACAGACAGAGAGCTTTGGGACACCGACCCCAACCTCTATGACATTCACAAAGGACAAAAGGCGTCAGCCAGTATTCTTCAGAAGGCGGGTTCTCAACAGCCAACTTGAAACACATTCGTCTGACTAAGGTATGCAAAGCGTGTTGACACCAATAACACGATCATCGAAGTAGCTGAAAACCATGGGGTACGATCCTATATCTTTGCCCCGTGTATTGTGTGTAAGTCTTGCATGAAACTCATCAGCCCTTGGGTGTTGGGAAGGGATTTCTTGAGGTACCACTCATGTCCGCGTTCTCTCCGCAATATCTATCATGCCCTTGACCCCTCACAACCCCAATCCGCTGCGGTATCAGTCATGTCTATCTTCTTAAGGAGCCAAACGTATTTGCGAACATATCAGGAACTCTCTAAACCGCTGACGTTTTGCGTAGACGGAAAAGGCGCAGGTTTTGGGAACACCGTGTCTATCCAGACCACGGACATCGTCAAAGCAGCCATAGCTTCTGGTAGGGTTCACTCAGTTACGCCTAATCAGCCTGTAAGTCCAAATCATCTCTTGGGCTACGGGAAGAGGATTTGACAAGTTCTCTAGACCTGGCCGGTGTGCCATATCAGCGACAACACAGCACTCTATCTGCAAATCCTGCGGTCCATCCTCGAAGGTAAAAACATCGGGCACGGCCGGGACGGCTATTATCTAGCAGCTTCGGGCAGTATCGCATGGGATGACATATATGCCGCGATGGCGCTGGCGTTGAAAGTCAGGGGTATCATTGAGGACGAGACTGTCGCTCCTGTTGACGACATCGCTTTGGTGGAAATGGCGCAGGGACTCAACACAGATTCCTCTCTCGTTGCAATGAGAGTGGGAGGAAAGTAAGTTCATATGGCTCAATTTTACGTTCCTTGTAATATCTCCTTTGCTTCCCATGCTGATTGAATCTCAGGTGCACGTTGACGGCTGAACATGGTGGCCAAATCGGATGGAGCCCGCGATTTGGCCCCACTCATATTCTTGAGGCCGCTGACGTTGAGGTTGAGCACATTCTGAGATACTTGGATCACGGAGCTGGAAAGTTTTGATATGCGACCATGTCTGGAGGAAAGTAGCTGGTCATCAAAGGCATATATGCTGCTTGGACTTTTGACTACTAAGTACCTAGTACTTGCACGTTGACACAATGAAATGAATCAACCAGGAACAGGGAATCGTTTTTTAGAATTTCACATTAGGTAAAGATTCTAGCAAAGAGCGATGAAGTCCAAATGAATGTGAAAGGATTAATTATGATCATTTTCTTGCAGTTCTTACCCTTTCCAGATCTTTCTTCCCTTCTAAGTTTTCTTCTTCGCAGTTTGCCGCCTGGAGGCGCACCTTGTTGACTGCCGTATGACTCTCACGGGGATAAATTCCTTACCCTTTCCAGATGATGGAACACGAAAAGTCTTGGTGTCGCTTAGTCAAAGCCTTGAAAAGGTGGTCTGAAGATCGAGCCATCAGGCTGAAGAGGCTTTTTGCTATGGCTTTCCGCGAAGAATGCACGAAGGCTCTGCATCTTTCTCCCTTTGAATGTATCACCGAGAATGAATCGTGGGTCTAGCTTCTTCTTTAAGCATCGGTCGCGCCAATCTTGCCCTACTTAACTGGCCCAAGAGCTCAGAGCCAATTGATTTAACTGAGAGTTCATCTGGTATCCTTCCATCTCTGATAAACAGCTGTGGCAACCCACTCTTTCACCCTCTGATTAACAACCAACGTCCTCCGGACAATGTCGGAAGAACAGATGGTGTCTGGCAGGACACAGCCAGATGATGTCGACTGTGCCAAAGCCATCAGTTCCCTGTCTCTGCGCCCGGGGATGGGTACTCTGCGCCCGGGGATAGGGACACCCGCACTTGATAAGCTTCCTCCTGAGCTCATTTTTATGATTTGCTCTTTTCTTCGTCCGATTCGGCCAATGCATGAGGTGTTCGCAAACAGAGCGACGTACGACTTTGGCACGGTTTACGACACGTTACAACACGATTGGCGTACGGTAGAACGTCTGTCACTCACTAACAGACGATTAAGGCGCCGTATTGCCGACAGCGGCTGTCTCTATCGAACAATCATCGTCAAAGGCGATTCAATTTGGCGCGTCGTCTCACTTCTATGGAGTCTGAAGAAGAACCCTGCAATGGGTCCTGCGGTACGGATGCTCTACATGGGTCTTGCCTTTGAGGTCTACCCCAAGGAAGGTTCATTGCCACCGCCTCAGCAATGGCACCTAGACTTCGTGTTGGAGATGGCCACAGCGTGCAATTTACAGTATCCAGCGGCGTTATCATTCTCAACAGCCCCGTTCCCGAGTGACAGTCTTCATTGCGAGTGGACTAGTCTTCTAGCAAGAGTTATTCTGGCCAAGATGCCCAGCATCGAAGACATTGGCATCAAGATCATAAGCAGAGTCTTCAGAGGAATGGAGCCGCCTTCCACGTCCCTTTTCAAAGGCCTGATCCTCCCCAATCTCCGGTCTGTGGCCGTGAGACTCGAAAACTGCAGTAACTGGCCTCTACTCCATCTTGGGGGAGGCCTATGGTTTTGCCATGATTTTGACCTGGTTGTAGATTTGAGCCCCGTCAGAAACCTCTACGTCGAAGCAGAGGGCCTCCCTCTATACATGACGCTTTCACCCTCCCATTTCTCCAGACCCAAGTTTCAAAACTTGACGAACATCACACTGAACGGATGCCCGGTTAACGAGCAGGAACTTGCGAGGATGCTCGACCATTGCACTCTTGTATCGGTCTTCAGATACATAATGTCTCACTATTCCGTCTTCGCCATAGCTCCTGGTATTGTCGTTCAAGCCCTACAGCGCAGACATGCGAAGTCTCTCCGTACTCTATGCATCCACGTGTTTGATCGAATTTGGGGTTCGGGTGAGATCTCAACGCTTGCATCCTTCAACAATCTCGAGAGCCTGTGGATTGATCTTGGATCTATAGACAACTCAAACATTGCCCACGTTCCTGTGGTGGATGAGACTGCCAATGGCAATGATCCCGGCTGGTACAACCCGCAGCCCAATCACTTCTTCTTTACGCTTCCTCGTACCCTCAAAAGAACGTTTTTCTATTGGGTCTCTCGGGAGCAGGAAAACTCTGTGGATTGGCTTATCGGCAATCAAGGAGGGCCGTCGTTCCCAGAACTTGAGGAAATTGCGCTCCATTGCGCAATAAATGACACCGTGGACAGGGTGGGCTCGAATTTCAGTCACGGAGCATCCAGGCACACTTACATTCGGTCTTCTATGTGGCAGTAGACATTTCTACTCGCAATGGAACATGCGTTTGTCCGATAAGCATTGCGTCACAAGGGTGGCATCATTGCGGGAGCTTGGGGCTCATGTATGTAACCGAAAAGAAATTGTACAGAATCTATGTGTTTTCCATGATACGTCTGCAGAAATGCAAAGCCTCTGTGGTATGCGTCTTGTGTTGTGTAATACCCCTGTTTGTCACGATTTGAGCTCCATCTTTGCCGTACTTGCAGGCTCCGGCGGCGTTCTTGATCCAGGAGAGTGACCTTCGCTAATCACCTTCCCGCCGCGCATACCGAGTAGATCTTTGAACATCATTCGCG
Source organism: Colletotrichum sp. SAR11_239 (assembly GCA_025328985.1). Taxonomy (NCBI): domain Eukaryota; kingdom Fungi; phylum Ascomycota; class Sordariomycetes; order Glomerellales; family Glomerellaceae; genus Colletotrichum; species Colletotrichum sp. SAR11_239. The sequence goes on from JAKMWZ010000001.1 coordinate 343,642, forward strand.
TGGTACGTATGACTGTACTCCGAGATTCAAATATGGGTAAGAAGACAACCATCATGACTGAAGCAAAAAGCCAGGTGATGCCGACCACGACCCATCCGGTGAAGAACTTTGCAGCCGTTAGTTCGATATATGATGAGAAGTAAGAGATGGTTACATACTTGTTTGCTGAAAACATAGCTACTGCCATACAGCGGCATCGGCCAAAGTATCAGTAAGACAAGGGTCACACCGACGGTGAGCCAGCGGGCAATCTTGGCGGCACGGTCCAATTTTACCCGCTCGTCTACGTCGCTGTTGACAGCATGGGGCCTTTCAGCCATGTTCTCCAAGTCGACATTTGCAGCATCAACAATCTCATGATCGTCTCCTTTGCGAATATTGAGCATGCTTTGCCAGTCGTACTTCTGATGCTTGAAGGGGGGGATGAAGGTGAGAAGTGGAATGAAGACAACAGGAGAGAGTAGCGAGGTGAGATTTCCAGCCAGCATAGGAGTGTTGGCTCCAGTCGTCTCAACGCTCAGCTCGCCATACTTGATCTTTGTCGTGACTAGCCATGCCGTCATGGACAAGACGAAGCCGATGATAGGGCTGAAGGTTGCCGCAGCCCAGGACTGGCCTGACCAAAGGAGCGTCAAAGTTGCGGGGAGAACAGCCGAGGAGATGATGACACCCATCATGAGGTATAGATAGCCCATAGAGATCCCAATGTAGTTGAACCCGGTCGCCAGACCAGCCATGACAAGGGCAAATGCGGCCATACCGATATAGTTGATGCGCATGAGTTGCTTACCAGTTGCCGCGGGGTTGATGTACGTCTTGTAAATGTCGTAAGTGCAAATTGACGAGATTGCGATGAGTTCAGAGCTGTAAGTCGACATGATGGCCATAAACTTGGTCCTGTCAGGCCGTGTTCTTTAAGAGATGGATGATACTTACCGCGAGAATGAGGGTCGCAACAGCGCCGCCCTTTCCAAGCAGAGCAACGGCAACTGTTGGGAGAACCAAGCCCGCATCGACATCGGCTGCGGGCATCCGGTTTGGGAATGAGGGCCAGATGTCGTATCTTTCCAGGGCCAGTCCAGCAAGACCCATGGTTGTCGCCGTCAACCAAGGAACGGCGAACCAACTTACTCCACTGTCACAACGAATTAGCCTACAACTGTCGGCCCATATTGCGGTGGCCTTACCCCATGACGTATCCTGGCAGTGCATCAACCGGAGATGCTGCAATTGCCTTGTTGTAGTACCCGTTATCGAGGAACACAGTGCCAAAGTTTCCGCACAGGTTGATGATGAAAAACTCGACTAAAAGCTTGTCAGTCATCTACTGGTGTCAGCGTGAATGTTTTGCATACCTCCACCCTGTGATCTCATAGTCAGATAACTACCGCCAGCATTGCCAGACAAGGGCCGCTCAGCAGCCAAATCCGTCAGGATTTCCCACATACGTCCCGGCGAGCCCAAAATGTCGTTCGTCGAGTACACTGCGAAAGCAAATACGAAAATGATTATGAGAATGACGAGTCCGTTGATGTAGTCCGTGATGAAAGTCGCTTTGATACCGCCGAAAAGGGTATACACCACGACGCCTGTTCATGTATGAGCATCAAGCACACCGTATGCTGCGTTTCAAATGAAGCATGCTTACCAATGGGGAAGAGAAAGACTGAAGCAGCTACTGGAGCGCCAGTAAGGTTCTGGATCACAGCTGATCCTCCGGTGAGCAGCATCGCCGTCACTGGGTCTAGACTTAGCTCAATCCCATCATGATACTTGTTATAAGGCTTACCAAGAATATTACAGAAGCAGCAAAAGACGATGTAAACGCAGTGTGTAACCGGACCATATCTCGCCTTTACTACCTCTAGGACTGTTGAACTTGATCAGCAAACAGTGCACCGTCATCTAGCTTCCGGCATCCTACACGTATGGGCGTTTGGCGCCCGTCTCTTCAGCTCGATCGCGAGCGTCGCAAAGAGAATGATTTGGACCGTGGCCCCGGAGGCATACCAAACCGGGCCAGAGACACCACTACGTTTTCATGAGCGATGAGGAATCATGTCAAAGGAAGAGATTGAGGCCGTACTACTTGTATGCGACCGCGGTGCTTTGCAGCAGGGTTGCTGCCCATGTCCAGGTTGACAGTACGGAAGATGCAACCTATTAAACGTCAACTTATCGTCCAGTCGCCTGACTGCTGAGCATGTACCAAGCCAGACTTGAGCGATCGGCCCGCAGTTGTGAACATCTCAGAAGTCTGTAGTTCATAATTGTATCTCTTCAATGCCCACGTGATGATAATCATGAGCACTCTGAGGCGATGGTTAGCTGGCGATCCATAATGGTATCAATACGCATACTTACGCAAAAAGGAATCCGAGGCCGATCATGAGCCCATAGCTGTCATCTGTCAGTCAAAGCTGGTTCGTGTGACAGGAGAAAGACTGTAGTATATGACGTACCCCCAGCCCTGGTGGAGAACCGGAGTCGAGTCCATGCTCTCATTGATGCTCTCTGGCGAAGTCAGCAGGAAACAGCGATGTGTCGAATTCGTGCCACTAATATCAATTGAGAGTAAGGTATCTTTTGCTTCTTTGCATAAATGCGGTGGAAATATCGCGCCTACGTCCAGGACATCCGTCCGTCTATATAGAGCCGCCCCTGATTGATCCTGCACGGCCGGCGGGCCAAAGCCGCTGATATCAGCCGCCACTAAAACTCAATACGGGCGCCCCAATGCTAATGCTGGGCAAAGAGATAAACATTTTCAGCCAAGACATACTGTTCCAATCTATCGGAGTAATGGATTCATCCAAGAGATAAGGTCGGTAACGAACGACATCGTGGGGAACTGCCCAGAAGTGACCGACCGCTGACGTCGCCTTGAGAATACATGGAAATGCAGCAACCCCACGAGGGCGGCATGGGTGATGATCCTAAGGCATATCCCCGTGGGAGTCGTCGGGGTCTTTTTTGTGAAGAGAACAAAGCAATTCGATCTTAACCATTGGATCATCTAGCGAACCTCTGGAGCCAATGTGGTTCTCAAAAATGCTTGTTGCTCGCTTGCGGATCCTGACTTCCTTTGGCGAGACGTGCCCAGCAGCCGAGAGTTCAGTGTTAGGTTCTCACTGGCTGGGACCCGGGTGGCCAAGGTATTAGTATTTCTTGGACGTCAGGTCCCCTTATCAATTCCCAATCAGATCTCAATTGAAGATAAGCTCTTTGTGCGGCTGGGCGTTTTCTTCGTGCAGATTATGTGACAATCGCGATTCTAAAACGTAAAGATTCGACAAGCTTGACAACCCGAAAATACTCTCCTGAAATATGAAATGATGAAAACTTGTCCGTTTAAGTGCTCAAAATGCTAGACCGCTGCCGCCTATTGCCGACACCGCCAACACCGGGTGGTTGGACCCGCACAACCCCCTTGGATTCATGAATCCGGTCAACGTTGTTTTTCAGAAGTGAAATTTCAAGTCAAAAGAGCTAACAGAAGCCGCATTGCATCCAGAGACACGGAATAACAGGTAGAATTGTGGTTCGTCACAGCCGACGCTTGTGATAAACCAAAGCTGCGGAATCACGTATGCAGCTATGGTCGCCGGCGGCGACTTGGCACTTGGCGCTCGCCGGCGGGCAACAGTCCACATTTTCCCCAGGATTCCGCTCCGCTCGTGCTCTGTATGGGACGTTTCCTTTCAAATTTCAGTGTCCCGTTGTGATCATATCTGGACAGGAGGGTCTTCGGACTCGTTGAAGCAGCAGCCGGCCTATTTAACGCTGGTCCGTTCCTGCTTCTCTAATGTCGCCATGAGATTTCGAGTTGCTGATCACAGAGTTAGAGTCGTTGGGGCGTTAAATTTGGCCACAAATCAAGTTGCAAACAACCTGAGTAAAAGCTCAAGCCGTCAAGACACGTAGACCGAGCCACTCCTTGGCAAGGTGAGCGAGCCGTGGCCGGAGGACTCGGTGTCCACAACTGAGCCGGTATTCACAGTGTTCCGATCCAGGTGGGGCCGATCAAGCGGATCTGGTGGATCCCCTCCGGAACTTACTCCGGAGAGTGAGCCTAGCCAGGCTATTTGTCCTTAGTAAGGTCATTAGCACGTTGCCGTGAGTTCAAGGCGACTTAATTACCAACGACGATCTTTTGGTGAAAGCCGTCTAGAGTATGTGGCGACCGGCGCAAAGGGTAGTCAATCAAGCCAATAGTTTCAACGGTACTACAATCTGTAGAGCCCCACGAAACGCGTGAACTCGGACTGACAACCGTCATAGCCGGAAGCATCACCATTCTCAAAACTGTACCCATATCTCAGACAATATGCACAAGCATATAAGCCATCATCAAACTCAACAACCGGCCTGGCACCGAGACAGCACGCCCCTCGCTTGAGCCAGTACCACCAGTGGTGGTGGCCGTTGTCGTCGCTGGCGCCGTCGCAAACTCCCCCCAACCCATCAAACTCGACACACTCCTCGCCTGCCCCTCATCGAGTGTGGCTTTACAGCTCTCTGCCGTAGCAGTAACGCTCCTTGTAACGCCGCACGTCACCGTGTGACCCCCCATTCCCGGTATGCCGTCATTCGCGAAAGTAGTCGTGGAGGCATAGTCCATCATTCCTGCCACCTCGCCGCAAACTCCAGCAAGTACAGGCGCTGCCTCTGTCTCGTCCGCTACCAGAAACTCGAACGATCCACCGTCAACAGGCAGCGCAATCCTAGATGAATTCCCGAATCCCGGTTCGAACTTACACCAAGGGCCGCCTTGGAGGTTCCAGTGGAAGGTGTACGTCCCCGCCTCAAGGGGACCCGTCGTATCGGTGATCAGATGCGGGTTGTCCGGCCACCGAGTTGTGTTTCCAAACTGCGCGGAGATATTGTTCACGGGCAGACGCCAATCCAGGTCGGGATGCGGCTGTTTAAATGTTTCCCAGTAGAACGTCCAGCCGTAAGCGTTAGCTGTGGAGGGGTTGTGGATGGACAGCAAGACAGGGATGCCCGTGGAGTTGAGGGTGTAGGTCGTCTTTTCGCGGGGAAAGAGGAGGTCTATTTCGACAGTGGTGTTTGGGAGGGCTGAGATGATGGTGGTTGTGGCCAGAAGCCACGTCAAACTATGGACTCGCATCTTTGTAGAGATGACAAAACTTGGGTCACAACTAACGTAGATGAATGTGGGATGGCCTGTTGGCTTGACCATAAAATTCGTTTGAATATGCCAGGTCTATATTTTAGGTCCTGATCTTGGAACCTAGAGGCCCGAATTTAAAGTGAAGAGAGGGGAGACTTGGGTTGGTGAGTTATAACAGGGAGTTCATATCAAGAATTCGTGTGTCTTCCCCTCCACTTGATTGATCTGTTCACAGCTTGTGTTCTTATTAGATTTTACGCAGAAGATCGCAAAGAGGATTGCCCATTAGTACAACATTTACGCCCGGCTGATGAGGGATAATATGCTACGGCACCATGTGTGGCATTCCCAATTGAACACGTTGGAGCACGTTAAGATAAGGTACGTCAGCACTAAGGCGCCTCGCAACGCGTCCAGGAATGAGCTTGACTGCACTGGATGTTAATCCCCTGTCTCTCAGCGATACAAAACCACTAGGCCGGCGGTCAGCCCAGCCCAATCTAGCAGCCGTGAACTCATTCCAGTCTCTCGGGCTTGATGATGTCATCTGTTTCTACCACATCATCATGTTAACCTTGGTATGATACCACTGCTGCCACGCACCACGTCACCGTACGTTTCAGCTCAGTCAATCACGGCGAAACTGTCGAGCAGTTTGAGCAATTAATTGTATCGATTCACAGATATGGCAAGCTTGAGGCCATGTGGCGCTTCGACGACATTATCTGGTCAACACGTCGGCGGTCAAAAGGAGGTTGCAAAGCTTCAGTGGGTATGAGTTCGCATTGCTGCTCATCGTGTGGGCAGATAAGTCTCAACCAATGTCACCGGTAGGTTGGATATACACCTCTAAGGATCCTTTTGCCGTTCTGAACTCTCATTCATACTTTCGTATGGCATGTTACCAGTCGAACAAACCCGGTTGACTGCCGGATGATTGTGACGGGGAAATATGTGATGGGTCACAGGGTAATCTCCGTGGCTAACCCATGGGATGTGAAAAAGAAATTTTGCGATCAAGATTTTGAAGCTAACGCTTGCCCGGCGAATAGGGAGGATTTAATATCAGTGACGAAAACGCGCAACGGCAATAAGAATACAGATCAAATGGACAAAGAGGAGACGATCAACGAGAACAATGAGTAGTACTTGCACATAACTCTACGTATTTAAAAGCATCCTCCTAGTAGCAGCGCAAAGGGCCTGAACTATCGTCAGCTTCAAGATCTTAATCGTCGTGAACACTCATTCTAGCTTCCAAATCACTGTTCTTTCCTGCCCTCTCCACAGATCTTCTAACGATGCTCCAGCTTCTGCGGTTGCCCCGCGGTAGATCTGGCTGTACGCTGTGTGTCGCGGACTGTCCTTTGTCGCACTGACTTGGCCCCAGATCAGTTCCGCCTCCTGCGTCGCTAGGTGTGCCTCTGTCTTCGACGAGTAATGTGCCCCCCTCTAGCCACCTTTTGAACCCATTGTATGGTCTACTTAAGTCATTCTTGTTAAGAATCCAAAGCATTGCCCCTGTGAAAACAAAAGCACCGGCCGCGGTAGCTATCATGTAACCCAGTGTGTCAAGTGTGGGTGCCTGGTCCATGCTGAACACACTGGCCGCAAAGCCTAACGGAACGAATATGGTTGTGACGAGGGTGAATCTCTTGATGTTCTCGTCTTGCCTTCGGTCTCTTTCAATACGCCGGAAATCCATGTCGGTTCGCATGAACTCCAAGTCGCCACGCATCTGCTCTAGCTCCGTCTCGACAAGATTTGCAATTTTGTCGTGATTGGTCCAGAGCGCTCGAAGTATATCGTCATTCGAAGCTAGTAGTTTTCGAATAATGACGCGGTACCGACTTTCGTCCTTGAAAGTCCACCGAGGCCTGTCCAGCTCGCGGCTCTTTTCTCGGTTTCGCCAATGCTCGATGATCTCAATACTTTTAGAACAGTGCTTTGGAATTATCCGAATAGCTTCTTGAAAGCCCCGCAGCTGTTTAATTTGATCTAGAACGCTTTCATAGCGCCCTGGCGTGGTGTCGTACCCTTGGTTATGCTCCGCAGCTCTCTTACTCATCTCCGCTAAGCCAGATGTCGCGTGGTTGAGGATCTTCCTCATGCTCTGGTTCATTTTCTTGGCCATCCTTTCAAACAGGATAAGCTCCAGAACCCGTCTCTGTTGCCAGGAATTTCTTTCCACTTCAGTAACTTCAGCCTCATTGGCACGACGCTCTAGCAGATCTTGTACTTCGCTTTCGAAATGGTCATCTCCCCCGACCCCATTCTCCCAGTGCTGAAAGTCTGCACGTGACGGATCGACTTCCAGGAAATTACAAGTCCAATACCGGTCAAAGAAGTCCCCTTGGAAACGGAAGCTCATAGAAATCTTGCGGAGTATTTGAGGGTCCTCAGCTTCGCTCAGTACAGGAAGGCGAAAGTCCTCTGCCCTTGAAACATTGTGTGAACGAGGGATTCCATCCATATGTCCAATGTGATCCAAGGGCGTATAGAATGACAAGTGGAGTTCTGTTGTCCAGGTGTTCAGCATGCCCGATGTTTCTTCGGCGAAGAAGTTTTCGTAGGAATTATGACGTTCAAAAAACCGTCTCGTTTCCCGCCTTTCATACTTGTCTCCCAATGAAAGAGAAGCAATTGACGTGTAAACACCGTTTTCGGAGGGATGCGGTGCGAAAAAGGCCCAAAACCTCTTCTTCGCATTTTCAGCGGTCCTTCCCTCGCTCACAATATTGTGCACGTCTTCAGCCCTTCGTAGGACCCGCATTGAAATCTTCTTCCCTAATGTTTTCGTCTCCAGAAGCTTAGACTTAGGAACGTCAACTACAGCCCCGGTGATAGCGAGATATCGTAACGTTTTCTGTCTATCGATCTGTTCGCAATATTCCTTCTGAAGCTTTCGAATGTCGTTGGAGGACACGAAGAATGTAGGCCGATTGTAAAGCCATTCGGTCTGAAGTTCTCTAATATTGACAGGAGAAGAACTGTTGTTCGGTGGAACATGTGGGGCTCCCCGGGGGTAGTACTGATTCAAGTGAGCCTCGCTTCTCTCATTCCCTGGCGCCATTTGTACTACCGGCGGTGGAATCGGACCTTGGGACCCCGATTGAAACTGATACTTGGGTTCGGACGGCCAAGTACCTCTTTCAAGTTTGTAAGGTGTCACGCTCGAGTTGTCTCTAGTGCTTGATGGCGAAGAGTATTTCCACAACAGAAAAGGTATCTCGAAAGTTATACTCCAGTACTCGCCTCGCGCAAGTTCGTCTTTGTAACATAGGACTGGCTGAGATCTTTCGTCCAGTCCGCCCGGGAATAGGCCAGCATCCGAGAAGACTTCTATCAAATTCAGAATTCCTGAGTTGAGCATTCTCAGAATGTAGTTGTAGGGGTTTGGTTGCGCCGTGATTATGGCCAAAACACCTTTTCGCGGGTCGTTTCGATCCGTCACATCACTGGACATTTGATATCTCTGATATTGGAGCGTTCTCTCCCAGATGCCAGCCACTTGGTCCACCGCTGAGGGATCGCCCATCTGCTGAGGTCTATTGAAAAGTCCCATTTCAGCGGCGCGGAACAGTGCGATATCCTTAGACCGAAAGTTGAATCTAGTCTGAGCTGGACCTCGCTTCACCGCTAGAATATGTTGGTGCGTGAGTGGATTTGGAGTGGCGAACATCTTGAATATGCTTTCTCGAATATTGTTTGAGGACCATCCTCGAGGGACTGAAGGCCTGAGGCCCATCGCTTCGGCTGATGCCAATGCTTGCCAGACCAACGCGTGGTCTGTGAGATAAAATGATCGCGTTGGCTCTGAATCACGGCGGGGAAATGCGTATAGCCCAGGTGCGTCGATCCTGTAGTCGTCCATTTCGTTGGCCCATCTTTCGATAATCCGCTCAATTTCGCATTTATCCTCAACTACCATTTGTTCTTTGCTGATTTGATAGAAGTCGCATATTTTGATGATTTGGAGAGGGGCATCAACTAAAGACATCGCCGGAAACGAGCTGTTGTATTGCCATCCCTGTATCTCCTCACCATTTATCCAGTAATATGGACGAAACCGCCCTTCGGATGAATTTGCCGTTTGCAGAAGCCATGAAACATGGCCCCGGCATGTTTTTTGGATACGGTCGATCATCCTACGGAGGAAAGAGACTGTTGCAGGTGTGGCCAAGAGGGGCCATTTGGCGCCCTCGCCAGTCGTCCAAAAGTCGCGTCGGAACTGGAAATGTCTTAAGGCTAACAGTAGGATCTGGAAGGAATGACTGCAAAAAGAATGTCAGCAAATGGAACAACTTCAACAACTAACACACTCACAAGGAAGCCGCTGTCGACACAAAATGGCCATCAACATCGCCGCAGGTCAAAGCTATGGCGGGCTCTTCATCAACTTCCTTGCTGGACACTGGAATGCTGCAAACGGAGAGCACATGCTCCAAATTCCTTCCCAAACAGAAGTCAAGCTTGGGATCAGGACTCAAAGTCTGAGCTTCGTATGGATGCCTAGTCGGGTCTGATTCTTCGAGAAGGTTGGACAAGGTTATAGGAAGCGGAAGAGCCACAGGAGATTGGCCGTATTCCAGCGTATATGCAATTGTGACCGAAAGCACTCCGAACTGCTCAATATCTTTCACAGCACTCTCGTGCCACTCCAGATGGTAGTCGTAATCCATGTGTCTCGCCGCAAGACTCCGCAACTTCGAAAAGCCAAGCAATCGGCCCTCATTGAATGCGCTGATACACAGGACTGCGCTATTGCCGTCTACATCTTCGTGCTCTCGTACAAGACGGCCATTGTCCAGCCGCAGTGCTTTATAACTAGCATCATCGGCTCTGTTGAACGGGTTGCGTTTCGGTGGGTTGACGTAATCGAGATTTCTGATCAGCATGTCACCTCTCATCCAAAGACTTGGTAGGCGCGGGGCTGCCGTATAGTGGCGGAACGTGTGAGAATAGTCGAACGTGAACGTCTGATAGATAGTGCCGTTCAAGGCAACATATTTGAGGTCGAGTTTCATATCGACTGCTTGGATTTTGAAAGCTGGCCACCTATTATGTACGAACTCCGAATAGTAGACCTCTCTTCCCGGATACGGAAGATCGCCGAAGGGACCGATGCCTTTTGCGAACGAGGGGTCGCAAGCTCGGAAGAGAAATTGCTTGAGTCGGGACTTCACAAAAAAGGGCTCTTCCATATCAGGCTCGTCTATGCAGAGCCCCGTCCCCTTTCCTGGGAAATATCGGCTAATTCGCAGCAACTGCCCGGAGGCGCCAACTGTTGCAGTCAGCCCTTCGTCACCGAATGAGTAGTAGCTTTCGCGTTTCCCATGATTTCGAGCGAAGTCAAACGAGTGGTCTTGCGACATTTCGTTAGCTTGGTCTTCGCCACTTTCGATTGGACCCGGCGCTGATGAATGTTACACCAAGCGAGCTTGGAAGGTGCTTAGGTGTGTAGGGTGCGCATTGAAAAACATGTATGTCGAGGAGACAAACTTCTACGCAGCTATGAGGGGGCAACACATATGATTTAACGGGGGGTCGACCGTACCCAAAGACAAGGCTGTGGTCTTGGCACCCATAGTAATTGGGTTCCAACGCCTGCTATTGTGATTATTCCCGCATTAGCGAAGTCGTACAAAGTGGGGTGCGCATGCAGTCATCGCTGCAACACGAGATATCAGAAGATGCTGAATGGCTCAGCAGGCAAGGCTGGGGATGGCAAATTCCCTCAAATGATCCATTTCTAGACTGAGAAAGGAAAAAGCCCCTGGTGTCCCCTTGGCATTTGAATGAGATTGATTCTCTTCATTCTGCCCTCTTTAGACGCAGCCTGCTGCCCATAGTCAAACGAATACCCTGCGCCATGCCATTTTCAATTGTAAGCGAATGGAAAGATATGGGAAATTGCTGTTATTTATGTCCATCTGCTCAATCCGGCCCATCTTATGTAGACGCACATGTGCTGCTCCTCATGACCCGGCCCCCATGCCGACCGCGTTCGGACAAGTGGGTCCCGTTGGAGCTGGAGAAGGGGCCCATATCGCAGCCTTGACTTGAGCGCTCGAACAGCCAGCATTTTTGATGATTTACTGTCTTGTAACTACGTATCGGAATAGATTGTGAGTGCGCTGCTTTTGTCCTTCCGACAAATGTTTGGTGTGCAATTCTTTCGGCCTGCTTTGGGGTACTGTAGTGGTGAGCATAAGAAACACGGTCAAAGCTAACGATGCGGCCTCAAAGTCCGCAAAGTCGTTCGCAACTTCCTTTCTTATGACTCGTGCCGTTACATCTGCTGAAAACGTGACAAGGGCGCTAGCCGGCTGCAGGAAAAGCGCATGTGGGCTGACGCGTTGATGTTGGCTTGGCTATGGCCAAGCAGCAAGGACATCCATCGCGAAGGAGTTGAGCAAGTCACCAGGTAGGAAGTGTGGGGATAAGCGTAAACGGTGCCAAGAATACCTAATCTAAACATGCTTAAAGGGCCTTAAAGGAAATGAAAGAAGGGAATAACCCCTTTAAAATTGACAAATGGGGAAGGCAGTCCATCCACATGTGGATCGGGATGTTCACGATGACCTCGCTCTTCTCGGGTGAGCGATACAAACGTAGACATTTGTTTCATGCAGATTAATCACGGATCTCACCGAAGCTACCGCCCTAAGATACATGTTATCGCGTCATACAGCGTGTTCCTAAGTGTGGATTTACTCTCCGTTTTGGTGCAGAAGACATCGTTTTCCGCGGACAGCCTCCGTCACCCAGAACTTCATGGACGCCACAAGTTCAAAGATGGCTGACTCGAGCGACACGCGCATTTTCTACTTGTATATAACACCCGCAAACATGTGCTGCTTCCGACTATCATTGTGTCTGTGAAACTCAACTTACTCAAGTCCTTCTTTCGATTGCTTGCTTCTTGATTGCTACTAGGTGCGCCGTTCAACGCCGTTCTTTTCATCAACTATACAAAATGTATCTCTCGTATACCAAGTTCGCCGGTGCGTTTGCTTTGCTATCTGCTGTGTGAGTCGAGGAGGACCCGCGTATCATGTTACCGAATGCTGCTGACACCGGAAACGCAGCATGGCCGACCCTCACGGCAGTTGCACCTGCCACAACGGCGACAGCTACAACTGGCGCATGACCACTGTCGCATGCGCGGAGTACAACGCGAATGAATACCCGGTAAGCTAAAACTCTTCGCGTTCGAACACTACATCAGAATAGGAACACCAGTTAACATTTTCGCAGTGGGGAGGAACTTCGTATGACACTCCTTCTGGCCGCGTGAGTAAACGACAGCAACCTTCGGTAGAATGACGGAAGCAAAAGCTGAACAAGCCTATAGTGCTACAGTAAAGAAGGCGGTTACATCGAGGGAGACCCGTGGGAGTTCGCCTGCAAGACCATCGCCACCAGGGGCTTCCAGTGCGCTGACGGGCGCGGAACTTGCTTTGCCGACCCAGACACGGTCGCGGGATGGTGTGATTAATGAACAGGGCGACACATGCCCGAGGCTTAGCCCGATGGGAAAGGCAGTCAAGAACCGTGGCGGGCGTATGCACCGGGCTACAGAGACGAGGATGCTCTGAGAGTGGAAGAGCCGGGGTGTGGGTTTCGTGACGAGGGATCACTCAGATGTGGGCAAAGGCAACCGCGAACCCACTCTAGTATTTGCATATGAAGAGATGTAGTAATGCAGGAAGGACTCAGCAACTTGTGTGTTTTGCTGACTTGCCTTTGGGAGAGCGCCCACAGTTCTGCCGTAGGATAGGCAATTGGATGAGATTATCGTATACATGTGAGCTCACGTGAGAGAGCATACGAAGAACCTGCCGAACAAGACAAAGACCGCCAATGATACCACAATGCTTACTAGGGCATTTCCGGTCCTATTCGAGGCCTAGATGAATCACCTAGTTGGGGCCCGGATGATCCCGGACGATGCGGGGCTGGCCGTGTCCGAGGAAATGGACCCTTTCGGAGCTAGGTCCGGAAAGCGAGCCGTCAGAGTAACATTGGCGCAGATCGGGCCATTGAAATATGTGATGACAACTTTTATTCACCAAGAACGTCGCAAGATGCATTCTATTCTGCCATGCCGCGCATTAAACAAAGTCATTACATGTGCCCCTACCCTTCTCTCGGATAGATATCAATGCCTCATCATCACAAACTTAGGAAATATTAAAACAACTTCGAAGAACACCCCCTGCTGTGTCATCAAAATCAGCACGCTGATCTACCTCCCAAACAAGCTAATCCGGAACTTGCCCTTCTTCCCCTGCATCGAGCTGCGCCCGCTCATCGGCCTCTCGTCGTAGCTCATGATGCTCGACGCCGGGCGCCCCAGCGTCCGCGGCGGGCTGTCGTTGTACATCTGGTGCTGCTGCTGCGACGACTGCGGGTGTATCTGCTGCTGCTGCTGCTGCTGTTGCGGAGGCAAGGGCATCGCATAATCCCCGCGCAGCGCTTTCTCGACGTCGAGGTGCTGGCGCTCGTACTCGTCGTGCTTGCCCTTGGCGTCGACAAACCGCTGCTCCGCCTGGCGCCGGCGCTCCTGTAGCGCGCGCAGCTCGGCGTCGAGCTGCGTCATCTGGCCCTGCGCCTCCTCCATCAGGTTGTGGTACTCGAGCATCTTGCGCTGCAGCGGCTCCAGCACGCTCTTGGAGATGGACGGGCTCTGCAGGCGCGAGATCTCGTCGCCGGCGAGGCCGAGGTTCATGCCGGCCGTTGGCGGGGAGGGCGGGCGCAGGCCGGCGGGGTTGGAGGGCGCGCGCTGCGGTTGGTGGTGCTCGCGTTCGCCGTTGGCGTTGATGCGCGGGGAGGAGGAGGCGCCGCCGGACATTTGGAGGGCGGGGTCGGAGGCGGTGGGCGCGCCGGAGGTGGAGGACTGGCGGCGCGCGTGGCGTTCTGTGCGGCGGCGGGAGTAGCCTCCTGCTCCGGCGCCTGCTCCCCCGGCTGCTGCGGCGGCGGCGCGGGAGGCAGGGGACCACTCGTCTTCGGGGTTGCCGGCGTAGGGGGGCAGTTGGGAGTTGACGGGCGGCGGTTGAGGGTATGAGCGGCGGTTCTGGGAGGCGTTTGCCATGGAGGGGGGGCCGCTTCGGGGACCGGCGGCGCGGGCTTGGGTGCGCGCGCCGGCGGGCTGGGTTGTTGGGACTACTCGCTGCTGCATTGTGGAAGCCATTGTCAGCGGTTACGTGTCTTTGTCGCGGGGTTCGCGATCGCGGTTGTGGTGGTTGTGTGTGGTGTTTGTGTGAGGTAATGGATGTGTATGTGCGCGTAGGTGTATGTGTGTGTTCGTCTGATGTTTTTTGGGCAGCACGAGCAAGCGGGTGTGCCCGTGTTTAGGTGTGAAAAGGGAGGGGAGGGAGGTGGGAGGTTGGGGGGTGCGAGCGCTGGCTCCTTGTACGAGAAAAGAGTTTGAGGAGGTAGCATGAGGTAAGAAATTCTGGAGGCTGGTGGCACGGTGCCTGTACCAGCTACCAGCTCCAAGCAGATCTTGCTTTTCCCTCGGGCTCCGTGCTCTCTCTCTCTGTTTGTTTGTGTGGGATGTTCGCTGTAAGCCAAGGCAACCTAACTCACCTGTTGATGGGCGGCCTGGGCGAGGACGGCGTCGTGCAGCTCGGAGTTTGTCTGCTCGCTGGGGGCGCCGGTGGTGAAGCGAGAGTCGTCGTCGAGGGAGGGGGATCGAGGGCGGCGGTAGCGACCGTTGCCGGTGCCATTGGCGGTGTTTCGCGGCTGGCGGTCGTTTGTCTCATACTGGCCGCCGTAGTCGACAAAGTCGCCGGGGAACATGGGCGGTGATCCCTGGTGGTGGTGGTTCTGCTGCTGGATGCCCATGGCCATGATTGCGAGGAAGGCCGCCGTTTGAGCGTTGTGTTGGGAGTGACAGTGGGAGGAGGACGAATGAGACACTACGCTGTAACTCTTCGTCCGGGTTCTGGGTTCGGTGTCTCTCTTCGCTCTTGATGGAGGCTGGGAAAGACACGAAGCTTGATGATTAGGGGCCAACCCTGAACGATAGCAAAAGACGTTTGTACTTTTTGACAGGTGCAAAAGGATCGAAGATCAACAGACTGGAATGACGGGAGCTAGGAAAGAAAGAAAACACAGACATTTCCTTCTTTCTCGAGCGAAGAGACAGACTATTACATTGACAGTATCCAAGTGGCTGGGAAAAGGCGACGGCACTAACAATTTTCGCAGCAGAGCCCACAATGGCACGACGACGATTACGTGCATTGGCCCGTTGGGTGGTGGGCTGTCACTCTGTCTGCGCTGAGCTCGGGAATGTCAGTGGCTGGGTCCCCACTAAGCGTCTCCCGTCGCCTGTAACTGGTCGGCTCCCACGCCCCCGCGGGTCCCCGTCGGGAGCAGCCAAGGAGCGTCCCCTTTTTTTTCTCCCAGCCGCTCAAGTTTCAACGGCCAGGGTCCATCCTCCCACCGCACCCTGGCCTATTAAAAGAGATGGCGGCGGGAGGAGACCGAGAGACTATTGGACTGCGGTCGATGTCTGCTGCCGTGATTGCTGCATGCGAGATGTGTTGTTTGCCTGGTGGCTGCTTTTTTTCGTATATGTGGCTGATCGCTACTTGACGCAATTGGATGCGGTGGTGCTTGTTTGCTCAGAGATTGTGCGATTGGCGATCCCCATCGACTTCCTCCGAAGAGATTGGAGTGGTTGACGATGGTGATGGCTAAAGACACATAACAGCTTTCAGACCCAGTTTGGGCTGTCATGCTTTGGGCTTCAAGGGTTGCCACGTTGTTCCTGCTAACGAGAGACGCCAATCAACTGTGATGAGCGGGGCTGGGCGTTGCTGAAGGAGAGCGTGTTTGATGCGAGAGATAAGAGGAAACCGCATTTGTGACAAGTCTTTGATGGCCTCATGATTGAAGACGGTAAAATCAACGGCCCCTACCCCACAAGCGGTATACCTACCCCAGGACGACACCCCAAGACACTGAGAGACAGTATGTCTTAAAATCTCCGGTAAGCGAAACATGGCCATAACAAGTCTGCATGGAAGGTTGCGACATGATGCGGGTGGGCTTCGTCATAAACAGATTGCGAGTCGCGGGGTGATGGGCGGTGAAAGCAGCACAACGCCGGCACAGCACCGGGCCGGTGGAGAGATAGCGAAGACCGGAAGGCCAGTCGCCGATTCCGGTGCCTGCGAACCGGAGATTTCGGAGGGTGGATCGGAGGTGGGTCCCGGTACTAGCTCCGCGCACGGGCCATCGTCAAACCCAATTGGCCTGGGCGGTGACATTTCCGAATTTCGCGACCATCGATAAGCTCCCTTCAGACCAACAACTTCTGACCACGCGAAACCGTTCATGAGCCACGGACGCCAAAATGCCAAGAAAAGCGACCACCACCATGGGTCACAACGAGCCTCATCCTCACGGTGATGAGAAAGACACAATGACCGAGCAGGAGCGGAAGTATGAGTCAACTCATATCATGAATTATTGACTTGCGACGGTTAACGGAATTCTAGGCGACTTCGCAACCGCCTCTCCCAACAGGCCTTCCGGCGCAGACAGCAGGAACGCATCCGAGAACTCAGCAACAGGGTCAACACGGACCAAAAACCAGAAGATGAGCGAGTCGCAGCTCTCCAGCAGGAGAACCGCCAGCTCCGGGCGCAATTGGTTGAGGTCCAGACAAGACTGTCTCGGCTAATGGCCAACTTGCAAGGGTTGAATGATACTGTGTCCAAGACGCTCAACGACACAGCTTCTGGTGGTGGCAAGACACACGAGGGCCCGAGTGAGATAGAAGAAAGTCACTTGCATCAGTCGGGAACAGCAGATGCGCTTTCTCTACGGCCGATGGATATGACGTCCTTTGACACGACACTTTTTGACTTTGATCCTCGCCTAGGCCATCAGTCTGCAGAAGGTGAGTGCTCATTTCTATCAGCATGACAACTCATACTGACTCTTTAAAGGACACCTTGACGACACTGGTTCGCTGCCAGAATTGATAAACGCCGCCGGCATCAGCCCTCTTTATAACCAGATCCCGAATATCTGGAGCTTTGAGTACCAAACCGGCGTTGAGCCATACCAGGCAGCCATGGCAGCAACCCAAGAGTCAAGCTTGGTACTCAGAAAGAATTGGACGCTATCAAACTCGCCATTCTCGGACCATATCCAGCTTCTCCAACGTCTTCTAAAGAGCAAGTTGGCCGCTTTCGGATTCTCCCCTGAAGGCCAGCCTTCGATGCAAGGGTAACCAACTCATCACCCCAAGCGCAAACTAAACATGCACACCGGCTAACCTTCCAAAGCATCTATCAACCAGTCCTCATGGTCCTATCAATGTTCAACAGCATGACTCGCCCCGACGTGATGGCCTGGTACGCCAAAACACGCTTCTTCCACATCATCGAGCTCACCGCCTGGCAACTCTACCCCTCCGCCGCCACCTTCGACAAGCTTCACCAGCGCTACCGGCCCACGGAGGCGCAGATGAAGCACCCGCACCCCCGCGTCATCGACTGGATCCCCTTCCCCTCCATCCGCGACCGCCTCATCCAGCTGCACGCCGCCAACCCGCACATCGACCAGATCTTCTGCGACGCCGTCACCGGCTACGTCGTCGAGACCACCATGTCCGACCTCGTCCGCGGCGCGCCCGACGTCACCGTCTACATCCGCGTCACCGACCTCATCACGGCCATGTCTGCCACCACCACCGACGAGGATGCCGACACGACGACGCCGGTCACGCTCCCGGCGCCAGACGTGACCGCCCTCTTCTCATCCCCGGCGTACGCCCGCGCCGCGTTCAAGCAACTCAACATGGACAAGGGCGCGTCGTATTACAAGATCGACCCGGCCTTCTACGCGAAATACCCCGAGCTGTTCGACCACGCCAACGACCTCACCGCAACCGGCGTGCCCCTGCGCCCGAGGTCCCAAAAGGTCCTCACGTACCCGCGGCCCCTCGACGCCTCAACCGTGGAGACGTACCGCAGTTTCATTGACTTTTCGCTGGACGCGTCGCAGACGATATCCTCGTGACCGCTACCAAAATGCACGCTGGACACACGGGTCAACACCAAGCTCCCTGCTCCCTGCCAAAAGATAAGACAACCCGGGATCCCCATCCGGTCCCCGCGATGCCGAACATATCCGCCACCACGCCGCAAGTAACCGTACTTTCATTTTAAAGTTTCGAGACACACGCGACATGTTCCTGTCAGTGTTTTGTTGAGCGTGAGCACCGACCCACCGGGTTCCCGCACTGACTAACGTAGCAGTTAGTAACCCGCTCGGATTTTATGTCATCGGACGATAATGCGTTCCACGGCGCTCCATGCAATCAGCAACACAGAACAATCAAGGTCAACATGTATATAGAAATTCCCCCGGGAGCTGCGGGTTGAGCACACAACCTTCCACCCTCCCTCCATCATCTCCCTAATCAACAATCACCAGCCCAAAATGCCCTCCCAATTCCCCGCGCCCACAGCGGCCCCCCGCTACAGCTTCCTCGACGACTACTCCGAAGGCGCGCACCCAGCCCTGCTCAAAGCCATCATCGCCACAAACACAACCCAAGAAACCGGTTACGGCGGCGACACCTGCTGCGAGGTCGCCCGCGGCCACATCAGGCGGCACCTCGGCCGCGCGGACGTAGGCATCTTCTTCGTGCCCAGCGGCACCTCCGCCAACGCAATCTCCATCGCCGCCTGCCTGCGCCCGCACGAGGCCGTCATCGCCGCGTCCTCGGGCCACATCGTCACGCGCGAGACGGGCGCCGTCGAGGCGTCCGGCCACAAGATCATCAACGTCCCGCCGCTGGACGGCGGCAAGCTCACGCCCGCGTCGATCCAGCGCGCTGTTGATGATAACTGGCACTTCCCGCACATGGCGAAGCCGAGGCTGGTGTACATCTCCAACGCCACGGAGATCGGGACTGTTTACACGAAAACGGAGTTGGCCGCGATCAAGCAAATATGCGAGGCCAACGGGCTGCTCCTGTTCCTCGACGGCGCGCGTATCGGGACCGCGCTGGCCAGCCCCGCCAACGACATGACGCTCCGCGACATCCTCGACCTCACGGACATCTTCTGGATCGGCGGGACCAAGAACGGCGCTCTGCTCGGCGAGGCCGTGGTCGTCAAAGACGCAAGGTTAGCCTCCGAGTTCGAGTTCTACGTAAAACAGCACGGCTCGCTGCTGGCCAAGAGCCGCGTCATGGGCGCGCAGTTCGCGGAGCTCTTCCGCGAGGAGCTGTACTTCGACCTCGCGCGGCAGGCGAACCTGTGCGCGGCGCGGCTGTCGGCGGGGATTGCGGCGGCGGGGTTCGGCGTGTACGCGGTGACGCAGACGAACCAGGTGTTTGCGGTGCTGCCGGTGGGCTTGATTGCGGCGCTGCAGGAGCGGTTTGTGTTTTACGTGTGGGAGAAGAGGGGCGATGGGGAGGCGGTTGTGAGGTTGCTTACGACGTGGGCGACGGAGGTGGGGGAGGTGGAGAGGTTTGTTGGCGTGGTTCAGGGGTGGGGAAAGGCTTGAGTTGGAATAAAGCGATGAATTAATGTTAAGAATGATAAAAATACAAGACTAATGCTATGATATCAACGTCCGTATCCATCGCTGGTCTTGTCTTGATGGCGGATACCTCAAAAATAACTCCATCAGCAATGAAGCATGTCAATCCCACTGCAGCACCGGCACATAAGAACACCTGACAGGCCTTCTACCAACCATTCGGAAAGTGTACCCTCGACACGCGGTGTAGTAAAGTATGTCAGTCAGACCAGGGAACTCATCTGCAGCGCGCGTCAGCCAAACAACACTGTCGTCCCATCCGTTGGTCCTATCCGGAACGCAAAGGAAGACCCTCTTCAGGGTTCGCGGCAGGCTTGCAACGAAGTGCTCAGGGGGACCAATGATCCAAGGCAGCGTGTGGGAGTTTGCCGGTTGAGATGCTGCGGGACGCCTCTCGCTGCCTCCAGCCACGGCGTCCAGGTCGACCCAGAGACTTTCCAAAACGTCGAATCCCCGCAGAGACTTAGTCAAAGAGTTGGAGGTGGAGAATCTGCCGACGTAGTTGCTCCCGCCGACGGGCAGGAATCTGAGGCAAAGCGTCCGGAGGGTTTTGCCATGCCAGGCTCCCAGAACGGCGACGACTTCAGATGGCAGAGAGAGACTGGATATCTGTCCATTGGTGACGCTGTATTTGAAGGTTGAGAGCGGTGCGCAATGACGAAGGACGAATTTTAGCCCCAGAGGGAGGAAAGTGCTGTTGCTGAGTATGAGCGTGGTGACGTTGTCCAGGACGCCCACCAGAGTGAAGAATGGGTTGTATACCCATTCTGCGGTGCGCGATCCTGCGTTCATGGTGTCGATGTAGAGATGTTTGACGGGTCCCAATTTCAACAGGAAGTCCAGATCACTACCGACTAGGCCGCTCCCTTTGGATCCCCTGAGAGAAACAGACCTTAGCTGAGAGAGGTTCCGGACATTGATGAACTCGTGAGGGGCCCGCCCGTACTCTTTGTTCTGGGGTTTGAGTACGTCCGCGCTCATGATATCGGCGCCAAGGTCCTCTAGATTGGTCATCTGCGCCAGGACGAGCTTGACGAGAACACCGTAGCGCCTGACAGACGCCTGCCAATCGGGCTCCTTCTCAAGAATGGCGGGGAGGCTGAAGGGCATGATGGCGAGAAGGCGGAAGGGCGAGATAGGCGCCTCCCTAGAGCGGGGGAGAATCTCGCGCCGCGCAGCTTCGGAGTCCATGCCCAAGTCTTTGATTGCCGTAAGGATGGGCAGCGTGTAGTGGGGACCAAAGTCTTGCGGACCAGGATCATACCGGGAAATGCGGATGTAGAGCTGTTTGACTGCGAGGGCGAGCTCCGGGGCTGACTTGAAGAGCTTCAGGAGGTTGAAGACGTCGTGGAAGGAATCACGGATGATGAGCGTACGGTAGAGGAGGCCGCGGTGCATGATGACGTTCCGGAAGTATCGGCTGGTTACGGAGAGGTTTCTGAGAGACCGCCATTCCAGCAGTAGGACCCTGTCGATGGGGCTGTTCTCATGACTGGCCTTGGCGAAGCGGTCTCTCATCGGGTGCATCGGGCGGATGTAGTCGCATATCATCTCGATCAACTCAGACGGCAGACTGCTGAGACGAGCCATTTTTGCATTGAACAATGGAGACAGCTGTTGGGCGACACTGAAGTTCCAGGATGCCACAGACGGCGAGGATGGACTGCTTGAGCGAGTAGTTGCTGATGTCGTCCAGAGTCGGAATGAATGGCACAAACGCGATGAGGACTAGAGCAGCAGCAGTTGATTTCAGATTTCATCAAGATGCCGGCTTGATATACTTCAATCTCAACTGTTTAGAGCAAATACGTATTCCTCAGATGTCCAAATTGAATAGTAATGGAAGCGTTAACAAAGTTGTTGGGGTTCTCTAGAGCATTAAGCTGCGGGGCACACATAAAGCAGACATACAAAGCCTTTCTCCCATGCCTTTCTTCTGGCAGACATGCAGAACACAGGAGTTTACTTTGATTGAGGGAACCAGGAATAATAGAAACCTTTCAAAATGCTGTGGTCAAGATTGAACTTGTTCCTCCCAAGCAGTCTCAAAACTCTTCGCGAAATCATCGAATAAACCAGCCCAGATAGGTGGCCGCTAAAGGATGTCGCAACTCCACTAGAGCCACTGAAGGCGGTCGGGGCATGAAAAAAAGGGCTTTTTAAAGGGCTGTAAAGGATGCTCTCTTTCGTTGAAAGACTCTTTGCATGCTTTCTACGCCGGCTCTTGTAATCAAGGTATTACCGTTAGCTCACAGATGGATATCAACGACAGATGACAAAGTCTTTTCAAGATTTCCTAATGATGCTCGAGCTCAGTGAGGCACCAAAGGTAAGACAAAAGAATTCTAAGTCTTTTTATATCTGAACTCATCTCTATTGCTCAAGATTGTAGCTGAAGTTCGAAGACGTGGAAACTCAATATGAAATCTTCTGCAGTCAATGAATGCCCCCAGTGCCGACCAATCGGCTGTGGAGTCGAAGATTGTTTTGATAGACGCTCCGAGAAAACGTCATGGTTCTCAACCTTTCGAGGGGATGGTAGGGTCCATGAAAAATTTGACGATGTCGTCTGCTCGCTCCAATGGGCATATCAAAGAGACATCTTGAGGCCTTGTAAGCTGGTGTATATGGGGCTGAGTCCTAGTCCACTCACATTGGTCCGGACGTACGAGGGCCACAGCTCCGACTGCAGGATCGACGCCGTATTTGGCGTATGCTTCGCCATGACCAGCATGATAACTCTGGTCATCAACGAACACATCTTGGAGACCTAGGCATCGGATAGCTCTCGTCAGCGAAACGGAGCCTTGATGGGCACAAGTATGCGGCGTTGATGGACTTACGTCGCACTCCTCCATGTCCTGTGTTTGGCATGAAGAAACTGGGAATCTTCCTCTCATCCAGCACTTTCCGGTCAGACTTGAGCAACAACACTGGGTGGAAACGTTCAAGAACCAAACGTTCCAGAGCATCAGCCAGTTCTGAGGTAGCCTGGTATGATGATTAGAATATCAATGGGTCCTTGATAAAGGTCGTGTTGGTCGAAACAGAGCTCAGCCTACCTGTGACAAACGAGCCGCGCCTTCTGCTTTGTTGATATCCCCCCCAAAAACAACCACGTGCCATCGAGAATCAGACTGCAAGGCCCTCGCCAATTGCATAACCTTGGCATCAAAAACGCGGACTACTTGGGCGCTTGGGAATCTCATCCCCACACGCACACCCGATGCCAGCTTATCAGCCTCGCTTGGCCGAATCAGAATTGAGGGCTTGTACTCTATTGCGAGCCCGGCTGTGTATCTCCCTGATTTGATAAAATAGTCCTGGAAGTCTTCCGCAGTGACACCATGTTCCTTCCGATACGATGATGAAAATAGGTTGGTGAAGTGGCGATCAAACTCAATCAAATCGTTGGCAGTCTCTTGACGCTCGGAGACATATGTCTCCAATATCGCGGCGTCGTTCTCCCCTTTTATCACAGCCGCAAGCTTCCATCCAATATTGTACCCATCTTGAAGACTCACGTTCATACCCTGGCCGGCTTTTGGCGAATGGGTGTGACATGCGTCTCCAGTCAGGAAAACACGGTGATCTTTGGTGAAGTTGTCTGCGAGGCGTTGGCCGATGGAATACGCGGAGAACCATGAGGTCTCTACAATGTCCACTGTATAAGGACTGAATATTTGGTCAACCCGGTGCTTGACCTTGTCGGGTTTGACGTCACTAGCCGCCCAGCCAGGCATCTCCATGTAGAATCGGACCTTCTCGTCTCCTTCTCGCGGTATGATGACGAGGTTGCCTGCTGGAGACTGCAGCATGCACTTCTTGCGGATGTCGGGAAAGTCTGTCTTGGCAAAGACGTCCATCACAGCCCAGACGGCGTCGGTGCTGTCGCCGACCATCTTGAACCCCAGTGATTTTCTGACGGAACTGTGTGCACCGTCGCAACCCTTGTAGCGCCCGGTCAGTAATTCGATCAAGTGTCATGAATGATCGGAGTCTTACCAGGGCGTATTTCGCTCGATACGTACGCTCAACTCCGTTTTCCACCGCCTTGACCGTCACGCAATGAGCCTTTCGATCGCTAGCCAACTGGCTGTCTACCTCGACACTCTGGACGTCGCTGCCATATTGGATGTGAGACTGCCCAGATACGCGCTCAATGTCCTTGATCATGAACTCATTGATTCGGGCCTGGATACCTCGTTAATCTTGCTGATAAAATGCTTCATAGAAAACTTGCTTTACTTGGTTCAGAATAACGTGGGGCAGCCAACTCAACCCCGGCTCCGTGTCCGGCTCTAGGTGGGATCTCCGGATCCCGCCGTTACCGTCCGGAGTCCAAAATGCGAGCTCCAGAACATGGTACGCTTCTTTCAACAAATCCTCCGACAACCCCAGACTCTCCATAATTTCTACTGTCCGGCACTGCACGCCGTCGGCTTGGCCCTGCTGGAGCGGACCCTCCCGGCGCTCGAGGATCTTGAATTTGACTCCGCAACGAGCTAGCCAGACCGCTGCGCAGAGGCCCGCTGACCCGCTACCGCAGATAAGAACGTCGACTTCTTCGTCGGGCATGATGGTGAGCTGTGTCTTAGAATCCACAATCGAGAAAAAATGTCACAAAAGAGGCAATGATGCAGGGGATTTGAACACGAAGCGAGTTGACTACGATCAATTTGATCCAGTCAACGGCTCCATCGGGATGACCGGGCGATGCCGAGGGCGGGGTTAAGTCAATCTCCCCGATCGGATTGCCGTGCGGGGTGATCACTGATCGTGACGCAACGGGCTTCTTTGTCTTTCATGAGCCGCGAAGATCTGTTGAATGATCAGGTCGGATAATGCCAGCGAATGAGTCGTCGTACTATAGCCGCAGATGAGATCGACTTAGGAGCCCTGCTGAAATGCCAATTGAAAACGGGGAATGTTCTGCCCGCAATAAGCTCGGGTCATCATCAAAGCCTATTGTCAGGCTTAGTGAGCCTCAACCTTCTTTAAGTTGACGACTTTCCTTCCCAAGTGACCCCGAACGTATACCGCTTTCCATATCTCTCAAAACCAACGCGTGACTTATTTTTGCTGTATTACTCAACACACTTTCTATTCTGTCGGTAATCAGCTCTGACAAACGTTGGCAGTGCGGAGCCTACTATCTAGGTATTATCTCCCTTATCGCTACTGCCCCTGACCCTTATCACCCCATATCTGTTATTACAACGGCAAATCGTACACAGTCTGTCCCAATCCCTTGCTTTCCAGAAGTGTTGGGACGGTTGGTCTCCTTACTTTCATGAGGTCATAGAAGCCTGATGCCCCCACAGAAGCGGATGCTATCACACGAATCCAATGCAAAGGATTCTGATATTTACTGTTGGAAACTTGGCGTCAGTACTACGTCCCCGGCAATTGATCCCTTCGACACCTTGGCGATTTATCTTGGCGATTAAGATACCGCTCTCCTGGTCGGCAAGAGGCCTTGCAAGCATGCGGACGGTCACTGCAACCTGAGCATCTGTGCCTCAATTGCGGAGGGCAGGGGTGATTGCGCCAACGCCACGTTCAAATGATGATCGGCCGGGGGAGACGCATTGCAGAATCGGCTTGGTCGCAGAGGCCATCCTCAGCCCCTTCTCTTGCCTAGAACATGGAACTTCTCAATGCAGAAATCCCACGTCGCTGTTCTTGAGAGAATTGATCTTGATGGATACAGTGGAGATGTAATGGCATCCAAAATTCGTACAAAAGAAAACAACTTTCATCCGACGAGACTGGTTGGCGTTACGTGATGAGGGGCTTCACGGCGTGTCTTCCCAACGGCCCCAACTAGTGGTAAGGTTCTTATGTTAGGTCGAATGAGGAAGGTGATAGTACTAGCTTGGGCCTTTTGTTAAGAACTGTCAGTGGGGACTGTGGAATTCGGGACCGCGGGCCAGTTCTGGGCGTTTCCCGCCAACCCCCTGTCGCGTTGCAGTGCTGCTACTGCAGAGGGGATATTACCATGACACCACGAGATGGTCTGCATGTTGCTATCTGCAGGCCAAGGAAGGAAGGTAAACAGATGGACTTTTGCCCGGCGCAGCAGCGCCGCATCCACGCCAGGGGATATAAGAGCGACTTCCATGCCTCCCGACTAATGATTCATGAGCTGCTCGCCATCTTGTTCTACTTGCTCTTTGCAGTGGATCAGCTCAGCTATTCGTTGTCTTCGGTCTCGTCAGACTGAATCCCAGACACAGCCATGAAGTTCTCTCTGGCTGATAGCAGCGCCGTTGTGCTTGCTCTGGCAGCTCAGCTCGCCACCGCGGCCGATTGCAATGCCGACAACTGTCTCCGTGCTCTGAGGGCCACTCAGACCCCGGGTCGTCTTGAGACTGCGCGTGCTTTCTGTGCCACTTTCACGGCTGGAACAGTCGCGCCCACTGCTACTCCGGCCTTTGCCCTCGACAACTGCAAGGCCAACCAGGTCGGCAATGCTGAGGTCCGCATCTCGAGTGCCTGTTCCTGCATTGCTGCGCCGTCGACCACCACCAGCGTGGGTACTCCCACTGGAGCGGCTTGCTCTGCAGTCAGCGCTTCATGGGCCGCTCAGCTCGCAGCAACGGCTACGCCGACTGTGGAGGCCAAGCTTGCATACGACTGCATCAACTCTGCACCTCTGAACAAGGCGGCGGCTCTCAAGTTCATTGATGAACTGAAGCCGTACCTCGAGTGGCAGTCCGACTTGGCTTTCCTGAAGGACCCCCCTGCTGACTACTTCTTCCCGCCTCACGATCTCTTCGGTGCTCTCGACAAGGTCCGTGCCGGTATCGAGGCTGACCAGTACCCCAACGAATACTCCTGGCAGCAGGACATGTACATCAATGTCTTCGGACCCGGCCACGACGGACACTTGTACGTCTACTCAGACATTCTCACCAACGCCATTGAGTGGCAAAGACCCTACGGTCTTGTCTCAATCAGCGAGGACGGCAGCTCCACGCCGGTGATCAAGATCTACGAGGACATCATCTCAACTCCCGATACCGCGTCCGCTCTGAAGCTCATCAACGGCGTTGATGCGGTCAAGTTCATCGAAGACCTCATCTTCAAGGTTACCGGTAACCAGGATGCCGATTCTGCCTACAACTCCATGTTCTACGAGAAGGCCTACGGAGCCGTCGGAGGCACGGGCTACTTCAAGCGGGGCGGCCGCACCCGTTACGTCTACCCTGGCGAGGCCACTTCCTTCACCTTCGAGAACGGCACCTCTGTCGAGCTTTCCAACGTTGCCAGGCTCAAGGGCAACTGGACCGGCGTCGTCGATGGCACCACATTCTTCAAGAAGTTTGCCCCGGGCGCCGTCGCCGCCAAGGAAGCCGCCCCCACCACCAGCGCCACACCGACTAGCTCCGCCGCTCCCGCTGCCACCCCCACCGGAGTGCCCGGCTATCCTGCCCCGGTCATCATCAGCAGCGACGAAATCGTCTCCGGTTACTTCATTGATCAGCCAGGTTTCGAGGATGTCGCCGTCCTGGCCATGCTCTCTTTCTCACCCGAGGACCCTCCTGAGTTCCAGAGGGTTGTTCAGGACTTCTTCGCGGCTGCTGTCCGCGCTGGAAAGACCAAGCTCGTCGTCGATGTACAGGTCAACGGCGGTGGCTATATTTTCCAGGGCTATGACACGTAAGTGACCTCCCGTCTTTCAGGTTGATGCACTTCGACTTGATGAGAAGGGTGTTGCTTACACATTTTCACAGATTCCGACAGATCTTCCCCGACATTGTCCAGGAAGGCACTGGCCACTGGCGCTACTCCCCTGGCTTCAAGGCCGTCTCGGAAGTGTTTTCCAAGAACTGCGAGGGCTATGATCCCGAGACAGCTTCTGACGAACTCATCCAACAGTGTGAGGCCGTTTACAACTGGGGATATGACTTGGACAGAAACCTGGACAAGTTCACCTCCTACTCGGACAAGTTCCCTCCGGTAAGCTGCTATCTACACACATTTGAATCAATTCAAAAAATGCTAACATGGACATTTAAGGCCGTGTACAAGGATGACCAGTACACAGACCTCATCCAGTGGGACTTCAACAACCCCTTGGACACCACCAACACCACCTATGGTATTGGTTACGACATCACTGGCTACGGCTCTCGCAAGAACTTCACCAGGCCCTTCGGCGGACCTGAGAACATTGTTCTCCTGTTTGACGGTTACTGCGCTTCGACTTGCACCCTCTTCTCTCAGTTCATGAAGTGGGACGCCGGAGTCAAGAGCATCGCCATGGGCGGTCGTCCTGAAATCAAGGGCAAAATCCAGGGCGTTGGCGGCGTGAAGGGCTCGCAGAGCTACGGCTTCAGCAGCGTGTACGGCTACACGCAACTCGCGAAGGAAAACACCGAAGACCCCGCTCTTATCGCTGAGCTCGACCGCTTCACAACATATGTGACCTCCCGTTCCTCGGCCGCCGGTGTCAACGTCAAGGACGAAATTCTCCGCCAGAACTGGGATGATGGCACCCCCGCGCAGTTCATCGCCGAGTACTCCGACTGCAGACTCTTCTGGGAGGCCAGCATGCACACCGACATCACCAACCTCTGGAAGGCTGCCGCTACTGCCGCTTTCAAGGGTGGAAAGTGTGCCTTTGGCGGCATTGACTACGCCTCCACCGGATCAGCTACGAAGCGCACTGCTGAGCGCCCGGCGCCCTTCAACAGGCCTCGCATCGGTATCCCGAAGGGTGTGCCGAAGCGCGTGCCTGTGGCCAAGCGCGACGTCGACGCCCCCAGGCCGTGGACGTTCGAGGCCAATCAGCTCATGGTTGCTGAGAACTAAGGCGGGATATGTTTGAACTCGAACAAGTAATACAGTAATCTAATAATATTAGTTATTAAGAGTATTGATGATTAACCCCAAAACGTCATTGAATACACCTTCGTAAGTGGCTGTTCAAGTTTGTACGTGAGTCAAACAATGCAGAGTGATCAGCCTTCTTCTTGAACCTTTAACAGCCGAACGGCGAACGTTCACATGGCCGCGACTGCCGTGTGATGAATGAAGCTCAATCCTCATACCTCCTTCTCCGAGATACATTGAGCTCGAGATAAAGTGAGAAACAAACGATGTCCTTTTCATTTCAGATGGGCAGTGAAATATTTGGTAATCAGCGTCACTTCCGCCAATCTTCTATTGGGCGAGCATCGTGACTAATGTTTGTAGGCTTTCCCTTTGGCCATCAATCCGAATTCCCCAAAACCGTTCCCCCAAACCCTCAAATATAGTCTCAATATCAGTTATCGGTCGTGGGCTTTACTAGAGGATGGTCGTTAGCGGCGGTGGCCTCTCATTTTCCCTGTGAGTCTACCATATCGATCGCACCAATAACGTCCTTGAATGCGCTCGTGACAGTTGACAAGACTTGAAAGGTCCTCGACAGCTCCCTATGTCGTATCGTCTTGCGGCTCATCTTGAGCGGGTTATTGCCTCCAGCGCTCAACTATTTTTCCGTTGCTGGTTCACTCGCGACGTTTGGAATGGTGCCTCGCACAATGACGTTGCCGATTTACTCCTCAAGGCGAATTGGCATATCGGGAGTTAAGCCAGCGAGAAGTACCTCAGCGCCTTTGATGGGTGTGACTTAAGACATGTTTGAGGTTCTGCTTTAGACTTCGGACAGGTAGTTTGGGTATGGAACTTTTATATTCTGGCAAGATGAGTAGCAGAGACAAATCTTCCTCTCAACGGCGTCAAACGCAGCTTAAGTACGCCAGTCAGCAAGTCTTTGATTTACGCAGTATTGTGACCTCCTTAGAGCCTTATTACTCAGCGGTGAAGCCGGTCTCGTATGCGATGTGAACTCTGGAGCCTGTTGCTGAGCGTGACAGAGTTCGGTGTCCGTTAACTTTACTTCCCGCGGGCAAGTTCAAGTCGATCCGTGTTCGGTCAAAAATGCTGCGGTGCCAAGCCTGAGGCGGAGTGAAGAGGCGAGTGGTGCAATGAAGCTTCACTATGTGTTGGGGCTGTATTAAGTGGTACTCCGGTCCGCTCAAGATGGGTGATGGGCTTCTGCAGCTACCCTTACCATTACTATGTGCTATGGTACACGGTGTACGGGGCCCAGGTGAAATTGCCGGATGGGACTCAGCATCGGACTGTCAGGCTTTTTTCCCGGCTCAAGGTTTGAAAGAACATGTCCAATCGTTTTCTCTGGCAGGATCTTTTCCTTTTTTGTGCTTACGGTTCCCGAGGTTTTATTCTTAACTCAATCATCTTCCCGAAGGATTTTCAAGTACCTATGCTGTACAGTAGCAGACAATATACGGCTGCGTGGATCAATGAGCAGCGAGGTGGGCCACTACGGTAACTACCTACCATATTAGGAAGAATAGAATCGAACCTTGCACTTTGTTTGCGCCCTGTACTACGGTGTGACGACTCAGTGTTACGAGCGGCTAGGGGCAATCAAGTGTAGCAAAAAGTAAAAGTCTCGGTAATGACGCCCTTGGCGCGGACATTCTGCTCGTTGCTTGATCCGAGCAAGGACCCTGAAAGTTGGAGCTCAACGGCGGCCGGAATAGAGAGCTCGCTCACTCTAGAAAACTTCTCCTGTGGTTCCCGATTCCTTTCTAACTGCTCTACAAAACTTCCATGGACAGGTAAGCTGCCTTTACCCCATCTTAGACTAAAGTACTCCGCTTTTGAGCTGTAAGTCTTGTCATCGCCGCCCGACGCCCAAGTGGGTCGGTCAATTGTCATCCTTGCCTACTTACGGGTCGTAACACATGACTCTCTCACCACGAAAGGAAACGTCAATTTCATCTAGTTTGGCTTTCAACATCAGGTATATAAGTACCCCTATGGTTCTTTCTGCTTACCCCTATACTATGTTCTCACGGAGACGATCACTTTACACACATTTTCACCATGCACATACGTAGCCAAGTTTTTCCGATTTTCATCACCCTTCTCTTCGCAGGCCTTGGGGTTCAAGCTGCCTGCACTTCACAATCACCCGGGACTGCGGGCTTCAACGGCGGCAAATGCAATTCTGACAAGGTTCTGTGCGGACAAGGCGGTACAACAATCATATGCTGCGACACTGCAGCTTGCGTTTGAGGTGAGCTCACTGACCCAAGCTGCATAATCGGAATGGCAAGCTCACGCGCTTATAGCATCTCATCAAGAGGAACTAGGACGTTATTAACCGCCTTTTCCGCGGCTCCGCTGGTATGCTATTCGATATTATCCTAGTGGCTCTGAGGCTACGAAACAGGAATGTAAACCATCTCACGACATATTTTGCAATCATTTGTGAATTGTAAAATGCATCGCTGCGAGAAAGGTAGACAGGATAGGCGCGCCGTCAATAAGCACGCCCACATTATGTTGCACTGCTGGATCATGAAAAAATCGGCCTTGAGTGTCTACTTCCTGGTCCTGAGGAGGCAAAGATGGGGCAAGGTGCATATAATCACACAATAAAGACATACAAATCATCACAGTGAATTGTTTCAAAGAGACGGTCCTAGACCTAGGTATCGGTCCTCTGCACCCACCTTTTGGAACACACCTTTTGGATTTGCGCAGCCCTGTCTCTTGTCACTTCTTCTATAACAACAGACCATATATACCTCCCTAGGGATTCTTACTGCTAGCGTCGTCCCCTACTAGCATCCTGTAGCAAGAGAATCTATAATTCACAGAGGTCTTGTCAGATTCTCTAAAGGCGGATTAGAAGGGCGAAAATATAACGTCTCTTTTCCTGGAGATTTGCTAGAAAATCGAGCTTGAAAACTAGGAGGAGACATGTTATCCTCATATAATCTTCGATGGGCGTAACATACTCCAGTACCTCTAGCCAGTAGGCATTTCTACCGAAGCAGAAGTAACAGGATAACATGTAGGATTCCTGGGGAGAAAGTACCAGCAAGGACGATGAAGGGGTAAAATGAGATTTAGAGATTCGTCAAGTAGTGCGCTGCAAGCCGGCGGCGGATCGTTCGAAATTATCGTAGCGGACGGCGCGGCGACAGCACCTGCGCTTACAGGCGTCTGTGGCGAGGTAGCAGGTATAGTGAACTGTACCTCCACGACGACGTGCGCGAATGATGGGATACCGGGTCGTGTTCGACCACAAATAAGTAGTATAGTAATTTAATAATATCAGTTATGAAGAGTGCTCATGACCAGAATCGCGACTTCGATGATAGCACTTCTTGCAGTTCTTGCAAATTTGTACATGACTTGAAAACAAAGCAACTGTTCATAAATCGCCCTCAGAAGTTCCCCCACGATGTAGACATTCCAAGTTCCTAAGTTATGATGCCTTCAGCTTTCCATAACTATGGTACCCAAAACTTCATGCACGCCCCCAATCTTCTCAATCCTCCCGTTTGACAATAAGGCAACCGCATCCCGGCCCTCCCGCATGTTCTCGGCTAAGCCGCCAAATCTGTGCGAGATGGCGACAACTGTATGCCCCTGTGCGGTGAACTCTTCGTGAATGATGCGGCCCATGGCAGCCTCGGTCTCAGGATCCAGCGAAGCTGTAGCCTCATCAAGGAGAAGAATCTTTTTTCCGGAATGTCGGCTACCCATTACAGAGGCCTCAGTACCGTCCATCGCCTTTTGGAGGATCGCTCTGGAAAGTGCAAACAGTTGTATTTGACCGGTAGACATTTGAGGTAGAGATGTCATGGGAGTGTCCAGGATCTCCTTGGCCTCCGAGGGAGTAATCTCAGACTCGCCCGATTTGAAGTGAGACCATAGACCAGTCTGCTGGAGAACGTCGATGATAAGGACATCGTCGAGGCCGCGCCATCCCACCATGGATATGGGCTGGAAGCCCGGGGTGTCAGTATACATGCATCGTGCAATATGCGGAATGACTTGCGGAGTTGGTTTGGAGCTACTTACGTTGAGATTGAAGCGAAGGCTGGTTTGATCTAGAATAAAAGGGTCCTGGCAGACAGTGATGAAGCAGTCTTCTCGAATCAATGAACGCGGGACTAGGCTCAGGTCGACTCCGTCCACCTTAATACTTCCAGAACTGACATCTAGCAGGCGGAGGAGTGCCAACAACAAAGTGCTCTTTCCGCTATGTGTGTATTGGAGTTAGCCATTTTGCTTCACTCTTATGTTCAGGGTGCCGTACCTTCCCGTGCGACCGCAGATGATAAGTTGCTGGCCACCAGAAACTTTGATTGTGACATTTTGCAGGGCAACTGCCTCAGAGCTGGAGAGTGCCGTCAGTTTGAGAAAAAGAAGTTGAAATGCCTTCGGTCATACTTGTAAGCCACTGTCATGTCATTGATCTCGACTACTCCAGCTGAAGGCCACGGCAGCTTGGGAACATAGTCCTCGCCTGGTTTATCTTCTTTCGGCGTCTCTTCTTCGAGGTTCTTTAGACGAGAGCTGTCGTGTCGTCAGCGAAGTGATTAGATTGCTAACCTGATGTATTGGTTTGATTGTGCGTCATGACCAAATCAGTAGCGGACGAAAGAAATTGAGACGAAGAGAGCAATTTGGAAAAGCAGCTTACATCGCACCAAGAGATACCTCTAGATTTGTGAAAGCCGACACAAAACTCAACAGTGTCGAATTCACAACAAGCACTAGGTTTAGCGCCATGCCAATTTGTCCTGCCGTCGTTGTACCCTTCATCAAAACAGCGAAGGCGATGAGACTTGTAGCGATTGCAGCCACAATCAGGTCAAGTACAATGCATAACCAACGTTGAAGACAGAATAATATGTAAGCAGGCTGTTGCGACTTATCAAGCGATCGGATGTTTGCGTTTTCGACTTGTTTCTCCCAACCAAACGCTCGAATTGTTGCAAGACCGTCCAGCTAGCTTGACGTCAGACAGAAATTTCAGAAGCCTCGTGGAGAGATGGCTTACCGACTCGAGAAAACTTGAGTATACAGCTGATTGTGACTCAAGATCGAGAAGTCGCAACTGTCTCGATGTGCGCAAGTAGACCCGCTGCACGATGTAAATGGCCACCACAACAAGTGGGAATGCCAGAGTCATCATCTTCTGCGCGCTGAATAGCAGAGCCGTTTGCACTATCAGCTTGAAGATCTCTGGTGTTCCTGTTAGCGGTTGTGAGACTAAGACTTTCCAAGGCTGCTACTTGCGGACTGTCAAGGAAAGAATGGCGGGTGGCAACTGCCGATCCACCAACTGGATATCTTGGCTGAAGCTGCGATGACTTAGCAGAGAACCCGATTCGCCGTAAGTGCCTACTCACCGGTTGAGAGTAACACCTATGTCAGTGTTTGAGAAGAAGGACAACGGTGCGCTACGCCTTGTCAGTCAAGTGTCGAAGCCGTCATAATGAAGGAGACGAACTCAATCACGGTTCCCAGAAGTCGCCGGTGGAGCTCCATACCGGAGTATGGAGCTATCAAGAGCCATGTGGAACTATTCCAAGATCAGCACGCTTCAAGATTGTCTAGCAATGTGACTTGTAACTCACGACATGGCACCGTTGGTGGAACACCATGCGAGAAATGAGCACAAGATATAACCTCCGGCGTAGAACCAAGTCTCAGAATTAGGTGCTGAAGTCCATTTTTGCAGCCAGTATTGTGGAAACGTTGCAAAGAAGGCATTTGCGGCTGTGCACAGCAATAGAAGGAGAAAGTTTCGAAGCTTTACAGCTGTAATGTAATAGCCTACAAAGAGATGGAACGTTAGATAATAAGCACTGCCAAAATGCTGACAGACCATACCATAGAGCGAAAAGTCACCGGCCGCTCGGCTTAAGTCAGAGATGCCTTCTTCTACTTTCAACTTCTGTTTTAATACGGTCTTGTCCATTTTGACCTCTTGTACCGAGCTTTGATCATGGCTTCCGTCATCATTGAACTTGAGGATCTCTCCGGGCTTTTGAGCTAAATCTTCCCAGGTGCCTTTGTAGGCCACCGCACCATTGCCGAGGATCAGCAGTTGGTCAGCCAACTTAAAGTACGATGCTACGACTGTCAGAAGATCCTCAGAGCTTTCCACGGTGAGCTTGACTTACTCGAGTTAGTAATGATAAAGGCGGTAACTCCTGCCTGTTTGAAGTATCCTTCTGAACCGATGAGGTTGTCAACGATTTGACGTTCCGTCTTACCGTCCAGTGCGCTGAAGCTATCATCCAGAAGCATGATGTCGCAACGCGCGTACAGAGCACGTGCAAGAGCCACGCGTTGCCTTTGTCCCCCAGACAAATTCAAACCGCGACTTCCGATCATGGTTTGGTCTCCCATAGACAGACCTTCGAGGTCTTCCTTCAGGCAGCAGAGTTGGAGCACCTCTTCGTACCAGCTTTGGTCCTCTGGCAGAAACCCACAAACGGCCTCCTTGAGTGTGCCTCCTGGCAGCCAAGGTGATTGTGCACAGTATCCAATGCGCTTGGAAGACAATGAGATTGTGCCGCTGCTGACTGGGAGCTCGCCTATCAGAGCTTTGGCCAGCGCCGACTTCCCGCATCCCACAGGACCAGAGCACATGACTAATGAGCCACGGACAACTTCGAGGTCGATGTTGCTGACAATCGGAGGCTTTGAGGCATTAGGTTGAATGGCAACGCGTTCGATAACAATTACTGGGGCAGCTCTGATTGTTGCGTCGTCAGACTCTTTCAACAAGACTCTGCTGTCACTCCGAGGAGGCTGCAATAGATAGTCTTGAATCCTCTGGAAGCCAGCGAGCGACCCCACAGCCTGTGGAATAATCGTCATGATCATGTTTGCCGGGTGCGTTACCAATCCAAGAAGGGCTGTTGTGGTAAAGGCGGTCTCAGTATCAAGGTACTGGCCCTTCTTGTTAATACTACCAACAACGACGAAGACCATTAAGGTTATTATGGGAGCGAAAAGACCCAAAGCATTGGCTAGTACAGTAAGCAATTCGGCCTTCCCAATGTGTTGGA
The DNA here is from genome assembly GCA_025328985.1 of Colletotrichum sp. SAR11_239. NCBI lineage: Eukaryota > Fungi > Ascomycota > Sordariomycetes > Glomerellales > Glomerellaceae > Colletotrichum > Colletotrichum sp. SAR11_239. The sequence continues at coordinate 379,264 of JAKMWZ010000001.1, forward strand.
CGACATACCGCTAGCGTTGTAAGCCACCATCATCCACCGGACTGCATTCCACGTAAGTATAGGTCAATGGCCGTCTATGTATACCTAGTGTAACGAAAAACATACCACGGCTGGCCATGTGTAACTCCTGCTTTCTGAGGTGTTGGACTAGCCCAGCGGCATAGTTAGTCACCCCAAGCATCTTCAACCCCTTCATCGAGGACAGCATCGAAGTTGTCATGGCAAGGCGCTTTTGCGTAGCTTCGTTCCAGTCCTTCTGCTTGCTTTGAAGGTTCTGAGCAAGATATTTACTCATGCGGGAGCAGACTTAGGATGACATTAGTCGTTCACCGAAGCCAGACATACGAGCTGAAAACTCACAGAAGATCATAACAAAGGGTACCACACAAGCCCAGCCAACCTGTCGGGCCAACATCACTGTACCGATCAAAACCTCAATAATCTGCGCCCAAGTTTCGTGAAACTGTCGTGCGCTTTGCCCGACATTTTCTGCGTCGGTGCTCATCAACGTGATGGCCTTGGCATCATCATAGCCTACTGACTGCTGGGTCAATGACTTGTTGTTGATGAGACCAACCAATGCTCCTCTGATCATGACCTGAAGTCGGTTCAAGCGATTGAAGTAAAGAGCGCTGGAAACCTGCCATGAAACGTGAGCCTTTGTTCAGTCCTAGTAAAGGGTGAGAAACTTACAGCCAGGCCGATGTAAACAATTGAAGCCATGAATATCAATTGATAGCCAGTTTGCGAAGACTCGACAGACGACGAATCCAAATATCGGATTACCGTACTGATCAAGACTGGTTGGGCATAGCGGAAGATAATGAGTGAAAGTCGGGGGATAATCGGGGCCAGGAAGTGCGACCAGAGGCTGCTAACTAAGACGCGAGGTAAGGTGATCTTGGTCTCTGGCTTGACTTCAGATGGGTCAGTGATGCCAAATTTGGATCCCTAGGGTCCTGACCAACCTCGCTGATCCCAACATCTCAGGGCCCGACGTCTAAGCACCTCTGATGAAAGCTCGGTATGCAACGAAGGAAGACTGTCTCCGGAGAGGACGAACTTGTTTCCTCGGGCGAGGATCGGGTTGATCCACCAGAAGAAGGTTCTGCTGAGCACGCCACCTACTTCTTCTGGAGACGATTGTTCGCCAGTGTTGCGCAGGATCGATGCCTTGCCGCGGCTTCCAGCGAAGATGAGCACAAGCTTCAGTGCCAGGTTGGCTATGCTCATATAGAGAGCATCGTCGTTGTATAATTTGCCGCCTTCATAAGCCAACCAGAATTTGGTAGCGTCACATGCCAAGGATACGAGCAGATAGATGATTGACAGATCAGATGGTCTGACCGAGCGAGAGTGCTCCAAGAAAAGCAGAGGGCAAAGTAGTATGCATGCCAAAAACGAGGTGATCGCGGCAAACTGACCGATGTCGAACCCAGTTACCAGCGAGACTCGTGTACCGCCAAGGAAAATCTGCACAAGGGCCAGCAAGACTGCGATTATCTGCTTGGGGTAAGTCTCCATGCGCGCGATCCCAACATAGGCTCAAACCCACAAGTGTCACATATCCCCGATGGCCTCGCACAACTTTGATCGATTCTTGGCGCAGTTTCCATAGCCGAAATGGTGATAACAGCAAGAACATAGTCGACGCTGCTGCGGAGATGGCCTGAGAGTGGTGATCCATGATGGGCTCAGGTAGGGCCGGAGGGATTGAAGCAAAGCAGGTGAGGAAAGCAATTGCGATGTGTAAATTTGTTTGTGAAGGGTTCTCAACGACAACTGAAATCGGCGAGTGGAAACCATCCGAGCCTCAGCATTTCAAGCATCGGTGTAGCAGGCGCAGCAATGTTGACATTCAGAGAACCAAAGTCCCTTTAGGCGATACCGACAACGCGTCCGAAACATCCAGGGGCGAACCACCAATGAAGTCGCAGCCTTCAAAGCAAGCTGCAGGGGTGGAATGTGGGATAGCTGAATACGAGCGGCGCAGCGACGGCCAACACGGATTTCAGGGATTCAGACACCTTCCTGATTGGATTACAGCGCCCTGGCTAGCTGCAGGTACCAGGAAAAGACGGCATGTTGGTGCAAAAAATCGAGGACATGGCGCAAGATAAGCCTGGAGATGAACCCCAGCTTATCGCTAGATCGATGGTGTTTTGCTGCTGACACCATGGTGGACAACCCTGAGCTTACCCGCGATGGCATCATCCATAAATGTGGAGCCAGGTTTTGACAAGATCCGTGGGCACACTAGGTTGTGGTTGTAAGGAAATCGTTTCTGCATCCAGTGCGTTATAGTATCAAAACTTGTTCTTGGGATTTAAATTTACTTCGATATGCTTCTGTCAACTATTTGCCAAGTCGTCCAGTCCGTATGGGCCCTAAACCACCTCTTCACACTACTTTCCCCCATGCGCTCCTCAATTTGATGATCAACATGAGTCTCAGCAACTGCATGATTGTCCTGAGTTGCTGCCAATACCGGTTCCGGGCAAGTGGGTTCCGGCTAATGCCCAAGTAAATTGACAACAAGTATCCCGCTATAGCCAGCATTGCTGGCTTCCGCCAGGTGCTTCGTCTTCGTCCGGGATGGGTAGGTCCCTAGATAAGTACCTTTTGTCAGAATATCATGTCCTTTGGTGACGAGCAAAACCGGAGACTTACACTTATTTGCAAGTCGCCAAACTGAGGGAACAAGCAACGATACAAGAAGTAGACTTGTGAGTAAGGGTATGTTGACCCATTCCACTTCTTTCCCTCCTTCGAGCCTCTCAGGTACCAGCTATTGCACCCGGTGTACCACACTCTATCTTGCATGTCTCTTTGCATCTGATCGACATATTCTTTTTCTGCATTCCTTTTGACTTCTACAACGGTACCTTTGCCATCTAGCAATGGCTTGATGATACGCAATGAAAAGTTGATGGAATTCTCAGCGGCAATGATTGCAGAAGTGTGTCCAGTGAGGGAATTAGGGCCTGGTAAACCGCAGTCAGCAAATAATCAAACGTGTAGGGCGCGCCAAGAGACTTACCTAGTAGCACAAAAAGGTTGGGAAAGTTGTTTAGAATGGTGCAGTTGTACGCCTCTGCGCCGCCAAAGCTCTCCCAGTGTTGATCGATCGTCTCGCCGCCTCGGCCAATCACCTTCAACCCTCCAACCGCATTGTTCGTCACAAAGCCATTGCACATAACTATTACATCAGCTTCGATAATGCCGTCCTTGGTCCTGATGCCTTCTGGTACGATCTCAAGGACCGGATCGTCCATCAGAGTCATGTTCTCGGAATGCAAGCTCTCGAGGTATCCGGAGTCAAAAACGCGTCGTTTGCAGCCAAGCTCAAAATCGGGAATTATTTTGTCGTGGTATTTCTCCGGTGCTGTCGCTTTCATGTACTTCTCAACCCGCGCCTGCACTCTTTTGCGGTAGCGCGTCCCGGCATCGGTCATGTAAAACCCACGAAATGAGTCTTCTGCCCAGGCAAACATGAGAAGCCGCTGGATCGTCATGGTACCGGGAACGCTGCCGAACACCTTCTTCATGAACGTCGTGTTGGCAGAGTCGACTGATTCCATGATCCAGTGCTTCGTCCGGATCACCTGCGTGAGGTGCCTCACCTTATCCACGATCGCTGGTATCAGCTGTGTTGCAGTGCAGCCATTGCCGAAAACGACCACCTTCTTGCCCTCAATGTCCACACTCGTATCCCACCGAGAAGAATGAAAGATGGCACCTTTGAAGTTCTCGGATCCCGGGACATCGATTGGGTTCGGCTGCATGAGCTGCCCTGTGGCCGTGAACAGGAATTGGCACTCATGCGTGAAGATGCTGTCATCGCTGTACCGCCGAATGGTCATTCTCCAGCGTTGACGGGCTTCTGACCACTCGCATCTCTCGACGTCAACACCAAACTTCATCTTGTTTGTGAGGTTGTACTTCCTCGCAACATGATCCAGATATCGCCATAATTCCTCCTGCGGTGGCATGACTCGACTCCAGTTGGGATTGGCTTCGAATGAGAAGCTGTAAAGCGCACTTGGGATATCGCAAGCACATCCTGAAGTGAACGTCAGCATCCTCCCTAGTTATTCCTCCGTGTTTTCCATACCTGGATACTGATTCACAAACCACGTTCCACCTAGCTTGCTGTTTCGTTCAAAGAACTGGATGTCGCCGATATCATACCACCGTTTCAACGTCGCGCCAAGTCCAATGCCCGCGAATCCAGTGCCCACGCATGCGAATTGGCTATAACTAGGAACCTCACTCTTCGACATGATTTTGGTTGATCTAGAAGTTTTGCATCTGTAAGCACTGTGGGATACCGGCGATGATCTAGCTCGTAGCCAAAGAGACAAAATGGATGAGGTCAAAAAGTCAGTTTCAGAAGTCTAGCAGGTTGAGTAGCAGAACCCTGCTCGGTGCGGGGACTACAAGTTATGTCGTAGTTGATTTGGTTACCTGAGCCTGAAGCGCCCATACCTCGGCTCGTGCCACGTTTCGCGCATCTTCGTCCGACAATTACCAGCACATCCGTGCGATCTTCCGCTGAAAGTCTGAACTATTGGCGGGCTTGTGAAACGGCCAGTGTTCATCGCCTGGCGGAACAGCTCGCACAACTGAGCCGATGAGCGGGGGAGCTCTGACCAGGAAGGTGAGGGGAAACCGTTGCTGGGTCTGCTAGTGCAATGAATTGAATATCACTCCATTGGTCAATGGCGACGACTGAAGACATCTTGCATTAGCCTCAATGGAAAAATGTAACCGTTGGAGGACCGGAGGGTCGGAGGAACGGTGAGTCGAAGACCCCGGTTAGTTCATCTCGATTTGGTCCCTGTCGTCCGCTTTACATCACCTCGGCTCAATAGCCGAGCTGGATGATTGACGCTGAAAGACTTGGCAGCATGGCAGCGTGTGTGTCACAACTGACTTTACTGAATTGGGCTGTAGATCACGCGAGATGTGGCATTTGTGAACGAAATATACATATTGACATTTGTGCGATGCTTCGATAATTAAAGCTCCTCGTTCTTGATCCCGTTGGTCTTTGCCTTGCTAGCCTCTTCCAAGTCAAACGTGCCCGTCAAGTCATTAATCTTTTGGCGGGGGGTGTAAGGGATATCCTTTGCACTGGCGGTTGTCTCTCGCGCTAGGCGCCATATCCATTCCGGCCCTGCCCTCTGTTTGATTTTGTCAGCCCCATGCTAATTGTTTATGGGATAATTTTACAACTTACGAGTGCAGTCACCAAAGACATGATTCTAGGAAGGTAAATGGTCCCGCCGTATCCGCTGTAGAGTCCATTAACAATTGCCTCACCAACGGTATCGACATGAAGCAGTGGCATAACGAAATGTGGCTGTCCGGGGTTGAACGGAACAAGAGGCGTCCTAATGAAGCCGAAGATTCCAAGCGTTTGTCGAACTTTCAGTGCTTTGTGAATGTACTTCAGCTCCAGTTGTAAAGACTAAGTCTGTTAGTAGTGCACCCAACTCAAGAGGCAATCTGTTGCAGTCTCACCTCATGCATAGCAGTTAGTCCTGCTTTGGTTGCAGAATAATCTGCGATCCTGACTGGTGGAACCACCGAACTCATCGAACCGATGTTGACGATATGTCCATGATTCCTACGAACCATATACGGCAGGAACTCCTTCGTCAACAGGAAGGGCGCAATGAGATTTGTCTTCACGGTGAGCTCGATATCGGCATATGAGCCTTCCATGATTGTTGCTCCTCGCGCGATGCCGGCATTGTTAATGAGAACCGTAGGATCCCCGACTTGGGTTCGAATGAGAGTGCAAAGTGTCTTCAGTGCCGCCGTATCGGTCAAGTCACACTTGAAGTAGTGAAGCTTGGAGCCCTTGGGTGGTTCCCATGATAACGGGGCCAAATCTACCACAACAATTGTCGCTTTTGGGTTTCTGGCAAAGATGTGCTTAATGATGCTTGCGCCAATGCCGCTGCTGCCACCGGTGACAACGATGATTTCTCGATCCCAGTCCCACTTGTTGTCTGTCACCCAGTTGTTTGCTGACCATTTGTTGAGATATTCCGTCGTCGAGAGAACAAAACTAGCCAGCGCAGCGATGTAGGCTAGTCTGCGAATATTTTCGGGTTTAACTCCGGAAATCCCAATTGCTCCGTGACCTTGCGCTGCGGCCACTGCTAGCCCGGCGGCAATGGGTATTGATAGAAACGGGTTGAGTACTGATTTTCTCACCCATTGGGCAATAACATCGACCGTAAAACCTTCTCGTGAGAAAGCCATTGTCGTAGTTCACAATTGAATCAGTATACAGAAACTGAAAATAGTCGGATGATTTTCGTAGTTCCCATTGATGCTCCAAGTATCATCGAGGGCTACTTCAATCTTGTAGTCGAAACGATCACGTTTCAACCCGGAGCAGAAGCAACTCCAACCCCTGCAAACCATATTCCGGGAAGCTGAGCCGAGGTCCCCAAACCGCGCCACGAGATCGAACTGGCCAATCTCTCACCGAGGATGTGCCAGAGCATGAAGTTGCAGCATCCGTGCATTGGTTCGCTGCACATCAAATGAGGGGACCATTCAGCGTTGTGCGCGGCTGGAGACAGCGCTCTAACCCAAACGGGGCGATGCGATTGCTCAGATGCCACGCAGATCTACGATAGTATGCGACGGTAAACGAGTGCGAAGGTTTCTTGACGCAGCTCTCGTCCCTGGTTTATGCCTCGGTCAGGACGGTCGGTAGTTGGGTTTAACACATTTTCCCCCAAGCCCGTGCCTCTGCGGACGGACATGTCAGTGACATTTTGGGCGACACCTCTTCTGTTTCCTGAGGTCAAACCGCTTTGTTTGATTGCACAGAAGACACAAGAAGGTCGCCCAAAATTCTGTACCGTACTGTTAGCTTGCTCTCTGCTGCCTATTTGCCCACATTTCCCTCCCACTGGCTTGGGTAGGCGAAGCTTCTGTTTGACACGAGACGAACCCAAATCACCATCCCAATTGCAGCTCATTGACGCCTATTGAAAACCAGTCGTTGAAGATGTCTGCACGATCGTCTAGACCCCAACTATCGCTGGGCGAAAAGAGAGATCTGCTCTTGCGGCTTTTGTTCCGAGGTATGTTTTCTTGATGAATTTAAGATGAACTTGAGCTGACAACCTGGACTCGTAGCCCCATTTCAGCTTGTTTGGAATTTTTGCTATGGGCTACCGTTCGCAATCGCGAGAGGCATGTCCCTTCGCCTGTTTGCCTTCTGCGCATTCTACCGCTTCGTACTTGGGTCCATGAAAGCCCGGGAGATCCAGTTCTTGCAGCCGCCTACTCTCAAGACGTACGAGACTTGGATCGAGAAGAAGCGCCTTGCTAATCCGCAGCTTGCTGAAAAGCTGAAGCGAGATGTCGAGATACTTCCAGCGAACGACGGCTCCATCATGTGGCTCGGCAACCGCAAGAAAGCCAAGAAATTCGTGCTCTTCTTCCACGGAGGCGGCTACGTCGTGCCGCTACTGCCTGGCCACGTCGAGTGGTGCTGGGAGGCATACATTGCCGGCGGCCCAGGTGAGAAGACGGAAGTGGCGGTGGCTATCCTGCAGTACACTCTCGTACCCGAAGCGCGGTATCCCACACAGCTCCGTCAGGGCGTCGCTGCTCTCAATCACCTGCTTCAATCTGGCGTCAGGCCAGACAATCTCATCATTGGTGGTGACTCGGCGGGAGGCAACTTGGCTCTCTTGGTCGCCCGCCACCTTTGTGCCCCAGCACAGCTGGACATCGCACCAGTCAGCCTCAGTGGACGCCTCGCCGGCGTGTTTCTCGTTTCACCGTGGCTCACAAGCAAGACTACAACACGTTCCTTTCAAGAGAACAATTTTGTGGATATGCTCACCACGACATGCATGCACGGTGCCACGGCTGAGCTGCTTCATCCCCGTTTCCCTGTCAAGAGCAAGTCCGACGAGAGCGATCTGGCCTTGGCTATGCCCATGGATGGAGATCTCGGATGGGTCAATGACATCTCCAACGCGACAAAGAGTCTGTACATTACTGGAGGTCAGCAGGAGGCATTCAGGGATGATATTCGGTCGTTTTCGGAGTACGTCAGCTGCAGTAAGAATGATCTAGATCTACTTGTCGAGTTATCAGAGCATGAGGGGCATGATTTTATCTTACTCGAAGGAAATATTGGGCGCGTTGGGGATGCGACCAAGAGAATGAGAAATTGGGCTGCTGCGCAACTTAGTTAGGCTGCTGCGCAACTTAGTTAGGCTGACCATCATGATGGGGATGCACTGCACGATTCGAAGACACTTTTTTGCTTTCAGCGAACAAGATTGCAGACTGTATAATGACAAAAGTACATACCTATGCCATGATCAGTCATCTTTACTTAAGAGGCGAAGATGAATATGAGTAGGTCCAAGCTGGATATAAACAGTCCTACCGTTCACACATATTGCTATCGTCTCAGCCATCCTCATCCCATTCGCTCATCCATTGAAATCAGCAATCTTTCAAGTTAGTAGCTCACTTCTCTTCAATAGGCCACCCTTCTTTCTCCACTCCAGCGTTGGCACATAGTTGCTCTCCTCAAGAACATTCCACGTTTCGGGATCCTTGTCCTTCTTCACGCGAACTGCTTCGTCTTCAAAAGTAGATTCGTAACATGAAATACCTTCACTCAACAACCACTTTAACACTTTTGCATTACGGTCTTGTAATAACAACAGTGCTAGTGTCTTGCGCATACTGCTGGTATAATTTGTTGATTTCTCATGCGGCTGCTCCAGAGCCCTTTCTAATGAATCAACCTCATGACGATCTGCAAAAACAGCAAGGAATGGCGAAACGTCTACAAAATATGAGAGCCTTCTACTCATGTGGAAACTTGGCGTTCGGATACATACCATCGACAGGTGCAAGAGAACGGTTGATCCAGCAGTTGATCTCGTGCGCCACAGGGTCCATCTCATCTAAGTCTTCATGAACGTCGTCGTCCCCAGGATGCTCTACACCAGTCATCAAAAGATGTTGAAACATATGAGAGAAGCACTGCTGCTCCGTGATTTTCCCGCTGCGTCTTTTTCGAGCTGCGGGAACGTAGCAGAGGGTCTTTGCTTCTGTCGCCATGCCGGGGGTTCAAAGAGGTGGGTCGCCGGGTGGGGCCGTGTTTTTTTTGAAGGGATTCAAAGTGCAAATGAACGTTATTTACTTGGATACCTAGGTATTTTCATCGGAAAAAAGACAGAGATCATCTGGTGCGTCTTTATACTACTTTCAACGACACTTGATGTGAGATTTAAGTGAACATTTCCACATGAGGTGAGATCAATTGCGCCTCACGTCTGAAAGCCCCCTGTCAAACCAGCCTATCAAACCCTTGTCAGTTAGCTGGATGAACCGCCGGTTGGTTCAGTGGTTGAGGGAAAAGATATCTGCATGTTCCCGCGCCACCCTCTGAAAATAGACCACCATTCACCAATAGTTTCGCCAAGCCAGGCCTGCTAGACCGTGGTCCAGAGCGGGGTGTACAACACACACAGCAAACGCGTCGCGTGAAGTTTAGACAGGCAGCAAACAGTGCATCTTTTCACGATCGCCGCCAAAACAGTGATAGATGGTTTTACTCTCACTCCTTCAACTGTGTCACATTCATTTCTGCAGTCCAAGGCATTCGCCTCATCCGCCTCTATCGTCGGTTTAAGTCAATTAGCCAACAACACCATGGCCCTCCCGACAAACCATCACCCCCTCAACTGCACGTACAATCGTGACGATGTGGTCGCGGGGCTCACGGAATATTACCGCATCCTCACCCTCTCGGCATACATCCCAGCCTCATACATCGACTTCCCTCCCCCAGGCGGCTGGACCGATGCCGAGCTCGACGTTGGCGCCCTTCGCGCCTTGAGACGCTCCGAGACTGTCATCGACTTGCTGCGCCATCTCCCCTACCCGAGACCGATGCACGACGGACCGCGTCCAGGTCCTTGGAACGTCGCACCACACTCAAAAGCCGTGCGCTACCTCCGTCACATGGGCGACTTCAGCCAGTGGTCCGACCGCGGCGACGCGGGCCTTCTCGAGCTCGCTGCTCTGCCGATGAGCTCGACCCCAGCTGGGCCGATGGATCTGCCTCCGGACGTCGTCGCGCTCACTCACGGCGAGCGCTGGGGATCGACAACCTCGGTTCCGTACTGGTGGATCGTGGACTGCAGTCGAGGAATCTTCTCCCCGTTCAGAGAGAAGATCTACGAGGTCGGCAAGGTCCCGCGCAACAAGCCGTGGCGGACCGTTCAGTCGTACTCTGTGGTTGATTACTTCGCCCAGCTAGTTCCAGAGCTGGGCCAGAACCTGATCCCGCTGCCGCCAACAGAGGAGCTGGACGCCGAGGTTCTCGGTCCGAAGGACAATCTTGCCGAGCCCCGGGAGATCTACCTCGCGCATGGGTGGCCGAGCCACGACTTCCGTTACGATGAGTGCATTGTCGCGCTGCAGGCCTACCGCCGTCGGGTCCAGGAGGAGGAGAGAAGGCGCATCGCGCAGGACGTTGGCGACGCGGAAGACGCTGACGACGCGGATGACGATGACTTCGAAATGGATGACAGCGACGATGAAGTGGAGCACGAGGAGGGAGCTTCCGGGCTGGAAGATGCCATGGCTGATGTGGAGGTGGACGACCTGAGCGCTGAGGCGGCTGCTTTGCGCGCCGACATGTCGCCTGAGGAGCGGGAGAGATTTGACAGGCTCCAACAGGGCGAGTTGCCCTTTGAGTGGGTTGATGCTGAGTAGACTTGGGAGAGCAGGATGCCAAAGGCGGAACCATTCAACAGACGCATATCATAACGCAAGCGATTATTCGTAGACTATTCGACGAGTTGGCCCAATCTACTTAGACGACCTCAAATTTTTGTCTCCCTCCCAGTGCTAGCATCGTAGTCCCAGTTTATGTTGCAATTTTGCTGGTGCTTGGTCAGAAGAGCCTTCGAATTTTGTCGAAGGACATCAGCACTGATCAACGCTCCTCGAGGGTTGGTATCAACGAAGCTGTCGTAGAGCTGAGTTTGCATATCTACCACCGGCTGGGGGCAGTAAGGAAAGTCGGATCCAAATAGAACATGCGACGGATCTGCAGATTCAAGCAAGCCAAGTAGCTGAGCTGGGCTAGTACTTGAAGCGGTATCGTAGTAGAAGCGAGCAAAATCAGCTTCAGCCGTGTCGAAGTCTGTTGAAACCATCTCTTCGACTGAGGGTATCCTCAAGGAACCCATAACCCTGTTCGCAAGAAAGGGTAGAGTGCCTCCAGCATGGGACAGAATGACGTCGACGTCGTGACAGGAACGCAGTGTTCCAGTCAACACCAGGTCTACCGCCATGCGGGTGGTTGCCATGGGATAGTCGACGATGGGTTGCGGAAGGTTGTCCGCGATGAACTTGGGTGTCACATCGAGGGACGTTGGGTGCGTGAAAACTAACGCCTTGTAGGCCTGAAGCTTCTGCCAGATCGGCTTGAAGGAAGGGTGGCCGAGCAGTCTGTCACCGTAAGACGTGAAGACGGTAACCCCGAAACAGAGCTTCTGTTCCCCGAAAAGGAAGTCGAGCTCAGCGAGAGTGCCTTCGACATCTTGCCAATCCGGAAGCGCCCCGAAGAACCCGAGTCTTTCCTCGGACTTTGGGTTCGTAGTAAGGTTCCCCAGATGCTGGTTCAGATCTCGGGCCAGCTTGCGGCCCGCGGCACCTGCGCCAGCGATGGAGGGTCCCGGCGCCGACACTGACAATATCGCTGTGGAAAAGATCTTAGTATGTAAATTCAGGCATGTTCAGGTGGCTTAATTACCGATGGATGTGCTGACTGAGTTCATCGAGCTGAAGGTGGCTTCCAAGGACCAATCTGGCGAGGGGAAGCCTGATGGATCACCCCCGGCTGCTTCGACAGCAGCAACGTACGCCGGAGGCAGAGCGTGAATGTGAGTATCGATTCTGCCCATGGTTCCGAGGACTCAAACTTGATTGTTATGTCCTTAGGCTGGTATCCCTTAATGAGATCTCATCATAAGTCGATGATATATGAAGAGACCTTTGTTTCTCACGACATCGGAGGTCGGAGAGACGGGGCCGGCGTCGGTGTCTGCAAGCTCCGTGTTACCGCGACAGCTGATGTAAGGATGAAGTCATTACCGCCCCAAAGACCAACTTCGCGTTGTCAATCGGCTGAACCAACCGTTTTCGTTGTAACGACCAAAGGCTACTCCGTGCCGAACTCCGATCAGGGAGATGAGTTTGGTGTCGAAGATACACATGCGGCTTCGGCCCCTCTCGGTTACGGACTACCACATCCAGGAGCTGATGTTCGGTGCCACCCGTTGGAGAGCTGGAGAGGAACCATGAACAGGGGCTGGGCTCAACTGTCCGTTGGCGGCGGACGAATTGTACGCCGGACGTACCCCTTCGCATTGCGTGCGATAGCTTCTCGAAGGTAAGTTACCTTTGTCTCAAGTAGAGGCATTTCAGACGCGATGAGCAACCGGAGCTTGGACATGTCAAGAAAACATCGTGTCCATCCTTACACAACTTGACATCCTTCTTCCAACGTTAAAAGACACGACCACTGGAGAGAATTGACCACTAAGCTACTTCTCCTTATTGGTCGCGAAAGAGATACGCACATTGCTCCTATTTGCTACTACCCCTCTTTGGGCCTGCTGATGTCATCATCTACTTCTTTTATCCGCCCATCTCAGCCTGTTTCCTAATCTCGTTTCGTTTCGTCCTTTTTGTCCTTCGCTTACTGCGAGGTCTCTGGTCCCCATTCTACTCTTTGCATTGTTAGCCGCGCAAAGTCCCCCATCGAATGGCAGCATCTCACCCGAAATATCATCAAAAAGTCTTAGCGGCCGGAGACGCGACAGCTGTACATACTCAGAGGCCATAAATCCCACCAGCCGACGTTGTCCACGAATAGCTTGCCGATTTCCTAGTACCGGTCTAGGCAATCAGGACATGGGAGGAGAACCTGAAATGGAGGAGGAGAACGGCACGTACGTGGTGATTGCCACGAACGTTGACCCGACTTCCGCACATCGGGGGCGTTACATGATGCAACGAACGCGTAGGTCCCCCTGGGAGGAGGTGGAATGCAGGTTCGCAAAGGGAGGGAGAGAGACTCGGCTGAGCGATGGGGAGACTGAGTGTGGTAGGTGGAGTTGCGAAGATGGCGTGTGGGAGCCTCAGAATGAGGCAGCGATACACAACGTCACGGCATTCGAGGAAGAGGCAGCACGTTTTTTCGAAGAAGCTGCCCAGGCACGGAATGCACGTAATGCCGGAGCGCACATGAGTGGCTGGAGTCGAGATGCAGGACCGAATAACTTCCCAAGGGGCGTAACAGCATACGTAGGAGAGCAGGTCGCGTTGCTTGCGGCGCGAGCCATAACGCATCGTGACTCTTCACGCAGCCTCATGTACTACGCTAATAGGCTGCAACACAGGGAGAATGCTGCTGCAACTACAGACGAGGAAAGGACTGTCCAAGCCACAAGACCAGATTTCTCTGCTCAACAAACACACCAATGCACAGACCGTTGTATGCGGGGCGATAAACTCCTGGATTTGGAGGATGATGAAGTTGTTGAGGATCACGGGCAGCCCTATGTGGCTCTCAGCTATGTGTGGAACCAATGGAAGCCTGAATTAATGGCTGCCGTCAGAAAAACAACCTTAACGGAATGCAAACACCTCTGGATGGATCAGAGATGTATTGATCAATCCTGCGGAGAACACAAAGGCCAACAGATTCCAACGATGAGAGACAAATACAGAATAGCCCAAAAAACACTTGCGGTAATTCCCGAAATTCAGATTCAAGTGCCTAGGGGTTTGCTGGAAACAGACGGCCCCTGGGACAAGGAGTACTTCAGGGAACCTTTGATGGAGTTGGAAGCACAGTTGATGTCCTGTGAGTGGATGGGCAGAGTGTGGACCTGGCAAGAGGCAATGGCATCCAGCTGCCTGGAGTTCTTGACGGGAACAGGGCAAGTGCTGTCCGCCAGCAGAGTGGCAACCCTGTTATCCTTTCAGGAAAACTCACCAGCAACCAGATATGCCATTATGGATCCGGTGCATGTGGCAACAGGCACAGTCTCCTTACCAGTGAGCATCACATCCGAAGGCATGTCTATGTACAACACAGGGTATTCTGCGTGCGACACAACAGAACATGCGAAATGGATGGGCACAGAGACGTGGAGTACAAAAGTAACAGTCGGGGCTGCCTTCAGGGCCACAGGCCACCGGGAGGCCACCTTGGAGAACGACTTATTGTACGGAGTACTAGGACTGATAGATCCTTCCCATGAGGTCAAAGTGGATTATACTATGAGTTTGGCTGACGCGTTGGCGGAACTGGCAGCCTCTGCGGGTGTGGACACAGACATACTGCTGCACCGGCGCTCGTCTAAGGAAGAAGGAAGATGCTGGATGCCGGAGACCATAGAATCGTCCAACTCCGTCGGCTCTTCATGGCACATGAAACCCGTCGCCAAAGGTCATCTATCACCCAGAGGCTCGTTGATGTGCAAAGTCCCAGTCATGAAAGTCGCTGGAAGTAGAGGCAACACGGTATGGACTGACAAGGGTAAATCATTGAGCATGGAACGTGGAATGGCCAATACCAGGGTGGAGGCGGGAAGCTACATGCTCAATGTAGCCTACGACTGGACTACTGGTCTGCACAAGTGGATTTTATGCCGAGGAGAGCTCAGCCGATTACACAAACAAGATGCATGGGTCTTCTCCACGGATAGCCTCCTTGATGCTGAATGGCAGCACGTCGATATAGGATGGAGTTGAGTCGACTGCTCAAAACAGCTGCAGTACGGAGAGGTCTAGGGTCAAGTGTAGGCGTGGAGTCTGAGTTGCACACAGCGAATGGACTAGGGAGCAGGGTCATGGTTAATGTGGGAGGAAAGCCGTTGCCATGAGAGAGCTTTCTCAGGACCAGATTGGATGCCCATACATGTATCCGTTTCGACCTCACGTACCGAAATTCGAGTTTTCACTGTCTTCAGGTTTTGAGTACAGAAAGCCATGGGAATGTTCGTACTGGTGATTGTGAAAGGTGACATTCGTTGTCTTCACGCCTCTTGAAACAAGTTCTCCACACAGGTCAGACTACTCTCACATTCACAAAATCGAGCAGATACCCAGTAAGGCAGATTCCAGAATAGTTCGATCATCTCTTAATCCCAACCTTTGTGCCGCCCGTGCGCCGTAATCCAACGGCGAGGGGAGAAGCCAATGACACACGTCAGTTGGTCCGTGGGGGGACCCGTCTGAGTTTCGGAACTCCCGTCTTAACCTTACTTTTTATTGAAGAAAACATCGATGGTTCTTGTTGGTCTCTGTGTAGGCGATCAAAAGCTTTAGATCCTGAGTTAACGGCGCACCTAATCGTTCCCCGGAGCTTGCAGACGGGGAGCTAAGCCGACGGATCACTCGGGGAGACGGGCCGATCGCTTGGCAGACACCCAGCCGGAAACAAAACAGAACGTCGGACATTTGCCCCGACTGCATGGCCGCAGACGTGGGAAAACCTTGCGAGCATGCCACGCACATAAGGTCTTGCATCTCGGGTCTCGGGTCCGCTCGCGGTAATCGCGCTGCTCGTGTCTGCTAACCCCGGACGGCCAAGCCCGGTCTGATCGTAGAAAATCTGCCAGCCAAAAGTTCAACGGTCGCGCTAATGTCGGCAAAGGGACCTCGTGAGTGGCCGTTGGGACTCGGTCAGGCCGACTCCCCGACGGCAAAGGATTCCGGTTCAACGTTAAAGATCGACAGCTTCGCGTCCCCGAAAACCTTTAGACTAGCGTCGCTCAGATCCAGCAGTGGCGTCTAACAAAATGACATTCATGGGCCTGTCTGAGTCTAGTTCGTTAACCTAATACTGAATAAAAGGCAACGTGGAACGCCTGTCATGTGAGAAGAACCTGATGCCCTGCAGTAGCTGCAACATCGCGACATGGTCCTGCCATGCACATTCACATAAATACAGCTAACGCCATTTGTAGAATACAGCTGTTGGTACAATATGCTACATTGAAAACTTGGCAAGTGCCCAATCCAAGACCCTTGCACAGTCACTTATTCCTCCCTCCTCGTATTCCCAGCAATTTGATAGGATCTCCTTCTGTGCTAGGATAGTTCTCTTCCAGTTTTGAGGATACACAACCCTGGTAGGCATGTTTAAAGAAGGGATGGATTGTGCCCGCTCTGCCGCGGTCAAGATCAAAGAACAAGTGACAAACCCCCTGAGCTGCAGCCACAGGCCATGATGGGGAGTGGAAGACGTGGCTTGGATCCTGAATAAACAATATTGGAGACCCCTTGAAGCGATTTCTGCTACCCTGGTGACCATGTGCTCCGACACTGTGATGCCAATAGAAATAGTCGAAGCTAGCCTTACAAACGGCCGGCAAAGAAGCTCTCTCATCGTGAGATAGCGTCCTCGGAGCATTTGACATAGATCATCCGCAAGTGGCGCAATCTCACCGCTGGGTATTTGGAATGAGATCGGCGGCGGCAAAGACTCGTACCAATCCGTCAACTGGGCATCGAATACCTCAAATACTTCAAGCATCCGATCTATACCATGCTCTGTGGGGTGTGGAGGGGAACGTCGCTGGGCTTGCACAATGCGATTCATCAGCTGTCTCGCGGCAATCTCCGCGAGATAGTAGTACCAGGATCTTTGCTCCATCATCAGTGCCTTGTTGTCTAGATTCATCACCCCCAGTGTTGGTGGAGCGGGAAAGTTGTAGGGATAATCTATTCCGGCAAGAATCGATCCCGGCAGAGACAGCTCAAAAGCAAGTTCTCTGTAGTCGTATTAGCTAGCTGGACACATGATAGAGATGTAAGATATGAGGACCAATAACTCACGATTCTGACTTGTAACATGTGAAGTACAATATCTGTTCTAATGAGAGAGAATGAGGGTACTCCGGGGTCTCTGCCTTTCCGGGCAAGGTCAATCTGAGCATGGAAATTAGCCTCGTGCGACTCCATGCCGAAGGGATGGTAGTCTTACTTGCTGGTTAGCGAGGTAGTGTACCATGTATTGCTCGCCATACTGAAGCATTTCCATGCTTGTAAGGGATCCATGTTGTACATGTGCCATATGCTGAATCGGTCAGCCCTGTTTACTCTATTTGTCAACCATACGGGAGCGGCCGCTTACCCTGCCAAACACAGGCACTGTACTGATTCCCATCCGGGCTGGCCCATGGAAAAGCCAAGACGTTTCTCCGCAACAGACCAGTATCGCGAGGCGAGATGACGGTTGGGCTCAACCGAGTAGCCACGTGGGGTCCCGCTCGGTGTCCTCTGCCCCGGCCGTTGGGATATAGCTCCCAGGGCGCATGTAAGCGCGACTAAGCACGTAGCAGCTGACCAGTCAGGCCCGTTCTCGGCAACTTGCTTCAACATCTGGCGAAGCATAGACACGTCGATGACGGGATTCATGGGATGAACGTTAGCCAGAAACAGGTCTACGAGTCTAGAAAGCTCGTAGAACTCCATGGCTGGTGGGGAGCGCGGGGAGAACACCTCCCCACGTGGTGAGGCATGACTGAAGGGGTCTATCGCGAAAGGCACCGGTTTGGGAAATATAGGCCACTCTAACACCGAGTCGAGACCAGCGGTTTCCGAAAGCGAAGGGTGACCCGCTTTCTTAGTTCCATCATGGCCGTTGCCGTCTTGGCCCGTGAATAGGTTGAGATTGTCCTGCCGTCCGGTGGGCGCTATTGGGCTGTCTGGGTAGTCGCTAGAGTCACGAGACAAGTCTCGACTCAGCTGAGGAATGGCACGAAAGTTCTCCTCGTTCCGTTGGATCAGGTTGGTTAAGTTCTCTATTGCCCCAAGTAGCCGTGGCCCAACGCCTTGGCATCTGGTGACCAGCCGCGATTCATTAGTACCACACTGATATATGTCGTCTGCACGATGCCAAATATGGCACAATGGCACTGGACAGAGTTTGTAGGCCATGCTAGTGTAGGGTCAACTTACAACGACATAGCCGGGGCCGAGTCCTCGATATAAGTGCATGTTGCGCCGACCCTCCTACAGTAGCCGCATATAGGGCGCTCGTTATCGCACTTTGTCTTGCGTCCGCGACAGGTCTGGCAGGCGGATGACGCGCGCGACCACGTTCTCTGCTTCGGGATCCTGGGATCAGCTTGCTCGGCGTGCGCCTGATCGACGCCAGGACGAGGGACGGGAGGAGAGCCGCCGCCGGACATATGTCCCATGTCGGGGAGACCCCGACCGGCATCCATTCTCATCCTCTTCGGCGGTGGGTCCATTGCGACGATAGATGGCCGGTTGGAACCTCGTCTTTCGGAAGCATCTCGTGTCGGGGAGAGGAGCGACGGAAGTTGAGGGGGATGGGGATCTCGAGTTTAATTATCATGCAGCACTGATCCCCCGACTCCCCCGCAGAACCGTTTCAGAACCGGCTGCGCAGAGGCCTCGGGGAGCTTTTTGGGTTCGAGAATCTCTGCCGTGACTCGCTAGTATCGATGTCATAGAGTCTGACCGCACGCGAAAGTCTGCTCGGGGACCGTCCCCGGGGAACATTCCGGAAAACGTGTCTGCTCGGGGCGGCTACCCGTCGGTGAAGGTCACCTGACTCTGATACTTCACCATCTCTCACCGAGGATCCAGAATTCGTGCGGCGTTAACAGATGAGCTAAGTCCTAGCCTCCTTGGAGTTCGTCCCAGCCCACCTGTCATCCGACTCCCGAGTTCCGTCAAAGAACCCGTATTCCCGGGACCACGGGCTGGCCACTAAACCAAGCTAGTCAACGCGCCAAGTTGGGGAAGAATCCACCGCCCGTGGGGAAAATTGCAGATGGTTTGGGGGACGGCTGGGGTAGACAAGGGCGGTGGATGTAGCGGACACTGTTCCGTTCCCCAGTCATAATCACGACTTGACTGATTCTGCATATATCTCGCGTCTTCCTTCTCCAACCTCTGATGAGCCTCGGAGTGGTCCTTGGCTCGGCGACTTCACTGATCCAAAAGTCGATTGCAACGGAGTTCCATTACAATCCCAGTGTAGCCCGACCACATTCAAGATGGGCTTCCTCAAGTCAAAGACTACAAAGAAGACGGCCGAACAGGCCGTCGGCTCTGACCTGACAGCAGTACGTTCTTACTCGCTGTTGCCCCCATCACCCGAAACTCCACCAGATGACATGCCTCAACTCTCTGCCATGACGAACTCTAACATCAGCTCAAGGTCCTGCCCGAAAACCCTGCACCATGGTACCGTACCAAGCACTTGCTTCTGCTCAACCTGACCCTTTTGGTTCCGATGTTTTCGTCCGCCTCGGTGGGCTTCGACGGTGCCATGATGAACGGGCTGCAGACGATTGAGCAATGGCGCGGCTACTTTGGTCATCCAAGCGCACCGATCCTCGGCACGATGAACGCCGTGTACCCCATCGGCAAGATCATGGGTCTGGTACCTGTAACATGGCTGGCAGACAAATATGGTAGAAAGACACCGATGTGGATTGGGTTTTTCCTCCTCCTTTTGGGCGCCGCCCTGCAAGGTGCCAGTGTCAGCTTGCCCATGTTCATTGTCTCTCGTTGGCTCCTTGGTGCCGCGACTGCGTTCATCGCGCAGCCCGCGCCTATTCTCGTCACCGAGCTTGCCTACCCGACTCAGCGAGGCAAGATCAGTGCGCTTTACAACACATTCTTCTTCTTTGGGGCGATTCTCGCCGCATGGTCCACATGTAAGCTCTTCACCCTCTGAACAACATTGTCCTTTGGTTAACATTGCGCAGATGGAACCTTCCGCTTGCCCTCAACATGGAGTTGGAGAATCCCATCAATCTTGCAGGGCGCCCTTCCCGCAATCCAATGTGTATTCTTCTACTTCGTTCCCGAGTCACCAAGATGGCTGGTCGCCAATGGCAAGACCGATGTTGCCCGCGAAGTTATCACCCGCTACCACGCCGGTGGCGACTCATCCGCGCTTCTTGTCGACTACGAAATCAAGGAGATTGAGGAGAACCTCCGTATCGAGATGGAGGCATCCAAGGAGTCTTCCTACCTCGACCTTCTCAAGACTGGGCCCAACCGTCGGCGAACTCTGATTGCAGTTATCGTTGGTATTGGTGCTCAATGGGTATGTCTTTAATCTCTTCCGAATCCATTTCTGGGGATCGGTAGCTAATTCGTAACAGTCTGGCAGTGGCGTTATCTCGTACTACCTTACTCTCGTGCTCAACACTGTCGGAATTACCGCTACCAAGGACCAAGCGCTCATCAACGGCCTCCTTCAGGTCTTCAACTGGATCGCTGCCGTGTTTGCGGGTGCGATGATGGTGGACCGCATTGGCCGTCGGAAGCTCTTCTTGATTTCAACCGCCGGCATGCTGGTCTGCTACGTCATCTGGACCATCCTCACCAGCGTGTTCGCCAGGACAAAGGACGAGAAAGCTGGCTACACGGTGGTGGCATTTATTTTCATCTACTACTTCTTCTACGACATCGCCTGGTCGCCGTTGCTTATGGCCTACCCCGTCGAGATCATGCCGTACACGCTTCGCGGAAGGGGGTTAACGATTTCCCTGGGATCTACCTTTATTGGTCTCATTATCGGACAGTTCCTCAACCCCATCGGTATGGCAAATCTGGGCTGGATGTATTACATCGTCTTCTGTTGTATCCTGGCAATTCTGCTGGTCTTGATCTGGTTCCTCTTCCCCGAGACGAAGGGTAGAACTTTGGAGCAGATTGCCGAGGTATTCGACGGCAAGAACCATTCGCTCGGTATCAGTGGTGCTGGAGAGGAGAAGTTGAAGAACGATTTTGTGGAGGTTGAAAACGTTGCGGATAGAAAGGTCTAGAGTTGCGGTTGCTGCATGCAAATAGCATACAAGGTAGCGAAAGAGCGATCCCCAAAACTCCTCTAGCCTTAAATGACAAAGTTCCTGTTCGCACAATGATGTCCAAATACTTTCAAAACTTTTTCCATTGATACCTGCCTTATAACTGCGGCATGAGAGATTACAAAGTACGTGTCTTCTGAGTCTCTAGTTGAAAGCTATGTGCTGTCTCGACGCCGAGGGCGAAAAGAGCTCTGAGAAAACTATATAATTCAAAGCCAATTCCCCCGTTGCAATCTTTGACTTTGTTTTCGCGTGAAACAGTATACCGAATATGTCATCCTTCTCTGGATCGTGCCTTTGCGGTGGCATTCTTGTGTCTATCTCGTCAAACCCTGTAACCATATTCACATGTTTTTGTGACCACTGCTGCAAAGGCGCTGGAGGCACGCATCAAGTGGTAAGTGCAGAGATGATTACACGACACAGGCCCAAACCAGAGCTGACGCAATGCAGATTGCCAAATTCCCTCATAAATCCGTAGCCATTACATGCGGTTCAGACCTCGTCTCCCACTTCACACTCAACAACACCTCGAGTGGCTCACCCAAAGAAAAGGCGTTCTGTCGCGTCTGCGGGACCCCACTCTGGACGGCCCCCGCATCAGCCCAGGGGCAGTTTCTCCTCATTCGGACGAGTCTCCTGGATGGTGGGTATGTATCCGTAATGCACAGGTTCGGATAGGCGAGTTGAAGCACCGCGCTGACCAGTCTCGGAACAAGATCCAACCTGACGCCGGAGGCTGAAATATTTGTGAAGTCACGGCCCGCTTGGCAACACGCGGTGGACGGAGCTATTCAATGGGAGGGCATGAGAAGATAAGCTAGTGTGGTTTCCGTAGTCAGTGGATAACCCCGGACATGACTCGGACAACATCCGGAACACAAGACTAAACGAATCAGACATCGTTCCGCTTTCCGTGCTCCGCCAAAAGCGTCTTGTGACCCACTACGTTGTTCAAGAGTCTCCCAAGTTTCTTCAAGTCGCGTCGGAACTCGGCGGCGCTCCCAGAAATTGTCCTTTTTCTCCATCCAAACATTCCTGTCCGACCCCGAACTTTGCTTATTCTCCCCGCAATCTCCTATCTTGCTTTGACGAGTGGTGTCCGAGGTCCATGATTAGACTTGGCCTCCAGCGTCGACCTGCTTCCGAGCCGCTCACCACGTCATTCCGAGAGGACTCCTCGTCTCTCGGGAGGGGGGCTCTGCGCGTTGAGATACCGATCCCCACGTGCGTGCGCCCGCTATCGTTCCAAGCATGGCCAGCGGCGGGATGGAGAAAACAATGGAGCCCAAGCCGAAGCGAATCAAAATCGATGTGGCATGCGAGGCATGTCGGAGGAGGAAAGTGAAGTGCGATGGGGCGCGCCCAGGTGAGTTCTCGGTGAGTGGTCTCGTCCGGCCAGTCTGATGTGCTCCGATGCTTGGCTGGTGGGGTTCGGCACGGAAGCAGAAGTCTACTGCGGCGGCTTCTAGAATGTTTCGTCTCTTCCGAAGCTGAAGTCATCTGATTATGCGTATGCTAACGTTGCGATACAGCATGCGGAAATTGCTGGAAGAGGACGGATCTGAGAAATGGCTGTACCTACAGCTCAGAAACCCCAGAGAAGCCGCTTCCTGCTAGGGAAAGGACCTCAGATGTTAGCCCGGGCAACCCTCAGATGACGTTGCCGAACATCTTTCATACCCCAGAAGCAACCTTTGCGCAACCTCCTCTGCCTCCTGGCCCCCGGCCCAATGTCACGCCAAAGTCGACGACATCCTCCGGTCCAGACCTGACAAGGCGAGGCCGGATGGATCGCCATCCCATCACCCCGTCCGATGCAAGTCCGTCGGTCGTGGATTCGATGACAACTGTGCGTGAGGATGGCACAGTGACTGGCGAATACTTCGGTAGCAGCAGTGCAGGATCCTTCACCAACCAGATCAAGGCAGCGATAGACGCCAGATTGGGTTCGGCAACAGAGACTAGAGGTCCAAGGGGCTCTATCTTCAAGTCATCACTCCCCTTGAATGGAGGAGGCCCAGGGGGGCAAGCTGACTACGTGCTTCCAGCGCGAAAGCAGGCAGACCACTTGATGGACCTATACTGGTACTATGTTGATCCTCTGTATCCGTTTCTGGACCGCCAACGGTTTGACCATTCGTATCGCGCTCTCTTCGCTGGTACATCACTTGATGCGGATGAACGAGTATTCGTGAGCATACTTAACATCATATTTGCTCTCTCTACCCAACTGATCGAGTCCATGCCGCCTGAGCAAAGGGACTCATCAAGTCAGGGGTATTTCACTCGCGCCCAGGATTTACTGCAGCTTAGCCTTTGGGATACAGGGTCCGTTGAACTCATTCAGTGTTTGCTCATCATGAGCCAATATTTGCAAAGCACAAACAATCCTCATCAAACTTGGATGATCGTGGGGTCTTGCGTAAGGATCGCACAGGGCTTGGGTCTTCACCTTCCGGAGACTGCGTTGGAACTTTCAAGTGAGCCCGAGAGAGACTTGGTCCGACGAATATGGCATGGTTGCATCCTCATGGATCGGTGAGTTTGGAACCACAACTATTGTGAATTCATCCCGCTCACACCATCGTCTAGGATGATTGCCATCACACATGGTCGACCAGCGATGATCTCAGATCACCTAGCATCGACTGTAGTTCTACCCTCGATACCAGATGGAGACGCCCAGGGCGGAAACACCGTTGAATTGCATCGTCTCAGATATCAAGGCTTCTTCGTGAAATCGCTAGAACTATACGAAGTCATCAATCAAGCGGTCCTTGCATTCTACACCGCTACGCCGAAATTGAAGTCACCTACATCACCCAGTCATCTAGGTCAACATTCCCAAGAGCGGCATGAACTTGATCTGGGTGTTGCTTTGCAGCTGGACCAGCGCCTTACGAAATGGGAAAAGAACACGCCATCGTTTCTGGCCATGGCTGAGCCAGAGACCCAATTGGATGAAGTCTTTCGTAGACAGGCTGTCATCCTTCGAATACGGTAAGTCTTCGGGCTTCGAAGTGAGGGCTCATCTCTGACAAAATACTAGACTTCTCCATGCTCGAATGCTGCTTCTGAGACCAATGCTCACACGCTTCTGTTTGTCTCAATGCCCCGATTCAACACAAGCCCACGACGACCTCTCGTCTCGCGTCATGCAGCAGTGCGCTATGGTCTGCGTTGAGGCAGCGCAAAGCCTCATCTCAGTCATTGTCCAATTCCAACGGCACGACGGCACGCTCGGTCTTCTTCCCGCCTGGTGGTATCGGGTGTTCTACATCTACACAGCCGCCACTGTTCTCATTGCAGCTAGACTACGCCCAACGGTCTTCTCTTCACTCGACATTTCCAAATCCTGGAACCAGGCCATGGCTCTTCTACACGATCACGAAAGTCTCGGACCTTCGCCCAAGAGATGTGCTGCAGCACTCCAAATTCTATCGACCAAGATGTTCCAGGACCAACCACAACCACAGACGCTTCCCAACTCCGAAGCGAACCCAGCTGTACCAGCTGTGCCCAGCGAACAAGAGACTTTCGACATGCCCTTCACGTACATGGCACAAGACGCAGCATTTGACATGGATGCGATATCATTCGATGTCAACGACTTTTCCTGGCTAAATAGTATGCCAGGAAGTCTGTGAAAGATGCTATCAGGCATCTCTATGTATATAACAACATTCATTCATCGCAGAGATACCCGTCCAATGATTTAACCTGCCCAAATCCAATCTTCTGCCGTGGTGACTGGCGAGGTTTTATTCGAACACCATCTTGTTCTTCACGCCACCCAACCTGCTTATCCTGACCTCAACGACGTCGCCATCGTTCAGATACTTGGGCGGCTTCATACCCATAGCAACTCCCGACGGCGTTCCCGTGAGGATCACGGTCCCGGCCGTCAACGTTGTGCCTTGGCTGCAGAAGCTGACGATCTCCTCGACGCCGAAGAGCAGGTCGCCTGTGCTCTCATGTTGTCTTTCTTCGCCATTGACAAATGTCTGCAGCAGAAGGTCGCTTGCGTTGCCAACGACCGCCGGAGAGACGAGCATCGGGCTCAGCGGGGCGAACTTGTCGAAACCCTTGCTGAAGCACCACTGGGGTACACCGCCGGCCTTGGCGGGGTCTCTTTGCCATGCCCTTGCTGAAACGTCATTTGAGGTGAGGTAGCCAGCGACATACTCGAGAGCCTTTTCTTTGGGGACGTTCTTGGCGTCCTTTCCGATCACGAAGGCCTTGAATCATCATCAGCTTAAGTTCCGATGAGCGAGGGAAAACTTCTTACCAATTCGCCTTCGTAATCCACCGTGCCGTCCTGAGCGACCTTTGGAATCGGGACGTTCTCGTTCCATGCAGCGACAGAGGTCGCCGGCTTGATGAAAACTGACGGGTATGGTGGCGGTGTTCGGCCGCCCTCCTTGACTGTCGACTGTTAGCTTGTTACCGTGATCATTGTGCCTAGAAGGGATGTAACCTACTATGTTTGACATAGTTCAGACCAATACACCGAACAATCGGAACATCCTTCGGCGCCAGGAGGGGTCGCAGGGCCTTGACGTGCACGCGTTCGCCCTTGGTCAGGGTTGAGACGGGACTTGCGCCATCGAATACCACGGCCCACAAGTCATTCTTGTCCAGCCGCTCCGTCAGTTCCGTCTCATTCTGGATCTCAGGCTCGCCAAAATGCTCGACATCGTTGTCATCAACGAAGCGGACAAGACGATTCCAAGACATGGTGGGCAGGTGTGTGGTAGAAAATAGGTGTTTGTTTCTATTTTAGCAACAACGATGCCGTTTCGCCGCAGTTCTTGGACAAATCTCTCTTTAAAGCGCGTTTCTGAGATGATGCTAATGTTCCCCTCAATGGTCCCTTACTGGGGCATCTGTAAGATGAACCAATCATGGTTGGTTCCGGTGGTGGTGGTCGGGGAATTGTGCGACGCGTCGGAACTCGGAATGAGGCCAGCTGCATGCGCCGGACCCGACCCGGGTGGCGCCGTTCCGCACCTTTACTGCGGGCAAGGGGGTCAGCAATCCGGGGATAATGGGGAAACGCTCCTTGATAACCTCCGTCGATGGTCCCTCGAGCATCCAACTTCATCTCTTGAACTGCGCCTTTCCGACCAAGCCGATTAAACTTCAATTTCACCATCTGCAACGTCTAAACCACTTTCACTTCGTCACGAGCACAGTCAACCTTGAAGCACTTGCATACCCCGAACGTCACCATGGACTCCCCTCACGAGGACGACCAGTCGGCCAAGGCAATGACCGACTACCTGCAGCAGCTCCCAGCCCAACACCTCGAGCCACTATGGTCCCAGATGAACGTGATGGTGCCACCAACGCCACAGCCGGTCGCACGGCCACACATCTGGAAGTATGCCGACAACCTCCCTCTCCTGCACAAGGCCGCCGAGATGGTGGGCGAGAAGCAGGCTGAGAGGAGAGTTCTGATGCTGGTCAACCCTACCATGCGTATGTTTTGATACCACTCATGATGCCACTCGCGAGACTTACACGTCGTAGAATCACCTTACACCACTGACACAATCTACGGCGGTCTTCAAATCGTCAATCCTGGGGAAACGGCACCAGCTCACCGACATATCGCATTCGCCCTCAGATTCATCATCGATGGAGAGGGCTTCACCGCCGTTGAGGGAAAGAAGATGCCTCTTAGGAGAGGTGATGTCGTCGTCACGCCCGTCTGGCATTGGCACGACCACGGCAACGAGAGTGATGCCCCCGTCATCTGGCTGGACGCTCTCAACCTTCCACTATTCAGATTCACTCCTGTTCACTTTGCGGAACAGTATCACGAGAGCCGTTACCCCAGCGTGTAAGGACGATCCCATAAGCTTCGTGGATCTGTACTAACATCCGATAGTTTGACTGAAGACTGCGAATGGAGGCATCCTTGGGACAAGGTCGAGGTCGAGCTCAAGGCCCAAGAGGGTCCTCACGCCGTATACCACTACACCAGCAACGGAAAGCCACTATCCCCCATTCTCGGCGCCCAGGCTGAGCGCATCGATGGCCACCACACGACGAAAGAGGTGCGCGAGCAGGCCTCGTTTCTGTACCACTGCTACGAGGGCCAGGGACAGACCATTGTGGAGCCGCCATCAGGTCCCCGGGTCATCTTCAAGTGGTCTTCAAGGGACACGTTCGCCGTGCCTGCGTGGTCCAAGATTCAACACATCAACGACCTTTCTACAACGGCGTACCTAGTTGCTGTTAGTGACAGGCCGCTATTGAGCAGTATTGGCCTGATCAAGCCGGAAGCTTCGGTGTAATGTGAAGGAGCGAAGGCTCTGGTGAGATCGGGTGTGGTCATAGGAAATACATGAGTTAGTCGAGTTCATCAAGCGAATGTTCAACCTAGATTGTTCAATACCATGGAAGTTACTTCAATCGCTGGTTGAATGTGCTTAACAACAATGTGATGTTTGCCAAAAATAACGCCTTATCCTCGTGTTCAAAATTATATGACTTAGCTACCCGTCGAAGGCAAAGGCATTTTTTTGGCATGAACACAAACCAACAGAACTTACTCCGGAGCTGCACAATAATATCCGACTATCCGAAGATCAACTGCGTAATGTCGGACGGTTCGCTCTTTGTGTTCGACGACACCAACACAAATACAGAGAGATCCTGTCCTCCTGAGCCCACTCTAGGTTTTGGGGTGCACGTTCCGTCTGATTAATTGCTATTCATCGAAAAACACCTGTTTCAGCTGATGTCTGCTTTTGTGGTGAAAGACAGCTAGATGCTTAAGCATGCATTCGTTGTACTGGATGCCTTGCTGCCATGGAATTCAGTTGGGGCTACTCACCACGATCATGAAGGTATGCAAAGTCAAGAATTCTGATTCATGCAAGAGTTCGGTATCATGAAGAAATATAAATCACTGGTCCAGTCCGCCTCATCCGGTAGAAAATGCTCATGTCTTCGTACGGCCAATGCACCCCGTACGTCCCCTCCATCTCAAATACCCACGTGAGATAGACTTTCTTTCTGCACACAAGGGCCAATCACTTGTATCAATCGGAAAGGGAGGTTCGGGTATTCTTCCAATCCCGTTGGTATAGGTTCCTTGGCCTTACGAGCCACTTGTTTCAAGGGAACCTTGCTTACCGTCAGTACCCTGCCACTCGTTGAAATTCGTGAAGCAGGGGCCAAGCGCGTGGCTCATTGCTCTCTTGACACAGCTTGAGATGAGTTTGCCGTTCTTCCGCTAGTAGGGCGTGATTACTATTCCACAGCTCGCCATTAGCCAGTAAGAGTTTCAGCAATCCGATAGTCCTCGTTCCATCGCTCTGGTTATGTGATCTCCGCATCTCCATGACGTTAACCGCGATGCTACGTTCGTCACTCAGCCGCACTCGTTCGATGGCGATTCTGGACGTCTCAACGCCCTCGACCTCATGGCGGACAGGAGCGCGCAAGTCATCGCCGTGGCCATTCTGTTCTTGATTTTGACGTGGCTTGCGGTTGGCCTGCGGATTTACTGCCGGACGTTCCTGGTTCGGTGCATTGGTAATGATGATAAGGTGATGGGGATTCTCTTGGTACGTATTGATCGCATAGCTGCCAGACGTATTGAAGCTAAGAGATCCTGTTGTGGTAGGTGCTGTTCACGGTCTATCTAGGTTTACAGGTTTACGGCGGCACGCGTGGGATAGGTCTTCTCGATGTCGACCTGACCCCCCAGAAGAAACTCGAATCACTCAAAGTCAGTTCCAACATTCTTCAATCAGAAACGTACTAACACCTGTGTCTCCCAGCTGTGGTGGATACTGGAACTCCTCAACGTCTGCTCAACCTGCCTACTCAAAATCTCCGTCGGCTACTTCCTCCTCCGCGTCGCAATAGAACGCCCTCACATCTGGACGATATGGCTCCTGATGGCGGGGACAGTAATCTTCGGGACGACGTACCTCCTTATGGTCGCGTTCCAGTGCCGCCCCGTCCCTACATACTGGGAGCAAGGGCCGCGCACGCCCGATAAGTGCTGGCCGCGGCAGGTCATCCTTATCATGACCATCGCCGCGACGGTGATTAACACGAGCGCCGACTTCATCTTTGGCACGCTCCCGTGGTTCATCGTCCGGTCCATGAACCTGCCGCTGGGGACCAAGATTGTGGTCGTCGGCATACTTGGTCTGGCCGCGATGTAAGGCAGAACTTCTCCCTAAAGCAGACACTCTACGCAAGGGTCAAGGCTGATGGCAATTGTTGCATAGCGGGAGCACGGCTACAGTTGTACGGGCGTTCTACATACCAACCCTACTCGATGGTGAAAACTTCCTATGTACAGCAATCCCTCCGCGACACCACAGCAACACCGCAAACTAACCAATATCCTTGTACGCAGATGAGACGACCAACTTCGCAATCTGGAGCACCGTCGAGCCCGGCGTCGGGATCATCGCCGCCTCCATCGCCACCCTCCGGCCCCTCTACAGACTCATCTCAACCAAACTCCGCCGCACCAACTCCAGCGGCTTCCGGCGCGACCAATGGCGCCAGCGCCACCAAGCCCGGCGCAACGAGACAAGCCGCCAGGTCCGCGCGGCGCACAACATCGACGCCCCGCCCGGAACAGACACGGCCCTCACATCCCCTCAGGGCATCTTCGAGGTCCACCCGCCGCCGCTGCCGCCGCTGAGCAAGAACACCAACTCGACGCTGAAGTCGCGCACGACGACGACGAACGGCGCGGGGGAGCGTGGGGATAGGACGCGGCATACGCTGACGCTGATGGAGTTCCCCTCGGCGATACGGCTGAGCGACGAGTTCCGGCGGACGATGCAGCGGCCTCCCGAGGAGTGGCTTGCAATACTCAGGGTTAGTGTTCCAGATACCTGGATTACCCATACTCATGCGTTCTTTTTGTTCGATCAAGGGAACTGACGAATCTGAGTAGGCAGAGGAGGGGAAGAGTGACTCACACGCGGGTGAGGAAGAAGAGGGGGAGGGAGACGAGCAGGAAGACAGCGACGTAGAGGATGCCGAAACCCCACCAACCGTTTTATCACCACCTCCGCCGGTGCGGAAATCTAGCTAGCAGCACAGCGCGCACTTTTACGAATCCTTCGAAAGCAAGCCTCCTAGTCGGACTAGGAAGGACCATGGTAGGGTTAATCAGTGGATCGATCCGTCACACGATGGATGAGGGGGCCAGTTGAACATCCCCTGCAGATGAAGCAACAGAGCCAAGGGCGCCCCGAGCTCGGAGGCGCGATTTTATACCCAGCATAGAAGCATTCGTGTTATCAATTGACTAGCGATTCTTACCATAAAGTTGACGCTACATCGTTTTAATAATTCTCGTGTGAATGAGCAGTGGGAACCCTATTCGGTAGATCTGGGTCTCACTAACAACGAAGACGGACGACGGACGACGGTACTGCTAGTGGAGAGTGCACATGAGATCACACTCAGGATGGGGCTTCTACTCAACCAACCCCCTGCACTGGGTATATGTCGCCAACGGCAAGTACCCGGAGTTCAAGCCGAGTTCACCGAAACGGGGCCGGACACATTATCGGAGTTGAATCCCCGGACCCCGGGTGGATCAACATCACCGGGAGTAGTCCTTGAGTGTGGGAAATATTCGAGAAAGATCGTATGGCTTCCTCCAAACATATTCTTCTCGTTTTTACCTAAGCGACAGTCGCCCTTTGCTCAAAACTCCCGCAATCATGCCTGCCACATGGGGTATCTATGCCAGCAACAACCATGCTCCATTCTCCCTCGATGTTTTTACCTTCGTGTATATACATCACGCAAGGTCTCTCGTCTGTAAGATCTTACTGAGTTCCTTCAGCTTCACGGGCTTCGTCAGGAATAAGTCGATCCCGCTCGCAAAGGCTTCCTCTTGGGCGCTCGCCGATGCCAAGCCTGTTAGTGCAAACACTTGGCACCGCGGCATATTCTTCCTCGTCTCGAATACGCGAATCTCGCGAGTAGCTTCGAACCCATCCATAACGGGCATGGAGATATCCATAAAAATGCACTTGTATCGGCCTTCGCCCTTCCTGAAAGCTTCGACGGCCTGTTTTCCGTCCATTGCCGTCGTGTATTTGTGGCCCAATTTCTTCATGTACTCAGACAGAATCCTCAAATTGATCGCGTTGTCGTCGACGAGAAGGAATAGGTCTGGATCGCGATCGCTCTCGTTGGGTGACTGGGTTGGTTCCGGGTTGGCAGGTGTAGGCGTCGATGACCTGGGACCTGGACGTTCTGGCAACGTCATGGTTCCGTTGTCCTCGGTTTCTACCTGCTTTATTGTGTCTGTCGAACTCATTGCTGCTACATCTGCAGCTCCAAAGTATTCCGTCTTGTCAGGGGCGGCCTCCGTGCTCATGGCCGATGTTGATCGAACGTCCAGCGACTCCAGTCTAAATGACCCATCAAGATGTCCTGGTTCGGCACTGGCCAGTGATAAGGCCGTGGGCGTCCTGATGACAGATGACTGCAATTTTGTCCATCTCCTGAAGCTCAGCAGCAAAATGCGAGCAAGCTTCCTCGGCCCAATGCTGTGATGTTGTTAGTTTGAAACCGGTACGTCGGGCACAGCAAAACTTACGGCTGAGATACGAATTCGAACACGACTCGCCGACCTGTGAACCGAGGAGAGGTCGCCAATTGTCTCGCAATCAGTGCATTGCGACATACGACGACAACGGGAGTGGATACGCCATGGTGTCTCCGCTCATAAAGGAGACGGTCGAGATTCCGCTCCGTAGCCAGAATGAGGTCGGGAAGCAATGTGTCCAGAGAAGACTCGTCGATGACGTGCATCTGCAGCCACTCGCGACATAAACCTTCAAGCAAGGTGTGCTCACTCAACACATTTGCCGAAAGCTCGTCCTCGACATTGATGCCGATTTTGGTTGGAAATCCAAGGAGACGCACTCGGAGTCCTTTCAACTCGCTCACTTGGGCGCGGAACTCATCGAAATTAACCGTTTTCGGGATGCTCGTCTTGGGTGATGGCGGCGAGGCCTGCTGCAGCGGCAACTTGACCGTAACTTTGGTGCCTCGGTTGACCTTGCTCTGTACATGGATCGAACCCCCCAAACGAGTGACCACCTCCTTCACGAGACTCAAACCGACGCCTGTGCCTGCCGAGAGCGTATCTTCCTGATGGAAGGGAGCATAAAGATGATACCTCAAGTAATCTTCGGACATGCCTTTCCCAGAGTCAGCGACCACGATGTGAATTTCTCGTGATCCTGGCGTAGAAGACTCCACTTGGAGAACGTTGACATTGATGAAACCCCGAGTGGTGTATTTGAGTGAGTTTCCGAGGATATTGAGGATAATCTAAACCAGTCAGTCATTAAGTTTTTGCTGAAAAGGACATGGAAATAAGTAGCATACCCTCCTCAGAGCACCAGGCTGGGTGTTGAAGCGCCAGGAGGCAGCTGGATTCACATCGTACGTCACTGACACTTCACCGAGCAAGATCTGAGAGTCGCCTCCTTTGTTGCTCTCCGACGACATGTTCTCGAGCGCTTGCATGCTGTCAAGTCTGTGAAGAGCGTCGATATCGGCATGTTCTGAAGGTCGGTTCCCCGTCAGTCGAGCAACGGCGAATCGCTGGAAGCTAAACCCAGCGCATACACTCTCAATGACCTCCTCGGCGAGCACGTCGATATTTACGTTGCGACTCAGAGACATCATGCCAGCCTCGATGGTATGGTTCTTGTCAGAGGTGCGAAGCCCTCGATCTTCTGTACCGGCAGCGCTGTTCCGTCGCCCAACGGTCGGCCTCAGGAAGTTTCCAAGCTTGCTATAGTCGAGAAGATGATCCATGGTGTCGAGCAAGGTCTTTCCGCAAGTCTCCACAGAGTGCAGTACATCTCCTTGAAATGCATCAAGAGACGTGTCTTGCATCAACTCCGCGCCCAGGAGAATACCGTGCAAAGGCGACCGAAGCTCGTGCGACAGGGAGCTGAGCAAGTCTGACTTCGCCTTATCAACCATCCGAGCATTGTGCTTTGCGACTTCTGACATGATGACGGTTCCAAAAGCTCGCAAATAGCTGAGTTCGCCCTCGATAGTAAGAACACGATTGGCGGTCTTCGTGTACACGAAGCCACCCGAATACCACCGTTGTTTTTGGGCGTCCCAGAGAGGGACGAGGGCGACACTGCGAGCGCCAGAGAACAGGGTCATGAGCATCTTCCCCTCGTTTTTGCGTGAAAGCAGCTTCTTGTTGCGTTTGCGGGTTCGGTCAGACAGTTGCGCCGTGGACAGTTCCTCCTGGTGCGCAGTGGATAGTTCTTTCTCGGCCAGTGGTGAGATCGGTGTCGCTGCGTCCTCCTCCGAGAAGTCGGATGACTGCAGAGACCCATTCTCGTCAAAAGCAAAGACTCGACCACTAGGATACCGACGCAGCAGCTTTGCCAAGAAACGCTCTGAAAATTGGCGCTGATCCCTAGAGGTTATCTGCCGATCGATACTCGACGTCATGGAGTTGGAGTGGCCGAGTATACGACACGGAACATCCACCACATTGTGAAGACTGGCCTGCCTTGAGGGGTGTGCACTGTGGCGCTCATCGCTACTTGACGAGGAGCTGAAGCTTCCAGAAGAGGCCGTCTTGGTGGCCAACCCGGCAAAAGAGCCAATCGCAGCATCTAAGAATAGGGCACCTTCGACCTCAATACTCTCACGGATAATGTTTGCCGCCTTGGAGAAGATGTAACTAACGCCTTCCTCGTGGCTATTGTGACTAGACTTCTCCGTCATTGACTCCGACGTTGTCTCTGTCGTTGGCCGTGTATTACCGACGGAAGTGTCCGAAGCCGACAATGGATGACGATGCTGAGAGGGGCTGGGCGACTTTTTCGGGCTGGCCAGTGGAGAAGGTGTGACGGAACCAGGTTCAGACTCGTCGTCGTCGGCTTTCTTTGCCGCCGCCTTGTCTAAGTTTTGGAGTCGCTGCTGATTCTGGTTCAGGGAGCCCTCGAGAGATTGATCGTTTGTCTGAGATTGCGATCCGAGGTTCGACATGGTGGCTTTCCCTTCGACAAAACTTCCTATACCACGAAGCATCCTCACTGCCCTATGATGCCTCTCGGCAGTGCGTTTAGAGTCAAGGTGATCAGTAACCATCCTCGACAACCCCCTCAAGAGCTGGGTAGAATTGGGGCCAAGCTCTTCGCGTGGCTCGTCGGACCATACAGAGAAGACGCCGATGCTGACACCTCTGCGCGATTTGATGGGCACACCGGCGTAAAAGCGAGGGTGTGGCCACTGCTTGTAATGAGCCTTCTCCGATGATCTGGGGTCGTTGGCGAGATCGGATATGACAGACACGGGCAACCCGTCGTCATGAGATGCTTTGCGTTCTGCGGCACCGGTTGCGACGAGTACGGATTCACATACGCCATGTGCGCGAGGGAGAGCCGTCCCGCAAAGCCATAGCTTCTCTCCAGCATCCGCGTCGGGCGTCGCATTTGGCGCCAAAAGTAAATTTGGAGTTGCTTCGGCGACGATGTATTGGCACTTGCTGTCGAAGAGGGAAATCAAGGCACGGGAGGCTCCCATGCGCAACGCGCCCAGCTGGGCGAAGGCAGTAAGGGAGGCATCAGAAGAAGCTCGTAGCTCGGATGGAGGGATAAGATTCGCGGGGTCGTTCTTGCGAGACGCGGGAATGAGGGTTGTATCGTATCTGCGGCAGCATTAGTATGACGGTCGCTGGCAAGCAAAGCATGAGGTTGATGTTGAGTGCTTACCTGAAGGTTTCGCGTTCGCGGGCGGACTCGATTGAGGCTTTGGTGGATTTGCCACCAACCATGGTTGGAGACAGTGATTGGGCGCACTCCCTCTCGGAGCCTCAAGTCAGCGCGGGCGTGGACCGATGCAGGATGATGAAATGGTCGAGACAGCGACTGATCGTTTGACGCGTGATGCAGACGATAGGCGGCAGCGTGTTGCAGGTCAGGGCGAGGTATGTGATGTGGTGGCGTGGTCTGGATCGCGGGGCGGGCTTGAGGTGAGGTCGAGAACGGGAAGTCGGAGGGGAGGGGGAGGGGACGCTTGGCGGCAAACAATCGCGATGGCGGGTCGGAAAATTGGAGATTCGGATGGCAAATTGAAAATTGGCATGGGAGCCGGTCTTGTGTGTGTGTGTGTGTGTGCCGTGCCGTTGCTCGTGGTCGCTGGTCGATGGGCAGTAGGCAATTCGATATGGCCAGGTCTAGACCGTCTGCGCCGGGTGGTACCCTGTCGCGACCTTCCTTTGAAATGACTTCAAAAAGGCTCACGATGGGCTGGGGAATTGCGATGGAAATGTTGGAGAGACCGGCTGAGTTTTGGCGTGCCAGGAGGCTCGTGAAATCAGTGAGCAAGCAGGTCGATACAGGACGACGACACAGGACGGCGGGGTAGAAAAAAAGGTTGGTTTGGCAGCTTTCGCATGAATTATCGGACGGTTTTTTTGTTTTTTTGGCAGCAAGGAAGTGAGAAAGACAGTGGGCCATTTCCGATCTTTCTCACACTCGACAATGACGATCGAGATTCAGCAAAATGCAGTCCTGGTCTCATGGGGCAATTGCTAGTGGGCATGCCTGCCATCCACTGCGACCTGGTGCTGGCATCCAATTGCTGGAGCTGGAAGTGGGGCAGGAGCTTCCATTCGTGCATTCAGTGTTCCTAAGGTGCTGTCGGTACGTACCTGCTGGCTCCACTACTGTACCGTGCGAATATGAGTGGCAAACTCAGTCGAGCCATCAGGAAGTTGCGATTTGGGGGACAAATTTCCATCACTGAGGCCCTAAAAATTCGATTCCAGCTGGCGGAAACAGCGTCAGCGCACAGTGCAGCTTCAATGTGCCAGCTTCCTGCCTGGGAAATCCCTACCATTGGAAGGCGGTCTCTCTGCTGCTCCGCTTGCGTCATAATTTGGTCAGAAATCCGTCATTCCCGAAACCGTCCACCTTCTCAAAACAGACCGACCCTTCGTCATCCATCGACTCGACGCGAAGGGAATGGACTACGACGCGACGCGATGCGGCTCGGCTTCATCCTTCACGATGGTACGGATAGTCCAGCCAGCGACCTCGCGATAAGCTTCAATCCCAGGTGCCGCTGCGACCGACTCGCGAGTGGTGGAATGCACTCCGAAAACCGCCACCAACCAGCGAGATCCCGGTCCCTCCTCTGATGGACCTGGTCTGGGTCTGGGTCCGCGTCTTCCATCGACCGTTCCAGACCGCTGGCCGAGAGATGCAAAGTGTCGCTCAAATGTAACCTCTGCTTTCCTTTGCCTTGAGGCTCATCTGGCACGTGGTTCGCTACCCGTATTGAGGGATACGATCTGATGCAGTTACAGCCAGGTCGGATACTCAACCTACTCTGATGGAAAGGCTGCCACGAGTGGCCGCAGATTTGTTATCTGAATTGAGGATGGGGTTCACCGTGGCAACAAGCACAGGGACAATTGAAAGGACAACGACGATAACGACAATAGCAACAACGTCAACGACACTACGATGGCGACAATCGAGATGATCGGGGCTCCAACAACAATCACGCATGCCCAATATTGATGCGATGCATTTGACATTCCTGTGCTTGCTAAGCATACTCGAATTTTCGGCATGCTGGTCTCAAGGTTTTCTTTCCTTCGAGGCGGAGGCAGGCAGAAGTGTTTGAAAAAGTGGCAAGTGACGAAGCGGCTGTTGCACCTCATCATCGGGCCTTCCGACGGCAGTGGCTATGCCAAAGTTTCGGCGCGAGACGGCCGTCGACGTGCTGCTCAGGGCACCTTGACACGTCAACAACGCGGGAGACGTTGGCGGGGTCGACGTCCGGGGACGGGAGATCGCCGGACAGTGACACTGTGCCTGCTGTCGAAGGATCGGGTCCGAAAGGCCATGTTGTTGCCCGAAAACCCATGCCAAGGTGGCGCTTGTCAAAGTGCGCCCATGATTTGGCAGCGTGATCAAACTCACTTTTGTGAAAATGGCGCAACTTCACGCGACACGGTGGAGAAATCTGTGTGATCGGCACGAGCACAGATGCCAGATCGTCGGAAGTTTTCTGCTGGAGGTTTCGAACTGGCACTGATCCTCAAAGATGCTTGGCTGCCAATCCACGGCAAGACAAATCGCTCCCCTTTGCCAAAGAAAGAAAACATTGTCGATCGCGTCAACAAACGGCGTCGGCATTGGGCTTGGTTATCTTGACAACGGGAGGCAATTCGCAACGTGCATCCGGATACCCAGAATAGGCCGCGTACCCGAAAGACGACTCGACATCAATGACGAGGGCGGGGAACATGCCGTTGACGAACTCGAGGCGAACGCGGCACGAAGAGCTCGACGCGTCACTATCGCAGACCAAAAATAGTCGTCCGATCAAACTTCAACTGGTCATGTTCGATGTGAGGGGCAAACAGCAATACCCTCAAGCGCTCAGCCACAGCGATGATGTCAATCTACACCCATTGGCATTCGGTCCCGAGTATCTCAAAGTGAGCCGAGCCTTTCGGCGGATGAATCTTACTCGAAATGCCAACATCTTCAGATGATGTATTGCGGCTTCTTCCGCCGTCGCACGGCTTTTTTGCCTCCGCGATGAACGGATGAATCTGGCTGATGCAGCGGACGGGACGGGATCCACCCCCGGCCGTTGGGCGGAGCTCTCTCGGCATGCCTCATGTCGGTCCATTCTCTGGGGGACTCCTCTTGGCGGGACGGCGCCGGCGCTGCTTCGACACGCCGATCAAAAGACCGTCTCCAAATGTTGTCTGGCACCCTTTGCAAATCTCTTCGCCACGCATCTTGTGCGATTGGTGAATTTCTAACGCGCGGCCATGGCTGATTCTGTCGATCAGGGACTGACTCAAACTGCGGTGAATCCCCGTCAGCAAAGCGTTTGAACTGAAGGGGAGAAGGAAAGTACGGCACAGCTGAACACGGGCTGAGAATCGTAATGGGTATCGTCAACTTCCTTCTGCGAGACCCTTATTTCTCGCCAATCCTCCCGCGGTGCTTCATCCCTTTCGACTGCATTAGATGGCGCTCGGATCGCGACTGCATGGATCGCAAGCTGTGAAGAGATAAGGAAGCACGTCGGAGCTGGCAATACCTTGCAGTCTGATCTGCATATTCGGACGCAGCCGTTCACAGCTGTGATGATCCTCACCAAGACCAAATCATCTCGGCGGGACTGCATCGTCTGGTTCCGCGGTCCGAAAAGACGCATGAGTCGCGATGTGCTCGGGATCCTTCGTGCCCCCTACTCATCCCACACCAAACAGCGAGCCAGCGAATAGACAGACATCTCGAGACGGCGACTGGTTGATTGACCGGCTGCTTGTACGCTTGTTTTTGCGTGTGTCACAGTCGCACTTGACGGCGAT
Organism: Colletotrichum sp. SAR11_239; assembly: GCA_025328985.1. Classification (NCBI taxonomy): domain Eukaryota; kingdom Fungi; phylum Ascomycota; class Sordariomycetes; order Glomerellales; family Glomerellaceae; genus Colletotrichum; species Colletotrichum sp. SAR11_239. The sequence continues at coordinate 417,613 of JAKMWZ010000001.1, forward strand.
CGGTTGCTGTTGGACCAACAGTCCTTGAGGGGTTTTCTGGATTGTCTTTCCCCTCATTGTCTGACTCCGGGCCTTAATACAACTCAAACAAGTTGAGACGGAGGCTTATGTATGAGCACAGATGGACCAGTCACTGAGCGCGAGCCCAAATGGCCATGAGGCAGGGGCCCGTGCCACTCGCGGCTTGGCCCTTTGCTGCCTTCTGGACCGTTTTCACCCCCGCGGCCGGTCGGCTGACAAGCGTGACATCTCCAGGCGCTGGTTTCCGCGGGGACTCTGTTGTGCTGTGCATGTGCAATGTTGTGCTCGCGCAATTTTTTCTCTCTCCTCTCATCTGCCCAAGAGGCGTTGATGATGAGACGTGGTGGCGCGCTGCTGTCTCACCCAACGATCCTGGCAGCTCGTGGGTATCAAGGCAGCCAACAATTCCGACTTGTTGCAAAGGTCCAGGCCTTCGCTGAATGGCTTGCCGCTTTGCTGCAACTATTCCATCCTTTCGAATTCCCCACTCCAGTGCGACGCTGTGGTGAGATACTGAGCAAGTGAGGGGGAAGACCTGCAGTGGTAAGGGAGGGGGCGTTTTCTGGCGGCCCAGACAGTCGGTAGCGAATCCTTGTGTTGGTGGCACACCGCCGATCTCCCGGTGTCGACGGTTACTGAAGGCTGCGGGTGGAGGGGCTGGCAGTCAGGAGCATCGAGGGACTACCGAGGGCCGGAAATGAATGGCGTCAACCAAGTGTCCCAATCTGTCCCAATCAAGGCACCGGCACCGTCGGCTATGGGATACTATTGACGGTCCCGAGAGCTCGGTTGCAGAACAGCTGGGAATGCAGCAGAAGAAAACCAATTCACTTTTGAGTCACTACTGTTGCCACGACAAACATCTCAACTCTGGCTGTTGGGAATGCGCGCGGGCGATAGGGGCCTAGAAGAAAGGACGAAGGGCTCAGCTTCAGCCTGCTGCGCGATGAGTCTCGACCGCCCGTTATCGCCAATCAAACGGTTCGCCACACACTCGTCTGCTGTACGCTGCCGCAAGCCGCGCTTCGAGTCTGGCGAAGTGAGCACTTGGATACCCAATGGTCCAGCCTGGGGTGCGCCACTGGACGAGCTAAGTCATTCAGCTTGGCTTGATGGCTGGCGTCTGGCCATGGTCTCTGCACATTCCCATGGTCGAGCTCCTCTGATGATACCAGACTAGACCTGGTAGCTTCAACCTTACGGCGTGCGACCATGATCAATCAAGAGCGAAGCGAAAGAGAGGAAAAATTAATTCACGAACAGTTGGGCATTAAACTCCCAGTTACGAGTCTGCATGAACTCATCAAACTGCGGGTGGAAAGTGTTTTGTGAGTCTTGCCTCCCTTCACTGCCCCCCGGGATGTGCAAGCTTGGTTGCTTGGCTCTAGGCTATGCCGCGCCCCCCTTTTTCTTCTTCATCAAGTGATCTCGTCCAGTGCTGCTCCCATTGGGGGCTCTTGGCCGAGTTCACCCCGCAGACCTGGTGCTGACGCAGGAGGGATGATGCTGGACGCTTCCGTCAGTGCGGCTCGCTGGGTGCCACGACATGCTGCGTAGTACCCAGCTCGTCCACTCGGGTACATTTGGTCGTGCAGCTAGCCGAAGCGGTTAACTGTCCTGCGCACTGCGTGAAGCTGCGTGACCTCTGGCTTGGCGGGGAGACACGCCAGCCCTACATGTGCTGTGCAGTAACTTTCTTCTGCTGCTAGCAGATGAGTGCGCGGTCATAGACGTGTGGCTAGCAATCCGAACGAGCTCATCACAGCCACTAAGCAAGTCGACAACAACACTCAGCAGGTTGGCTGACGCTAGCACCGCGCAAGCACGGAGAAGCCACCACCTCCTCTTTCGGCCTCGCCTCTGACTCCAGGCTACTAGACTTTGCACCTGGAAATGCTTCCTGGGACGAACTGGGGTCTTCGTTGGTCTCACCCCCATGCACGTGGCGTTCGTCTATCTGAGGTACGTCCCGAGGGAGGGGAGCCTGGGCATAGCCAGGGGACGTGGAGGCAAGTAGTGGGAACGCCTTTTTGCTTGAATGTAGATATATGACCCTCCCCCCCTCATCCCTCAACTTTCGCACCAGTTTCCCAAGTCAGAGAGATCTGTATCATTGAACAAGCACCCGTTTCCGGCAACTCGAGTACAATTACCACAGTCGTACTCGCTCTTCACCGGACATCCTCCACCAGTTCCCGTCGTCTCAAGGAACCCAACCATCGAAACACCCAACCACTTATATACCAGCACAAAACAACAGCAACCATGCTGTGCATCTTGCCAGACGAGCTCCTGCTCATCACAGGCGCAACCGGCCACATCGGCTTCTGCGTTCTCCTCCACGCTCTTCGTGCAGGCCACACCGTTCGCTGCGCCGTCCGCTCAGAGGCCAAGGCCGCCTTCATCCGCTCCCGCCCTCAAATCCTCGCCCTCAACCTCCCCCGCGCCCGCCTCAATTTCACAATCGTCCCCGACATTACGGCAGATGGCGCCTACGACGAGGCCATCCGCGGCGTCTCCTACGTTATCCACTCCGCCTCGCCTTTGGCGACAGCTGACTCCGTCCCGCCGGAGCAGCACCAGGAGTACTTCATCCAGCCTGCCATGCGCGGCACTCTCGGCATGCTTGAGGCCGCGAGGCGAGCGGGCACCGTCCGCCGCGTCGTCATCACCAGCTCCATCGTCGCCCTGACATCAGTAGCGCAGATGGAGGGCGCCGAGAAAAGAGAGACTGCTGTTCAGCCCACAGAGAGAGCAGGCTTCAAGCCCGAGCCGTACGAGAGCGAGTTCGCCGCCTACGCAGCGAGCAAGGTCGCCGCCCTGCGTTGCGCTGAGGCGTGGCTCGCGAGGGAGAAGCCCAACTTTGACGTCGTGCACTTCCACCCGGCCTTCGTCCTGGGCCGCAACGACGTCGCGACCAGCACCAATGAGGCGATCAAGGGCACCAACGCCGTCGTCCTCGCCACGCTCCTCGGCAAGAAGTGGGGCTGCGCCTTCGCCGGCGCTACCGTCCACGTCGACGACGTCGCCCGCGCACACGTCCAGGCTCTTTTGCCCTCTATCCCGGGCAACAGGAGCTACATCCTCAGCACCAAGGCGCGGTGGAACGACGCCAAGCTCATCGCGAAGCGCAGCTTTCCCGAGGCGGTGCAGCGCAAGCTCATCAGCAGCAGCGGCTCCGTGGGCACCACGCCCATCGAGTTCGACGCGTCCGCCACCGAGGAGACCTTCGGCTTCAAGCTGCAGGGCTTCGAGGAGCAGATCAGGAGCGTGGTGGGTCACTTCCTGGAGCTGCGGTTCCGCCGCCCGGTGGTCGCGACGGTATCCGGCGAGCTGAAGGAGAAGGCATCGACTGGTGCATTGAGGTCGGGCATTGTTACTGCCAATGCATAGGGATTCTAACGGCCGACACACCACACACATTATTATGATTATGAGGGGAGCATTTTTCTTTCGTGACTACACGGTTACATGGGACGGATTCAGGATTTCGGCGCGTCAAAAGATGATCAATGCAGAAGACAGACCTGCAAAGAATGGGCATGAACGTTTTTGGGAGCAGCATTGGAAACATTGGATACCCAGCGGAAAACTCCGCAACACTTTTCTAAATTCTTGTACATAGTTTTAGGCATCAATGCCTACAAACAGGAGATTGTAAAAAAATTACAAGACACATTACACTTTCATTTGCTTGGTCTGAGTGCATGCATTCTTCGTCCGCCTCATCCGCCTCACGATAGATACTTCTTTTCATGACATTTAGCGCACTTATATACACGCCCTGCCAATCTAACCCAAGTGCGTGTCAGCCCCGAGATTAAGCAGAGCGACGGACCCTCCTCCGCATTCCTGCAATCCAATCCTCCTGTCCCCCAGCCCAGGCCACGGGTGTTGGTCGGCTAGGCTGGTTGGTGCTGGCTGGCTGGCACCACGGTCGAAATCGTCCGAGTGGCGATATTTGCTTCATCAGCTGAAAAGGAAGGACCGCAGCGCAACACAGTAAACAGGGTCGGCTACAAGCCAGCTAGACCTCCTTCCCTGCGTTCAGCCTCAATCTCCGAGGTTCGTTGCCGGGTTTTTAGGGGAGGTGGGCAGGAGCAGGCATATGCACGTGGGACGCTGGGAAGGTAGGGCAACAGCAGCGGCACGTTTTGGCTACGGTACCCCGGTCTGTGGTTTGGTCTCGCAGGCAAGACCCTTTCTGTGTTTCTGACCGGATTCGGAACCTGTTCGGGCCAGGACGCGGCCTCGTTTGCCCGAAGTATTTTGAGAGTGATGCAGAAGGGATGAGGAGGAGGGGGTGTCCCTGATCTTTTTGGGTCGCGAATGTCTTACTGGAGAAACGAGATCTCAAATTTTGGCTGGAACGGCTTTTCCGGCGTTGTCTTGGCGGCAGCGCGGCTGAACGACTGGGCAGCTGAGAAGCGGGCATGAAACGGTTCGTCGTCTTCTGGAAGCGGAGGAACTGCGCAGAGCAGGGGATGACCCAACTGGGACCGAGCAAGCTGAATGGATGCATATTCTATGGAAGAGTCGGACGGGCATTTCTCGCGTCCCGTGGAGGAGGGATATGCAGCGCGATGCGCGAACTCGGCCGACAGCTGAAGAACGCCATTGCTGCACCGGGGTAACGATGTCTCCCAGCCAGAACATGGTGGCGATACTGGCGCTCGAAGAGAGGCCAGATTGAGAGCAAGAGGCCTGGGCCTTTTCTCGCTCTTCTGCCAATCAAACGCTGCCAGGGACGAATGGCCTGGTCCAGACTGGGCTGGCCCACGCAGCGAAGAAACCACAGACCGTCCCGACCCTCTGGTTTACCTCGCATGAGCCCTGACGGTGCTAAGATTTGCGCGCCCTGCGTGACATGAGCGTGGAAGGCGCCGCGCACCAGAACACGTCCATGGCCCAGGCTAGGCTTATCTCTCGCCCAAAAGGGGTCCTCCTCCACGTTTTTGCCAGCTTGGACGTTGGGCTGAAAGGGGGGCACTCTGCACGGATTGGAGGAACGCCTTGATGACGGGAGATTTTAAGCGAGGGGAAGGGCTGAAGGAGGAGAGGAATCTGAGCGTACGGCAGTTGGGGTCGAGATCTTTGGGTACCTTATCCGATGAACCCACGGGGTCGTTCAAGATGCTTACGAGAGACGAGGGGGATTGCTTATGTTCCCGCGATGGGAGGATGAGATGGGGTATGATCAGCAGAGTTGAACAGGCACTCGTGAAAGAGAAGATCCTTGGCGCATCCTTCGACCCACAAGCGAATCATGATGTCGTCGGAGGTGATGCCCGTTGCCTAACGGCTCTCCGCCTCTTACGGCTTCGTGGGAGCCCGACGAAACGGTTCCTGACATTACTCAACGACTCACGATACATCTCTCAAAGAGGCAAAAAAGGGTCGACGCCTCTCAAGCCACGCGCCCTCGATATCAAACTCTCGTCAGCACCAAGCGCTCCTCTCCTCACGAACGCCAACGCTTTCCTAGAAATGGCATCGTCCGACCGCCAAGAACGACTCATGTCTCCTCCTCCGCGCCGTTGCTCGGCATCTTCCGGAGAGGTACCTCAGCCCAAAGGCGACTTGGACATCCTCATCGACAGAGACAACCGCGAAGATTGGCACGGCATCGTCCTGCGCGCCCGGAAGCACATGCGCTGCGTCCCCCACCATCCGGACAGATACGCCCAGGTCGAATATGACCCATCCTGCCCGGAGGGCGTGAACCTACCCACCGGCGACAGCAACACCACGGGGCACATAGAGAAAGGGCCTCCTCCGTCGGCGGACGGAGAGGTGGACACGCTACTACCGCCGCCGCCGCCGCCCACATTTCACCTCTTCGCCCACCTCCCCAAGGAGCTGCGCGACAAGATCCTGCTCGCGAGCGTGCCCCCCGTGAGAATCGAGTCGTTCGTCAGGGTGGACTTTGAATGGAACCACGGGCCGCAGGCGCGCTTCTCTCAAAACACGATCAGGGCCTGGCGCGACGTGGTGCTGTACGCCGTCAGCGCGGAGACGCGGCGGCTGGCGTGCGCTGCGTACGGGGTGCCTGACCCGCTGGGGTTCCCGTTCAGCCCGGCGAAGGACGCGGTGTGGTTGCTCTGGGACGGGGGCACGATGTGGGCTGCGCACAGGTTCTTGAAGGACTGTAGGGAGGCCGGGGCGGTGGTGCAGCGCGAGTCTCGGGAGTGGGTTATGCCGGAGGGGTTGAGGGCCAGGGTCGCGGAGGTTGTGGTGGAGCTGATGTATGGGTTCTTTGACAGTGGGAGGAAGGGCCCGTGGAGATATGTGTTTGGGCTTTTGAAGGAGTTTCCGGGGATGAGGGTGCTGACTGTTGAGATGTGTGATCTGGATGATGGGGGTTTTGGGGGTGTGTATGATGGGGAGAAGGAGGAGGTGTATAGGGTTGATCAGCTTGATTTGTTGGACGAGCTGGAGGGGATGAGTGAGGATGGGGTGGTCCCGTTCCCTGGGTTGAGGATGCTGAGGATTAGAGCTGTTCTACCAACACTCAAGCAGACTCAGGGGCGGCTGAGGTTTCGGAAGGTGAATGGGAGCCATTTCGTGGTGGTTAGAAAGGGGGACTTGCCGGCTACCAGAGGTTGATTGTCCATTGCTCTGGCCACCTTGCTAATATGATTATATTGCCTCCAATTGACCTTTCGGAAAGAGTTATAGCAGGAGCATTCTCCGTTGAAGACGAGGAATGTTGATTTCGATATTGCAACGGTTGGCAATATGTGACGATATTCCGGGATTGGGTAAACCAATACTACTTGGGTCGAAACAGTGGCAGTGTCACTCAGACAAACATAGCCCCAACATATAATTTCTATGTTCTGTGGATCGTTTCTTATTCAAGTTCTTTTGCATCGATCACTAGCCTTGTCTCTAAAATGTTTTTCGCACTAGCTCCTAACTCGATCAGCGCAGCGACCCATCAATCATGTGTTTTAAATAAGGGTGATGATTTTGTGCTCCATCTTGCTCGACGCCAAGATGTCTTCTACATCACCAATATCTTTGTCGCGTAACGTAAATGTTCCGATCCTCTTGAACAAGCCGTCCGCAGTGGTACGTTCTACCACAATGCATTCAATGTCGCATGAAGCTACATAATTGTAGGCCTGGCTGAAAAAAAGAAAGTCAATCGTGCCTTCCCCTATGAGACTTTGCTCGTCCTTTGTGTCTGGGTTCCAAGTGGGCCTTAGTAGAAACCGAGCATTACGTTGCCTAATCACAAGGCGAAGTGGTTCCATCTTGCTGGCCCGAGAGTAAGAGGCGGTGAAAAGGGGGCAGCTGAGTTTGATAAATCCATCTAAGACATCAACCATCGATTGAGGATCTTTTGTTGTGACACGCACGTCAATGATCCTAGCGAAGAACTGAATCGTCTTAGATGTAGAATATGTGAATCTCGTCTCTCCATCAATGGATGCCCAAGACCATGATGGCGCCCTGTATCGCTTGGAAACTCTCGGGACAGGGCATTGCACATACCAAGCGAGTTGATACAGCAATCCCTCCTTCCATACGCCGGCAAAATAATGGTAACCGGTTGTCTCCTGGAAAAGCTTTGCTATGCCGGCGAATGCATACAGACGGTCTTCAGGGTACGTGAGTTCGCAACGTGAAAACGCTTCAGCCAAAGACAACCATTCTGCAATTGACGCACTAGGCCCAGAAATACCGTCCTGAGAGACTTCTTCATTTTCTTTGAGAGCCTTTGACATAGCTAGTTTCGATGGCTCAAAATCCGGTATTCCTTCAGGAAATGCCTCACATCCGTGTGTCTCGCTGCATTCCCACAGAACCTGGCTTTTTCCGAAGTATAGTACGCGCGGGGCGAGTAAACACTCTTGAAACACCCAGCCACGCTCATGAAGACCGCCGTGCATAAGTTGCGTCCCCCAGTAACCGTATGGAAGCATGAAGTGTTCTTCCATTGACCCGCTTGAGAGTGTTGATTTGACCGTCCAAGGGCGGATCTCTTTAGGGTCTCGCTCGCGAAAAAGCCCGCCATCGGGATCCCTCGAAGCAGACGCAGCGATATTGCACAATGAATTGGCGTAGATGTCCCGCATCATGGGAGCTTCCAATTCCCAGTCGGTGTTTGAATTTTGAATAATACATAAACAGTCGATCCAAAGATATCGGACTCCGAAGTGGCGAGCAACGACGACGGCGTCTCGAAATGTCAAAGGTAGCTGTTCAATAGGATTTCCAAACTGGAAAGACTCCAAGTTAGATGTTAGAAGAAGAAGCTGAGGGTGAAGGCTCCAACGGTAGCTTAGAGTCATGTACGATTGGGCCGTGTCTATCGTTTCTTTTGCAGTTTCAATCAGCCTCCATTGGTGGTCGCCTTCAAACCCTATGTCGACAAGCCGAGTAGGTAGCCATTTCGAATTTGACGACCCCAAAGATCCGCATGCATCGTGGGTGGAAAGACAGCGTCGGACGAACGCAAAAGCCAGATCCAGAGTAAGAATTGACGAGCTGCATGCCTCGATTGGAGGAAGAAGGTTTGTGTCCCGCCCTAGGTCTGGAAGTGTTAGATCGCCAGGTCTATGGTGAAGTAAAAGCCTCACAGCGGAATACTGGAACATACCTCTCAACGGAAACAACCGGAAAATATCGCTCCAGCCAGATGTTGAAATATCCAATTCCTGGAACCGCTCTTTTGGCAATTTCAGGCACAATTCGAAAGTTGGCCTTCTCCAGGAGTTTTCGTCTGGACCCTCGCACGTATCGTCCCGAGTGAACAAGAACCATGCATGAGAGCAGAGAACACACCCCTCTGATATAGCATCGCAAAATGCCTCGAAACTCTGGTACTCAACTTCATCCATGTCTACCACGCCGTCTGTTGCCTCAAGAACCTGCCGGCATGTTGAGCACATCGGGTCCAAAGTGAGCTCCCCTTTCGCATCCATGTTCGCCAAAAGTTGAAGTCGAGATGTTGTGGCTAACGGTTCTCGCTAATGGTTCGACTGATTGCAAAGACAACGTAGTAGTAGGCCAACTTCCCCGCTTGGATCATGTGGTTCCGGAAGGTACATATATCACTCGTTCAGCAGAGCGAATTACAAGCGAGATTGCTTACGCTGCAGGCGTATCTCCAGAACCAATAGAAACGGGATCCTGTGCGGAGAGACAGTGAGATGAACTCGGGCGGCACGTTGACCCTTTGTGTTTGCTATTGGACCAATGACACGTCAATATCTTGGCATGCTTATCGTACCCGAATGTGCCTTCTTATTCGACGGCCCTCTACAGCAGAGACTAGTACCGAAAGAAAGGTCAAGTGCTGAATGCTTCAGCGAATCCACGTCGGTTCACAGTTCACTAGTTCCAGATGACTGTGTTGTGCGAGAGATCTAAGGACATAAATTACCAATCATGTTCTGCAGCCAAAGGCTTTCTTGTCACCACCACGTGGGGTAGGAAACACAGCTCAATTTCAATTGAACTCATCTCATCCTTCTAATCCAAGAACATGGGTTGTATGGGACCAATCTATGGTAAGCTGAAATTTATTCACTGACCATGGATAACTGTCTTATTCATTTTCCGGTTGGGGCTGGAAATCTTGAATACCTAGACAAATGGTATCATACGCTAGCGACGCGCACAACATGGAGAACGACGAAGACGATGGTAAGCCTGACAATAAAGACGATCGACACCAATCATAATTGCCCTGCACTTTTAAAGTGATGAAAGTAATGGAATTGATGCAACGGAGTAATAATCAATGTCAGCATTACCCCCGAATAGCAAATCTCAAATCCATATCCCCTCGACGTTGAACAGCACGGCCGAATTTCCAGCGCTGTCGCCCCTGTCGCACACAATGAACATCAGGTCCTGTTTTCCCGACTGCAGCGCAACATTGAAACTGAGAACTCCGGTTGTTATCTTGTAAAACAATCCAAGCTGCCCTCCTGGCACTCCCGGCCTCATTCGCGGGTCGCGCTTGTCGACCGCCACGCTCTCCGGCACCGGACTTTTACCTGACGTAAGTGACTGAGCAGCATCAAGCTGAAAACGACGACCACTTCAATCCGTGTTAGCACGCCGTACATTGACTTTGGCGCAGACTATATTGACTCACTCTTCTGCAAAGAGACAGTTCACTCGAAGCGCCCAAACTCCAATTTGAGCCGTGAGGTTCATGCGAAAGATGGAATATTCGCGCGACGGCGCGACGGTACAAAGCACCATACTATCTTGGCCGAAGCCCCACGAGCCATCGGAGGAGATCCCGGGGGCCGCTGATGCCGCCTGCCCGGTTGTTAGAATGACACCAGTCTCCAACCCTGCGTGCCCATTCGTAAACGTGCCTACAGCTGACTAGACTGCCACGGGGTCAGAGGCTCGCCTTTTGATCGGAGCAATAAACAAAAAGTCGACTGGTCTCAGTCTGTTGTCTTTCACAGCGGCAGCGGTTAATGCGTTCTTGATTGCGTCATAGTCGTTTCCCCCGGGTGTGATGACGATGCCAACGACTGTTGATGGCAAGGCAAGAAGGCGAATTAGGCCTAGCTTCATGATGAGAAAAGGGTGAATAAAGTTACAAAGGCAAACAAATCATGTGTGCATCTAGTCAGAGAAGCGGAAAGCGCCTGGTGAAGAAGGCATTGTGCTGGATTATAAAGAATCTCGTTGGCGATCAATCTCTCGCTGAGCTGAACTCTGGCAGCTTCAGGTTGTCTTGGCAGATGTACAGAAATGACCTCGTGTTTTGAGCTGCTGATCAGTCCGCCAGTCAAAAGACTCTACAAGCGCGAAGGTGCATGGAAGCGCTCAGGGAACCCATACAACGCACTCGGAGGCGCACAGCAAAACACATTGTCCCATTTTTGCCAGCCTACTTTAGCTGAAGATCGGCGCCTCCCTTGACGTGATCACTCCGTTGCGGGGCGGCAAAGCCTCCATCATATCATAGAAAGAAAGTCGAGAGACGAGCATTCATGTCTGCAAGCGTCCAAAAATTGACCTAGGAACTAGAGAAGCGCCAGGCAAATTGACACCCCACAAGAAATGAGAGATATCTCGTGGGATTTCGTCAGCTGAGATAGCTATCGTGTCGCTGAGATCAACTTATGCCGTTGGGTGATCCTTCCAGCCACTGAATAACCTAACGTTTCACCTACGTCTTGGCCTTATAGGGAGAACGATGAGACAACTCGCCCTAGCCTGACCTGCCCTTGGGTTAATTTTCGAATGGAAAATGAAAACACACGAATCAATAAGCAACAGTCACGACGATGAAGGTCATTCATGACCAAGCAACCCTGCGTCGATGGCATCTGCAAGCGGCTCGCGAACCCTTTGGTAGCTATAGCAGCCTCATCCTCGCTCTCATTGTATAGCTAGGCAGGATCAACAGCTGTTCCTACTTCTCAAGGGTTCGTTTCGGCGTCGAAAGGAAGAGAGACTTAGAGAATATCGAATGATACCAATGATTCTGAATTAAGCACGGTGATCCGGGCCCTAGAGATGTAGGCGATATCTCCAAGACCAATGCTTCCTCGCCCCATCGAGCAGCGACTCCATGTCCCTCACATAATCCTCCATTCCTGTTCCTGAACTAGCCACAAGGCCGGCCTTAACACTTTGATAGGCCCATGAGCGCGCTTGGTACTCATAACCTGCGCCGTTCCACTCGCGGGCTGCGATAGCGTATGCTTTACAAAGGTAAGAGTCCAGTCCCTCCTGCTTATATAGATTGACCAGCAGCTCCGCCATTGCTGTGGGCTCGGCAGGGGCGATCTCACGAGTTTCTAGATACCCTTGTAGTAAGTGAATCTCGTTGATGCGGTCGTCTGATAGTTCTGCGAACTTGGGAGCGGCTTGGCAGTGGCTGCAAGCGCATTCGAAGCCAAGAGTCTCTTTTGCGTAGCGTTGTCGCTCGCGGAGGGTCTGGATAGGGTCGAAGTAGGATATGGTGATCTCCTCGCTAGCGGCAATGTCGCGGACTGCCCACAGCCTGTGTGCAAGCAAGTCCCAATCCCATTGCGACGCTGCGTTGGAGCGACAGCTGTGGTTGATTTTCTGCCATGCTGTCAGTTCATCAAGATTTTGTGCGATGCGCCTTGAGAACTCACAGATATGTTTGCATGCACCGCAATCATGCCGAGGTCCAATTCGTCTTCCAAACCCGGCCAGTCCTCTGCGGGTCCGCCAGAGACGCCGTAGCCATTCGTCCAGATCTTTTGCTTTAAACCCTTAGTAAAATTGCCAATGTAAAGCTCTTCAACCGTTTGACGTGTGGTTCTTGGTAGTTTCTCAATAGCCAACGCCTGGAGTGACGTCCGCGCTTCTTCGGACGAGATGTCTTCGACCCAGTTGCGGTCCAGAAAAATGATTGGGGCCTCGTTGGTGATGAGGCTGCCTGCGGGTATGTGTCTGGTTGCAAATATACCCCGCCCTTTGCTTCCACTTGGCGACGTTCTGAATAACGGCTCCCGCGGGAGGCTGGGGTGGTGATCTGGCACCGAGGCGATAGATTTGGCGATGTGGAGGATGCGCTCGGGGGTTGTTATCACGGTGATTCCCTTTCCGTTATCGAATTGCGGGTTTGCGAAGATGCAGTATTCTTTCGAGTGGTTGTCTGACCAGATGCATGTGGACCATTGATTAGACCAGGTGGTGTTCTGGGGCGTGGAAAGACAGATCTCGGGTCGTCCGTGAGTGAGAGGGCATAGCGCAGTGTCGTTGACATTGAGTACGAGTGTATGAGCACTGTGGCTGCTTATAGGGGTGTAAAGGGGAGATAGATCAAAACAGAACGCTAATCTAGCGTAGAACAACGCGCCGAGGGTTTTCGTTGGATGCATTTTTGGGGAGATCAAGGGTGGAGGCTGAAGATGGTAGGAGCACGATGAGCATTGCGATGTTGGCCTGTGGGCAAGTTGGGCAAACCTGAGTGCCAAACTCGATTTGAGGAGGGGGAGTAGATATCCCTTCAAAAGTTCGGGATGTTCACGTCCTATCGAAACCTTTCTATCGGGGCTTAGTGAATATACTTTGCAGAACTCTTTGTAATTATCACGTATCCGGACCAAACTCTGCTACATGCCATCAACAGTTGACTTTTAGTTGAACCTTTCACATAGCCTCTCGGTTTGTAATTTCCTAATTGAACCTGACGAAAACCCGTTAGGAATATCAACGCGGCTAGGGGCTGTTCCCAGGTAGCAACTGTTTATTTAAGCGAAGAACATCACAACATCTTCAAAGGAATTTGCTCAATAACTCAGGAAAGCACCAGTGATCTTGACTTACTTGCAATACTCGAAATGCGTACCCTCATCCTTTTGTTGCTCCCCACGGCGGCTCTCGCGCAGAACGCCGGCATGTGCAGCGATTGCTCTCCGCCCAGGGGCCGCAACGGGCAGCCGATCATGGCCGTCGGCGGAGTGATGGGCGGCGGGGCGTTTGGAGTGCCCATGGCTCCTCCGATTCTGAATCCGCCGCCACCCTTCATGATGGGCATGTTCAGAGGCAGGGGGGGCCGCGGGGGTGGGCGCGGCGGCGGAGGCGGAGGCGGGCGGGGTGGGGGAGACCCGATTATGGAGTCGAATCCGAATCGGATCCGGCCTTCGCGCACGCGTCCGAACAGCAAGAATGGGAGGCGTGATGTCGATGAAGAGGAATTTGCGTGAGACTTTGGTTCTACGATCTCTTGGTGGGAATGTGTGCTAACTGGACATGCTTCAGAGGGATCCAGCGCCCCCGAGTTCTCGAGAAAAATGCGATGGAGTGGGATGATTGATGCCTGGCCCTGGAATTGGATGTCTCCGAGGCTCTGCAGCCATCCGTGAATGAACGTGGAAACATCCTGGGGGGCAGAGACTGATGAGAGTTGGAGGGCTGAGAAATCCCGGAAGGCATGAATTTGTCAGCTTTTAGGACTAGATGCTCTCTTTACTTATGGACACTCTCTTTCAAATACAACATGTCTGATCAAATGTCCAAGGTCTTTGTTTTTCGTGTGGGCCTCATACGTAACAAGAAGCTTCTCAGGCACGTGGGTGTTTCCCACATTCTATGCATTTTCCCTTTATCACAGTCAAATTGGAAGTTGAGCTATCATATTACACCTTGAAGCAGTAACTGATGTTGCACATTGTCATTTGCGATGAGTACTATTGAGCTGCCACGCAAATGTTATCGAGCTTCTTTACTCCCCTCAAGCCATGGAAACTGTAGTTGGTACAAGGAAGTGTCAACCAACTATGAGAGTACCTGATTGTACGCAGCCCCAACGCATTTCTCGTAGCGTGGTATGCTAGGAGTAGTGGGATGATATCGTATTTGCGGCGGTAGCATTCGTTCCATGAACTTGACCAGGAGTAGCTCAGTCTCATCATTGATCCACGATGATGGACGTTCTGAGAAGGGAGGACTGAAACCATGGCGCTAGTTAGAGTTCAGCTGGCTTAACCCTGAAGCCTCTACTCGTTCGCTTGGTGAAGATCTTTAGTCGCTAGGTCCATCCACATTTCATGCGACGGAATTGGACATTTTCTGCTCATGTGAGACCAATGTGGCGTGATCTCAGTGATTGCGATTAATTCCCCTCAACAAAACAACCCGAGAGGTCTGCCAATGCTAGACTAGCTCAAAGATTTACCCGCAGTCTTGTGCCACCATCGACTACGCGCTTGCCCGACCGAGGGACACAGGCTTAAAATCCTTTGCTCCGAATATTCTTTATAGCTAGCATGATGGAATATCCGGACCATGCCCCGTCTCCCGCTACCAAAATGGTCACTGAAGCGGATCTTGTGGAACTTAGCGATCATGGCAGGTTTACGAAGCTGCAACTTCGAAGGAAGATATCTTAGAGCCTTCTTTATCCTTTCCGCATATTGCGATCATACTGGGCAGTAATCGCTAGTATAAACTTCATCTCTACTGTCGTGATACCCTTAAGCATCTGAGGCAGCCTCGCGCCTAGAGGAAGGTGCGAGGTGACCTACTTCTGACCTACTTATTTGGACTGATAATATTCCGGCGCGTTAGGATCTATTCCTTAAAAGACCCTTCGCGTTAGACTCTAATTTAAAAGGAATTAAGCTATTTTATTCTTATAGATACTATATATACGTTATAGTTAGTTAATAATAGTTATAAGCTTAGCTTATATTATACTTTTAAATTACTATCTATAAAGTAAACTATAACTTTATTTAATTTACTTTATATTTATTATATTTTACTTTAATTCTAAAACCTTATTCTTATAATTACTTTTAACTTATAGTATATTTCTAATATAATAGTAACTACTAACCTTAGTACTTCTTATAAACTTACTTTTTATTATAACTTCTTAGTCTAATATATTATTTTTTAAGTAGAAGTAAAAGCTAAAGATATCTAGAAATATATTAACCTAAATAATACTTCTAGTGCTTCTTTTAATCTAAGTAAAGTTAAGAGTATACCTTTACTTAATAACTAGATCTAGAAGGAAAATAAGAAGTAATATAAATACTATAAAGTAGAATAAGAAGCTTATAATAAGATTATTATATTATATATTCCTACTACTTTAAACGCTTAAGAAGTTATTATAAAAGGTAATATTACTAAAAATAAAAACTCTAGAGAAAAAGAGTTTAAAGAAGCTATTAATAACTTATTATTACTAACGTTAGTTATACTTATTCTTCTTATTAAAAGATCTATAGGAGTCCTTAAGCTTTATACCTCATACCTTACTATATATATAGCTTATAAAGTAAAATATATATAGAAGGAGTAAGTATATAAAGCTCTAAATAAGTAAGTAAAGGATACTATTTTAGAAGAGATTTTTATACCTATTTAAATAGAGCTCCTAGAGAAAAGAGATTATACCTTTTATACCTTAATATATATTCTAAAGTAATATTATACTTTAAGTAACTTAAGTAACTTTATTATAATCTATAAAAAATATATTATAGTTTTAGATTAAGTAGCTTCTATTATTAACCTTAATACTTAGATTAAGAACTTCTAAAGTATACTTTTTAAAGCTTCTTAGTATAAGCTACTAAAAGTATAGAGAACTTTTATATTAAAAACCTTCTTCTAAGTAATTTAATACTACTTTACTTTATTTTAAGCTAATCTAAAGCTTATTAATATTATTAAGTGAAAACGCTTTAGCGCTAAGATCTAAAGTATAAGTTAGTATATTAATATATTTAAAAACCTTCTCTATAAAAACATAATAAGAACTTATTTAAAAAGTTATATTAATAAAGTTTTTATAATATTAACTAGATAATCTAATAATATAATCTTTAGTAACCTTATTTTAGAAAAGTTCTCATAAAGTAAGTTAGCTTTATATTATATATATAGAAGAGACTATAAGTAGACTTTATCTACTTATAATTACCTAAAATTTACTCTTATAGGTAAAGGGGTTTATATAAGCTTTAAGGAAGTAACTTAGGTTTGTTTTAGAATTAATAAACTAGAATATTTTAAGCTTTATACTAAAATAGCTTATAAGGGGTAGCTTACTATAAGAAACCTTAGTACTCTTAGGCTTAAGAATAATAAGAATTAGAATAAGAAGGGACTACTTAAGAATAACTCTAATAGATTAAAGGGGTTAACTATTACTTCTACTTCTAAGGTAAACCTCCTACTTAATATAGTAGCTTATATTATTACTAAGGATATTATTATAGGGATTATAGTAGAAGAAGTAGGGGCTCTTATGTTAGAACTTAAACCTAATAAGATCTATATAACTTATACTTAAGGCCTAAGAATCCTCTCTAGTAGTATAGTATTAGATAACTATAGTACCTTCTATTTAGTTAATAATATCTCCCTCTTTAAAGAAAGCTTAATTATCTATAAAGTAAAGAGGTAAGTTAAAATAGGTATAACCTTATACCTTATTATAATAAGAGGTATAAAAATCCTTTATAACATCCTAAATAAAGTAAATAGACTTTAAGACTTAATACTTTAAAATATTACTCTTATAGATAACTTCTATATTAATATTATCTTAGAATACTTATTGCAAAAGATAAGTATTTAGTACTTAGGATTTAATAATATACTTTACGTTAGAGATTATAAGGATAGTATAGAAGTAAAGAAGCTTTTAAAAAAAGGTAATATTACTTTTATAGATTATTAACCTTATTCCTTATACTTTAGTTCTAAGTAGATCCCTTTTAGTAACGCTTTAATTATAAGTTTATTAGCCCTTATAATAACTTATATAAAGTAATATTCCTAGGAACTTATTTAAACTTATACTAATACTATAGAAATATAGTATCTTTGCTTTAGATATTTTAGCTAAAAAGCGCTTAAGAAACTTATTCTTAACGCTTAGGGGGTGAAGATCTAAGGCATATTATACCTTAAATGCTAATACTATATAATAATATATATAAAGTAAGTTATATTATAATATACTTTAAAATAGAAAGCAATATAACCTTTCTATAGGATCTTATAGGACTTATTTAATTACCTAGTAAGCTTTAATATAAATAAATAGCTCTTAGTTATTAAAGATAAGTATATAAATTAACTCTTTATATTCCTATATATAGATAAGACTTAATACTTAGTTTTTATTATTATTTAAACTTTTAAATACTAGGTATAAAGATAATATAGCTTTATGTTATATAAGATTAGATAAGATAGTAAGTATACTATAATTGCAATTAATAGACTATTAGAGTTTTAGATCTAAGCGTTAGAAATAGAGATTAAAATTAAATAGGCTTCCTTATATACTAAAGAACTAAATAGGGGTGTAGAGTAAATAGGTTAGGAACTAGTTATAAAAGCTATTATAATACTTTAAATAGTAGGCTTTCTATCTACTCTATAAGTTAAAGTAGTATAAGCTATAGTATTCCTTTATAATATAAGCCCTTATTAATGCTATAGCTAGCTCTTATTAATCTAAGTTAAAGAAGACTAGTTAAGAGATTATATTAAGTACTATAAACCTACTTATAAAGTAAACCTCTTAGTTAATTCTTACCCTCAATAAGGAGGGGTTTACGTATATAGCTATAGAGTATACCCCCTTAAGAAAGAATATAAAGTAAATAAGAATAAATATAACTTTAAAATTATAATATAAGAGTATATTAGATACCTAATAGGGTATATAGTAAACTTATATAACCTCTATAAGGTTTAAATACTCTCACTTTAAGAAGTTATTATTATATAAAATATAACCTTTAATAAGAAGATATTCTACTTAAAGGATAACATAAAAATAGTAATCTAAAGTAAAGAAGCTTATTTAGTTACTAATAAAATATAAGAACTAATATCTCTTATACCCTTAAAGCTATAGCTTCTAGGAGTATAAGATAAAGCTAATATTATATTAATAATAGATAATAAAGCGCTATTATTATACCTTTCCTTACTAAGAGAACCTTAAATAGTTAATAATAAGTAAAGGAGATAGATATTTACCCCTAAGTTAAATTTAAACCCTATTAAGATATATAAGGTGCTAAATTAGATATTATTATTAAACCTTATTTAGGATAATAATATAGTAGAAGAGACTTAAAATATTAGTAAGGATATAACTTTTACTAAAGATATAATCTTAGATAAGATATATATTTAGATAGATACCCCTCCTCTATAAAATCTAAACGTAGAGGATATTAATATATAACTACTCTTATAAAGTAACTTTTTTATTTAGCTAGTATAGCTATATTTAGGTATTAGGGAAGAGAGTATTATAGAAGAGGAGTTAGAGTAGGTATATAACTATACTAACTTAGGCTAACTTAAAATTATAAAGCTAAAGTAATCCCCCTACTTTAGAATATACTTTATGTTTCTCTAAATAGAATAAAATTAAGATACTTTCTTTAAAATATATATATTAGAGTAGTAGAAAGTACTTAAGGAAGTAAACTAAAGATATTACCTATTCTATTATTTTATCTTTACTTTAGTTTATTAAGTAAAGCTAAAGTATATATCTATAATACTAAGTAGAAAAATATATATTAACTAGTTTATTAAGTTATTTAAGATATAAAGAGATATCTAATATATACTAAAGCTACTTTACTTTTATTTTATTAAAATATATAATATTAAGATTAATAAACTTAAGTAAATAGGCGTTTAGGATATTATAGATAAATTAAAGGTAAAGAATAAGCTAATACCTCTTAAGTAGGTATTTATATATAAGCTAGATTAATATAGATATCTTAACTACTATAAAGCTAAAATCTATATCTAAAGTAACCTCTAAGAAAAGTACCTTTTAGAATAAACTTATATTATAACCCTTGCTATAAAAATATTTAAGGTTATAATAGCTCTTATAGCGTAATTTAACCTCAAAATTTACTAATTTAATATTATTAATATATTTCTAAACGCTATATATAGGCTAAATAACCCCCTTATTACTTACTACTTACTAGATAGCTTTAAGAAAGATAGGAAGGTTATTAAGCTTTAATATACCTTATATAGCTTTTATAACGCTCCCTTACTTTAGTATAAGGAGTTCTTAAATACCCTTCTTTACCTTAGATTATATCTAATAAGTAAAGACCTATATCTCTTTTAGTCTTATAATAAGAAAGTTCTTATACTCTTCTATATTAATAATATCCTTATCTTATATTATAAAGATTATATAAAAGAAGTAAAGAAGGTTATAAAGGGGATTAAAGAGAAGTATAAGCTAAAAGACTAAGGGCTAGCTAAATAATACCTAGAAATTAGGATTACTTATAATTAAATAATATAAAGAATCTATCTTTTATATGATTAGTATATTAAATAAATTGTAAAGAAGTTTAACCTTATTAACTTTAGAGTACTAATTATACTACTTCTCTTTACTTTACTTAGAAAGTTTAATAGAGAAGTAAACTTATAGTAAGTCCTCTTATATTAAGAGAAGATTAAGTTAATCCTCTATACTATAATTATAATATAGCTAGACGTTATACTTACTTATACCTTACTATTATAATTCCTAATAAACCTATCTCTAAAATATTATTAAGCTATAAACTAAGTAATTTAATACTTATACTATACTTAATACCTTATAATTTACTTTAGTATCTTAGGAGGTAAAGTAGCTTAAGTATTATTAATTATAAGTAATATATTATTTACTAATAATAAAGAGATGTGAAGGTTATCTTAAGGTTTTATAATATCTCTCTTTAGAGGCTTAATTTAATAGAAGGCTATATATTAAAGTATAATAACTATATTAATAATAAAGGTAGAACTTCTAAGCTTAAAGTATATTATAAAGGAAATTATAGCTCTTAAGTAGCTCTTTAGAGATCTTAAACTTAGCTTTAGAGATATATAGAAGATCTATTATAATAATTAGTAAATAATTTAACTTATAATAAGCGAAAAGGAATATATCTTAACTTATTTCTACTATATAGATATCTAAAATATATAGCTTTACTAAGAATATATTAAATAATTATTCTAAGTTATATATCTCCCTAC
The DNA here is from genome assembly GCA_025328985.1 of Colletotrichum sp. SAR11_239. Taxonomy (NCBI): domain Eukaryota; kingdom Fungi; phylum Ascomycota; class Sordariomycetes; order Glomerellales; family Glomerellaceae; genus Colletotrichum; species Colletotrichum sp. SAR11_239. Next base: position 438,160 of record JAKMWZ010000001.1, read on the forward strand.
TAATAAGATATTAGCTAATAGCTTTATAAAAATACTTTCTTATATAAAGTTTAAATAGTTTAGAGTACTTCTAAACTTTTAAGATATATTATAAATAGTAGAGTAAAATAAAAAAGAAAAGATAAGTAGTAAGTAAAGCTTATAAGCTAGGTATTTTTAATTAAAAATAGCTTAATAGCTAGGAAGTATATAGCTCTCTTAAGAGCTTAAAATACCTATACTTTATAGGGTATTAAGTAATATAAAAGCTATACTTTATTTATATCCTTAAAGAGTAGATATATAGTTATTTATAAAGATATTATATATAAGCTTTATCTTCTTAAGAAGATATCTACTAATAAAGCTATTAATAGTAGTATAAATACTAGCTACCTTAAAGATAGAGGGAGTTACCTTAGAGGATAAGCTAATATATAAACTACTAAAGACTAGTATATCCTCTATAGTAAGCTTAATTAATAGGGTAATAGCTAGTACTAGAAGAGGAGCTATAGTTTTAGTAGTTACTTTATTATTATTCTTACTTTTTATTTTAGCTTTAGCTTTTATTTTAGCCTTTACTTTAGCTTTATTATAAGCTTTAAGGGCCTCTTAGAGTATAGTTCTCTTAGGAGTAAAGATAGTTTAATAGATAGTTAGCTAAGTAATTAATAATATAAAGGTTATAATATAAAATATATAGTCTTATTTATACTTTTATATATAGCTTTAAGGAATTAAAGCTTTAGTATAGAAATAAGTAGTAGTATAAAGATATATAGCTTCTTCTTCTCTTTATAAAGAGTATATTTACTCTCTTACTTTATATTAAGTATATATATACTAAGTAATATACTTTATTAAGTATTTTATAAATAAAGTAGGTAAATTTTATTACTTAGTAGTAGTAGCTATTCTTCTTCTTAACTTTTAGCTTTTAGGGCTTCTATTTCTACTTAAAAGTTAGTAAATAATATAATAACTTAACTAGAACTATAGATTAAAGATATACTCTATTTATACCTTTAGTATAATTTATAAGTAGATAGAGGAGTAAGAGTTATAAACTATAAATTATATACCCCCTTAGCCCCTCTACCCCCTATAAGCTTTTTACCCTTTTTAAGCTTATTAGTCTTAACTTCTATAAAGTAACTTAAGTTAGTAATTAATCTATAGGAATAATAAAATAAAATAAAAATATTATAATAAAAAAGACTTTAAAGAACTAAAAATAGAGGATAAAATAACTTATTTTTAGACTTAAAGCTCTTAAGCTTTAGAGAAAGTATAGAAGGAGTATTATTACTCTCCTCTTTTTCCCCCTCTTTCTCTTTCTACTTCTTATTAATAAGGATAGCTCTTATTTTAGCTATTATAGCTATATACTTAGCTTTAGTCTTCTTAAGAGATATCTAAATAATATAATTAGTATTAAAAATAAGATTATAAATAAAAAGAAAGTATTATAATTATAATATAAATATATATATATATATAGAAGTAAGGTAGGTAATATATATATTAGTTATAATATAGATAGGGAAGGAAAATTAAGAAGTAGAAATAGTATAAGAGATATTATTATTACTACTACCTTATTACTTTAATAACTATTTTAACCTACTTACTTAAGTTAATAAGAAGCTTCTATTTCTATTAAGTAAAGTAATAATATTAATTACTACCTTAATACTTATAATCTTAACTATAATAGAAGGTATATAAAGGGAAGAACCTTCCTCTTTTTTTTTTTATAATTTAATAATAAAGCTATAAAGTTATCTCTTTTATTAGTTTCTTTTATTAATTACCTCCCTTTATATCTATTTATAATATCTTATATATATATTTAGATTTTATAGTAATTAGTTATATAAGATTAGGGTTTTTAAGCTCTTTTAAGCTTAAGGGGGTATATTATAATACCCTTAAGTATCTAAAGTAGCTTCACGCCTAGAGGAAGGTATGAGGTAACCTACTTCTAACCTACTTATTTAAACTAATGATATTCTAGCGCGTTAGGATCTGTTCCTTAAAAGACCCTTCGCGTTAGACTCTAATTTAAAAGGAATTAAGCCGTTTTATTCTCATAGATGCCATACATGCGTTATAGTTAGTTGACAACATCTACGCTACCTTTCCTACACAGGCATCTATCGGTCGCATGGGAGGGAATTACGAAGTTCCAAATGCCTACAACAACCCTAAAATCGACTCGGAGAACCAGGCTCGGGATTATCTTCCCTGAAACCGCAATCGTTGCTGAACGTCACGTGGGGAAAGCTTTGCTAGAACCTCTAGAACGTACGACTTTCTCCAACTTGGCTCTGGGCTCTGCCAACGCATTTCCGAGATTGAACTTTGTCGTCCCTATTGACGTCTACACCAGCGACGGAAAAGGATCCAAGACGAAGACGCAATTACCGGAGAGAACGGGGTTGGAACTAGATCGACAGGGACCCGTCTATATCAGGGGAACTACGTGGCTCATAGCTAACAGAAAGGCGATCATGAATAACGTCTACAGGCTACCTCTTGGTCCCCTTCTTTTTCATTAGGCAATTCGATCCCGTTACAACTCTCTCCAGCGTCCCATCCCTAGCTAAACCACCAGTAGTACCCCGACAGGGATGAGCTCAAGATTTCCTTGTATGTCATTAAAATCTATTACGTCGCTAATATTATTTCTACGGGCTTTCAGAAAGACGAAAGCCCAGTCTCGCTCTTCCCTTTTCCACAGCACCCCGATCTTCACCTTAGGCCGCAGGTTTCCTCCCAACCATGAGGTACATTGGCGTGAACAACTTCTTCTTACCACCCTCTACAAGCGCATCAGCCGCTTTGCCCAGACTCTCCGCCGTCTTTCTAGTGCCGGCCGGAATGACGCGGATAGTCTCGAGAACGCTGAAGAAGTTGTGCGCGACAACTCGACCCCACTTGTTCATCCTCAGGACCGTCAGCGCATCCCACAGTGTTTGGGCGTAACGGAGGTCGCTGTCGAGGGGCCAGTACCACGGCGCCGGGCCATCATCGTCCGCCGCCAGGTCGTGGTGCATTTCGAGATCGAACCCGGCTGCCTTGATCGCGGCGAGGCCGTCTGAGATCTTGAACATCTGCGCAATGCCGTCGCCCTCTTCAATGTGCAGGCGGATGCGACGGTGCTCGAGGTCGTCGTTGTTGAACTCCTCCGTCATGAGCCACTCGTAGACACCAAACACACCGCCGGGCTTCAGGACGCGGAAGATCTCCTTGTACACGCCCTCTAATGATGGTGCATGCACCGTGGCCTCGATAGCGTAGACTGCATCGAAAGAGTTATCCGGGAATGGGATGTTCTGTACGTAAGATGGGTTCATTAGTATCACTGAACCACTGAGAAGTGTGATTTTGGAGCCCCTTGGGCCACCTCGTCTTAGGTCCCACGTACCATGAAGTCGCCTTGAACAAAGTCAAGCTTGTGAGACAGGCCCTCCTTGGCAGCATAGTTTGTCGCCCGCTGTACTTGGTACTGGTTGATGTTCAGACCAGTCACGTGGCAGCCGGTGAACTTGACCATCTCACGAGCCGGCCCGCCAACACCACAACCCACGTCGAGAACCTTCATGCCACCCTTGAGTCCCATGTTGTGCGCAAGGTAGTGCTCGTGGCGGGCAATGGCGCGAGAAAACGCCTCGCCGTATGCGAACCGACAGAAGTGGAATGAGGCACCCCAGGCGTACTCATATAGGTCTGTAGCAAGGTTGTAGTATCTGGACAAGGAAGTTAGTTGACAGTTCACGGGAGAGCTCGAGAGCTGGTGGTTGTAGGTGAGCCTTACTGTCTAGTGAGACTTGCGTAGTCTGCTGTACGAGCCTGTCTGATCTCGTCCGTCTCGTCTTCGGCGTTCTTGCCGTCCCAGTGTTGGAAGTACTCGTCAACAGCAGCGGCATGCGCGGCGTTGTCCTTGCCCATCATGGACCGGATGCCACCTTGGGTCTTGCCGGAGCCTCCATGCAGGGCATGGTCGAAGGCGTTCTTCTTGACCTGCTCTGCCGAGATCAGCTCTCTGCTTGTCGTCATGGTGTTGTCTGAGGTCTGATAGTGAAAGATGGGATGAGGAAGAAGTTCGTTGGATAGCTCCGTCGCAAGAGAAAGGCGAGCTCCAGTAGTTAAAGAGAAGACGAACCCCTTTGTCTTCCAATCTCAAAAAATTCATCCATCACATTTCAGGGACCCCATTTGTACCTGCATGACCGAATAATCTAAGGATTGAGATGCTTGATTGGTTGGAGAATGCTCTGGACCGTTTGTGGTCGGACAGACAGGTTCGGAACACGAATACGAAAGACTGTCAGGAAGCGTGGTACGTATCTCTGCCGCAAGGGACTTTGGGAAATGTCTCCCAAGGCCCCCTGTCACCAGCTTATCCAGTCGTAATCGTATTCGCCTGCCCCATAATAATCACCATCGAGTTGAACCAACAGCACCAGACGCTAGAACTTTCCGAGACAAAAACGGGAAAGAGTCTGGAACTGACAAACTGCCAAGCTGAGAGGAATCCGGTGGATGCAATATGCAAGTAAGACTGACAAGCCAGGGATGTTCGGGCGCAAGCTGCTCCATCTAGTCTTCCCGCTCCCCACCCGACCTCCACCCGGTTGGAACGGCCAAGTCTGACATGTGCGGCCGACCCGTGCCGCTGATACGTAAGGCTTAAGAGAGCCAGGAAGCCTTGTTTCCCGGCACATATGGGTACGGCTCAAGCTAATAATTGAAAACATGTGGAACAAGTTCAAGAGCACCCCTAACACGCCTGCTCGGGTCGCGTCGGATGACGTTATTCCCCTCCATCATTTTGACGACAATCCAATCTTGCGGAAGATCGTGGTCAACTTCATGCTGAGGTTTGATGATGTTCTTGATCCTCAGAAACTCCGACAAGCCTTGGAAAGACTTGTGACCAGAGAGGATGGCTGGCGCAAACTTACAGCGCGCCTGAGGCTGAACGTAAGAACACTTCTCAGTTCCAGCAATATCCGTCTATGCCTGCAGAGCTACGTTTAGACTTACTTACGTGTTTTGTGGTCAGGAAAAAGGGAAGCTCGAGTATCATGTGCCCAAGCAATGCAGCGCCGCGAGACCAGCTCTTGTCTTCTCCCATGATAACTATGACATGCCTACGACCGAGCACTCGATCGCGTGCCACTTGCCCAAGTCAACGACGTCCCCCTCTGTCGTGGCGGAACCAAATGTATTGCACCCGTTGACGCGTCCCGCCGATGGCCCAAAGGAGCTTGCCGACTATCTCTACACAGACCTGCCTCAATTGGGCCTTCACGTTGTTTCCTTTCACGATGCAACACTCGTCTCTATTACATGGCCCCACACCCTCATCGATGGTTCGGGCCAAAAGGAGATCTTTCAAGCCTGGTCCTTGGCACTCCAGGGTAGAGATGACGAGATTCGGCCCCTAGGAGGGGTTGAAAATGACCCTTTGGGCAAGTTCGGTCTTCAACCTCAGGAGGTGTATGAGCATGCAGACCGGCTTGTCACTGGACGGGGCCTTTTGACCATGGGCCTTCGCCTTGCATGGAACAGTCTATGGCGTGGAGAGGAAGCTCGTGTCATCTGCATGCCTGTGTCCTACGTAAAGGCACTTCAAGACACAGCAATCCGGGATCTCAAAGCCTCTGGCATTGCAAACGACAAGAAGTACGGTTATTTCGTGAGTGAAGGCGATGTCCTTTGCGCCTGGTTGGCTCGTCTTGCCATCGCAAACCAACCAGGAAAGAAGAGTGTTTCTATCATGAATGCGATCGACATCAGATCCATTCTGGGTGGTCCCGACGACTTGCTGCCGGCGGATCGCGCCTACGTCTCTAACGCAGTTCTGGCTCTCTACGCATTGCTGTCGAGAGATGAAGTATTGTCTCAATCACTTGGTCACCTGGCAGCTTCTATCAGGGAGTCGATAACCAATCTCGGCACTCGAGAGCAGGCTGAGGCTTACGCCGGAATGGCCAGGCAGTCTCAAATCGACACTGGATACCCTCCAGTATTTGGCGATGCTTGGACGCAGGGGTTGGTGTTTTCGAATTGGACCAAGATTAATTACTTTGAGCCAGACTTCTCAGCGGCGATAGTAGGCACGGAAAAGAAAGATGGAACGGGAGCTAAGTCTTCTGGGAAGCCAACGTACATACAAATGTCCGGCTTCTACAAAGGCATGCCTCTTCGTAATAGCTTCTCAATCATGGGCAAAGATGCGGATGGAACATACTGGTTGAACGCAGTCTTCCCAACGGGAGTTTGGAACCGGATTATTGCAAATGGCGAAGGAGCTCTGAATGGTTTGTTTGTTATACCGGACGCAAGGGCCAAGATATAGTTATAATCGAACTTGTTTCCTTGCATTCAGCAGTGCTTCTTTGTCCAAGGATGGGTGGAGGGAGCTTTAGGGGTTTCTATTCATTGGCATTGACACTTGCGTGAAAAGTCCACTGGAATCCAGAATATCCGCTTGATGAAGTTTCATACCTGGTTCCGTAGCCCTCGTACAATACTACCATGACTTCACTATCCGCAGAGTAAAATTCAATTCTGATTTACCATGTCTATAGTGTTCTCTATTTGACGATTGTAGAACGCCTGACATGACTCATGATGTATTTAACCACACTTCATTTAGTATCGCTCAACATCTCTCTTCTTGATATCCTGACATTGAAATCCCTTTGGAAAAAGATACCATAACACAGACTGGTCCATGGTCTCTGGCTGTTGACGCATTGTATGTCGTATCTGCGGAAGAGCTAAGCCAGAGTTAGTTGATCCATAGTATTTTGAAGCACCTATTCTTGATGGGTGATTGCCCGAGCTCCTGCACTCTAGAAAACGACGTGAGTGTTTACTTACCTCAACGAACATCTTGTTCAAGTTCATCATTGCAATAGGGATACCCAAGCACCGCGTCATCCCGTGCCCAAATACAAGTTCTTGTACCTTGGCCATAGCTGCCAACTGTGCACCATCGTTATCGTAGCTCTCTTGCAGCCATCGTTCAGGCCGGAACACATGAGGGTCATCGCCGAAGACGGGGTGGAGTTGTGTACCCCAAGCATTCAACCCTACAAATGTACCTCCAGGTATGTGACGTCCATCAGGCAGCTCCATGCCCTCTGGCGGTGCCTCACGCTCGCGTAGCTGTGTGATTGGCGGAAATCGCCGCAGCCCTTCCCGGATGACGGCTTGCAGGTATGGAAGACTCTGAGCCTCGGTGTTGCAGACTGGGGAAGAAATGCGTCCCTCGCGTTCTGCAGTGGCAATCTCTCGCACAAGACGCTGGTACACCGTCGGCGTTGAGATGACAGCCAGCAGAGTAGCTCTGATAGCTGTGGCAGTTGTATCAGAGCCAGCAACCCTGTCCATAAAGGTCAGTATCCCACACTCATTTGGTATTGTAAAGACAAGAATATCATACAAAGAAATCGAGATCTCCATCTCAGCTTGTTTGGGTGTCAGGCCTCGCTTCATGAAGGAACCGAGCATATCGTGCTTCTGTGCCTCATTTTCGCTGAGGCGGTCGTCAATGACCTTCCGAGATAACTGGACGAACGAAGTTGCAAATCAGTATGCATCCCTGAACTAGGTCACGCGCACTGAGATTACTTACACCCATCACCACCCCAATGCCACTCTTGTCCGCCGATGAGGGCACCACCAGCCGCCGCAAGCTTGGGATCTTAGCCGCCCATCGGAGAACAGTATTCAGATAAAGAAAGACCGAGAAGTGCTGTACAATGGGTAGTTGTTGCTCGATGGTGGCAATGAAGTTGTGCATATCTGTGTCCGACTCTACAAATCCCATCGGCTTTCCGAAGCAAACATGTGTGATAGTGTCAATTGTGAAGAACTGCACACGTCGGGCTATATCAAACAGTCGGGTCTGTCCTGGGGCTGACAACCAGTTCTTATCGATACTGTTGATGAACTCCGTGATACGCTCGTCCACGACGTCCTCAAGACCCTCAATGTCCTTTCCGGCATACCCGGCAGACATGCGGCGTCGCATCGCATTGTGCTTTCGAATGTCTCTCTCGGAGACAATGTTCGGAACTCGAGGATCAATGCGAATAGCATCGAACCATGGACCGCGACGCCACTTCGAGCCGACCGCGAGGATTGTCCTCGTCAATTCAGGATCATCTGTGACCAAGTGATTCGGGCCAATGCGGGAAATCGACCCATACTTTTTGTTAGTGTCGACAAATACCTGTGCTGAGTTGGTTGATGCCAGTGTCTTGGAAAGCCAGAAGCGAGAGTAGGCAGCCCACCAGGGTCCTGAAAAGTCTCGTAGATGGATAGTTGAAAATAAGGTACTGTGAATAAAGGAGATGACAACCACAGAAAAGACAACTATCGCAATGTAGCTTCGAATCTGGTCCCCAGACGTATTGGAGACAATTTTGGCAACTTCAGACGCAATTTCCTCGAAGGTGCCGTTCTGTGAGAGGGGCCATGAGCCGTGCTCAAGCACCATCGACCCATTGGGCCGCATTTGGAAGAGGGTAGCCATCGTGTCCCGTGCAAATTTGGCGTGTGGAGCAGACATGACAGTCTGATAAAGGAGAAGATGATGGATATCTGTGTGGCAGTCAACAAGGTGTGCCAGCAGGCGGTAATCCACCATACAAAAGTATGAAAAAAGTTAGAAGGAAAAGAGGCGATGAAATATCCGTTGGTGCTCGTCTGCTAGGGGCTTAAATATCATGCTACCAGGACCCTTCTGTAACAGGCTAGAGAAAGGAATATGAGCAACAAAGGATCGGGGCGGGTATATAGAGCGCAGGGAGTGTTCCGCATGGAGGCGGCATATGTCGGCCATTCATCTTGGAACGCCTGACTGCAGTTGATCTCTGTAAGCCTTCACTCTGTGTCACATACCTATTGACACAAGCATGAGAATCACCAAAAGGGAGCACCAGATATCAGAGTGTGGTAGATACACACCCCACCTGGCAGTGCTGAAGACTCGCCCCCTCCACGCATCGGATGCGAATCCTCTTCCGGCTATTGTCATTTTTTCACTCATGTGCATTCACGAGCTCGAGTGTGGCTCGTAGGATTCTTTATGCAGTCATCACAGCGACCTCCCAAGCAATAGACCAGGTGGCATAGCTATTGGCTCCAGAGCCGCTCTTTCACATGTGCGACTGGCTTCCGTTCACTTCGCCTCATCTTGAGACTTTTGCTGACGTCAGCATGGGATTCAGTCTCTGTGACAAAATGTCCTGACCTGTCTAGTTAATGTCTTGTCCATGTCTTGTATATCCGTGAGAGCCGAGGCTGACATGACTTCTTACAGAATTGGGTTGCTGAGCCTATCGATTCTGTGCCCCCACTGTCATCATCGGTAGGGCGGACGGCTCTACTGGAGGCGCATGCAGTCGGACGGTTGAACACTGGAGGATGGAGTTCGGCGTACACGTCATCCATCAGCTCTGTGATAGGCCACAAACCTAAAGCAACAGGGGCATAGCACTGTAAAAGATCACCTGGAACCTGACCTCAACTCAGTCAATGTATCTTACTGATATCTACAGGCAGTGTGGAAGGGGCTCGATTCTGGTGACCGGTCCAACTACCATATCGCTCCGCTGGGATGGCGGCTTAGGCGCCTAGTCAAAATTCGACGTGTCAGCTCGTCAGATATCACTCTGCGGGTAGATTCTTGGAAAAGCTCAAAATTAGTTCATTTTCTGAGGCATATCCGAACCAACCAACTAAAACTCCAAAGTTCCATCGTCAGTCTTGAAAGGCCATCGAGACATGGAGTCATCATGTACTCGGGCAAACGTGAGCGGGATCACGGGCGGCCGACGCGTTTCTAATCACGGTTAGCCCATTTGTATTTGACACATTTCCCGCCCATTTTCATCCTTCAGCAGCAGCCTTATCTGCAAGGTCCAAGAACGACACCAAAGTTCCAAAACGCCTCATGCGAAGGACTTCTGCTCCCTGAGCTGCCTCGTAAAGTACAGGGGCAGGCACGAACAGGGGTGAGGAATAATTGACCAATTGCGCTCCGCATCTGATGCATGTAGACCCTCACCCGGGCTGGACCGACACTGGCCACGGAGATTTGGTCCGATGTGGCTGGAAATCATAGCTTATTACTGGCTGAATCGGAAACGCGCAAGCGACGGGCCGGGGCCAAGAAGCGGGAATGTCAATCCTTCGAACCGCTCCGCTCCGCCCGACCCCATAGGCTTCAAGCGGGCAGCTCTGCAGGGTGCTCTGCACAGTGCCAGATTTTCTTATCCAACGCATCTGTCAAGCTCGCGTGCATGCCAAGTCCACTTTCCAGCTGGAGGGTTGGGATAACATTCTTAAAACTACTCAGGCTCTCAAATGGCCGAGGCCATTTCAGCCGAAGTGAAGTCTTGAAAACTCCTCTGCACCATTGCCCTTGCATCAAGCTCTTGTCTACATTGATTCGAGTGCACAAGATGGGCGTTTTCAGCGATACGGCTGCGTTTCTTCAATCAGTTGAGTTGTCACTGATGTCTGATCTGGCCCGTAACTATGACTCGAGAATAGTTACCGCAGTTTTACTACTACTCATCCTCCCCTTGACATACACCTACACGTTTGCACAGAGCCACTTCGCCAGGAATTCCAAGAAAGATGTTGCGGAGCCTCCTCAGGTCCCCTACCTGGTGCCTTTCCTCGGCAACACATATGCGTTTGCGTTAGGCCCGGCGGCCTTCTTTGCCGCTGTCAGGTAAGTACTACTGCGTATGAAAAGCAAAAGGCATGTTCACATCGGCATCTGATACTCGTACAGGAAAGCCTTCAAGGATATTCCCGCTCGTGTACTCCTAGGAGGCCAGCGGATGTATCTTATTCCACATGGAGAACACATCCAGACCCTGTTCAAAAGCTCTCGTCATTTGAATGCCGAATACACAACAATAATTGCGTTCCGCGATGCTTTGGGCCTGCCCGACAAGGAACTTCAGGAGTTATACGCCGATCAATCGGGCATCGACACCACACCTGCCCCAGGGTATGAACACATGGAAGCCAAACACCGGATCTTCTTTCAAATTCACAAGCATGTTCACGCTTATTTCGCTGGACGTTCTCTGGAAGCGATCACGTCAAAATTCATTGAAAAATTCAGGTCTAGAATGCTAGGTGAAAACGCAGAGATCAATCTGAGTGACCAGTGGCTTGAGCAGCCAGACCTGCATGACTTGGTACGGACGGAAATTTTCCACGCGGCCACCGAGGCATTTTGCGGTGATCAAATCTTCAGGCTCTGTCCCAATTTGTGCAAAGAGTTCTGGGAGTTTGACGAGGCCCTGCCCAGCTTGATTAGCGGCACGCCGAAGTTCCTGAATGGGAAGGCTCTTGCAGCACGCGCTGTGCTGCTCAAGAACATCAAGACATGGCACAACTTTGCCAGAGAGAATTTTGACTGGAACGATACTGAAGCGGTGCATGCCGAGTGGGAACCAATCTATGGCGCCCGTATCATGCGAGAGAGGCAGAAGATGTTCAAGAACATCGAGACTAGCGAGGATGGCAGTGCATCATATGACCTCGGTCTCATTTGGGCGCAAGTAACAACCTTTCCCGCATAATGCTGCGTAGTACTAATGACCGGGCTTAGGTCGAGTGGCAATGTCATTGCTGCTTCCTTCTGGTGTCTGTTCTTCATCCTGAAAGACCCTGCATTGAAGGAAGCCATCATTGACGAAACGACGTCGTGCTTCCGAGAAGGAACCTTGATGTTTGATTCCGACAGACTCTACTCTCGACCCCTTCTTCAATCGATTTATCTCGAGACATTGCGTTTGTCCGTTGCGGCTCCCATCACACGCATCTCCAGAGTTCCCAAGTTCCAGTTGGGCAAGTGGGCAGTCAAGAAGGATGAAATGATGTTCGCCACAACATGGGTGGCCTCGAGAGACACGACCTTCTGGAACCGAGGAAAGGTAGACCACAATAGTGGAAAGGCGGAGCATGAGGTCGACGAGTTCTGGGCCGAACGGTTTCTAGAATTCGAGGATGACTTGGAATCTGGCCCGGTACGAAGGTCTGACAGTGCCTCCGCCGAGACTAAGCCACTGGACGCAGGCCGTCTTGCCAAAGCCAAGGTTGTGGAATCGGGCATGCAGGGTTACTACTATCCCTTCGGAGGTGGCTCAAAGATGTGCCCCGGCCGTTTCTTTGCCAAAAGGCAGATTCTAGTCACTGTGGCTTTGATGCTTCGCGCATTTGACATTGAGTTACTAGATCCGATCACCGCGTCTAAGACTGAGCCTTGCATGCCCATGACACCGGTTGGTACGGTCAGGCCGAACGTCAAGACTGCTTTCAGAATCCGGAAGAGAAAGCTAGATTAAAAAGCGATAGACAGTATCAATCAGGATAATATTTCAAGAGACTCCCGTATCAGACCACGATGATTCCTCTGCGAAACAGAGTGCGACCGACCATGTAGTTCCAGCTGGCGACCTTGATGAATGAGACGTGATATTTCTATAACCGTTGACTCGGTCTGATGATGTAAGGGCCTTCAAGAACCTTCTCTGCCTTACTCATCGGGTGGAGGTAGGGTTACCAACTGCACTTAGTTTTGTCGTTTCGAAACGGCCAACTACTTTACGTGAGATTATGTATGAGTGCTTCAAATTTACGAAACCAGGACGGGATCACAAACTCGATTCTAGTTTCGAACAAGGTTCAACGTTCAAAATGAAGGCGACGCTCATTTATCATACTCCTGTGTTTCCCATGTTGGATATCTGACACAGCACCTCCCTGATGTTGACCTCGTAGACAGCGCAACATGGCGATGGAACACAGGCCATGACATCTCGATGCGCTAGAAGATAGCTACTGCGTTGGCTGGAGACCCTACGAGCCCTGGAATATTCAAAGGCACAGAACTAAGCAGAAAGCTATACCGTCCTGTCTTTTTACAGTGCTCCGATAGACTCTTCAGGTCCCAAAGCTCACCAATGGGCATTCCAAACATGGCCAGAAGCCATGGGTGCAAGACTGCGTGAGGATTGCGTCAGTTGAATGCAACAAAGTAATATAGCAAAACCTGATGTGTGGCTTACCGAGATCGTTTGGTCCACCAGTTGATCCATCTTCCTTGAGAGGGAGCAAAGCCTCAAAAGCCCAGGAGTCACCGGCTACGGCCGCAAAGTGCTTGTTCCAGAGCCATTTGGCCGATTCCAAGTTACCATGCATACCCGATATCTGTCCTGACTGCAGCTTCGCCAAGTCTTGTGGTTGAGGGTTACCCAAAACCTCAGTCAGCCCTGTGCGGATAATCAGGACATCGCCGTGTCGGAAGTCAATACCTTGGGACTTGGCGACTTCCTCAATCTCTGCAACAGTGATGCGGTGTCCGTCAAGCGGATGGAAAGCATCGTCAGTCTCGCCGTTCCGGTGCGCTTTGGTATCATGCCACTCCTTGAAGTCGATGAGAACGCCACGGGCAACGAGCCCGCCAGCTGGGTGCCAATGATCCAGAGTTGGCATGGTATTCTCGGCCGTAACTCTGGGGGATGCAAGCGCCTCTTTAGTCACGGCGATGCCGTTGTACGCAAGTCCAGACGGCTGGTGCTGCCAGTGGACCAAACTATCCCACTGGCTGCTGAGCTGCGTGTTGATATGGATTTCATCATCCCAGCCAGTGCCATCGCACAGGCCCGACTCACGCAGGGTCATGTGAGTGTGAACGGGGCTCATGCGACCCGGTAACGGTATCGCCATTCCATTCAACGGCCAGCTGTAGTGGGTTTCAGTGTAAGTGGCTTGCATGTTTCCAGGTCGGCAAAAGACACTCACTTCAGAGAGATTGAGATCCCATCTCTGGCTTCTGCGTATGCGCTCTTGACAACGGCGGGCGTGAGGAGGTTCAGAGTGCCGATTAGATCTTTTTTGCCGTCACGGTCGAACACACCCCAAGCACAACCTTGGGGCATGCCCTCGATGCGAGGTAAATCATCAAAGTCTGGCAGATGAGAGGCGTCCATGATGCTCGAAAAGTGATATGAATCTTACAGGTCAGAGAAGTGAAAAAATGAAAGGCCTGGGTGTCATTGATGCCCAGCAGAATGACGGGCCTGACGAACTGATACGCATTGATATTCATACACCCTCGATGGACCGTTACCAAGCGCACAGTTCTTCACACCGTGAAGCTGTGGATCAACATCATGACCCTGGCGATGCAACAGCGGACCGAGCTCCCGCATTCAGACAGCTTCTGTGGAGCCGCAAGGATATGTCCCACAAGACTATGACTGTGCCTTACGTGGGATTCTCAGAATGCGATATGTCAGTTCGTCGGGCGTCTAAGTTGCGACGCACAGCCGCATGTTTGCAAATTGAAGCTTTAGGCAACAATGGCAGCGAAGACTAGAAGCCGGTGATGATATCGAATCGGCATGAACTTTTGGGGTCGAGATGGTATGCTTCTGCTGTCCGTCATTCTTCAGCTAGCATTCTTTTCGATTCACTTTGAGCGTCGTTGTGAACAGTCCAGCGAGCAATAATGGCGGCCGACCTACAATCTCTTCAGAAGAAATACATAGCCGAAGCGCAAAAGCGCCTCAGACCCAATGGCACCGATCAATTCCAGGATGCTCGACAGAGTGAATCAGCTCGCATTCGTGGGTTTGCCGAGGACATCTGGGCAGATCACGCCACTCTCGACACTCAGCTCTCACAGTCACCCGCTCTGAAGGCCGGTGACAGGACAAAGTTCCTCATCGCAGGTGCTGGTATCGGTGGCATAGTCAGTGCTGTCCGCCTCATACTCGCCGGCTTCGATGTGTCGCAAATCCGGGTTGTGGAGACAGCGGGCGGCGTCGGCGGCACCTGGTATTGGAATCGATATCCCGGCCTTCACTGCGATGTCGAGAGCTACGTGTACCTGCCACTCCTTGAGGAGATGGGATACATGCCTTCGCACAAGTACACATCCGGGGTCGAGATCCGCAACTATCTGAACCAGATTGCCCAGAGGTTTCAGCTGCAAGACAAGATTCTCTTCAGGACGAAGCTTGATCGCATCGAGTGGAATGAGGAGAAAAGTCTTTGGAAAGCCGATCTTACCACGGCTCGAGGAACAGCAAACTGCAAGGAGTTGAGCAAGCTTTCTGTGCAATCTGAGTTCGTCATCTTCACGGCCGGGTATCTAAGTCGTCCGCAAGTGCCCAAGTTTGCCGACTTGGATGCCTTCACAGGGAGCATGTTCCACACTGCGAGGTGGGACTACTCTGTCACGGGCGGCTCAGATAAGGAGCCATTTCCATCGTTGGACAAGTTGAGGGGGAAACGTGTTGGTATCATCGGGACCGGTGCAACGGCTATTCAGGTAGTGCCCTGCCTGGCCAAATATGCCGGGGAAGTGTTCGTCTTCCAACGCACCCCAAGCGCTGTTTACAGCCGTGGTCAACAAGCAACGGATCCTCATGAGTGGGTAAACGGCATCACCAGCTCTCCCGGCTGGCACAAGAAGCGCATGGAAAATATGTCTGCCCACATGGCCAGAAGTGCTCAGCCGGGCGCTCCTGACTTGGTCAGCGACGAATGGACGAGACAGAGCGCCTATGCCGGTGTTGTTGGCGACCCTGAGTGGGCTTACATCGGTCCTGGAAAGGTTCCAGAGCTCATTGCGCATTACTTGAAGCTCGATGCCGATAATAGAGCAAAACTCCGAGAGCGTGTCTCCGACATCGTCAAAGACAAATCAACGTCGGAGAAGCTCACGCCATGGTACCCAGTCTGGTGCAAGAGGCCAGCTTTCAGCGACACGTACCTCCAGACGTTCAACATGCCCCACGTCCATCTCGTGGATACGGAGGGCCATGGAGTCGATAAAGCAACCCCAAATGGCCTGGTGGTTCAAGGATTTGAGTACAAGCTGGATGTTCTTGTGCTCGCAACGGGATACGTATCGCCATCGACGGCTGTAGATCCCGCTGCCCGGGCCGGAGTTGAGGTCTGCGGACGTAAGGGGCGGCCGATGGCGGAGAAGTGGGAAGCTCAGGGCCTGACTACTCTTCACGGGGTAGCATCGAACGGGTTTCCCAACTTATTCTGGATCGGTGCGTCGCAAGGTCCGTCCGCCGCAAATCTGGGCCACGTCATAGATGCTCAGAGCCGGCACATTGCGCACATCATCGCGCAAGCGCACCACAGAGCCGATACTGCTGCTTCCGACCCCAGCAAGTTCCGCGCCTGCGTTGTCGAAGCTGACACAGAAGCAGAAGACGCCTGGAGCCTGCGGGTGATGCAAGGTGCTACTCGCCTGGCAGTGACCTCGGTCTGCACGCCAGGGTACTTGAACAACGAAGGCCAAGGGCTGCGGATGACACTTGGCTTGGATCAAGCGCCTAGTCCCGACAATATGGCGAAGGCGGCCCGAGCCGCTCCATGGAGCGCGGGAATGCCATCCTATCTGCAAGAAATAGAAGCTTTCCAGACCGAAGGTGAGCTGCGTGGATTCACCGTCGCAGGAAAATGAAGACATTGCCGAGTCATGAGACTCTCAATTTTTCAAGTAGATAAAGCACAAATAGTTTCGAATGAAAGAGCCAAATTCTCCTTATCAATCACTATCACAAACCATGTTGGGCAGTTTGGATATCGACCTAGTGCGATCGCGGTCATAGATGGAAGGTGAGTTACCGTTATTCTTATCGATCTCCACGCCGGTTTTGCAATTCTGCGAAAATATTCACATTTCAATTGCAGGTCTTGAGAGCGTTGGCACTTTATGAGGTATTTGACTTCGCGTACGTCTTCCGGCCAAGTGTCAACGCTCTCAAAGCCTGATGTCAGACGCTAAAACATGGCCTACTTAGAACCCATGTCATATTTTGACGCCATGTCAGCGTCAAGCATTACAACTCGCGCCCTTGTGATCCGACCAAACCAATTAAAGAGAAGGTGTAGTTGTCTGCATCTTCTTACATCGTTTCATGTTATCATTTCTACCAATAATCTGACTCAGACCTAGGATGCAAAAGGATGGCTTGTTTGTCATTTGAACAGGGCATCAATACCCCGCGCCTTTCCAAGATTGCAGCATTCATATAACATCACTCCGGCGGAAGACGCACATTGCATATTCAAACAGGATTTCCATCGTTTCTCTCAGCCGCCCTGGTGTTGTTCAATATCTGCGATAATGATTCTCATCATTGGGGCCGGCATGGCCGGCGTAACCCTCGCGCGCTACCTGTATTCCCACGACATCCCCTTCCGCATCTTCGACCAACAAGCTCAATTCAAGAACCAAGGTTTTGGTCTTACTCTGCGCTCAGACACCACCGCGAAGCTCCTCCCGCTTCTCGGCCTAGAGGAAGACGACTTTGCCACCCGCGTGGCTGTGGATCGCAAAACTGGCAAGACGAACACCTTCCTGGTTAACTTGACGACGGGCGAGAAATTCGCGGCGGCTAGCTTCAAAGAGGGAGCGAGCACGCGAGACTTTAGGACAAATAGACAGAGGTTGAGAGGCGTCATCATGGGGGATGTTGCGGGCAGGGTGGAGTATGGATGCAAGCTGCGATCGTTCAGTTCTACAACCTCCGGCGTGCGCGCGGAGTTTGAGAATGGGATGGTGGCTGAAGGTAGTGTCCTGGTCGCCGCTGATGGAGTGCACTCACTCATCCGCTCACGCCTGCTCCCGCACTGCGTGCCGCAGGACTGGGATGGTGTTATGGTGAATGGCACATGTCGCTTCTCGCTTGCGGAGTGGGACGCGAAGATCAGACCGCACATCCAGGATGCGGCGGTGTACCCCGGAGTCGGGGAGCAGAAGGTCCTCGCCCTCACCATTTACGACGCTAATTGGGACCCTGAGATCGGTTACGTCGATGTATCTTGGGGTTTATCCAGAAGGAGAAAGGAAGGTCACGATCCGCTGTTCGTGAGGTATGGGGACCGGTCGTTCGACAAGGGGAGTGCACCAGACTCGTTCTGGGATGAAATCGAGGCGTTGCCGCCGAGGGATCTTGTGGAGCCGTTCAGGACCGTCTACGAAGACGTGCGGGCGCGAGGTGATAGGACGATTCAGCATCAGCTTGTCAGTCTGCTAATTCCAAAAGACGATCTGCTCGCCAAGCTTCAGTCGGACAAGGTTGTTTTCATTGGCGATGCGGTGCACGATTGGTCCAATCATGCAGGGACTGCGGCGAACGCGGCGATCCAAGATGCGCTGGCGTTAGGAGAGGTGCTGAAGGGGAAGGGGAGACTGGAGGAGTACTACGAGGAACGGTATCCCAGCTGGTTGGGTAGTTACGAAAAGAACGGAGAGGACTTCCAGACGCTGCATCGGCCGATGAGTGAATGGAGGGCACTGCTAGATGCGCAGAAGGTTGGTCGCGATGACGTGGAGTTGAAGAAGGCTACTGCTCCTGCTGCTCAGCTATAGAATCAGATACGCATATGCCATTTGGAAGGCGCCAGTGCAATGTATCGGCTTAGATTGTCATATTTGCGTAGGTACTGGGAGAATGAGCGAGACGCGATGCGGCTATTTCAAAATGGCGTAATCATTTCCTTATGTTGTGCCGACCAAAGAACAGATTCAAAGCAAATTGCAAAGGCCTTTCCCATTCCAGGAGTTCTCTATGGTCGAGACGCCATTGAATTCCAGCGAATACTTGACCGCGATGAAGCGATTCTCATAGATGAAGCCAACGCGCAAGCAAATTCGGGTTATGTTTTTGGAAACTATATCCATGTCCCAGTAGCATGAAAATTTAGTGGTGTAATTCTTTTCTTGCGGGCTCGTTCGAGATAGGTTGTGGTGATTTGGAAAGACAGGATGTGCTGGCAAGGAAATTAATCAGTAACGATACCGTGAGTAGATTCAGATATGGACCTACCAAATGTGTGTGTAGATCTTGTTCATAGTGTGTCAAATCTTTTGCGTATGTTTCAAGGCCAACAGTGTATGTTCAAGAAGTTGTCTTGGCACGCTTCTGCTTTCTCGACGATGGATTGCAATCCGAACTGCGTCACCCTTGGTGTCAGCTTAATTTCTTTGAGGAGGGATGGAGATGGAACGCACTCAGAATCAGAATCGTCACGCTTTCGCTTGGAAGGCTTGAAACTGCCGCTCTTCTGGGCGCCCTGCCACTTGAATGGCGACGACTTTCTCTTCTTCTTGAAGATCTTGCTCCTCGGCTTGTAGGGAATTGGAGTAGCTTTCTTCTTAGGGCCAGTCTGCTGAGATTCGACGCTATTGTCCTTGACAGTGGAAGGCTTCTTTGCGACAGCTGACGCTTGCTCCGTCTGGTGATACTCGTCCGGAATTCCTGCATCATCTGCATCTCTTTCGGCACCTCCCTCATCACCGGAGTCAATGATGAAGATGACGGGATTCTCCTGCGTCTGGTGCCGAGCAGGTCGAGCGTGGTCTCCAAGATCGACATTGCCCTGGAGGTCCCAAATCCGCATGTTGTTGAAAAAGAAGTCGCGATACTCATCCGGAACGACGTCAGGCTTGTGAGCAAACTCAATGGCAATGTTCCTTCCAATCGAGGGCGGTCCTTCCTTGGCCCAAAGGTTCAGCTCCGCGGACGAGACTTCCATCTGCAGGATGAGGAGTCTGTAGATGCGGAGCAGGTCGATCTTCTCAACGTGAAAGGTAAGCTTGTCGAAGCAAAAGTCCTTGAGGGTCTGCTGGTCGGTGGGCAGGCGCGCCGCGCGGGCGTTGTGGTAGAGGTTCTCGGCGGTGTTCTTGCAGGCGCGGAGGCGGGCTTGGAGTCTGACTTCTGGGTTTGCGGAGACGAGGCCGACGTCGAAGGTGGGAGAGTGAGTTTTGGATTTGCGCTTTTGCGCGGTTGAGGGAGGCATGTTGGCGGTGAGATCTGAGTTCTGTTGTGAATGTGTCAGATGGCGGAGGGATTTCGGGGATATCGGGAGCAGGAATATCGGACCTGTAGAGTGAAGCCAAACAAGTGTGAAGATGAGAATGTGAGTTGGCAGTTTGTAAGAAGTCTAGCAGATATCCGTTGCAATATGAAGGGTATGGGATGGATAATCTGAGGCAGTCGCACAGTGAGACTCCTCCTTCCCGACTGAATGGTAACATTTGGGATGGCAAGAGATGAAAATAAGAAAATTCCACGAGAAATTGTTTCACCGCAGATATGAACGGGCATTCCTTGGAAGGTGCGTCTGGCAAGCATTCAGTGTGTCATGATGTATTAAGGCCGTTGGCATCTCTTTTCTGCTTCATCAAGTATTCTTTTCCTCCAACGAAACCACGGGTGGACCACAGAAATTCCAAGTATCATTCGCCCCTTCCTCCAAGTCATCTGATCTCCAATCTCCGAGATGTCCCAAGTCCTGTGGGAAAATATCAGCAAAGCACATCCACGTCAAATTTCGAAGTGAAGCTCACCATTAATTGTTACTCCTGCTTACAGTTGATCAGCCTCCTTGCGAGCAATGTCCATTAAGAGCTTTCTTCGGACCACCTTGCTCATAGGCGTTCCGTCGTTCTCCTCGACCGCATTCTCCTCAAACCACTTGAGTTCCTTCAGACTCAGAAGGCTTTGGTGGAGATAGATTACCGTGCCCATCCGCTTGAAAAGTTTATTGTCCTTCATCCAGATGTCCAGTTCGCGAGTGCTGACATCATCGTAGATGAGGGCATGCTTGTACGCAGCGATGAGCTGTCTCTTGCCATAGTCATCGAAGTCGTCGAAGCGATAGTCGGACAGGGTCTTCTGGTCTGTAGGAATCTGTTCGATGATGATGCTCTTGAAGAGGATGTCGGCAGTGGTTCTGGGCTTGTCCGTACAGAGCTTGGAATGCTCGGCATTTATGCCATTAATCGTGGCGCCGTACTGGCATACGATGCTGCAAATAAGGTCCTTGGAGCACATGGTGCACTTGCGGGTGGTGTTTTTCTGACCACAGATGATGCACTTTTTCTTAGGCTTCGCGGCTGGGGGAGAGTCATTGCCGGAATTGCCGTTGTTGCTGGCCATTGTGTGGTTTTCTGTTGTGTTGATCGCAGGTTTGTGTTGTGACTTGAAAGGGTTCCTTCCTTTCAGTGAAAGGTGGAAAGGCATGTTTGTGAACGGGAGGAAATTTGAGATGAGAAGTTTTGCGACAGGGCTTTTCAAGACTCAGACTTTTGTGCTTAGCGAGGTCAATTTGGTGGGTGGTGCCTTAGGAGAAAACCTCAACGTGAATTTTCGGGTGAAGGTGAAGGTGAAGTCGGTAGGTGATATTGGGCTAAGAAGGAACTCTAGGTCGATCTTTCCTTCTGGGCTGCGCTAGGGCAGGTGACATGGCAAAAGGGTCCCAAGTTGGCTAGGTATTTCAGTCGAGGGACAAGGGCTTCCAGTCACATCCAAAGAATGGGGCCTTTTGCAATGAAATTACTGTCACACCCATTTCTGTCTACCCAAGCAATATTACCTATGCGATGTTCACACTGGAGGCAGCTCAGAAGGCCTGCAATCCTAAAGCCCTTCTAGGGGAGCCACCTCTCTTGTTCCACCTCCTTATTACTCATACCTCCATGTATGAAGCCTGTCGCTTTCCGCCCCAAAGTGACAATCAAATAATGCTGAAAGCGCAAGGCTGCTGAAACACGGCTAGAAGTATTCATTAGTAAAACAGGTAACTTGAATGGCAGTTTTGACCACCTTCATGCGCCCTAGGTCTCAGCTCCAGCAGCCGGTCTCTCGAAGACGACCCTGTTCTCCGCGAACCAGTCACGGATTTCAGGACTGAAATCCTGTGGTATAGCGTGGATCTTGTCGCCAATGGACTCGTACAGTGTGTCTTCCAGCATCCAGACATTGAGCTCCTCGGAGGTCACACTCTGGTTCTTGACGAGGTCATGGTAGAGGGTGAAGAGCTTGACACGGTCGGAGGGCTCAGAGCAGCGACTGAAGCCGTAGTCCTCTCTGGCTTGAGGATGAGTGAGCATCCTGCCGCGTGTCACGTCCTCGACGATGATGTCGGCGGTTGTCTCGTTGCGGTTGTCGCAGAAGCGAACGTGCGCGGTCATCTCCTCGTGGGGCTTGTCGGCAAGGCCGAGGCGCATGTACTTCTCGCAGGACCTGCAGCAGACCCAGTCCTGGCCGCATTTGCTACACTTGCGAGAGGTGGGGAGCCTCTTGCAGACGATGCAGATGCCCCAGGTGCCCAAGGGGTCCGGCGACTTGTAGGGTTCGGCCTCGCAGTCAGGCATCGTCCAAGCCTCGCACGTGCCCGCGCTCCGGATGGCATCGATCAATCTGAAGAAGTGGTGGGCACCAGGAGGGTGGAATATGAGGGGATACTCGCCCTCGGGAAGAGACTCGCGGTTGGGAGGAGATGCGCGGTTGGAAGGAGACTCGCGTTCGGGAGAAGGCTCGTTGTCGGGAGGAGAGGCCGACATTGCTATTTGGTTTCCCGGGTTTGGTGGGATCAAGAGCAGATTGTTGAATGATTTCTTGCGTTATGTGGCAGAACTTGGAAGCTTGATAGACGAACGTCCAAACTGAGCCAGAATCTGGAAGTCGGTCGAGGATGGAAATCCAGGTTCGCCATGATGAGGTGAAGTCGAAAAGGTGGGGCTCAAGTGGTTCAGTAGAACACGCGAAGTTGTGGAAGTAGGAAGGAACGCACCCGCTGGAAGAAGGTACGGGTAGGAAGCTTCCTTCCTGAAGGTGCAGGCAGGCCAAGTTGAAAGCGCAATTTTAGTAGCACTTGCACTGTCTCGAGCAACCAAACGGTGAACATGAGGCATGCAGAGGTCTGTCAAAAGAAGAGACTCCATGATATAAGACAATTACTGGCACTTTAGGTTGATGCTTAGAACATCAGCATCTTGAATCGACTGCCAGCTTCAGCTAAACTCAATCTATTGAGAAGGTAGGAAAGACGAATCGCCCAGCCCCAAAACATCCGAAAACTGCCCATTTTGTCCGAATGCTCCCTTGTACTAGCCCTTTTCATAGCCCAATTGGCTTTTTTCAATTTTCTAAATTTTCCCATTCTGTCCCTGGCACATTTGAGCCACTCCGCCAAGCCGCAAAATGAACCTCAAAGTGCAAAGACTGCAGATCAAAATGTAAACTGAGTATCGTTAGCAAATGAAGCCGAGTTGTAGTTGAGTGGAGCTACTCACTGAAGAACCTTGGTTAGTCCTCTCTTATCCATATTTTATTGGTGCCTTTTTCTCCATGACAGACCCCGTACTTCTGACTTCGGTTTCGTTTCCACACCGCTTCCGGCAGGATAAGTCCCAGTGATCCATATGGATCACTTCCTCAGTGCGACTGGAGCTTCTCTTGCTTGCGAGCGATCACGTCCTCGAAAATGCCCCGCGCCATGTTGCCAAATCCACCAGTCCATAAAGCAGTTCTCTTGAGCCACTTGAGATCATCAAGAGTGATCAGGTCTGGGCGGGAGAGAAAGAACATAGCAATGCGCTCAGATAGCTTGTGCTCCTTCACCCAAATCTCCATCTCGTGGGGTGTGACGTCCATTTTGCGGATCATCGTCGAGTAAATCTTGAGAAGCTTCCGGCGATCGATAAAGCTGGAGAGCCAGAAGAATTGATAGTCGTTGAAGGTCTCAGTGTCTCTGGGAATTCTGTTGCTCAGAACATCCTTGTAGAGAATATCGGCGGATGTCTCGGCGACGCACATATCGAAGTGATCAGAGTTAACGTCATCGATAACGGCGATTTGCTGACAGTCCATGCTGCAGATCATGACTTCGTTGCAGAGGGCGCATGTTCTCAAGGTAGGCTGTTTGCAGATAATGCATTCATCGTCGACGTCGTGGACGCTATCGCAGCCGTCGCTGACACTGGAGCTCGACAGCAAAGCGACACCCTGGTTGGAGTCGTGATCCCTGTGTTTCCGCTGGAAATCTGGAAGGAAGAGCCCAGACGTGTTGAATTCGTCTTCGTCGTCAGATTCTACGAGATGCTCGTCCATGTTGGGCGTCCCGTCTTTAGTTTCGGAGGTGGATAGAAAAGAAAGGTCAAATTACTCGAGGCGTGAATTCTCTGTTGAAATTGAAAGCTGAGAGGAGCCAAGTTGGGTTGGTTGTAGAGAGAAAGAAAAAAGAAGCAGAATGGGTTGGAGGAGGAGGCCTGATACTTATAGACGGAAGACTGGAGGCGGAAAGTGAGAGAAAATTGAAATAGCAAGGAAGGTAGTGTTTGCTGTTACTTCTTGCCGTTCAAATTCTTAATCCCAGAAGGCAAGTAAGTTCCCATGTCATTCCTGCATCGTACAAAATGGGAACAAGTCGGAGGTGTGGCCGCGGTCACCTTTCCCGTATTCCAAGCAAGTATAATTAAGTATCTTCTGGAAGCGCCAGCCGAATTTACCTCCTCTCACATAATAGTACGTGTCTTCGCCATCTTTATTGCAATGGACTTTCACTATATTTCGGGCCAATGATCCTTGGCCATTTTATCTCCTGTGCCGGGTGTACTAGTCCACTGGTTAATGTCTCCATAGGATCCATGAACCAGGCATCCTGCTCCTAATGTCTTCTCAATCACGACCGTTCTTGATCCACTCTTCCATCTCCATCTTGCCTTCCAGCTTCTTCCGCGCAATCACAAACTCAATCGTAGCCCTTGCCGTCGAACTAAGCTCGCTCTCCCACAGCGGCGTCTCCTTGAACCACTGCAGGTCCCAATAGCCATGCATGTTCGGGTACGACTGGCACAGCACCGCAATGCGCTCAAACAGCTTACTCTCCTCCCTCCAGAGATGGATTTCGTGCGCGCTGACGTCCATCTGGTCAAGAACCTGCCGATAAAATCGAAGCAGGCAGTCCCTGTTTGTGGGGCCACGAATGTCGAAGACGTCGAAGCGGTAGTCCTCGATCACGCGCTGGTACATCTCCGGGAAGTTTTCCGCGCAGTAGGGGAGCCAGTTGGCGGCGGCAAAGATGTAGAGCAGGCTGGCGGTCGTCTTGGGGTTGAGGACGCACTCCTTGAAGTGGTCGGCGCATGAAGCCAATGGACCGGCGAAATGGCCGCCGACGAGCACGAAGCTCTTTTGGCATCGCAGGCTGCAGATCCAGAAATCGTTGCAGAGGGCGCACTTTCTCGACGTGCGCTTCTTTTGGCAGACGGTGCAAAGGCCCTTGACTTGTTCCTGCTCTGTGGCCTTCTTGTTGGCGGCGGCGGTGTTTTCGGGACTGGACTTCTGCGAACGGCCTTCGATATGGAAGCTGCGGTCGTCAGACCTGTCGATGGCCGTATCCTTCAACCGCCGTCGGCCGCTCCAGCGATTAAAATCCTGCGCGATTCTGGCGATCCAATCAGCGTGCTCACGGCGGTCTTTCTCTTCAGAACTAAAGGTGTCTTCGTCCTTGGTTTCGGTGGCAGGAATGGTGTTCAGCGCAAGACCCTCAAGATCAGAGCTACAGTCGTCCGGCTTCTTGATTTCTGTCTGCCCCAACCGCCTTTTGGCGATCGTCATGTTCATGTCCCTTTGGAGACACTCGGCGAATTCCTGGACGACGCTGTTCCCTTCAAGGTCTGTGAGATCATCGTCTGACGAGTAAGAGTCAATGGAATCAGAAGCGTAGTATTCTTCTCGGGCGTAGCCGTTCCACTGGGTTTTGACTTCGGGCATCTTGAGGCTGGTTGATGGGCTTGGCAGAACAGTGAGTGGTGTTGGAAAAGGAGGAGGGGAGGTTTGAAAGAATATGATTGTGTAGGAAAAGAAAGAGGAGGAGGGGGTAAGGGTAATGTTCCAGTATTTATGTTAGTAGCCAGTTACAGTGACCTTGGATGGGTTTAGAGAGGTGATTTACTCGAAAGTGGTCCGATTCACCGCGACGATAGCATCAGGCAGGGCAGTTGAGTCACTTCAGAGAATATGAGACGATAGCACGGAATAGAAGAGATGTATGATGTAGACACCACCCTTTAGAAAGCTATGCTAGCGAGTTCTCTGTTCCTCAACCGATTCACTGATACCGTATCCTCACCGTGTGCTCATGCAAAACCATGAAGACCACGACCAAGCAGACCCAACATGAGTCCTACCACCCACCCTGATGAAGAGTGGTACAGCAAACTAAGAGCCCGAATGTATGCAACCTCAAGTCCCCAAGGAAAGAAAACCTCCCCATGAATCTACTTCTCCTGCGTCATCGCAGCCTTCTTGCGCGCCACCTTCGCCGCAACCTGCTGCGCCTTGATCTCCTCCGCGAAGCCTCGCAGGTTCGCGCCGGGCATGTACATGATCGGCGCAAAGGGCATGCCGTCCGGGCCCGTGAGGTGGTGGACGCTGGCCTCGCCGCTGTCGTCGGCCGCAACGCCCGCCTCGCCGCGCGCCTCGCGCGCCTTCCGGCTGTCGGCGACCTTGAACAGGCCGTCGCTCATCAGCTTGACCTGCTCGAGCAGGTCGGCCTTGGTGTTGATGGGCTTGGCGCCCGCGGCGTCCATGTAGGCGCGCGTCTCGGAGTTGGCGTAGGTGGGGTCCCAGATGTAGCGGTTGCGGGTGAGCCTGTTATCCGTGTCAGATCAAGAGTAAGGTGGTGCTTGAGGGGTAGCTAGGTACCAGCGGAAGGTATCCTTCAACCGATTTATCTCCTCCGGACTACCCCCGCCCGCCTCCAGCGCAGCGCGGAGCTTGCCCTGCACATTCTTCAACAGCACTGCCTTTCCCTCGCCCAGCCAGGCATGGATCTCGCCCGAGGTGACGCTGAGCGTGGTGACCATGAGGTGGCGGTAGACATCCAGCAGCTGGAAGCCGTCCGCCTGGGTGACTGTGCGGTCGAAGCCGAAGTCCGCGACGGTCTGCGGGTGGACCGGGACGATGCCGGTGACGATGTAGGCCTTGAGGATGTCGGCGGTGTTCATGTTCGCGAAGTCGATGCACTTGAGCACCGGGCAGGAGGCGCAGGGGTCGGGCTTGGCGGCGGCGCGCTTCTGCTGCTCGTGGGCTTCGACTTCGGCGATGAGGGCGTCGCCCATGGAGCAGAGGGAGTCGAGGCCGGCGTCGTGCTCGGCCTGCCACTCGGCGGCGGCTTCGGCGTAGAGGGCCTCGTCGGACTTGGGGATGGAAGACATGGTGGGTTGAGGGATGGTGTCTGGGTGGTGTTAGGTAGGGGTTGATTGTGGTGGAAGGGGTGCTTCCTTGTTTGAAGAAGCTGTGGGTGGAATAAAAAGGTGGGTATGATGGGTGATGAATGATGGAGGAAACAGACTCGAAAGGGATAGGAGAGAGGAAGAAGAAAAGGAAAAGGAAGAGGGGTTGAGGAGGTGTCGAGGCAAAGTAGACAGAGCCGTGGACGCGTCTGTGCCGGTGGTGGTGGGGCGAGGTCGTAGGTGAGTGCGGCATCTTGCAGCCTCGAGCAGTTTGGTCGATACGCGTTTGCAAACGGCGAGCATCGAGGCGGTCAGAAGAGGAGCAAACCTCACTTCCGCGGCAGCCTAACAGCTCTGGTGACCCCTGATGCGGGATCCTTAGTCTTGAGGTTTCGCGATATTCGCCTTGATCAGAGGCAGCCATGATGCAGGTTGGGATACCGGAGCGGAATGAGCTCACTCACTTGTTACAGACATGGTTTTGTCACGAGGATATAAGGCTTTACTGACGTTATTTCGTTGGCATTTCGTGAGTTCCTTATTTTCAGGTCACCATCGGGCAGGAAGCCCTTCATGAGGCCATGATAACCCAGCTATGTACCATCTCCAGCCATGAGTACCTCCAAGCTAGCCATCTTGATGTTCCAAACTCCAATCCATGCGAACAATGTCTTCAATCCCATCACATCCTCGAAACTTGACAGCAAATGCCTCCCATGCATACCCCTCAGTGAGAGACAATAGCAGCAAGAACACCAGCTGCAAACGAGACTCCAACAATAGCCGAGCCAAGAGTAACCCAGCGTCCAGCCTCCTTCATCTACTCCAACACACGTAAGCCAACTATCTCCCTCATCTTCAGTCCAAGGGCTCACTAACCTTCTCCTTCCGCTGCTCCTCCTTCTTGCGCTTCTCCTTCTCCTCCTGCGCCTCAAGGTACTCCTTCTCCGCCGAAGCAATCGCCTCCGCATACGTCTGGCCAGTGCGCACAATGCTCATCACGCCCTGCTTATCCGCGCGCATCGTCTTGACCTCATCAGGCGGTCCCTGGTCGCTGTACGAGTAGAACATCATGACCTTGTTGTCGACGTGCGGGCGCGTCAGGATGTACGCGATGTACTCGCCCTTCTCGGCGCGCGCGTCCATATCCTCGCCCATGAGCTTGTCCCAACCCGCCACCTCCTTGGACACCTCCGCGAGCTGCGAGCCCGCAGGCGCGGCCATGAAGGCCTCTTCGACGGCGGCCTTGTCGCCGTCGCTGTTGAGGTCGTCGAAGATGTGCTTGTGCGCGCCGAACCAGGTGAGCGCGGCGGCGAGGTCGGGCTGCGTGGCGGGGGCGCCGGCGTGCTTCTTGTGGAGGCTGTTGAGGCGGGCGAGCATGGTGTCCTTCTCGATCCACTTCTGGATGTCGGCGGGGTCGAGGGACAGGGTGTCGACGAGGGCGCGGTAGAGGGTGAGCAGGGCGATTTTGTCCTTGACCTGATAGGCGCGGTCGAAACGGAAGGCCTGGGCCATGGTGGGGTCGAGGGGGGGCATGCCGCTGTCGATGGCGGCGCGGAGGGCCTCGGCAGGGGTGACGAAGCAAGCAGGCTGGTTGTGACCACGCTCCTTGGCGATGCGCTTCAGCTCCTTGTCGGCGACCTCCTGGACCTTGTTGCGGATTTCGGCGACGCACTCCTCGGCGTCGAAGTTGACCTTGACCATCTTGTCGGAGTGGCAATCGCTGTCTGGTCAGATGTGTTAGATGAGTATGTGAGACGGTAAGGGCAAACTTACCGGATTGCAATCGAGTAGTTTCCTTTTCTGAGAGATGATCTGTCGTGTGGATGGTGTTGGTAGGTGGAAGATTGAGATTGTGGGCGACGGTCTGCTAGAAAGGTAGGAGGGGAAGGGGCCCAGCTGCCGAATCTCCCCTTTGACGGGGCTTCACAAGGCAATGATGTTGGCGGTCCGTCAGAAACTCAGTCGATCAGGTTGAGGTGGACAAACAGCAAGCGGCCGAGCGGCCATGCACAAGGATGCATTGTTTGTTGGGGCCGAGATGCAGAACATCATGCCCGTTTGAGAAAGAGTGCAAACGAAACAGTGGCCCAGGGATGGAGTGGCTTGCGGGATGCTTCTTGCAATAGATGTAATGGACATGAACCAATGCCTGCAGTCATTTAATGTAGTTTCTTGTTGATTTCATGCCTATCTCTTTGTATTGCTCGTGTTTGCGGTGCAGCTGTTCTCCTGATTCTCTTCCCCCTTCATGTCCGCGATTATGGGTGACATCGTCAAGGCATGCTGCTTCCCATGCCAAGTCACGGGTAACCCCCATCTCACCCACTGATCCAAGATACACTCGGTGAAAGTCTTCGAATGTAATAGCGTTCGTACTCTAACGAATAGTGGTTACGGCCGACGGCAGTGACAGCAGCAGGAACCGGGCGACGGCGACGGGCGACGACGACAACACGGAAAAAGCTCAAGCGTCTATGAGTCTGACCTGCTTCAGCAGCTTCTTGAATCTCTGCTCCAGATCAGGGGTGGACCAGAGGGAGCGAATCTCGCCCTCCGCATCCTCGTGGTCCCAGATCCACTGATTATCGTTGGCGAAGGCGACGAGACTGGCGGGGACCTTCTTGTTGCTGGCCAAGGCCGCCTTCACCTGTAGACCCAAGCTCTTCTGGCCCTCTTTCATCCACTTGTGCACAGTCATCTCGGAGATGCCACAAGTCTTGGTAAGCTGGCCGTAGATCTTGAGCAGGTTGAGGCGCTCAAATTCGAAGTGGCATCGGCGGAAGCCGTAGTCGGTCAGCGTTTGCGGGTCGGTGGGGTCCCGGTTGGCGGCAACATCCTTGAACAGGATCTCCGTAGTGGTGCCCGCCAGGGACACCGGCTTGTCGCTTCCAGCTCCATCGACCTTGCCGTCAGCGTTGGAGGAGGTATTGCCGTAAACCAAGTCTGCAAGCTCCTTCACCTGGGCGGCGACGTTCAGCCGGCCAGTCTCAATTGCTCCCTTGACGCTTGGATCGTTGAGAATGGTCTGGGTCATCATCTCCTCGTATCGCTTTCGGTCTGGGCATCGGCGCTTCATGTAAGCGTCAATCTCGGAAAACGACATGGACTTTGT
Organism: Colletotrichum sp. SAR11_239; assembly: GCA_025328985.1. NCBI lineage: Eukaryota > Fungi > Ascomycota > Sordariomycetes > Glomerellales > Glomerellaceae > Colletotrichum > Colletotrichum sp. SAR11_239. The sequence continues at coordinate 468,363 of JAKMWZ010000001.1, forward strand.
AGTCTGGGTGCTGGCAGCAGTCGTTGCGCCAGTGGGGTCAAAGCCGAAGACGCGTTGGTTGAGGACGAGCCAGGAGTAGCAGTGCGCGGCCGTTCTGTTGTTCTTGCTGCGCAGCTCACGCTTGAGATTGCCGATGAAGTTCGGGATGGTGTCGGAGCGCCACTGGTGGAGAGTCTGAGGGGTGATACCGCTGGACTTGAATAGAATGTCGTACATGTTGTAGAGAGGGACGACATCGGTCAGCGAGCGGCAACGGGCGAAGCCGTAGACGTCGAGGGTCTCTTGGTCCTTGGGGAGCTCATCTCGAGCATTGGCAGCGAAGAGGAGCTCCGCGGGGGTGGGGTTGGTCTTCATGATGATTGATCTGCGATGGTCAGTCACTAGGCAGTTCAAGTTATTGGAAGTTCATCCTACCTTGCGTCGTGGTGGTGTTGTGAGAAGTTTGTATGGGCGGCGCGTGGAAGAGAAAGAGGGTTTAGCTTCCGCTGGGAATGGCAAAAAGTCAGAGGTGAGGTCTGCCTTCCCTTCTTCCTTCATAAGTATCAGAGCAGGCAAGAGGTATCCAGCTACCTAAGTTGCGTGCCTCCCAAATCTAGGTAGGGCAGGTAGCTTCCAGGTTGCTTATGTCATTGATGTTCCAAAGGCCGTCCTGTCTTTCTCGGTTTTCTCGCTTTCCGTGCTTGTCTTTATTTCCCCCTTGCCCCTGAGTTTAGGTTGTTGTCAATTTATACTCCCGTTCTCATTTCCAATCCTCATCGCCATCCACCATCTCATCCCCGTCCCTTTACCCGGATCCTTCCCCGTGCTTTCTGTGGTCCTCGTTTCTGTCTCCCGTCTCCCGTCTCCTGTGCCCCCCATCTTCATCCCCAGCCCTTCACCCCATCTCCAATTTTCTTCCTCTGTCTTTTCCATCCCTCCTGTTACTTTTATCCTCCTTATTCTTTGTCCATTCTTCGAAATATGCATTAAACATCGCGAATTACTTAGCCATCTTACGAATAATAAGTAGCAATACACCTCTTAGTTAAGCTTTGCATTATTATATTTAATGAAGCCTTCCATTAGTGACCATTAATATGCGAAATATTCGCTCTGAACAGCCTTTTTCCGACAATTACTCAGTTAAAAGCTACTACTATGCCTTCATTGCCAAGTTTACTTCCTCGTCAAAATTGCGTGTTGTCAACAAAGACGCTGCATCCTACACAGTTGATACCTAAGAGTTCATAAAGCAACGCATCCGGATCAGCATCAGAGTAAAGTAATCTAATCCCCTCGAAACCTTTTTCGAAATGTGATAATTCAACAAACGACATTCGGCACGCTCTGGCGAGGAATGTCACGATGCGCGTCTCTTTCAAACGGCCGTCATCGAAAGTGGGTCCATCCCGCCATCGTCATTGGCCAGCGCCCGGACCTTCACCCCCAGCCACCGTCATGGCGCCATCCCTGTTCCGTGAGTCAAAGGACCTACCACCTGCCTTCGTCCCCCCTTCAAACGTCGCCCGGGACTTCATCCAATTGGCAAACCCCGTCACACAAACACACCCAACAGCGAGCAAGGAAGATGCCGCCGAACGACACCACCCAGGAAGACGTCGCCCAGCAGCGGCCGCTGTTGGCCGACCCTCACGAGGAGTACGGCGCCACCGAGGGCGGCCCGGACCGCGCCGTCTTGCCCCCCGAGGTCATCGCCGACGAGCGCGGCGCCGGCACCTTCACCCGCAACCTGGGCGCCGTCGAGGCCTTTGCCATCGTCATCAGCATCGTCATCGGCAGCGGCGTCTTCACCTCCCCGGGCTCCATCGACACCAACGTCCCCTCCCCCGGCGCCGCCCTCGTCGTCTGGCTCGTCGGCGGCGTCCTCGCCTGGACCGGCGCCGCCTCCATGGCCGAGCTGGGCACCGCCATCCCCGGCGAGGGCGGCGTCCAGCCCTTCCTGCGCTACATCTACGGCGACGTCTTTGGGTTTCTGGCCGCCTGGACCTGGATCGTCGCCGTCATGCCCGCCACCCTCGCCATTTTGTCCATTGTCTTCGTCGAGAGCATCTACTCCGCCGGCGGCGTGACCGACCAGGCCGGCGCCCTCTCGCACAAGCTATTTTCCATTCTCATCCTCATCGTGATGAACGGCGCCAACTCCATCAGCACCAAGGCCAGCACGCGCCTCAACAATCTGTTCGTCGTGACCAAGTTCGTCAGCATCGCCGCCGTGGTCGTCGCCGGCCTCGTCGTGGTCATCATCCAGGCGGCGGACCACGACCGCGACATTGGCGGCCGCGACTGGTTCACCAAGCCCTGGTTCGAGAACCGCAAGACGGTCCTCCCCGGCGGCTCGGAGATCGACTGGACCAAGGTTGGCGCGTGGGATATGCTCGGGTTCTACTCGGCTGCTCTCTACGGCGCCTTGTGGGCGTATTCTGGCTGGGACAAGGTGAGTCCTCCCTTTATCTCACGAACATGCCCTATCTAACATCTAAAGGCCATCTACGTCACCGCCGAGCTGCAACAGCCCGCCCGCCAGCTCCCTCTCGCCATCAACTCAGCCGTCCCGACAATCATCCTGTGCTTCCTCGCCGCCAACGCAGCCTACTACATCCTGCTGCCTTGGTCCGTCGTCTCCACCACAGACAGCGTCGCCGTCGTAAGTTCCGTCCAACCTCCCTGCCCCTCAACCCCTCACTAACCATCCCCAGACCGCAATCAACCGCCTCCTCGGCCCCGCCTTCGGCATCCTCGCCGCCGTCCTAATCTGCCTCGTCGTCGCCGGCTCCCTCCTCGGCAACTCCTTCGTCGCAGGCCGCATGACCGTCGCCGCCGCCAACTTCAACTGGCTGCCCAAGTTCCTCGGCGCCGTCGGCCGCCTCGGCGTCACCTCCGACGCCCTCGCCTCCCCCGCCGACTCTTCCGACGGCGAGTCCCCGGCCAAGGAAAAGTCCGACGCGCCCCTCAACGCGCTGCTGCTCTCGACCGTCCTCTCGGCGCTGTACATCCTCTTCGGCAACTTCCGCGCCCTGCTCACGTTCAACGGTCTGGGGGAGTACACCTTCTTCTTCCTGACCGTGCTCGGCGCCGTCGTGCTGCGCGTGCGCGAGCCCAAGATGCGACGGCCGTATAAGCCGTTTGTGCTTATCCCCGTTGTGTTTGCGCTTGTGAGCGGGTTCGTTGTTGTGCGGGGTGCCATTTTCGCACCTGTGCAGGCTGTCATTTTGATCGTTTTGTGGTTGGTGGGGTTGGGCTTCTACTGGGCTAGACGGAAGTACGCTGCAAGAAGTGCGACGACTGAGTAGAAAGACCGACCCAGGTCTTCTAAAGACATGTTTGGATACAGCTTCACATTTTCCAAATTACTCAATCTAGAAAGACAGATACGTCGATAGACTAGACCTAATCTCAACCAATACACACACCCTTTTACAGCTCCTCGCTCTTCTCGTCCAACTTCGTCGGATCATCCAGATCCTTAAACAACTTCACGCCCCAGTTCCTTCCAGGGTTGTTCAGTCGGTGCTTCTTATCCTGCTTGCTAATCTCCTCCAGCTCCTCCTTGCTGAACTCCACCTCCAGCGCCTTCCTGTTGCTCACAATGTGCGAGTCCTTCGTGCTCTTCGGAATCACAATCGTGCCGCGCTGCACGCCCCACGCCAGCACCGCCTGGAACACGCTCACCCCCTTCTTCTCCGCCACACCCTTCCAAAACTCATCATCGAAGATGGCCGGGATGTCGTCGCGATACGTAGGGTTCGTGTTCGCCAGCGGCGAGTACGCAATCACCTCGATCCCCTTCTCCTTGTGCCAGTCCACGAACTCCTGCTGCTGCAGGTACGGGTGCGTCTCGAACTCGTGCGCGTACGGCTTGATCTCCGCCACTTCCAGAATCTTCTCGACGTCCGCTTTCGCAAAGTTGGACAGGCCAATGTGGCGCGTTAGGTTCGCCTTCACGAAGCCCTCGAGCGTCTTCCACGTGTCGACGATGGACGTGTCGCGGTCCAGCTGCGTCGTGCCGGGCACGAAGGCCACCGGCCAGTGGATGAGGTACAGGTCGAGGTAGTCGACGCCCAGGTCGGCGATGGACTTTGCGATGGCGGCCTCGGCTTCCGCCTGGCGGTGGTCGGTGTTCCATAGCTTGGAGGTGATCCAGAGGTTCTTGCGCGCGACGCCGGAGGAGGCGATGCCTTTGCCTGTCTCGTCTTCGTTTCCTGGGGGTCTCCGTCAGTACTACTCGTCGCGCAGACCACGTAGGGAAGACGAACTGTAGATCTTGGCGGCGTCAATGTGATCATATCCAACCTCGCCCAGCGCAAACTCCACGGCGTGCGCGACCTTGCCCTTGTCGGATAGCCAGGTTCCCAGGCCCAAGGCCGGGATCTTGTCGAGGCCGGGGAGGGCAGCGTGGGCCAGACCGGCGGCGGCAGCGGCGGTGGCTAGCGTTTTGAGGTACACCATTTTCTGAAGCTATTTCCGGTGCTATTACAATTTGGCGATGGGGTTGTTCAACCTGTGGAAAGTTGGAAGAGGGGGAATGCCCGCCTTTTTGATTCTCTTATCATCCCAAAATTGATAATCCTCAACCCCTGCTCAGTCAATCGCATCATCCATCCCCGGCTCCCCTCCCCGCTGCGGAGGTGCACGGCAGATGACATCATCCACCTCCTCACTTTCACCACACACGCGCCGTGCTGCATTGACACGCGCAACGTCGCAGCTCGAGCACGTCAGTTCGGGTCAATTGGATACGCTACTTTACTCTGACCACGCATTGAGCATCGAGATGGGATGTTGGTCTGGAGCTTCAAAGATTCATCTCATCTTTCTCAGTATGCCGAGGCTTCATCATCGTCTTGATGGATGCCAGGGGTGAAGGTGGGCTATGCCGGAAGAGGAAGGTGAAGCTCCGGTGGGGTCCGGTAGGAGGCCATAGCTCCCCGGGAGAGCTCCGCCATCGGCGACCGGGGAGGGCCCATCTTCGGACAATATTCTCCTTGTCATTGGACTTGGGGCCAAAACCAACTACACGTTCAAAGAAAACACTGCATTATTGCTTGATATTAGAAATATGCTAATTAACCAAACATATGAAATCACCGCCACCACCACTCTTAAACCGCCCCATAACTCTGCTCAGAAACACCCTTACGCCGGGTTGATGATCAACTCGATGGTAGTGCAAGAGCTCGGCGGCGTCGTCGCAGCCTTGAACGCGTAAACATGCATGCCCGACCCCGAGTTGCCATCGCCCGTGCTCGCCGGACGCACACAGAACAAATAGTCTACCCCGGCGGCATTCATCAGCACCCTCGAGCGCCCGTCGCTCAGCACCGTGTACGAGAACACCTTCATCGCCGCGCTCTGGCTGTTGGACCAGTACAGCAGGGTGGACGACCCGGTCGTTGAGACGTAGTAGTACGCGTTGTGCGTCACGGAGTACAGGCTCCCGTCGGCGGCCACGATGAAGGTCTCGCGGCTGCCCTGGCGGTAGAAGTTGTCCGTCATGTGCGTCGCGCTGTCGGAGAGCGCGTACCCCGAGTTGGCGTTGACGGCGGGGGAGAGGGCGAGGTAGCCGATTGTGCCGGTGGGCGCGTTGGGGGCTAAGTTGATGGTCGTGGTCGAGGTGACGGTCTGGATGATGGTGAGGGTGCTCGTGGGCGCGGTGGTGGTTGCGAAGGCTTCGCCTGTGGTGAGGGTCTGAGTTGTCGTCGCTGAGACGGTGGCGGTCGTGGTTACGGGGGTTGCGAGGAGGGAGCAGGCGGATGAGACGACGTCGGCTAAGCATTAAGTTAGTCTTATGGCTTCTGCGATGATGTGGGAGAAAACGTACCAGGGAAGGAGGCCAACCCGGCTGGTGCTCCATCACGACGTGCCCTCCTCTTAGAGGAAGCGGCCAGCTCAGGCAGAATGACAACGTCGACAAAGTTGCCATCCGCATCCTTGGTGCCGTTGACAAGCTGGTCCTCCCTCACCCACAGCCCCTTGCGGACCTTGCTTGAGTGGTCGAGCGGGGTGAGGTCGTCGTGGAGGCAGCTGGTCGTCGGACGGGGCGGCAGGGCGCGCTTGAGCTGCTTCGTGACAGCCACAAGCTGCGTCGTGGTGCTGTACGCCGTCGCCACCGGTGTGACAGTCGCGATGTTGGTCGTGGACGGGACGGTGGCGTAGAGCGTCGCCGTCGCGGTGGTCGTGGGCGTGGTGTACCCCAGCAGCGACGAGCAGTACGGCTGCAGGGTGGAGGCGACGATTGCCGAGCTGGCGGAGGCGACAGGGCACGGGATCCGAGGCTTGCCTGCGTTTGTGGAGTTGGTGTAGGAGAAGCTGTAGGAGACGGTGTAGTGGTCGCTGCCGCGGTATTGGCCGTTGTTGGTGGCGTAGCTGGCGTCCCAGGACTTGGAGTACTGCGTGCTGTTAGACCGGTATCACCTGGTATAGAAGACAAGACATACTAGAGAGCAATACTGTCCCTCCGGAACTCCGTTCTTCAGGACGAAGAAGGTGTTGAAGAACTGGCACGTCTGCGCGGGCGCGTTCTTGGGCGGATGGCGCAGATGATACTCGGACTGCGCCGTGCAGGCTGCCGCGCAGAGCTTAGGGTCGAAGGGGCCGTTGGTGAAGATCTTGGAGCCCATGAAGGTGTTGTAGCCCGCGCAGTCAAGGGGCGCGTTGATGCTGGCGTCGCCGAGGTAGGCTGCGGGGGCGTACCCGGCCTGGTTGTCGGCGCGCTGGGCGACGTAGCCGTTGGAGCCCGCGATGACAACCTCGAACTGGGACCGCCACTGGCCGCGGTTGGTAGTGTAGCTTTCGTAGACGGGCCCGCCCCAGAAGACGCACTTGATGACGTTGGTGCTCGCGGGGTTGGGGCAGCTGTCGGCGGGTTCCTGTATCATGTTAGAAGAGGTTTGTTTTTCATAGAAAATAGGTGGCATGCTTACGACAGTGGGATCGCGCTCAAAGTAGATGTTGAAAGCGACGCAGCCGTTGATGGCATCGCACTTGGCCGCGCACGCCTTGGTGTCGTAGCTGTCGAGCGTGGTGTAGCCCATGTATCCGTACGCACTGCTGGAGGCCTGCAGATTCTTGAAGGTGTTGAAGTAGCCTGCAGGCGTGGGCGCATTCTTAGCCGCTGCGGAGAGGTCCGCGGAGCTCAAGAAGGCGGCCGCGGTGTCCGGGCTCGGGACGGGGCCGGCGCCGGTGGGCTGCGGGTCGCACGGCCCGCGCTTGGCGAGACTCCGCTTGTTGGCTACGGGGGTGGTTGCCTGCGGGAGCGGGCTAGCCATGACCTCGGCGACGATGCTGGCAGCGGCGGCGTTGGCGTCGTAGGGTACGATGGTCTCCGCGGCGGCGCCGATGGGGACGGTGGCGTTGGGCGGGGGAGGAGCATCGTCGATGACTTGCCACACGAGGTCTTGGGCTTTGGCGACCGCGGCGAGGGCGCTGAGGAGACTTGCGGACCTCATGTTGGTGGTTTTAAGGAGAGACCGTCGGACAGTTGCCAAGTGTTGCAGCTCAGTCTGAGGAAGGGGGTAGGGAGGAGTGAAGCTTGAGTTGATTGCTGTGTGTCCTTCTTGCCAGACAAGTGATGGGATGTTGCATTTTATACAGATTTGTTGATGCCTCTTGGGCCATGCTCAAGTGGCCGGTTTCTGCCCTCGCCATCACGTTCGTGGTCTGGATGAGCCTTCTCAGCACTCATCACGGGCTATCTCACGATGCATACAATAGTATCGAAACACAGACTTCATCCCCAGAGCCGATGGGGATTAGATCGCGGAGCTGAACCACATTATCGGGATAGCCAGCCATGTCGTCCCATAACCTAATTCTCTCTTTTCCCCTGCTAGTCGCCGAGTCTGGACCGCTGCCGTCCGATTCTACAACGCTATCGTCGCACAGAAGACTCAATATGGGTTGAGTCGTTGATGGATGTGGGTACGGCCACCACGTGGACTTGAAATCTGGAGATGCCGGCCATTTCCTCACTGCCTAATCCGCCAAGAAAACCCAATTCAGCCCTGAACGGAGGGACAGCTGAGAAGCTCCAATCGTCCCAGAAAGTCGGGTTTGGGGGTCTGTGATGGAGGTCCTGGCTTTTCGCCAAGGTCTGGATCCCAGGATCGGCAGGGGTTGTCGACAAGGGGTAATTGCAGCTGACGATCAATAGTCTAAACAAGCGGTAGGCTCTTGGCTCCTTGGGGTTGTTTACGCGAAAAGCTCCGACAAAATCTCCTTCTGCGTGGTAAGCTAAAGCTTTGGTTTTTATTTGTGGGATCACAGGAGAGGATTGGGTGTAAGATGTGATACAAATAGCAACCGGGGGAGCGTTGACATGGGATGAGTGCTTCGGCGTCGCCGCTGCTAGCAAGCTTACTATTGCCTTTGGCTTAGTTTCGCTCTCAAGGACCATATCGCTGAAGAATAGGTTTCATTGACTGAATTCCAACCTTTCACAATTTGCCAATTATGTCTTAGCCGTCCCAATGATCCTTCTCGCAATGGCTCACCTTACACTTAGATCATCAAAAAGCTTCCACATCACTTGATCTACCGCTTACCCCCGGAGTGTTCCGCATGCTGCATAATTGTGCAACTCGGTAACTCAACACTGAAAAACGTTGCGGACAGAGACCTCCTCGGTGGCGGTGTAATAGGATGTTGTGCAAGGTGAGACTTGAATTAAAGTGTGGCGGCAACGCCTTGAAATACAAGAACGGTCGGGACGTTCATAGTTCCAGCCACACGGTTGAGGCGTCACGTGCATCTCGGCGTTCTCTCATTCTGTGCTAGATTTCATCTCATTTCCTGCTTGCACTAGTCTAAGTACATTACCCGAACACCATCGCAAAGGCCTCCCTCACATCCAACTGCCGAGACTCACGCCCATCACCAACGCAGAAAAGACAATCCCGAGCGGTCTAGACCGCGCTGCGCCCGAAGAGGAAACCGACCCCTGCACAGCGGCCATAGCTCCCCGTCCCGCTCCACTCCCCTCCTCCGCCGGCCCGGCCGTACTCTTCACCGTCACGTTCGCTGCCCCGGCCATCAACACCGCCTTGATACTATCATACGCCGGCTTCGGGTTCATATCCTTATCAAACAAACACGCATCCCCCTGTCCCTGGAACGTTGACGGGATCCAGCTATACTTGTCTGTAAACTCCCACACCACAACCCCGACGCACCCTTTCGCGTCAACGCACGTCTTCACCACGTTTGCATAGTCCTTCGCCTGCTGCTGCACCGCCGCATCGTCCGCCGGCACCTTGCCATGCCGGATATCCAGCTCCGTCAGCGCCACCTCCAGCCCCATATCCGTGAACCGCGACATCACTGTACTCAGCGTCTGCGGCGACGGCGTCTTGCCGACCTCGAGATGCGCCTGCAGGCCCAGCCCGTCGATCTTCACGCCCGCGGCTTTGAGGTCCTGCACGATCTTGACCGCGCCGTCTGTCTTTTTGGAGTTGAACTCGAGGCTAAAGTCGTTGTAGTACAACTTCGCGGCGGGGTCCGCGGCCGCGGCGGCACGGAAGGAGATGGGGATGAAGTCCTGCCCGAGGGTGCGCGAGAAGACGCTGTCGCGGAGCGTGCCGTTGTCTGCGAGGGCTTCGTTGACGACGTCCCAGGAGTAGCAGGCGCCGGCGAAGTGGGAGACGGTGTTGGCGATGTGGGCTTCGATTACGGGGGTGAGGGTCTCGGGGGTCCATGTGCCTTGGGATACTGCGCTTTCGTCAACAAAGCGTTCACGCGCAACGTTTTCCGAGGGGAAATGCTTACCGAATGAAGGGAGCTGAGAGTGCCATGTCAGCGCGTGGCACCTCATCATCTGGTTATTGGCTTGGCCGACGGCGCGGACAGCATCGGGGTTCGTGAAGGTGAACTGCCCCTGCGTCTTCTCCGTTGCGTCCCACTTCTGGCTGTTCTCCGGCACGACCAGCCCGAACTCCCCCGTACGGTTGAGCACCGCCATGTACGCCGCGTCATTGAACAGGTTCGTGTCCGTCGCGGTCCCGAAGAAGAGCTTGCCGTTCTTGACGGCCAGGTCGTGGAGACCTTGCCCGGAGGCGAAGCCGCCCCAAAGAGACAAGAGAGCGAGTGTGGAGCGTTTGGCCATCATGCGCGGCATGTGAGGCTGAAGATTTTAAGGAGTGGCTGGGGTAAGTTGCGATGAAAGACGGGAGAGAGTTTGTCATTCGGTGCACCGTCTCAAGAGGCGGGCACAGACTGGACATATAGCATTTGCCGCTTGGCAGCTCCCGAGACGTGGGGCAGAGGCTCAAGATTTGATCGGATGTTTTGCGATGTAACGGTGCCGGACCGGGGGTTCTATCGTGAGAGGTGAGGGTCGCTGGGTGGTCTGTTGGTTGATTCAGATTGCGTTTCAGGACCGCCCGAACTCGATGGATTGGGACGGGTGGTGGTGTTGGTTCATGCTTGCAAAAATGCAGGGATTGGGACTTTTGGAGGGTTTCTGTGGGCGGCCGGTGGCTGTAGCTTGGTGGGAGCCTCTCCTAGAGCGATAGGTGTGGTCACGGTGCGGCCTACCGGCCGGACTTTCAAAGCAGGTGGGGCCGACTCGGATGTCAATAGGACCCACCCGAACCGCGGACGTGCGGCCCCGCGCCGGAGAAAGTCCGAGCCAACGGCGAACCAGCCATGGGCATTATCAGTCACACATGAATTATGACAATTCGACTGGGGAAAATACGAACCGAGCTTAATGATATGCATTGCATCAAGGCCTGTTGCTTGAAAAAAAGCGAGCTTTGCATAGTCAAACCGTACATCTTGTTGATATCCATGCGGCATCTAGGAAAACATCGCTCGGCTCCGCCTAAACACTTCCGAGTCAATTTGAAGAAGTCCATTCTGCCCGTACGTATACGCTAAGGACCGGACTCGGAGCCGTCATAACGTGGGACAGAACGCCGATGTGGGTCTCAGAACGCCGCTCTAGGCCTGTCCAGCTTCGTCGCCAATATCACGCCAGACAAGCTTGCCTAGCACCGCACAAGCTTTTCGCTTTCCCCGATTTCCCGGCGGTAAACAGCAGCTTTTGCATTCTCCGTTTTCACGTCGGGCTGCGCCCGACCACACAATCTACTAGTCCCTCAGGTTCATGTCATCGGCAACTACCGACACGTGGCCCCGCCCCCTGACCCCTGACTGTCAGTCTGCCGCCAAATTTCGGGGACTTAAGCATCGCGATGCTAGATTCTCTTCTGCATGATACAACACCCAGCACGATATCCGAGTTGAATTTGAAGTGATTCAATGAGCTGCTGCATGTTGCCGGCTTCTGCACTGCGTCCATCTGCTAACTCATCCATCAACTCCCAATTCCGTAAATCCGGTCAACGTGGAGATCTCGGGTAGCTTCACCCACAACCCTTCAGAGACCGGGGTGCCAAGACCCATCAGCCAGCCCTCGACACCACCATCACGGTTCGGATTTTTCCTCCTGTCTCCACCGATCGGGCTGTCACTCATATGGCTGACGCAGAATATCTCCATCACTGCCGGCCGGCACTTGGGAAACCCCTGCCACCAGCGTGCATCATTGCCCGTTCTTCCCACTCGAGTGGGGGATCACTATCCCCGTCGCACATCAGCTTGTTGAGTGGTTTGTTTGCATGGCCTCTCCCGTCTAGACTCATCGGACGAACAGTTATTTCCATACACCAGTGGAGATCCTTTCCCTCTTGCGCACCCGCCGGTCGGCGTGATTGGAAGACAGGCCCATGCTTTCTCTAAATAAGGACGCGTCGTCAGGACGCTCGCGATGGAGCCCTGCTTGATGCGGTGATGCCGTTCATCCCATCTGCTTTGCATTTCGTCTCATGACTTGTCGTCTTACAACGCCGCCGCAGCAGCTTGCTTTCGCACCTTCCCTTCGGCGCTTTACACATCATGAGGCCAGCGGTCAATTTCCGCCCTCTTGGAGTCGGTGCCAGCGTGCGCTGATTCCGTACCCGGAGACCGTCGCCGGCGGCGATTGCGCCGAGTAAGGCGCTCTAGACGGGGCGGGTGGACACCGCTCGTCGTAAGCTTGGCACCACTTTTTGGCCATCCCCCCTGCCCACGGGCATTGTTTCTTGGTTGACCTGAAGGCGCAGCTTTTTCGATTGAACGGTTGAGAATGTTTATAATAGGGGCTTGGCATGCCATGTTGCTTTCTAGAAGGTTTATCTACCCACGCTGTCCCAGCTGCTCGGCTTCCTTCGTCTTTGCAGTTCACCCGCCCATCCCGAGCAGCCTTTCATTACTCACTCACAGTCTTTACCCTGCCGCGTCTCTTTTTAAGCATAGTGAGTAAACACTAACGCTTATCGACCATGTACCGCCCATCAACGGCCTGGGCTTTGGCCATCCTCACCTATGTGACTGGCACCCTGGCTGCTGATGCTTCGGCCAACTACACTGAGCAGCTCTTGAGCTCAGGCACAAGTACGTCTTGCTTCCGTTTCTGACTCCGTTTGTCCCTCCGAGTGATTCTCATTGTTATTTCCACAGTCAAGCTTGGAGCCTGGCAGGATGCCTACGATAAGGCCGCAGCCCTCGTCGCCACTCTGACCACGGACGAAAAGATCTCCATCGCTGCCGGTGGCGACGGCGGCAACTTCACCGGCCTTCACAACCTCGACTCGGCCACCAACCCGCTTACCTACTTCTATGTCACAACATGGCCCGCCGGCCTCGCGATGGCCATGACGTGGGACACGGCCGCGGCTGAAGGCCAGGGCCAGGGCGTCGGTGTCGAGTTCAAGGGAAAAGGCATTAACATGGCGTACGGACCTACTTTGGAGCCTCTCGGCCGCTCAGCATGGGGCGGACGTACCGGTGAGACGTATGGTGTCGACAGCTACCAAGCCGGCATCATGGCTGGAGCAGTCGTCAAGGGCATGTCGTCGGCTGGTGTGGTCGCCAGTGCCAAGCACTTCATCCTGAACGAACAGGAGACTAACCGAATGAGCACCGGCTCTGGAGGCGGCATGGGTGGCGGATCGCCTCCTGATGGCGCGGGACCGGGCGGGAACTCAACTCTCACCAGACGTCAGACCTCGACAAATGGCACGACCAGCGGCAACTCGACCTCCTCAGATGACACCGGCGCCTACACCGTAACCATCTCGGACAAGGCCTTCCACGAGACATACCTCTGGCCCTTCTACGACACCGTCTACAACGGCATGGGCGGCGCCATGTGCGCCATGAACAAGGTGAACGGCACCTACTCCTGCGAGAGCCAAGACCTCCTCGCCAAATACCTCAAGGTCGAGCTCGGCTTCCCCGGCATCGTCCACGCCGACGTCAGCGCCCAGAAGACCGGCATCAACGCCGCCAACGCCGGCATGGACCTCTCGTCCAGCTCCTACTTCTCCAACACCACCCTTGGCGCCGGCCTCAACAACGGCAGCTTCACGATGGACCGCCTCGACGACATGGCCATCCGCAACATGATGGGCTACTTCCACCTCGGTCAGGACCAGGGCTACCCTGCCCACGCCGGCTTCACCGACCGCGTCGACAACCGCGGCAACCACAGCGCCATGGCCCGCGAGTACGCCGCGAGCTCCATCGCCCTGCTCAAGAACACTAACAACGCGCTGCCCCTCGTCAACAAGTCCAGCATCAGCATCTTCGGGTTCCACGCCAGCCCGCGCTACGTCGGCGCCAACACGGCGCTCGGCGTCTACGACGGCGAGCCGTCCACGATGCAGGGCCACATGGCCGTCGTAGGCGGCTCCGCCATGGGCTCGCTGTCGTACCTCACCACGCCCCTGCAGCTCTTCAACCAGCGCGCCGCCGCGGACGGCTTCATGTTGAGGTGGTGGCTCAACGACACCTCTGAGACGTCCTTCAGCGGCATGTCGGGCTCCGGCACGGAGCTGACCGAGTCCACGACCGGCGTGGCTGACCTCTCGGACGCGTGCGTCGTCTTCCTCAACGCGTGGGGCGGTGAGGGCGCCGACCGCACGGAGCTGACCAACGCGGACCAGGACACCCTCGTCACGACTGTCGCGGATGTGTGCAATAACACCATTGTCGTGATCAACACCGTCGGCCCGCGTCTAGTGGACGCCTGGATCGAGCACGAGAATGTCACTGGTGTGCTGTACGGCGGTGCGCTGGGCCAGGAGTCCGGAAACGCCATCGACGACGTCCTTTTCGGCGCCGTCAACCCCTCTGGAAGACTGGTGCACACTATCGCCAAGAACGAGAGCGACTACAACCCCGACACGATCATCAGCGAGACGGAGCTGAACCTGGACTTCTCGGATGGCAACTACATTGACTACAAGTACTTCGACTACTACAACGTCACCCCTCGCTACGAGTACGGATACGGTCTCTCGTACACAACTTTCGAATACTCTTCCACCGCCACTGTCGAGTCTTCCAACCTCACCAGCGGCTTCGCCACCGGCGACAAGTCCGTCGGTGGACGCGAGGATCTCTGGGACATTGTGGCCACCGTGTCCACCAGCATCTCCAACACGGGCTCCGTCGCCGGTGCCGAGGTTGCGCAGCTGTACATCTCTTTCCCTGACGTCGCTGGAGAGCCTGTCAGACAGCTGCGTGGCTTCCAGAAGGTGACGATCCAGCCTGGCGAGAGCGCCGATGTGACGTTTTCCCTGAGACGTAGGGATCTGAGTGTGTGGGATGTTGTTGGCCAGGAGTGGAAGGTGGAGAGCGGAGAGTACAAGCTGTACGTCGGTGCGAGCAGCAGAGACTTCAAGGCGCAGACGACCTTGACTGTTGCTTGAGCGAACAAAACATATTTCTTGTTCATAGTTGTATTAGCGCTTCGTATATAAGCATACCTCGGAAATTCAGGCCAGTTACTTTACGGCATGCAGCATTCGTAGAACACAACTGTAGTGACTGATCCTATGTTAGATGTTATCAAAGTGCCGAGCCCGTGGATACCATCGTCTGCATCTTTGTCTCTCATCACCTCCATCCTCCTTCATCAAATCTAATCATCTTCGCCCACGGACAAAATCGTCTGGTGCTATCTTTCATACATCCGCCTCCTTCGCCATAGATTCATCGCACATCATCTTCATCCTCTACGACCTATCGGCCTTTGCGATTGGTATCGTCATCTTCACCTGCTGACACCGTCGTCTAACGCCATCTCCGATCCATTTATCGCAACCAGCTTTGAGCCTTGTGGTCTTTCGTACCTCTTTTCATAACTCCGGGACCTGGGTCGTGTGTTATAGTAACCGTGAAGGTAAGTTATGTAAATGTGTGACCAGGTACCACAGGTACCCTCTGGCGCACAAACCATCCTTATCAAGCTCCTCTGCTGACATACATACAGATGGATCCCCTACATTCCCATCCTCTCCGATCAGGAAATTAATGACTTCTAGCATCTCTTTCATGCCTAGGCAACGGAGGACGACCCAACACGACGCCCGACCCCGCTAGATAGACAGCTTCTCAGGCTGTTCTTATGTCAAATCGCGTCCGGAACACAACATGGGCTCTATTCTTGCTGCGCCCGAACGATTCGACTTTCTCGGTGAGCAAGACTTGTCCGGTCGCCTCGGGCTCATCAAGGCCATCCATGGACATCTCCAGGCCAACGAAGCCGTACTTGCTGATGAAAGCCCGGGCGATCTTCGGAGGCCTGGTGACACCTCCCGGCCATTCAAGTTCAAGAATAGCGAGCTTCTCAGCCAGACGCTTTTCTGGGCTGCGCTTTGGCCTTTAGACCTTGATCGTCTCCAAACCATTCATGACCGTCTCAGGGATGATCAGAGGGGTTTTCCCAGGATATTCTTCCTGTCCCTAGGAGTATTACATGAGTTTGTCTGGTGGTGTAAGTTTAGCCAAAATCATTCGAAACGCCGAGCTGACACTTTTCTTTAGTCACCCGCGACCCAAAGGAGGCTCGACAGTTTCAAGTCGCGCGAAAGGATGCCCAGAGGAGAAAGGTATGGACTTTTCCAAATTCAATAATGTAACAAATCCTCTAACACTTGAATAGACTTACATACGCGACGGTGGGGTGTGCTGCATCACGGGCAGAGACGCAGCTGAGGGATGCCACATCATCCCATTCTGGACGTTGACGCGCCCCGACAGAAGCTATCTTCTAGTGAATCGTTTGAAAGGTCTTCTTGGTCCGGAGTTTGCGGGACGGCTGGAGGAAATTCTGATGTCGGACATTGACACACCGGCCAACATCCTTTTCTTGAGTCGTCAGCTGCACAGGTACTGGGCAATGGGTATCTTTGCTTTGGAGCCTCTTGGCTACGATTCGAGGCTCAAGGAGAGTGCCGATGATACGCTCTTATTCGATGCTCCCCTCAAGACTCCTACCGCTGAGCCCCTTACCACCACTCCCCTGTCAACTGTCACTTCGGGGGTTGCTACACCGAGCACTCCCATTTCAGGTCCCGCTACTTCGGTCCCTGCCACTATGGGTCCTGTCACTTCGAGCCGTGTCAGCAGCGTGGAGTCACTGAAGAGAAGACTCGAAAGTCAGGGCGAGAACGAGAGCAACAAGATGGTTCCCCCAGCTGAAGGCAAGGAGAAGGCAACCCTCGAGTACTGTATCAAGCTTCGCTTTCACTGGCTGCCCAAGACATCAATCAGCAGCCTCAGAGCCCCACTTACTGCCGGCATCCTCAACAACAGCCCTCGCCCGCTCTTCGTAGAGTTCGACAAGATTCAGGACGAGTTCCAGGCCGCATGCGGGCGAGAAATTGATACGGGTGAGATAATTACTATCTGGGCGGACAAGCGGGAGGATCTTCCAGCTATGGAGATTCTCAAGCTTCAGTGGCTTGCATATCTGATGCATCGCCTCGCTGGGGGCGCGGACCCTCATGTTTACGAGCCTCCGCTCCCCGACTCGGACGATTTGGGTCAGCTCGAGATGCTGCAAAGGGATCATACTGAACTCCAGAGGTTGCAGAAGCGCATGGCAGATTTGAAGATCCGTGAGAGTACTTGGACAGCTGGCAGTCCTGGCATTACTAGAAACAAAACAGCTTATCAAGGTAGATAAATCGCTGAGAATAATTTAGCTATCCATCAATGGATGTCAAGGTTGCTGCTAGGTGCATGTAAACACGACCGTGATGGCTGACATGTTGGGTGTTCCAACAATCTAGAAACCTTGATCGTAACTTATCAACTCGTGGGGACTTGGAAGTATCTTCCTTTGCCCGGTGCGTTGATCAAACACCACTTCTCAAACGACAACGACTAATAACTCCTGACATCATCCCAAGCAACTGATACCTAGAAAGTTTGGAAACGCGCTCAAGTTGCCAAGATGTTCGCATTCTTCAAGCAGTACCTCAGATCGCGTCCAACGTCGACCAGTTCCATTTTGGGCGCAACTGGTAGCTACGACTTCCTCGACGATGACTTGTCCATCCGCCGAGATATCATCCAGGACATCCATCGACTACGTCAAGCCAACACAGCCTTGCTCAAGAAAGAAAATAGAGGTGACGTTGCCAAGCCTGGCGACAATTCCCGACCCGTGATGTTCAACAGTCGCGATGTCATCAACCAGGCGCGGTTCTGGGCGGCTCTTTTGGTCCTTAGAGCGCCCGTGCCTAGACGCTATCTATCGGAGCCTGTTAGCGAACGAGGATGGCTTTCCTGGTGATCTCATGGAATCTTTGGGAATGGTGCATGAGTTTGTGTGGTGGTGTAAGTTGAATTGTGTCAGCTTGTGTGTTCTCCGGACCGATGTATGTTTCTTCTAGTTACCCGCGTGCCACCAGGTAATCAAGATACGACAGTGCCTCGACTCGATACTCATATAGAAGAGGTATTAGTAACAGGTAACTCAAAACAAGCAGGAAAGTCGCTTACAGTTCAGTAGGCTAACAGTCGTCGCGCCGGTGGCAAGTGTTGCATCACGGGCAGGGATGATGCAGAGCGCTGCTACATTATCCCCTCCTGGACCCTGATGCGTCCCGAAAGGAGCACGTGCCTGATACTGCACATGAGTGGTCTTTTTGGTACAGAGGCAATGGATCATCTTAGAAGACTCGTGAGGGACAGGATCAACACCGCTAGAAATCTCATCTACTTAAGTCGAGAACTGCAGAAGCTCTGGGATCAAGGTGTCTTTGCCTTACAACCTCTGGGCTACGATTCAAGGCCCAAGGAGCGCGAAGCAGGTGCCTCAGTGGAACACCTGGAGAAAGAGGATCTTGAACACTGTCTTAAGCTCCGCTTCCAGTGGCTACCGAAGACTTCAGTTCAGAACCTGAGAGAGACTGCGTCCCCCGACCTGCTCAACACTAGCCCTCGCGACCTTATCCAAGAATTCGAGATGAATGAAGAACTTCAAGCCGATATGGGCCGCCGTATCAACAGCGGGGAGACCATAACCATTTGGGCAGACAGGCGCGAAGACGTTCCCGCCATTGGATTTCTTAGGGTTCGGTGGCTCGCTTGCCTCATTCATCGCTTCACCGGCGGTGCAGACCCCAAGGTCTATGAGCCTCCCTTTCCTGATTCAGACGACATATACGCTATTGGGTCTATGCTTAGGGATGCTGCGGAGCTCTCCAGACTGCGGAAGCGGTTGGCGGACCTAGAACTCCGCATCAAGAACAGAATGGCAGATGCTTAAGCAAGCTGGCTGGGAAGGACAAGAAGGAGGAGAAGGACAAGGGCGGCAGAATTACAATAGTTTATCTAGAAGCTATATCCGTCTAGAGGATCTGGAAGTGTTTTGGGGCTTTTTCCATTTATGTTCTGTCCCGAGGCTGATGGATGAGCCGGAGTCCCTGGCAGCAAGCCCAGCAAAGCAATTTATCAAGATCGATTCTAAGACCAGAAACCTGCACACATAGTATGACCATCATTGTGTCCTAGCGTCGTTATTTAGAGCTCTATCTTCATTCGTCAACTTCGTCTCCCGCTGTAATTACCCTCCGCCAATTTCGTCATCTTCGCTATCGTTTTCATCCACTACTTCTGAATTTTGGCCATCGCCCTTCATTATTATCGTCTACCGCGGTCGTCTACGGCCGTCCAGTGTCCTTGGTCGCCGCAGCCATCTCCGATATTTTCATCCTTTTGTCTTTTCTATCCCTAGTGTACAGCATATGCTTAGATAACCTTTGTGTGCTGGCAACCTTGGAGGTAAGTTACCAACATTGTTGGGAACACACGCCGCTGACACACGTACCTACCGCAATAGACCGAGCTTTCTCACGGCAAGCCTTGTAAAGATGTCCACCAACCGTCAGGACTCTGTCTGTGCACCCGACGGAGCTTGGTTCGAGATGCTTGCCAGCCCCCCTCGCAGCATGGCCGCCATCGGTATTGCGCCTCAGCGCATCGCCGATCTTGACGAGAAGGTATTGGACGAACGACTCAATTACATTGCTTTGATCCACTGTTGCCTGGAGAACGCCTTCTCTGATCTGATAGATATGCATAGCAACTATGATCTCCGCAGTCCTCACGACACCTCCCGCCCAGAGCTGTACACCTATCGCCAGATTCTGAACCAAGTCCGATACTGGGCAAAATTTCTGTCTTTGCCGATGAAGAGACTCAGAAAGATCTACAAGGTATTGAATGACGAGGATCCAGAGGAAAGAGATGATATGTTCCACATCGTGATGATCGGTCTATCAGTGGTGCCGGAAATGATTTTGATGTGTGAGTGTTGTTTCCGCCCTGGCATCATCACAGTGGACGTCGGCTAACCTCTTCAAGTCACAAGAAATCCAACCGACAAGAAGACGGTGAAGGCAGTGAGGAGTTCAACGGCAGGGGACCGTACCAAATCGGTTTTCAATTAACAGTGCTAATGATGACAACAGGTTCGCCAGCGGGATGGCGGGGTGTGCTGCATCACCGGGAAAATAAAGGCAGAATGCTGTTACATCTTCCCTTTCTGGACCAGCACTCGCAACAGGATTTGGCCTATGATGCATCTCATCTGCACGTTCTTTGGTCCTGGATACAAGGTCCTCGCATCGCGCATACAGAAGTTGGTGGACACACCACAGAACATGTTGCAACTGAGTAGCCAACTGCACAAGTACTGGAATGAAGGAGTCTTTGGGCTTGAACCTCTGAACTACGTCTCCAGGCCCAAGAGCATCCCTCGTTCTGACGTGGGTAAGGGTAAAAAGATGGATGGTGTTGTGGATGATGAGGAGCCTCAAGAGATTGAACACGGCATCAAAATCCGCTTCCACTGGCTTCCATTCCTGCCACATCGCTTGAGCATATGAAGGTCGACAACCCGCATCCTTGCACAACAGATCCACGCAGCTTGTTTGTTCCGATTCCGTTCGTTCGAGACTTTTTACCCTTCGGACGTTGGCCAAGGGCAGTAATTAAGAGTATTGAACATCTCGAAAAGTTTCATGGACCCAACAAGTAGTGTTCAGAACATCAAATCTTACAAGAGACCGGACTTCGTAAACAAAACCTCGGATTCGCCCGGTCCACGTCATGATCCAGGCCAGCCTCATATCTCATATGACGCAGGGATAAGCGCTGAGAGCGAAATGAAGAGAGACCCCGGTTCCCAAGGTGCTATAACACTAGGGGGTTGGACACTGTCAATATGAACAAAGACTTCAAGAAATGCCTGGATGGGCAAGTTTTCCTACCTTTTGTGAGTTGGGCCTCGTTCAAGGGGAACATTTCTCTATGAGGAACCCGTGTGGACAAAGTGGCGTACAAAATAAAAGTCGATCTTCTTTCGCATGGACAACTATGCAATACACTACTTCTTCATACAATTTCCATCCACACGAACACGCCTGAATTTGAGCAAAGTCTCCTGTAATTCCCTGGGAAAACCAGTGCGCAACATGAGCACCACGGTAGATGTGGACAATTGTCCCGTCCTGAGCTCTCCTTTCGAAGATTATTTGTCCAGTCGACTTGACCTCATTAGCAGCATTCACAACCACCTTCATACAGACAAAAAGAATCTCAGATTTGATGTTCTCTGGGACAAAGGCAGACCAGGTGATAGCAACCGCCCGCGGACATATCAGCTTGGCGATGTTTTGCCGCAAGCGCGTTTCTGGGCTACGCTTTTGTCCTTGAATATTGACCGTCTGAGGGCTCTTCACGACGAGACGCTGAACGATAGAGGTTACCTCTTCGGCTTTTTTCTAGGGGCAATACCGGAGTTTGTCTGGTGGTGTGAGTCTGACCACTTACCTTATCCTTGCATGGTCCGAGCTAACTGCTACCACCTAGTCATTCGTGTCCCTCTAGAGCATTCAGAAAATACGGCCGACATCCGCGACGGCAATAGGTGTTGTATTACGGGCCAGAACGATGCTCAGCAATGTCATATTATACCTTTATGGACATCGATAAGACGTGAGAGAACCAAATTCCTGCTAAGTGAATTGTACGACATTTTTGGTTATGAAACCGTGACAAGAATTCAGTGGGCGGTCGATCGCGAGCTTCGCAAACCATCTTTAATGAATACCTTCTGTTTGAGCCGACGATTACAAGCTATTTGGCAAAGTGGAGCGTTTGTCTTGGAACCCGTGGGCTACGTCACAAGACCCAAGACTAAAGAAGACGGCGATGCGTTATGTCAGTCAAGTAGCCGGGGCCCAGGCTCATTCATGGCAGCAGCCTTCCGATCAATGAGTAGATTTACAAAGATCGGCTACTCCCCAGAAACAACTACATCGTCCGAAGGAAAGGACCAGGTCAACGGGCAGGAGTCCAAACTCGAGTATGCCCTCGCCCGAAGCCTCATCAATAATTGGTCCCAGGAGCAAACCGACGCAGACCCTAATGAGTATGGTCTCCAATTACGATTCCAATGGCTCCCAGCAACCTCCCTCCATCACTTGAGAGCGGATGGTCCCGATTTGCGCACTGATCCCCGCACCATATTCAAGCCTTTGAAAGAGCGAGGTGAAGAGTTTGGGGGCTACAACGTAGGCCAAATCAGGGACGGCCAGATCTTCACAGTGTGGGCAGACAACATCAAAGACCTCCCCAACTGGGACTTATTGCAGCTACGGTCCCTGGCGTGCCGCATCCATCGCTTAGGTGGCGGCGCAGATCCCAGCCTTTACGAGCCGCCACGTCCTGATTCGGATGACATTTTTGCAGTCGGCGAGCTGCATAGAAAGTTTGAGGAGAAGTGCAAGCTGGAGAAGCGTCTTGCCAAGCTTTACAAGGAGCTAGGCGGCGACAAAGATGTTCTTGGTATGGATCCTACGAAATGCCACTTTTGTGGCGCTCACAGCGACTCAGGTTCGAGATGAACAGAGCCGATAGGGTTTGCAGGCCAGAGTTTGGGTGAAATTAGTGATCAAGATTCATCATGGGCCGACAAGCACCGTTTGAAATAATGTTCAATGCCAAGGCCTTTATATGCACCAACGGAAACTAGACTGCTGGCCATGAGGAAAGATTTGGAGGGACGATATCTTTCTAACAAAGTAACTATTCTCAGCGCAAGAGCAACAATCATAACCGGCTGTAATATTACACAATCCAACTTGCTAAGCACAACCGTTCAAAAGGTCACCCTTCTTGGAGCAGCACGACAAGAACTTGTCATTGCTGGTGGTTACGCATTCCCGACCCGACAGACCCCCCATCGACCCGATCCCATTGCAGCAGTCTTTTGTATTTAGTCTGCTATCACGCTGACAGTTTGCTCGTTTTGTCCTGCACGATGGTATATCAGTGAAATTCATGTATAATTGACGGGAGTATACGGAAGTAACCCTCTTACAAATGATGGGATGCCTGTTGCCCTTCTCCATTGTCGCGCACAGTAGCTGCCGTCAGAACGCCGAAGAAGGACAACAAGGTGCAGACAGATATCAAGACTCTCATTTTTAAGGTGATGATTTGTTCGTGAGGAGAAGGATGTCCATCATAAAATACGATCCATCCGAAGAGACATCTACTCTACTTATAGAGCAACTAAGCACCAGGAAAGTGCGATGGTCTACCTATACTTGGTCCAACGAAGGGTGAGCATCTGGAGTTCTCACTGATATCTAAGCCGTGGTGAGACACACTTTGTGTGAAGGACTTGCTCGGTTGTCAACTAGGTTGGGGTAAAGTTCTCAAGCGTTCTGCTGCGGATGCTTTTAGGCAGGTGGCAATCAACATGCAACAAATCTTGACTCGTAAAATCTGAAGTGCCTTGCGAATTATCCAAAGGGTTATTTTGGTTTAAGCATATCGCTTGTAGCCAATGCGATACCGAGTACAGGCAGATTTGTGGGTCGCCCTTGCCGTAGTAGTTTCCGGACGTATCCGGGGGGTGTCTTCCGGGCCGGCTTGACAGACCCGACCACCTTTAATTGGAATCTTCGCAAACGCCAGGCCACAAACGCAGCCCATAAACTTGTTACATAGCATCATGTTGTGAGAGACAACGGCACCCAAATGTAGTTCGGACGGTGACCTTCAGGCGTAAGTTGGTGGACAACAAGAATACCTTTGCCTGCAATATAGCCGCAGCACTCGGCCCTCAAAGCCAGATATTCTTGGACGTAGGATCAAATCGTCTGTGAAACTCGGATTCTGCAGTCCGCCGTGCTTGGGCGGGCCAAAAGGCCCCGTGTTCGGACCAGCCCGTGATGCAGGCGGGGAAATTCGCCCCGGATCGGCGGAGTCATCCGGATTGCACTGACAGTTCTACTCATAAAACATGCCGCCCTCCGGCAACATAGCAGTGTATATCGGGGTGGCCGTCTGCCTCAAATTTAAGTGTTACTGGAAGCACGGATTTAAACATGACATTGATCGACAGTCTAGACAAGGCGAGCAGACCGACGAAGATCAACATAAAGCCATCTTCTCCTCCCCCAGAATGAGGACAGGTCATCGCACCCGCGCGTTCTTTGGAATTAGAATCCAAGTAACTCCGCAATAGCCACAGTCACTCTTTTCATCTGCTTTTGATTTCTTCATTCATTCTCAACCATTCACTCCAACAATCATTCACACAATCACCACAACCTTCTCTCGCTTTAAACTACGAGTTCACCATGCGGTTCCTGGACATCACCACCCCGGTCTGCCTCCTCCTCGCCACTCTTTCCACGACCGCAACCGCCTGCGACGGCTACCTCTTCTGCCACTGCTACAACTCCGACGGAAAGCCCAACGACGTAGCGACCGAAACAGTCTGTAATCGTTTCCCCAAAGACCAATCGAAAATGATAGACGCCAACCAATGGTCCGACGGCGCCAGGGAATGTCGGTACGCTGGCCCCGAGTTCACTCCCTATGATCGCACCCGCCCCGGCGGTAACGTGAAGGCCTACGGCTTCGGCAACTGTGACTGGCGGGTGATGTGCCAGGAAGCCGGGGCGACCGGCAAAGACTCCAGCTGCAGGGATACACCGCCTGAAGGCCCCAAGAGCCTCAATTCAATCTATATCGTCGGACACAACTAGACCAGAGACTTCACGACTTGACGTCAAATGCCAGGCCATGTCTTTTTTGTGTTTTGTTTGGCGCTTAGGGGCAAACAGCTAGGAATAGGGAGGATGGATTGGCTTCTGTCGTGCATTGCTTTGTCTCAAGGTGGTACAATGATGGCCCAGGAACGAGTCTTGCCAGGTAAACGAATTCTGCATTACAGGCTCTCATACACATTGCCATAGACTGAAGAAGGAAATCAAGACTATCATGAGTTTCCGAAATTCTCGGCCAGCGAAGTCCTTTCTACGTGCTCCGAGCAGCTTTATGTGCCGTCAGTTTGCTTGAATTTATCAACCCCGAGTCGCATTCAGTCAATCCAGTCTTGAGTGCTTTCCATGGTGGGTTTGCCACGGAGCTGAGGACGTGTCCATGCACCGCCCGCGGAACAATCCATTTGGCCAGGGCGTCTAATGATAATAACAAGGGACATCAATACTCTCTCCCAAGGACTGCCAGCTCTCTTGCGAACGTCGGTTCAGTCATTTCAGTCATTTCCCTCAAGGGCTACATGGAGGGTCAATGCAGCAGCAACAGGGACAGCAATGCCTGCTTTCCAAGAAGATGAAAACAACGTGCCATAGTCATTAACGGTGGTGATTTCGCACCAACACAGTTGACAGATGTCTTTGAGGAAGCGCATCAATTACCACGACTGTTGTTGGTTCCGTGGCATTAATTAATCAAACGTCCGTACCTCGATTGTTATGACATGCCTTTACTTCTGAATATCAGTCTCCGGTGGACAGCCTAGCAGTTTCGGGATCTGTGTCCCCACCCCCACTCAACCGTGACCGGATAAAAAGGCGGGATGCCGATGTTTATTTATGTTCGGACTAGGCGAAGGCAACTTGGTAAAGACAAGGTCTACACCCTGTTGCTTGCCTCCCATTCTGGTTATTCTGGACTCAGATGATAACTTCAGAATGTCCAACAGCGAAGCCAATTAGTTCATGTTGCGTTGAGGCGGATTCCTCATTTGCCAATACTGTGGGTGCCCTTTCCCCTCCGTTCCCCGATCGAATGGCAACACACAGTTGCAGCTGGCAATTGCATCGGCTTTTAGGTGTTGTTAGCTGTTCAAAGTTGATGACACATGTTCTCGAGGCGCTAGTCCAGATGAACGCCGGTTCGTTCGGCACCGTCGATCGAATGCTTATCGGACGACAGATCGTGAGTTTCCCCACGCAAAAGACAGCCGCCGAGTTCCACCTGCACAGCAGTCGCGCGGCTGCTGACATGAGCACGCCCTCGTATCCCGTGTATCCCGTGTGTGCCGCTAATCGCCGGGTGGCCGGCACGCTGCGTGACATTCCAAAACAGGGGCTGGCAGTGGTCCTCCAGTCGCCGCGAGTCAGTATCCCCAGTCATGTTGGTTCTCACAGCCCGAAAAAGAAAGTCTGTTCCCCTGAAATCACGGAATTTATAGCGCATGTTGTCTCTATTAAATTGTCTTTGCCGGAAAACATGCGGCATGTTAATATGGAATTGAAGCCGCGCCTCGGTACTGCTCCACGAAGAGCTGACCTTGATGGGACTTAAATGCCTCCGTTATCAGATTTTTGACATCATACTGATCATAGCTGTAGGGCGCAACTGCCCGGTCATTCCGCATGACCGTGCTGTTTGTTCTTAGTTGCCGTGCTACCCCGGATATACTAAATTTGAGTTTTTGAGCCTGTTGAATCAAGCATTGTTGACAGTCGACTGAGAGAATGGCTAAGCATTCTGCCGCTATTCGGACCGGGTCTATCTCGAAAACATGGGGATATCTCCTTTTCGGTAGTGTCCGCCTCGGAACTTGACAATGGCAGCTCTAACTTAGGTAATAATCGTCCACGGCACTTTGCACATAAACACGTTCCACTTATACAGACGTCACTATCTGTCGTTGGTTGACCCATTCGCGGGGGTTCCTTCTGGATCGGAACACTGCATCCATGTCAAGATCCACGATCATCGCCCCGGCAGGTCTCCGCAACAGCTGTGTAGAGTTGCAATTAGAGATGGCACGACATGGTACCAGGCAGTGGGTGTATTCCGAGTCCGAACTTGGAAAACATGCAGATCAGTTTACCGCCGGCAGACAACAGTGGCCGGGAAATTCTATAAAGATAGCCCCCATCCCATCCCAAGAGCTACTGATCACACCATCATCAACCAGTCAAAACGCCTGCTACTCAGTCCTTCTTTCGAACTACCTCCAGTCCCTCTTTGTCCGTGTACATAAACCGACTCCAAAATGAAGGCCTTCACCGTTCTCTTCAACCTTGCCTTGGCCGCCACCGCCATGGCCGGTGCCGTCGACACCCGCGCCCTGGAGCCCGGCTTTGCCGAGCGCGCCTGCGGCACCACTGGAGGTACGTGCCATGTTTACCCCTCAACATTCAAGGCATGGAACTAACACGATGCGTCTTTACAGCTCCTTGCACTAGCGGCGACGACTGCTGCACCTACTGCGACCCCTACTCCGGCTGGACTTGCACTGACTCTACCAGAGCCTGCGTCGAGAAGGGCAGTAAGTTTACATCAGTCTATCTCCCGTGGAGTCATATTGTAGTTTTGGTCGCTAACCAATGGTTTGTCCAGCTGTTCCCGCTCTTGGCCAGAACGACTGCTGCAGCTACAAGGTCGACGCTGATGGCAAGTGCACCTAAACAATCCTGGCGACGGGTGGAAACCGTCGGGGGGAGGTATGCGATGTTGAGGACCCTTCATCCTGTGTACATGAATTTCAAGTTTCAAGCGTATATATACCAAATCGAACATGCAATGAATGCACATGCTGCCAAATGGACACGTCTGCCTACCAGCAATGCAGTAGGCAGTCAGGACGTGTGTGCAATATGCTTTCAGTGTTCAACGTCGCCTCCAGTGTCCGCAAGTCAAGCTTCGCCGCCAAATATAATCTCATGTGCCAGAGGAGATAGCCATCTTGTGACTTGTACTCTCGGTCGTCAACCGACTCGTCTCTGTGTCAAAACCAAGATGTCTATTCCTTCAATATCCCATCAGGTTCGACATTGGCATTTCTCCTCTTAGCTTCAACCGACAGGCTCGACTGTAAGGGGAACATATAGCATAGTAAAACATAATTTCGTTCTTCCAACTTGC
This sequence comes from Colletotrichum sp. SAR11_239, assembly GCA_025328985.1. NCBI lineage: Eukaryota > Fungi > Ascomycota > Sordariomycetes > Glomerellales > Glomerellaceae > Colletotrichum > Colletotrichum sp. SAR11_239. Next base: position 495,903 of record JAKMWZ010000001.1, read on the forward strand.
TTTTGTGTTCAACGGCGTGGATCTGACGATTAAGCAGCGTTAATATGCACGGTCCGGTCGTCGGATATCTTGTCCATACCTCTGGGAAAAGTTGCGCCTGGACGATCGGACCGTCGCGCCTGTCAACATCCTGAGAGCTTCGAACTGTATCCCAGCACGACTTGACACCAGCTTTCGAACCCCCGGCGATCTGGGCCAGTTTGGTGTAGACTCTTTCAATATGACTCTGGTCATGAACCTTTCGGGACCAAATAAAGTACTTTCGCACCCATCGCTCCGGGTTGTGTCGTCGGCAAAGGTCGAGCCACACTGCTCCTTTGAACTAAAACAACGTTATGACATGAACCCATCGTTTCCAACTGGCTGGTATTTGGGGACATACCTCCTGTGAAGATTTCAGCTCGGCGATATCACTCCTCGTTAGCTCAACACTCCACCCGATGAACCTGGCACCCATCTTTTCATACTTTTTGTTCAGGCTCCAATGCAAACACAAAGCTTCCTTTCCGACATAGTCGCGTTGTATCCCAGCCTCGTCAATATCTGCAAGAGTCCTGACAGTACAGCACTCGTTTGATAGCTCAAAATAACCATGTATGTCGCCTGACTCGTCACAGGTATCGTGGCATTCGGGAACGACTGGATCGATGTTGCATGTGCAAGGGAAACCTTCGTCTGAATGCCTGGTCTCCGGTTCTCTCGGGCAATGCACGAGTGACTGAATGCTGGCCGACGATTCGGTGTCACATTTCACCGCTTCTGATGGGGCCGCCGGTCTTTCGCGCCCGATGTTCATGGTTGAAACTGTGCCAATATGAATGTCAGCTTGGGAGAGAGCAACGATTTTCGGCCGCCCGACGCTAGACAAAAACCTACCAACAGCATCCCTCATGGATTTAAACCATCTCCTAGCCCTCCATTTCATGTCTCTGAAGAGTGTTTTTCCGCGCATGGCCTGGCTTAAAACCAGAGAGAACAGACTAATGACAGTTCCAGATAAAGCAATGTCGAGGTGATGAAAGTATATTGCAAGAGGGGAGTTGGGGAGGAAATGCGGGGACATGAAAGATGTTGGAAGTCCTTGGAGGTGACGAGGGTGGCTGGTTAGTAATTTCCGCGGCAAGGGACTGTTCCAAGGTCCAACACAGTCCAACCTCTGAACGGATGTTTGCTTTCTTGAGCTGCATCGAAGCCAGTGAATTCAGCCGCCTTCACAGTTGTTTTCTTCAAAGTTCGCACGTTCTCTGACTAAAAATAGTCAATTAGCTTCATAACGTTTTCTGTCTTTTAAGTCCTGCCTGCAGGTATTTACATATCTTTAGGGCGTATTTCGCGAGCCCGGATGGGTACAAAAATATATAAAATTACACACGTAGTCCAGAATCACATAGATGGCGCTTGAGATAATACGTTTCCCATCGTATGTATTGTTATCAGCAGGGCCTTGAATGCGAGTGTCATGATTGGTTCACCGGACTGAAAAGTTCACTAAAGGTTTATAAATTGCCACACCACATCGGTTTGCCCTCCCATTTTGAACCTCCATCTTCAAAAAAGCTTCCTCGGCCAGATTATTTCTCTCGATTCAACCTCAAGTCCGGTTCCAATCGTTCGGCATCTCCCATCTGACTGCAACTAACTGAACCAACATGGTTGCAAAACCCAAACCCGATCGCCCAAATTAAAAGATTCCAGATATCGAAATTACGAAAAACGGATCAATACCGATGATTGGAAGTTTGTGTCGTAATCATGCCACATCCGTTGTTTAAGGTTTCGTTGCCGTTGAAGCCCAACCGACGATGTTAGGCATCCGGTAGCTGTTGGCCCTCAAAATGATTTTGCTTAAAGTTAGGTTCATCTCGACGAAGAGAGGGGTAGATGAAGCTTGTTGGTTAGGTTACAGATGCCGAGGTGCACGCATTTCATGTTGTACCATCGGCTGCCTTTCAGCTACGAATGTATTTACATGTCCCCTCGTCTCAAAGCAAGTGCACTAGTTGGTCAATGTACTATTCTGCACGGGCTTGACGACATAGCCTATACAATGGCACCTAGATACAACCTCCGACCCAGGCCTATCAAAAAGGCCGAAAAGAATGATGAAATCGTGAATCCCGAGCTATTTGGTGCTGAATATTCTGGGTATGAACGCCTAGTAACCCATATCTGCCCCAAATACCTCACCAAAGACGAGGCCAACGAGATACGCGAGGAATTCAACAAAGTGTGGATAGAGGATAAGCAACTCCTGTGGAGTGGCACCGATTACCATGTAACCAAGATCTGGGCTGCACAGCAAGGCCTCCAGACTCTAACCGATGCAATGGGCCCTCTGATGTGTGAGGGAAACGATAAGTGCCGAAAGACGACAAGCTCTCGAGCTTGGAGTCAGTACATGAGAGGGGCCTCAGCATTATTTGCGTGGCGCATATCGCAAGGCCGAGTTACCACTGTGTTGACACCTCCGCCCCCACATCGATTTCACCCTTCGGGTATGACAAACTATCAAGACGTGGAAGAGCCGATCCTCAAGGGTGTCCTCGGCATATCAGTGGGCAAGATCATGATGATTCATCCTGAGGTTCCGGGCGCTGAAAGGTTTGTCTACGAAGCGTGGCCTGTTGACCAGTGCGCGACGTGGATGAGCAAATTCGGCGAATTTCCTAAGAGAGACTGGAGAATCGTCAGCCACAAGAGAGGTGTGTCTTTTGGACGATTGAAAATTTAGGCTTGATGTCTAACGTAGCAGCAGTACAAACAATTTGGCAGCCTATTGTTGGCGGCACCCAGCCAAAGCCATGGCTAGATGGCAGCCCTCAGATAATCATTCATCAACTTCAGGACCAGTCAAAATGCAATAAGCCAAAGCTTCACACAGCTATAAATCTTCAAAACAGCTTCATCAAGTCAAACCCAGTTTCAACTGATGAGGCCCGACGGGTTATACACGAACCGTACGGATTCACGGCACTCGCCTTTTTACTATTCGTCGAAATCTGTCTATGCTTCGTACTTCCCTTCGCAGAATTCTTGGAAAATGTCACAACTGAACTCAGACATCAGCATCAACATGCTTATCGACACTTAAACACTGCCTATCAGAGCAAGCCCAAAGTCAAAACATCCGGTTTGCAGATGTCGCTTGAGGCTATTTCTCAATCTGGGAAAGGAGGAAATTGCACTACCTCGGAGACTAGCAACTTCCAACAACCGAATTCCGTCAAAACAAACACAACTGCGGACCCATCTTTGATAGCCGGGAAGATTGCAGAAATCTTAGGCGGAGATATTCACCTAAGATCATTGAAGAACAAACAGCGTAAAAAGCTTTCAAGGCTTCAGGAAAAACTTGTTGCGATACAAGCGCAAGCCGAGACTATTAGGGACGAAGTGACGAAAATCTAAAGAAAGCACCGAACACAGATGGGACGTGCCCATACTTAGGAAAATGAATCCAATGTTTTAGAGGGTTTCAAATGGGCACAAAGAACGCCAAAAAGGGATAACGGTTGATATGGGAGTTCGAATTCCTTTTCTTTATTTTTAGCAATTTGGACCGTTCGTCATGTTCTCTCCTTTAAAACAATCCAAACATTGAAACATTGTACTTCTAGTGATAGGTTGCATATAATGGCCCTGTGCTGACTTCCCACACGCAAAGTCTTTCTCGAGGTAAGACTCAGACTCTAGCAATCTTCTGCATCATCGTCAACATCCTGCCTCACAATAAATAATACGAATCAATCATCGCCTATTAGTTAATTTCTGATCTTCAAGCTCTCACAAACTTGATTCAGATCCTGTAGGAAATGGCGTGTACGTTATTATCATAATTCCAATACCTTGATTCTGCCAGAGACCTACACAAGGGGATATGAAACTTCTGTGCCTGTGGTTCTCAAAGATATGTGATGTTCCAAATGGCCTTCTCACATGTTTAGGCGGATATCGCGACTAGCCTTCCTAAATTCAGATCAGCATCCTAGGATCCCCGATTTCAAACCCCGAAAACTCATGAACCTTGCGGGTACACGATTCTGACTCACACGACCAATGTCTCTGAGGGGGAGGCTCGAAAACCTACATGGAACTCAATCTCGTGACAGAACTTAGACGACCGCATCTCTCAAAACTAGAACACGTTTGACTTCTGGAACTGCGGAGTAAGTCCAATCACAACAGCCTGATGGCGTGATGCGAATACTCAACCTACTGAGTTTCTGGCAGCTGTCTCCTGATCCCGAGGCGAGATCCGAATGCGAGCTCGTCATACCAGAATAAATAAAGGTCGACTCGTGGGTCTGATACTTCGTTCAGAATAATCTTACATAACACTTAAATGTCACGAGGACTTCACCGACAATGGATGAACTGACTGATGCATTCTACCGCTGGGATCTATCAGCCCCCGGATTCAACCAGCTGCTCAACATCATATGCCCCAAATATCTAACCAGAAAGGAAGCGGAGGAGATCATGCGTCAATTTGATGAAATTTGGGTTAATGACAAGCAGGTTCTCTGGAGCGGCGTCGACCATGACATGGCCGAAGAATGGGCAAAGCAGCACGGAATGCAAACGCTCACTTGCGCCATGGGCCCTTTGATGAACGAGATCCATTCAAAGTGCAGGAAGTTGTACAAAACGAGCGTAAAATGGACGAAATACATGAAGGGTGTTTCCGCGATCTTCGCCTGGAAAATTGCCCAAGGCCACACCACCACCCTCTTGACCCCTCCTCCGCCTGTCCGCTTTCACCCATCTGGATTGACAAACTACCAAGACATTGAAGAACCGATTCTCAAAGGAGCAATCAATGGATATTGCGTTGGCAAGATTATTCTGATCCATCCTGAGGTTGATGGAGCCGAGGACACGGCCTATGAATACTGGCCTAAGGACCGTGTGGCTAAGTGGTACGCGAAGTGTGGTCCCAAAACGCCCTTTATCAAAATCTGGCGAACAATAAGTCCCAAGAGACGTAAGATTCTGTAAGGCCTTCTTTAAGTCCTGATCCTAATCTAAACAGGTGCTACGATCTGGCCAGCTAAGGTAGATATCTCCCCCGAACCTTTCACAATAGCAACATTAGACAAAACGGTGGGTTTCATGACCATCGGCTTACTTCTCCTCGCCGAAGTTTGCATACACTTAGTTGCTTTGTATGGGATGCCGGTGTACTTTTCCACCCCCATGCTGTACCCACGATATCGTGGTTACAGTATTGTGGATGATAAACCTAAAAGGCTTATCATCAGTCAAAGGAGTGATGTTCATCTCAACGTAAACGTTGAAGAAGCAGCCGAACCGGCTGCTTTACTCCTTTCTGTGCCTAGGTCATCACCCTTGAAGACTGATGAGTCGGTCATGGATGGTGTCAAAAGACTCAGATGCACCAAAGTACACCGGTATTCCGCCAGTGGCGGCAAAGGAAACAAAATGAAATGGCTGAAGAGCAGGCAGCGACGGGTTCCAACAGACAAGATTGACAGTATGGGAAAATGAGCTGGAAGATTGCTCGAACACCTAGGAGTTTGGAAGCTGGAAAAGGATGAGGTCATTCAGACAGAGACTCTCACGGACAATCAGATTGGAAAATCGGGCTATTGTGAGCTTTGAGCAGGATGTAGTTTACCAAATTGCCACAACACGTGAACAATTGAGGTATTAAATAATATGGAATTGAAACGTCTTTTCAAATCTTGTTCATTCACGACCAGTTCCATATTAACTAGAAGATCCGCCAAAGGTAAGACTGACTCCGTTCAAAGTTTCTGTCAGTTGTGGACTCAAAAGCACATCGAGGTCCTCATTACAGTTCTCGTTATGATCTTGTCCTATTGATCAAAGTTCATGGCTTTCTACTTACACATACAAGTCTGGAACTGGTTGACACTCTATAAGCTTTCGAGTCATTGCCATGGTATTTGATCCCTCTATAGCAGCTTTCAGCAACATTCACTATGAAGACTTGCATAATAACATGCCATTCATCAAATTAATCATTTCAACATCCTATCACGAAGGGCGAACACGAATCGGAACAGACACATGCTCGAAACATCTTTCACATAAGATCGACCGAGTGTGAGCTGATCCCTCAATCCTAACATCTCAGTAATTCTCGGAGAATTCAGCGCGATGAGCAATTCTGTGTTACCTGATATCCTACAGCTACATCTGGTGTCAGACGGGATCATCAGTCCTCGATGAAGACCTGAAAGCCAGATCCCTCAGCTGTAGTCGCCGATCCTCCCAGGCGTCGAGCGGCCGTCATCCTACATCAATCCGATACAACCTCACGCACAAGAAGCAAAACTGCCCGAGATCATCATCCTGCCGACGACCTCGGGCCACAAAACACACATTCAATCTCGATATCTTCAACCCCTCTCAAACGGTTTGACGTCAGCGGTCTCACATCTCCTGCCTATCATCACGCAACCGCACCAAGAAGCACGTGAAGAATCACCCTCTCAAGCAACGCCCTTGACATCACAAATCCTCCGGATCAGCTCACCAGAGGACCCCTATTCCCCCAGCTAACCCACAGAAAGCCGTCCTCACCTCACCCATCGCCGTGCCCCGAAACGCCCCCGTTCCACAAAAAAGAAAGCACATCATTCAGCGACGATCAACGACGTGCAGTCCCCTCTTTCCAGGTGCAACGAACCTCCAGTCCAGCTCCAAGCCAAGGGCGATGACCGCACAGCCAACCAGACGGCTGCACCGCGGACGAACCACTGGCGGAGGAGACGAAGAGAGGGGGCGAGCCGGTCTAGAACTGCGGGACGATCACTGGCGTCATCCACCACCCTCCAACGTTCCCCCCTCTCAGGGTCCTCTGGGTGTGCCCGCGTATGGCAAGGAGCAGCGCCGCGACGACACCCTCTCGCAATCTTTAGAGGTGAGGTGTGATAAGCAAAATGCGAGGCAGCCTCAAGGACCCCGAAACGTCTTCTTGCAGGCGCGACCTGCCGTGCAGAACTTCAAGACGGTCCCCTCTCCTTGGGTATCAACCTCACACCCATTGACGAACTAGAACGTCAACGCAGGCCGTCGCAGCACTTCTGCAGCAGTCGATTTCAGGCCTAGACAGAAGATGCCAGAAACACCGGCGCGCCGGCGTGTCAGGATAGGATGATAATTCCCGACCCTCCCATTCCGTCTCGAAAAATTCTCCTGGACAATCGTCCGAGATTGTTCGTCTTGTTGAGAGAGTACTGGTACCTCCCAAAAGCGCGATACGCCTGCTACAAGGCCAGGTTCAAAGCGGTACGGATCGATGCGCGCTGACTATCTGGGATGAGACTGGGGGCATGGATGGGTCGCAATTGACCGAGAAGGACGTCAAACCAATTTGACGACGTTATTATCAAAAACAATAAGCCCACACACGCGAGAGACAGGCCACCTCAACAAAGCATTGTTCCCGATAACGCGAGCACTGACCCAGGAAACAACGCACAGCCTCGCGCGAAGCTAGCCGCTTCCCGACCACGGCCAAGGGAGAGAGAGACTGGGAGGGAGAAGCACCGGGGTGGTCGGGGGAACAGACGCCCCCAACCAACCAGCCAACCAACCAACTCAACCAGCCCAGCCTCTAAGATGGAGAGATGCAACTAGGGACCCTGCCAACGCTGCAGAAAATAACAGCGAGCGAGCGAGCGCACAGAGGTTTCTCTGTTCTCTTTTGGGGAGGGAGAGGCAAAACAAGATGGATGCGCACATCTCATTTCCACCGACGTTGGCAGTAGTCTAGTTCCCCATCCACATCACACCGCACGCACAACAACGCGCGCATGGCAAAAACTCCACTGAGGCGAGGTTGGCATCTCGAGAAAAAACCGTGCCACAATTACGGTCCGTTAGTGTGTAAGTTTCTCAGAAGCGAGTAGCTCCAACGGGGCAGGCATGGCAAGTATGTGATATTTCGCCGCGCAACGCCGTGCGTCGTATCCACCACCATCCGGCGCTGATATGATGATGATGTGGCCGTGGTTCGGTGGCTCCACTTAAGCAGCCTCAACATCTCAAACTGCGAACTGCTGCTGCTCGTCTCCGTAGTGGGAACTTTTTTTCAGCTTCGGAAAACTGGATCTCGCGGGGTTGGGGCGTTCTGGCCAGAGAGAGAGAGAGAGGGCGGATGCACGAGCGGTTGCTTATCGTTCTCCTCGCGGAGGCGGAGACGGGTGAGAAGTAGTCTATTCTCTGGAGAACGGAGACGCAACGGCTGGCTGACAAGACACGATGCGTCTGTCCGGATCTGTTTACGGATATGCCCTGAGGGGGCCTGGAGATAAGAGCTTCTCTGTCTCAGTTGAAGCAGCAGCATAAGCACAGTTGCGGGTACGGCACCAACAGCATTTCTATTCACAGCACCCAGGCTCACGCAGGGGGTGTTGGAACAGGACAAACACTCGCAGCAGTTTTCTGTCCGACATTTGCGGTGGACATGGGTTGAATGAACGAACGAACGGAGATCGACGCGTCCGTTCGCCTTTCCGCAGACCACCACACACGCAACCCACACATCCACATTCTCTCCGAGAGGGCAGCGCAGCCCACCGAGGCCGCAGACTGGACGCAGCCGTTCATTTCGAGGTTCCAGTTCCATCTCACCATCTCCATCTGCCTCCGCGCTTACGGCCCCATCCCATGCCGCAGGACCCGTTCCGTCTTCGCTGGGGTTCTCACCTAGGTTGTGTTGATCGTCTCGTTTCTCCTTCTCCTTCTCAACATTGCCCAGCCCCAAGGGCCCCATTCGCAGTGCACACACATTGCACCAGCGGAGCCTCCACCTCTGCCCGCATCTTGACACGGTCTAGACTGAGCCCATCAAATCCTTCCTCCTCTCACCACACACCGAGCCCTGCCGCCTAGCCCCAGCACCCCGTCTGATCCACGGCCGACGCGCCGTTCTCAGATCGACAAAGGCCTCTTGTCAAATGAAGACCTCTCGAACATGCCAAACGTCCAGCGCCTACTGTCACCTAAACCATAGCAGAGCCCCTCCGCGGCCGGAGCCACACATCCATCCATCGCCGTCCCGGCGTCAACATCAAGAAGACTTTGCCAAAGATGCAACGTTCTCCCTCTAAACGAAGCCCGGAGCCCCTCTCTTCCTCGCCTCCTGCCTGCTACATGGCATCTGTAACTTTGACAAGCCCTGGGCTCCTCCCCCCTCGTACCCGCATCCGTATCTGAGCGGAGCCAGATATCCACCCCAACAGCAACCCGCAGCGGACGAAATATCTCAATAATTTCCTCATGCACGTAATTCGCCTCTCCCTCTGCACGACACAAACACACGCCTTTTGCGCCTCGCCTTTTCCCAGTCCTCATAATGACGCGTTGAAATTCTCGCCATCTTACGTACGCTCCAAGGGCGACAGCAACCACACACACACACACACAGACTCGCCGACCGTCGGCCTGTCGGGGTTCGATAGGTCTTGCAGCAACAACATTGGTCAATTGGCAAGAAGACAAAAACCACTCACGCAATCGCACTTTTCGTCAATGAACCAACCCCCGGTCATGATCGGAGCATTTCGCACATCCAGCACGCTGCAAACCCTCTGCGCCCTGTAAAATCTGCGCTCAAAAATCCGCGCAGCATCTCCGTCCCCCCGTGGCCCCCTTGTCTCTTGTCGCAGCTCGCCCGGTCTAGCCTCTCTAAACCTCCAACCTGCAGCAGTCTCAATCTGTATCCCAAAGAAACAAAAAAGGCCGCATCTAATCGCGGATCAAACGCACGATGATATCGCATCATCACAGCCAAGCATCTCCAACCTCGCATCCAGAGCCTCACCTCGCCTCGCCTCTTGTAACCATATCCACATCCAAAGGGCCATGTTCCTCTAAACTCCCTTAGCCCATCTAGCAAGATCCCGCCATCTAACATCCAAACAAAGGGAAAACAAAAAACCACCAGATCCAGCGCCCACGCCCCCCTCTCACCATCACTAGCCCATCTCCATCTCGACCGAAACCAGCCAGCAACAGCTCTTCCCACCCGCCACAAGCCCAAAAACCAAGCAAGCGGCCGCCATCGCTGCCAGAATAGCATAGCACGCAAGCCCCCGAATCTGCCGTTCGTTGTTCGACCCCGTCAACCACCTTTTCCAGCCTCCGAGCCCGGCCGTCGCAGCGTCAAAGCACTCACTCACCACACCCACCACATCCATCGAGTTGTTTATTCCCGTAGAAACAATAGCTGAACCTGTGTCCGCCAGCGCTCCCTGACTCTTGTCTGCTCTTCACCGCACTGACAATAGCGCCCAAGCCCCGAGCAGGACAGGACAGGGTGTGTGTAGTACCTGGCCACCACCACCACCACCTTAAAAAGACCTTACTAAACACACTGGACTAGCACTAAACAGCCAGCGAGCAGGCAAAAAGGGGACTAAACTTCCCCAACAAGAATAAACTTCCTCCCTGCACGCCGCCAACACCCAGACCGTCGTCTGTCCGTGTGGTGTCTTGTGGTGTCTGTCCCCTTTCTTGAAGAAGGAGGCAGCAGGAGAAATTTAGAATAACCGGCTTTGATAGTCAGATAGCGTGTTGATTGGCATTGGACATATGCTGGCAAAGCTTCTAGCTTCCCGCCGACGAACGACAATCACTTCCCGAGTAGCCATGGACTGAAGCATTAACTTGAAGACAACACCAGTCGACATGACAATTGTGAAGGCTTATCGCCATACTCAAGTCCGATATCAAACACCACCCCCCCGACTCTCCCAAAGCCGGCTGCACAAAGGGCCAAAAACCCGCCTAGGACGCGTAAATCTACAATGACACCCCGGATCCCCATCGCCCACCGTCCCCTGCCAGGCCAGGCCCTTCACCCCTTGATAACAGCGTCTCATCATCGGGGAGCCTCCACCACACCTTACCTACCTGTGGTAAAGCTGCAATGCGCTGCGCTGCGCTGCACTCATCACCCACAACCACAACCACCATCCTCCCACACACAATTCGCATCCCCTCCAAGACCGCATTCCGCATCCTGCATGTCCAATACGCCTTCTCGAGGGGGGCGTCCCCACAACCAACCAACACCTCCACCAAAAGAAGAAGAAAAAACCTCTCGTCTGCTCAGCACACACCACCTCCCTCGCCAGTGTAAGTAGTCCACTCGCTTCAATATCACCACCACCACCATCACGAACCTCCCACCTCCCGCATCCATCCATCCACCCATCCAAACACACACTCTCGCCTCGCGTCTCGCCGTTGTCGCCCAACCCGTCCCCTACGCACCACCCTGCCTCGCTCGCAGCCACAATCTTCAAATGATCGTCGGACCCTGAAAAAAAAAAAAAACCACGCTCGTAGCAGAGCTACCTACGCCGAAAGGGTCCAATGCATGCCCTCATTCGCGCATATCAACGACACAAATCAGGGAAAATAGCTCCCATCTCCCATCCGCGAAACCCTTCCCGTCTACTCACAACGCGACGATCCCAAGGACCCCTATGACCTCACGCCAATCTCGCCCGTCCAGCTCGTCATCTTGGGATGGGCGAGCGCCAGATGCGACCAACATGACATGATCGTACATGACCACTCACAAAATACTCGCTGAAAACCACCTGCGAAACTGTCACTATTCCCATCTCACATCTCACTCCCGTCTTCCCCTCCTGAGTGAGCCCATCTGCATCATTACGAAACCCACCACCTACCTCACCTTACATGTATGCTGTAAAAATTGGACCACTGCAATAAGAGTGCTCCTACACAACAAGGCCAGGCCAGGGCATATGCACGGCAGGTAAGAAGGCGGCGCGGCGCAAAGGGTACAACCACAGCTCGTAAGCCATGGCGTTCCCACCTTTCGATGCCGAAATATCCAGAGAGCAACACTGGCCTGATGTCGGCTTGCCTATTCGAACCAAAGAAGAAGAGGCCGCTGGACCCTTCCACTCAAGCGTACCGTGAAAACTTCCACAGGCGGGCGCTGTCTCTCAGAACACCTCCCCTCCATCAGACAATCCTCGCCGCCACAGTGTCAACTCCTCGGTCTGCACTCCTCCACAATGAGGGAAATCAGACGAAGTAGACAAGCGTACGAGGCAAAAGCCAATGTCGCATCCTCCCCAACAAGGAGGGAAAACAGTAATCCTCCGGTGTGTATTTGGCGATGGGAGCCTGAACATGGCATTTCCTTCCCGCCACGACCGGAAAAAATCAACCTTTTGTCCAAAGACTGGGCAGGGGAAGCAAGCAAGCGCAAGAAAGCTCTGCTACACGCTTCCCCGCAATCCGCTGAAAGTCTGCTGCACTTCAGTGAACATGCAAACAAAACAAAAACATCCGAGCTCCAACTCAATTCCCCTTTTCCGCCAGCCTCTCCCGTCAGCGGCTAGCTCCCGGCATGCCTCCATCCAGCCCAACGAACTTTTTTTCCTGTTGTGCTTTTCGCCTCATCATCGTCGTCGTCGCCGCTGATGTTGCCCTGATCCTACTCAACCCCCAAACCTAAACCTGACTGGTCAGCCAAACAAGGTCCCTTCATATCAGACTTTCCATCTACAGCCCGCGCGTCAATCAAACGCCTCGCCGTCGTACGAATGAATGCCGTCCCCGCCCGCGACTCATTCATCGCGCATTTCCCCAGGAAATTCAATTCCAGCGCCCGTCCATGCCAACGGCCGTGCAATTGGCGTTTAGTCAGATAAACACCACGAACTTGGAGCTGAAAACAGAATTCACAGCTTCCCTTTCCCCGCTACAAGAGGAAACCCTTCAGGGTCTCACCCGGCCGAGACATCAAATCCGGGGGTGTAACCTTTCTCTCCCCATCCGTGCTGCCGTGTCACGATAAAATCTTGTGGCATCAATTTGTCGTGGGTCTCCCAGGAGCAGATATCGCGCGTAAAGTTGTGAGGATCGAGAAAATTTCCGCGAAGGATTCTTGTGTGTCTCGCTTTTGTCCATCCCGAGCCTCCTGCTCCTTGCATGTAGTGCGATGCCGTGTTAGCGAAGGAAAAGGCTTCCTCTCCCGCGATACACGATGAACACGCAGGACAAACTGCATCGGCTGCACCTGTCGTGCTTTGTCGTAGAAGAAATGCGGGGGCCAAGAACTATGCCGGAACGATTTCCTATGGTCGTCGTAGTCGGGGCGCCGATGGGAGCAGCAGAGAGCGCATCTCCGCCCGAGTCCACATTCACCGCGGGTTCCCCGGGTCCACGACATTCTCGCCCGCCGCTGGGGTAGCACCCCCGTCATCTCCGTGAAGTCGCCGCGTCCAAAAGCATTCCTCGACTCGCAGCAGCCATCGCGCAGTGTAGTCCTCGAACTGCCGTGGACCCTCCAAAAACCGTTGCCGTGATGTCCCCCCTCCTCCTTTCCCAAGCTGTGCAGGTCCCCTCGTGCCCAGCGACAAAGAACGCGCAGATAGCAGCCAGTATTTCCCCGCAAGCCACCTGAACCCCAGGTGCCACCGTCGAAGATCCCGCAAATCTCACACAGCATGTCTCAACCCGTCTCTCCACGGCGATGAAGACCCTTACTCCCACTCTCACCGCGTGCAGCTCGCTGGACGCACCGCCAATCTGTTCACATGCCAGAAGCAGCTCCTCTGAAATGACGCTGCTTTGTCAGGTCCAAGACATGGCAGCAGCACGCAACATCAGGGCCCCCGCTGCTGCATGCAACCCAGCATCAACTTCACTGTCGCCGGGTTCATACGCTATCGATGCGGGAGGACGAGATTGGCAGCCCTGCTTGCGCGCCGCCCAACGTCCCCCCTCCCGCCCCAGCCTCAAGGCCACCTCCACGGTTTACCGAGAGAGGGGTATCGTCCAATCAAGAGTCCCATAGAGACTTGAGGCGCCTGCTAAGATGAGCCGCTGGGCTTGAGTTGGTGTGCTGACTGCGGGCAGGCACACCGACCAGGTCTGGAAGCTCACTGATGAAGCTTGCGTAGGTAGAGCTCCATCCATCGCGACAGAGGCGGGGTCCGTCGGTGTTGGATGTCCTGGAGATCCACCTCATCTCGCAAACCTCCGTCTCACTGAAGGCATCTCTGCAGCTGCATCTTCGGGGCCCGTCCTTAAGCTCTGCAATAATCTCCGGGTTGGGAGCTGTCGTCGCTGACCGATGTGGATATCCGAGGTGGATGCGTGGAGAAGGCAAAGCAAACGACCACCGCCCTCCGATATCTCATATCCACGGTCCCGCTGCAACGCGACGCAAAATCGTCTTTTCCAGCTTTGCCAAGACGCCCGGAAACCCTTCACGTCCGGCAAACATCCAGCGGCCGCGCAAATCGGACCACGCTAGCGCGGGCATCTGGCATCCCCCTTCCTTTACCATCAGATACAGCTTCTGATGAGCAGGGAAGCCTGTACCAACCGTATATCCCGCTTGCTGGAACTTGAGATGGAAAGCGGGGGACGACCTGGACTGTCAAACCACCAAGGTATCCCGCAAAACACTGGTCGTATCGTCCGCCGTCAACCTCCCCAACCCCTCCCGTGGCTGAAAGGTCGTTGTATCCCGGCGCCGGCACCGGGGAGGCAAAATGCAAACATGGGCGAGACCCTGACGGCAACACTATCAGCTCCAACTGAAGTCGTAGATCCAGTCCGTCCTCGACGGTCTGGTCAGCACCGTGTTCCGTCGAGAGTTCGACGGCGAAACACACACGCCTCCCCTCCAAAACGGGAATCAGAGGATTCCCCATTTTTGGCTCCCGCGGATGGGACGTTGAACTAAAAGCCATGGATATTCTGGATCCCCATCCGGCGCCGGTCCGGGGTAAAGCCAAACGCCTTGACAGCAGCGGTGAACCCAGCCATCAGGAGAAATCCCGCCACCGCGGTGAGTAGCAGGAAACGTCAAGGTCTGCAGCAAAGCGCAGATAGACTCCTCAACAACTGCCTTAGGAGAAATGCAAACCGCACCGTCCGCGACCGGCTGCCAGTCATGCCATAAAGAAGCTAAGTGCCGCTTCCAACAGCGCAAATGTCCGTGAGACCAGAGGTTGCTAGCGCCGTCGCCAAACCAACCCCGCTTTCCCCAGCTCGACTGCCTCAAAGAGACGATGCTGAAACGCCCTCCGCTCCCATCTTACCCCAAGTCCTTAGCTTCTCTGTGCCACAGGGTGCCGCAGACATGCAAGGTCAACATGGACATGCGCTCTGTGGTAGTCGTCGCAGCAGACGTTTGTGGGGTAGAGATGTGCCGATGTGGTTGGCCAGCGGCCGCTGCACGTCGTCTCATCAACGGGCATGGCAGCAGTCTGCTCCCACAGAACTGTCCGTCCGGCCAGGTCTAGGTCTCGAGGCGCCACGACGATTCATGCGGAGGCCGGTATGTGTAGTGCTCGCCGCATTTGCCCAGTGCATCACCATGGCACCACCATTCGACATGCTATACACACCGGTCAACATGGTGATCATTCTGAGGGGCGCGTCTTACTCGGTCAACGGAGAGGGCTCAATGGCCAAAGTGAAGCCTGCCTGCGCGCCGTGACGCAGAATGACAGCTCCGGCCACGATTCATCCCCGGATTCTGACTGCATCGCTGCACGTTGTGCATGTTAATCTGGCGGCCACGCGAGTATACTTGATATGCGGGGTTGCCAATTCATACTCAGCTCTTACAGCGACTCGACAGCTCGATGATCAGGTGATAGATGATGAGTTGCTCCAGGAACTCTCCGTTTCCCACCGATATCTGGTCGGCGTGTCGTACAACCGCACCGGTGAAGATTCTCCAGTCTCGAACCCAAATGTCGTTGTAAGATTGCTGCGGTGCGACCATCCATCCTATCAAGCTCGTGCAGACCCGGGCGACTCGCCAGATATTGCGAAGCGAATAGGACCCAAAGGTGAAAACATTTTCATGCTGTGTAAGGAGGAAAGACGACTTCGATTTCTGATAGCAGTAGACGCAGCCAAGACAGGAGCTGTGCCTCTGAACTTCAGGCTGGACCAGATGGCATACTCCATCGAGCTCCTGGCGGGCATCGCCGTTGACCCAGACCGAGACGCAACAGGAAATCCCGTCGGCAGCCGCGAATTGCAACAATTAATTCTCCGACGCTGCACGTCATGACTGTTCATAAACAGACACTGTGCAATAGATTGCGTGTAGCCCACATAATCGCTTCCACGTTGTTGTAGTAAGCGACACAACCACGGCACGCCCAGCCAGCACTTGCCTGCGCATGCCCGTAATCGGCGCTTCCGAGGTTGCTTCTCGTCAAGGCACACTGCATATGTGAACCCGAGGCTCGAATATGCAGGAGATCACGGGACCTGTCCAAGTCCCACGAGATGCTTCGTCCCGTCCGAAAATGGCCAGCTCATGCGCCCAGCCGGCCGCTTGGCCCGGAACCTTGCACCGAGCCGGTCGGAGACGCCTCCGTCTGGTCAATCCCCAGATTCCTGAGTCGAGATGGCAAAGGCAAAATCCCATCTTCGGACCGTTGAGAAACTCTGGAGCCATCGCTCCGGTACCAGAGTTTCCCACAATAACATGAGAGTTCCCGGTGGCAGACACCCTCACGTGTTTCCGCTCAATGTGTACGACGGAAAGAATCAAGGGCCGGGGACCACGAAGAGCCTCACCGTAGATCGACACGGCGACGTCCGCCCGGCGGTTGAGGTGGGCCGCGGCTTGAAGACGCCGGCATGCGGCCGGCATGCGGGCGAAACTTTATCTCGTAGATCTGGTGCGAGCCACGGCAGTCCGTGGACAATAGAGGGTGGCAGACCGGGGCGCTTTCGTCGAAGATGAGCACATATGGTTAAGACCAGATGAAATCTCACCGCCATTTGATGCGAGCACTCGCGAGAGATCAGCATTTCCGGTCTGAAGCCCCTAGTTCTTGCGGCTTGCGCAAGTCGCATATCCAAGAATACCCATAGTGTAAGCTCATTGGATGCTCGGACTCCCGCCCAGCCCGTTTGTCTCGCTTTGCGGAATTCCAGAAACATCAGTCAGAGAGCCGAGCAGGCTTACTAAGAGTCCGCCACCGCAGCTGGGTGTGGCGAGTGTTCTAGACCAGCTGCAGACAAGTCGGCGGGCAGCTCCATGGATAGCAAACGCCTGCCCTAACCCCAAATCACCTGGTGGTAGTTCGCAGCGGGCCATGTCTGCCGCACGCAGCGTGTCTCGGCCTCTTGATCAGCCACAAAGGGCTGCCTCTACACCCTCGCGACAGGTAGCGCCTTGTTTTGATCAAAGATGAGAAACGCGGTCAAGGCTGTCCGTCTCTGAGACGGCTATCAGGGCATTGAAGCCACGCTGAAGCTTTGGCAGCTTTGGCAGGCGGTTCCTGGCCACGGCAACATTGAGGCTCTGCCGCCAAACACTCGCTTGACGAGTGCCAGGGAACCATGTTACTAGGTCACTGCTATAATCTCATCCATTGAGTGGTTTGATCACGTCAATGATGCCATCGTGGAACGAGGCTTGCGCAGTCTCATACCCCTAGACACCTGGCAAGAAGCTGGTCAGCGAGCCGGTGAGTCGTGACACCTGCTCATTCGCTCGAGAGAGGAATGTAATAGTCTAAAACCAAGGCAGAGCCATGCTGCGGAAGCACAAGCGAGATGGTTCAATCGGAAGCTGGCTTCGTTGGGGGCCATAACCGGTTGAGAAGTGTGGCTCGGTCAGCCAAGATACGTGGCTGCGCCAATGGCAGTGAGCTTTCTCGAACCTGTAGGACCTTGGCTGCAAGGGACTGAGCAGGGAAAAAAACATCCAGAAGGCTTGCCTGTGCCGAGTACCGCCATGCCGTCTTAGTGTTGTGCTAGTTTGTCTTGCAAGATTGCGTCAAGCCCGTACGCGGCATAAACTCCGAGCGCTGTATGCTTTGGCAAACACCAAAAGGTCTCGGTGAAGCAACGGCCAGGGCAGCCTTTACATGGACAACATGTCGCAGTAAGGGGAAGCCTCGACGGCCTGCCAAGTTGCTGCAAGAGAGTGTGTGCTCAAAGGAGGCTGATTTCCAGAGCCTGTCCAGGGGCGTGGGGGAGCAACCAGAATGGGTTTGTCGCGGATTGCTTTTGCAGTGGTTGCTTCTCGTGTTCTTTCGACACGGCCATGCCATTTTCAGATGCAATTTCCAACGCCCGGACGGGAGAGTCTGGCTTTGATCGGGTCCGCGAGAGGTCTAGATCCAGCATTGAGGGGCGATTGCTGCGAGGGGCACCCATGGTGATTGATGCCCGCAATGCTCTTCCATCTGAAGTGGACACAGGTCGTCAACCTCTCGCCGTTTGAGATGCTCCGGTTTGACAGTTCCAGGGCTCTCTCTCACTGTATCTGCCGTCGATGAGTGCTTCTGGGAGCCCTAGAGCCCGCCAAACGCCCAGTGTCGTCCGCCTGTTGACCGTCCCGGTCTAGCGCGAGACGGGCTGCAGCGACCCGCGAAGTAAATTCTCCTCAGTGGAGGCCGGCGCTGAAACGGCAAGCTCTAATGAGCGCCTTTAGCGCAGCGAACAATGGCTTTCTGCCCCTGTGCAGGCCTTGAGCCTCTGTAGCAACCGCGCAAGCTCGCCTGGAGCGGTGCGGACTAGCAGCGTACTTGGACTAAACTGGCCGGCGCTGTGGGGATGGGTAGGGGGCTGCTGTTGGCTCGCTGGCCACTTGTAGCCCTGGGCGCTGCGCGGCGCCTGGCTCATCACAGAAAAGCTCGATCTTCCATGTTAATTCCCGATGACGGCTGAGGGCCGTGAAACGGGTCCCTACGTCATTGAGCCTCTGCAGGATGCGACGACACGCGCAGCCCATGTGCTGCGGTTGAAGAGATTTCGTGCCGTTGGAATCTGTCCTGCCTCTTTTGCCCAATGCCCATATCGTGACCTGCCCCGTCCTACTGCTGCGGGGAATATTGAGGAGTTGAGAATGGGGGATGGAGGTCACATAGGAGACCCGTCAACCCCCTTGTGACTGGGCATCTGAAGCTCCGGAGTCTCTTTGACGTGAAGGAGGCACAAATGAGCTTTTTCAGTGGATACGCTGCATCTGGTGTCCACTGAATCATATCGATACAGGGTTGATGGCTCGACATTGAAAGCTGAATGGTGGGATGAAGTGAGGGGGAGCCGTGCCGAGATGCGCTGCTCACTTTCTTGAGGCCATCCGTGACAACGCCTGTGTGAAGGACATTTGCATCCAGCACGGACATGGGACGATGCTTCTGTGCTGCAGTTGACCGTTTCCGGAGCAAATTCTCCCCCTCGAAGCAGCAAATTCGATGGCCTTCTCCGCACTCCCGTTGACTTTCTGTGCGCCGAGCTGCGGGGAACAGGTTGGAGCGGCTGCTGGTCTTGCCTGATCAAATCGATGGACGATGAGTTGGGCGAGTCTTCCTTGGTTTCCAAAACCCCACGAGACAAACAGCCCATTGTCTGGCAATACACGGGACGTCTGGGGGTCCAAGATTCCAAACGAGGCAATCATGAGGATATCTCCTCGTGGCTTCGCCGTATCGAGTGGTATACCGAACCAAGGCCGTATCAACTTGTTGTAGATATGGACACTACTGCTCTGGTAATCGTACACCTTCATCTCGTCTTGTCTATACCTTCGGAGATGGGGGACGCAGCTCGATATTGCACATCCTTGTTGCCATCTGCGTCGTGCTCTTCGAAAGCTTTCGAAAGCAAAAATGCCTTTCAATTTTGCTGAATTCCACCCTTCATCGGTAGCCATTTCTGGCCCTGGCCGCGGAAGCGATGGCCGCGGAGAGGCCCTATCAGGGCGACGCTCATGCCTGCAATACCACATCCATGGGTCCTTTTTTTATCTGATGGGTATTGCACCCCTGCAGCCTTCGCATGCAAAACTTGGCAGCACCCCGGCTCGTTGAGGTAAACCTCGCGCAGATCAGTGGGGTCCGTCATCGGTCGACAAACGCCCCGGTCCTCTTCGCCGTAGCGTCAAAGTCGCGACGCATTCCATTGTGTGCGATGCGATACATTGCAGTGACACCCTCAGGCCACCCAGGGCAGCGCACCACCTTTGGGAAACAGCATGTCTGTCTGAGCCGACAAGCTGGTGACAGCTAGCTGAGAGACAGCTTTCTCCAAGACCCTACGCACCGCGCCGCAAGGAAAATCAGGGTTTTGCCGTCTGGCGATGGTCGTCTCGCCGTGGCATTTCGCGCTCGATCGTCGCAGCCTGGGAGCCAAAATACCGGATTTCGCTTCAAAATAGCATCCCACCAATTGTTTTCGATCCGTCCCGATCAGCTGGCATCACCGGCCGGGAGCCTCGTGGGGCCTGTTCTTTTCACGACCCACGCGGATGGTATGGCCCGGCGCGGCGGAGCGTGGGAGACGTGAACAGGCCTTGGTTTCGTGCCTGGGAGCAAAGACCGAGCCACGATGAGCCTTCGAGAATAGGACGACACCGAAACGACACGTCTCATCACGATCTGCCCACGCGTACGCACAGCACTGCATCTCGCAGGCCCCCGTAAAGCGGGACATTGCCAACGCCTGTGCTGCCCTCGACTCCATTGCGTCATTGCTCGATCAGTTTTGGGTCACTCTCCGACCATGGAACGTGAGCAGCGCCAAAGATATTGATCTCGTGAGCACGCCTGCATTGCTTATTGCTTGCTTCCCCCACAAACAACCGTGCCATCCGAGTCTGAACGTGACAATTCGAAGACACTGAGTTTTGGAGTCTTTGGTCCGCTCATTCCTGGCATGGTTCAAGGCTTGCGGGGAACAACGCCAGCCGTCCGGCATCCGTACATGTGGCCAGCGTCGGGCGCAGAGTCAGGGCTAGACAGCTGATGTTCGAGGCATCGAAACAAGAAGTACCGCGTATTCTTTGGGCGAACCTACCACTGCTCGTGTGCCTGATACCCATTCCCCAGATAACAACTTTCGAATAGGTGGGTATGGAAGCTTCTGCTCTGTGAATCGCATCCGACACCCCCACTGACTGCACATCAAATGGGAGCTGTGTTCCGGACTGAATGGCGTCAAAGAAGTATGTGATTGGTCAATTCTCGGTGCCGTGCTTGATACAGACCAAGCGCCTATTTCCGGCTAGAAGCCATCAAGCAGCATAGAATTCAAGCGTCAGCGTGGTAAATTCTCGTCGACGAATTGTTGTCCCTCTTTTTCGTTCCATCATTTACAGCGCGATTGCTGCTGCCATCGCCTTTGGTCTCCAAATCGTTGGCTGGCGTTTGATAGTAGATGGAGCTTGCTGAATGAACCACAGGTGCTCAGTAGTAGCCTCGATAGCAAGCTGTTGAGCGGCAGAAAACCCGCTCCTGCTACGAGAGCAGCAGCATGGAGGACCCAATGCTGACCAATCGTCTGCGCTCGTCTTCCACAGACACATTGCGCTGCAGACGTGATTGGCTGCGCTGGGAAGACAGCTTTCTAGACCTTTGCGCCTGCAAGGACAGGCCCTGTGCTAGACGACAATCACTGGCTGTGCCCCTTGAACGTTGCCTGGCACGGATGATCCGGAAGCTGACGCGCTCCGGGAGTCACTCGGCAGCCGAGCGGTGGTCTCCTGTCTCGTCTTCCGCAGTCTGCCTCCACCGCGAGGCCGAGTGTGGAGATGAAGAGTCAAACTTTATTTGAGGCTCAGTTGAGTCTCGACTCGTCGAGGACCTGGGATGCCTGAGCATTCTTCAGACACGTCGATAGAGCTCGTTGACGATTGCTTGTCCAGCCTCACCGCTCCTTACCGTACCATTTGCCTCATCATCAATCGGCGATTCGACAGCAGGCTGACTCGAGTCGAAGGAAGCATTGATGATGGGCTTCTGCTTGGCGTCTCGCTCGACTATCAGTGTACGGCGCGGCGCGGACTGAAGAGTGGTGGTCGCCTTCGTTTTTTTGCTGTTGCCCATTTGGCAGTGAAACACCCTTCCGACCCCAGGCCTGCAGAAAACACATGCGCATTCTCCCCTGCACGCGAATGTTGTGCGACTTCGGCACGCTTATTGGCACACGGCATGCCCATACAGTGTCTCGTATTTCGAAAACGTACGGTCGTCGTCTGCAGCCACACGCACTGTGTTTGTGTAGCTCGAAGCCGTCCCAACTCACCCTCACCTTGTCCACATCCGGCTCACCGACCACTTGGGTGCAGCGCTGCACTCGGTGTGCTGGTCTCTCTTTGGCTACTCGATTCTGCCGCCCCGTCACCCATCACGAGATGATCTCCCATCTCCGGATTTTGACGTCGATCGCGGAGACGACGGCCTGACAATGACATATCCCCAGACTCCGGCTGCCGTCCCCGTCATGTCTCTGATTTTCCCGACATCTCACTTCGCACCATTGCGTCGACTCAAGATACAGATCGATGGCCTGACAACCCGCTGCTGGGCCGCGCGGGAGTGGTTGTAAGAGTCAGTTTGGTGACACGGAGGCGTCTGAAGTCGTTCCCGGGCGTCTCCCTGGACCCTGTCCGCAACGGTGTCTGGAGAACACGCTTGTTGTCTGGGGAAGGAAACGCCACCGTAGACGCCGCCGCGTGGAAACAAAGAAATGAGAATGTGCGGGCGGATGCCGCCCATCATCCCTTCCAAAGTTTTGCGAGTTGATGCTGAGCTTTGGTTCATTCCAATTGAGGCCATTACGCCGCTCCCAACGAATCTCGCTGGCGAATCAGGACCCCGGACGCAGCCGCAGCATAAAGCTGACGAGGGACGGGCCCACTAAGTGTCAGGCAAGATGTCCCCGGTGCTCCAAAGCTGTAAGAAATCAACATTGGATGATATGATAATGCCTGTTGTCCATCAGACCACCATCCAGCATCCCCATGAGTTCCTTTTCGAGCATGTTGAAGGGGATGACGGCAAGATCAGATTGCTGTGATTGTGTCTCTCTGATCCAGGTTGAATCATCGACAGCCACTACCGGGTGTTTCTTCAGTTGTATGATGTCGGTCGCGTTGGCGTGCAGTGGTCCCAGCGATCACTCTGGCGGTTGTGCTTCACTGGCGCGTCATGTCGGCCACAAGAGCCTGGAACGATTCGTATCTAGAGCCGTCGACTGCAGTTTCCGCGTCGATCCTCGCCACCAAAGAGGGCCGATGCAGGTGTTCAGGGTCGTCTGTACATGATAATAGGGTCTTCCTCGTTTTGGGGGTTCGTTAGCAGCTTAGGGGACTTGCGGAGCTGGTTGCCAGGCTTCTGCGCAGTGGTGCGGCGCCACCATCTCTAATGTGATAGATTTGCACTTATGTGACATGGTCGCCGGTTCTCAGCCCACGGTCTGAGGTCCACGGACGAGGTCTTCATCTCGGGATCTGTCTCGGGTCCGCTCTCGGAATGGAGCTCAAGGGACCCTTATCGGCCAAGGCAAACACCCGTCTCCAACTCGTTCGTGTCTGATCTGATGAATTGACGTGACTGTAGCCGAAGCTGTGGCTAAGTTGAGCAGGCTTGACGCAATCATATCCGCCAACATGCAGCAGCTCGTGTGCTTAGTCCTACGTCCTGACACCCGGAAACCATGTTCCTCACGCAAAGGCGGGGATTGCAGAGGGGGTTGAGCTCATAAGTCGGTGATCCTGCATATGGGACGGACGTCAGACTAACATGAGCTTCAAGTGCTCACAAGCTTGCATCGGCGCCAGCCATTGTAACGGACCAAAGACGATCCACATTGTTGAGGCCCCGGAAGCAATGGAGATGCCGTCCGGACCGTCCACGTCGCCGGCGAGGGCAAGCCTCCTCACCTCCGAGCAGCCATATCTCCGCCCGCTGCGATTCAAATTAGCGCAGAAACATGCCCCACCGCATCACCTTGTAGCAGGTGTGGCTTGCACCATGGCTTGCGTGCTTTGTCTGCGAATGGCTTCAGTGAAGGCAGCGCCGTCAATCCCTGTCGGTGTGACAGAGGCAGGGGCAAAATTAGCAGCCATCATGGATGAGCCTAGCCACGAGTGGCAGGGGCCAGGTCGACGGCGCAGCGAATCAGGGATCCAAGATGTGCGTTTTGGGCATCTCAGATTGCGACTCCAAAGATAACGAGACGCGGTGAGACGTGATTATGGTAGGTGGTGGCCAACAGCCTTAACCAAGAGGTGTGGTTGCTGTCGCACAAGCAGATCGTTAGTAACTGCAAAATCTCTCACCGTGGTGTCGAGACGCTCGGGAAGCGCTTGTATGTAGAATGCAGACCATCGAATCGCCGGCCCTAGGCTTCATTTGGTTTGCTGTTGGGTGAGATCGTTCCAGTCCTTGTCGACAGACCATGCCAAGAATATCACGGCAAAATTGACCGTAAGGGCCAAGGAGACATAGAGAAAACCCAGACCAGCATGCACGCTGGGGAGACATGAATGACTGCATACAATGTCATACAGCAGAGTCTGGCCTATGCCGCGAGAGCGAGGGGCAATTGACCTCGCGTATGTTTCCCCAGAATGCAAGCTGTGAGTAATAGTTTGACAGATGTTCTGATAGGAGACAGACGGTGATGTGGATTCACGGGCTTGGTGCCATGCAAAATGGCTTCAGCTGGAGGAGGTCTTGGTGAAGCGATTCTCCACCAGGTGGCTGCCATGGTACTTTGAAATATCGATGGGCTTTCTGCACGGGTTTCGAAAAGGGCCAAAGAGGTATGCGTCGTATGATACCCATGTCGTTCTCCGTGAGGCTGGACGACGAAGTCCCCGATGAGACGACCAACGATGCGCGACGACACTGGCAGCCATGGCAAGTGGTGGTGACAGCGAAAGAGGGGCTGGTGCTGGGCCGGAGAGTGGATGGTGGCGTGTGTGGGCTTCAGGGCATCAAGCGAGGCCATGCAGCTCAATGACTGGCCGTCAGCCCTTGCGAGTCCAACCTGTCACAGGCAGGCCGGCCATGCCTTGCATGCGCCAATGTGTGCCGAAAGAGCTCCGTACCGGCCGTGGGCGTAGAAGTGGATGTTTGGATGTAAGTACTTTATGTGCGTGAGTGGGAACGGGGAGCATGGCTGGTGGAGTTCCGTTTGACTGGATGATCTGAGAGATAGATGCATCGCGCGCAAGCCGTCGGGCGAGGCGGAGGAGCGATTGCTGAAGGCCATGGGCTGTCGGAGCGAGCGGTGACTGCATACGCTCCGTGCGGCAGCCATGTATCCCCAAGGAGGGGAAAACCACCAGCGAGGACGTTCTTGTAGAGACGCGGAGGCGGGGGAAGGGAATTGCCCCGCCATAGAGTAGCAGTGGGAGCCCCTAATAGGACCGTTGTTGCCTTCTATTGCCATTGACGAGTCTTGGTCAAGGTCGAGTACTGGCAGCGAGATAACCAGCGACTACTTGGTGGACATTCCGGTCAGGGCGGCGGTGGTGAGGGTGGCCGTCAAGTGGTCCGGCACCGATGCTCGGACGAAGCACATCAGCCAAAGAGAGAGGTTCTCGGTGGACTACGTCCAGTGCTGAAGCGGCGACTGGTCTCGGCCGTAGAATATCCGTAGCAAGCCGCTGCGGGAGGTCAGACTCGCAGCTTCTTGATGACTCCCGATATAAATTAAACACCACCAGGGCGTAGACTGCCATGTGGTGGCACACTGGCTTCCTCCCCTTGCAAGTTGCGGTTGAGGGTGTCAATTCATGTACCGCCTGTGGCAATTGGTGTTGGGCGTTGGGACGTGAGAGAGACAACTTGGAGGCATCTCGGCTGGGTTCGGATTTGCCAGAAGCAGGATATCGTGGCCCTGTGGAATGGGTGAAGGCGTGCGGCGATTGAATGGAGGAGCATCTTGCTGCGAGCCGTGACACAAAGCAGAGTGCGACGCCGAATGGAATGTGGTGATGCGACCAACGGCGTGGAGTCGTCGTCTTCGTCGTCGTCCTGCAAAGCTGAACACAGCTGGGCCCTAGTCCCTGGCCGTCAGATCCCTCCCTGGAGCATGGAGGTGTTTGGGTGGGTCACCGGCAGGGCTACCGGTCGGAGCTGGGCGGTGTTTGACTTTGAAGGCATTCCCTGTCCGGAACAAGGCCCCCTGAGTTTGTGCGGCCTTCGTACTTTGTAGGGTTCTCAACGAACTTCAGAGGTGTGTGCCACGGTGCCGGTGAGGATGGAGCCCGAAGGATGGTACGGGGACGGACGAGGGCGGCATCTCCGCGCGCCAATTGTCCGCGCCGCAGTTCGGTCGTCGGGGCTGGCGATGTGAGGTTGCAGCAGCAGGAAAACGCTGGAGTTGGCTTCGCGCCTTTTGCCCTTCTTTTTCGATGGGGATGGGCAGTTTTGCTTCACTTCACATCCTTTCCATGGAAGCCTCGCTTCTTCTTTTTTTCTGGTGGGGAGGAAAGAAAGACTGGACCAGGCCGATTGGGCGGGTCCTGCCAGGCTGGGAGCCCCTCCTCCTTCCTCCTGCGCTCCTTGCCTCCTTGCCTCCTTCTCCTTTGCGATGTTTGCATGTACGTACTCCGTACTTTCCTCTGCAGTTTTTCTGTCCTTTGCCTTTGGTTGGCGCGATGCCTTCCTTCCCGTCACTGAACTTGTCCCTTTGGGTAAGTGCCCCCCTCCACACCTTTCGCTGGCGACTGCCAATTATGTGACCCTATCACTCTTATCCATTGCATCCCTTTCAGTGCAAATTTTCATCTTCTTGCCTCGACTGGAACACTTTACTGAATATTAAGGTCTGGTGGTTTGATGGCTGCTGCGGTGCGAATGAAGGCGATGTCGAATCCACTTCATCCCATCACAGCCTGGCACCGGTCCCGCTCTCCAAGGACAAGGACAAAATAAAAATAAATTGAGAAAAACTTCGATACGGAGCTCCAGAACATTGCGCGACACCAATCAGTGACCAACAACAGTCGCCCAGCGTCTGGATAGCCAATCAGAATCCTTGCCGACATCCAAAAAGCGATCCGAACGACGAAGCTCGGGCCACTCCAATGCCTTCTGGGTGCTGCCCCGGGGCCCCATGGCGAAGCTCGCGTTATCTCTCGTTTTCGCGCCAGGCCTTTGCTTTCCCTCGTCTTATCTCCCTCGCTTGAGCCGCCCAACGCTCCAAGCGGACCCTCTGTTACCCCAATCGAAACACTTTTTTCTTCCTTTAGCGTCCCGGGGGTTGGCTCGTAGTGCTGGTAAGCTGGGCCATGGCGAGGCAGAGAAATTCCCACCAAAAAGGCCCTCCCTGCGCTGCTCATCGCCGATGCAATGTGAAGCAAAAGCGGTGACAGCGTGCCTAGTCTGCCCCGTGTCGGTTGACTCGACTAAGTGAAAATTCAGAACAAAAAAATATGAGAGAAGTCGCCATCGCCAATGCAACCATTGACTCGGCGAGGCCAGCGAGGTGACTGCGACAATGCGTGAGCCCGACTCGCCAACCCACCCAGACATTCTTCCAGTCGCTGGGAATGAGACATTTTTGCAGAATAAAAATTCTTCACGCCGGTACCGCCATGCTGGTGGCAGTCGTAGTTTGTTGCTGTTAATGCCGCTGCCAATCCAGAGAGTGAGACTTGCGACCTTGACTGCGACACACTGCACCCAGCGAGAAGGGTCGACGCCGATTCTCGACCGCGGTCTGGACGTCTCTGCTGCATCTCTGCTGTAATGGCATCCGTCAATGCCGATGCTGACAATGCTGCGGTTACGCTGGTTGGTGCTGGCGCTGATGCCGGCATCGGTCCTCTTTGGTCTTCCATTCCTCACTATTGTCAACCATCGACAGCACTGACTTGGACTTGGCCTTGGTCTGGCTGCAGTGATGACTGACACCTGTCCCCGTGACACGGCGGCTGGCGGCGTCCTCGTCTTAGCACTGCTGCACCGCACTCGCACTTGGACTTGTACACGTCCGCTTGGTGAGAGGTTGAGTATACCGCTCGCCCCTTTTGCGTCTGCTGTCTACACCTTCTGGCCAGCTCTGGAATTCCGCCACCCCAACCACGCCGAACGTCCATCGACGAAGCTTTTCGCAGCGTGTTTGATGTTTGTCATGGGTGCGGCGGCGCTGTCGATAAGTTCCCAAAGTAAACTGCGGAGAGACCTTGCAGTGACAACAGCAGAGCCCACAGTGGGATGCAGAAGGATAAAAAGCGGAATGCTGGGTGGAGATGGAGTGCAGCTCTGTGAGTTTGTCGCCTGAAGTCGGCCTTTTTCCACAATCCCCATCTTCGTCTCGTGTGCTTGCGCAGCTCCGCTGGGGTTCGCTTCATGTCGCTTCCAAACCTGGCAGGTCCCGGCAGCCTCCAGAGTCTGGGGTGATATTTTGCCCAGTTATTGGTGAATGAGGTGTCGTACGGGCGCCCGGGCGATCAGATCATCGCAGCAGGGCCGGGGCCTCCAAGGTGCAGATGCTGCGTGTCAACGCCAATGCAATTGAGTTGGCCAACCTTTTTTTAATTGCCCTCATTCTTAATTCCGTTGTCGTCGCCGTCGTCGAAGCAAATAAGGTTCAAGCTGAGCAGGGCCCATCGACAACGTCAAACGGCGACCCGAGTCATCACCCGTGGCGCCCAGGTTCGTGATACCAGCGCAGCGGCTGTTTATATGGATATCGACCAGGTTGACGGGCTAAGAACGAGAAAAGAAGAAGAAACTAAAAGCCCTGTGAGACGCGACCGAGACGCGCCGACGACCGTTAGCTCGAGATGTGCCATGCCCACCACCTTCCTTGACTGATGCTTTTTCGAGGTGCAAATGATAGGGACAGAGATAAGGCCATGGGGAGACGGAGGGGGGTGATGTGAGCTGAAGTGGACGGTTGGCGATAAGTGATGGAGCTGGAGATAATGACAGGGACAATCAACGACAGTGATAATGCGATGGAGACGGGAAGTCGGGTGCGTATCAAGCGGGACGGTCAAATGCCCGTTAGTAAGCTCCCGCCCGTCCCTTCCCACCTGCTTGGTGACGGAGTAGGAAAGGTAGTGCCTTCTGCCACCCCCACCTGGAAACTCACGATGATTGCGCGAGGAAGGCACGTTCCATAGTAAGCCGAGCGGTGGTCAGCCCTCAACGAATGGCAGCACAGGCAGGTGGATGAAGATGGTAGGTGCACCTGCCCAACCGTCTCTGGACCAACACCAACAATGACATCATCCTGCCTGCCGTCTCAGCGGTTCAGGAAGTTTGCGCCTCACCAGACAGCTTCCCCATCCGAGTGTCAATTTTCAACTCGATGAGGAAGCAACGCTGCACAAAGGAGGATTCTTGGGCTGAGAGTTGTTTCGGCTCGTACGAGAGCTCTCGTCTTGTGTCTTGAACGCATCGCGGGCTTGGTGTCGCCGCCGTACAGTACGGACACGGCGAACACTCCGGCCAGGGCAGTAGACAGGGCAGGCGAGGCAGGCAGGGCTCAAAACACCTCCATGCCCCATGCCCGCCCGTGCCGTTCCTGCCTGTGCCTGCGTCAACTGCCTGCTGCTTGCCCGCTGCTTGCTGCTAGACTGGGGGGGTTGCGGCCGAAAAGGGAACAGTGCCGGACTGGCACGCACAGTACACGCAGACAGCCAGCAACTTGGAAGCGACGAGAGACACGCAACGCCACAATTTCCGTCCCCAGCTCGATGACGATGGAAACAGCATCTTCGCACACTTCACCCTGCCAACTTGGGTCCTGCTTCGGCTAGAGGGACGCAGCCGAGATCGAGCAAGACAGACGCCAACTGTAAAATGAGAATAACGTCAAACGGTTCGGGGTCCTGGGGGTAGTTGATTCAGGATGACGATCCGGGGGCAGGCCAACGCCAGGAGCCAATGTCTGCCGGTGACTGCAGACGCGTTCCTCTGCCATATGCCGGGTGGCTTTCCTCTGGCTGCGGGCATAAGGTAGTTCACGACTGGCATCGTAGAGGCCTCACTACCATGCTTCTGCCTTACCCCGGATCGCCTGGGATCGCATCTGGCCGGCACAAGAAGAGTCGAGGCACGCATCAGGCCTCAGACGCAGTCAGCAGTCGTCTCCCCCTTCGTCCCGTCCCGTTCCTCGACTCTGTCGATGTTGTAACGAGACCTGATACTGGTTCAGACCGGAGTCGGGACGAATGCTATGATAGTGATGTGTTGATATTGCAACTGCATAGCTTACCATGATAGTCAACGCTGCTGCTGGCAACTCGCAACTCTCAACGTTGCATCGCCATGGTTGCGTGTAAGTCGGCGTGCCTCAGGTATTTACAGAGTCAGGCGAAGAAGCCTACGGAGTTGTACTGCTGACTACTACTACTACATGCATACCCTTTATTACTCGCGACTAGAGCTACAGAGTACAGCTACAGACATCGAGGCTTAGGTGAGGAGGAGGAGAAGGAGTGCAGCGCAGCGGATTGCGAATGCCAGTGCCTGCAGCGTTGTACGAATTCGCTCTCTCGCCCTCTCGTTCGGGCTGGTGGTGCTCACCGATGAGGGAATGATGGGACCATTATTTTAAATCAGCACCAACGCTAAGCCGGCTCAACCCCCTGTCCCTGCTCCTGCCCGTCTTCTCACCTTCGAGCCACTCGGGACGTACCCTCAATTACCCCTGCTAGCGTCTCTTAGCCGCCCCACCCCTTTTGCGAAGGTGGAGTCTGGCTGTACCGTCCCATCAAAGATCTTTTACTGTCCGTCGCAACCCCCGGTCGCTGTTTCCTGTACTGTGCACCGTGAGCGTGTGGCCGGTGTGTGGTTGGTGGTGGTGTTTGGTTTGGCTTGAGGTGTGCTACCGGGCAATGGATTCTTTTCTTCCTATCCTTGCCCGGGCTGCTTGTAGCCTCCGACTGGACCTGATCCTGACCGAGAAGCCACGGCGGGAGCTCTCTTAGCACAGAACACCACCGCACCGCAGGGAAGGGAAACCAAGAAGCAAGGCAGGGACGCAGAAACCAGCAAGCGGCAGCATGGCACAACACAACACGCGCTCTGCCTGCTTACCTGCTGCAACAAGATGAACTCGTCCTTGGTTTCTGTGCATAGCTCCAGGCTGACCTCGCCATTGGATGTTTCAACGTGCTGGCCAGCTTTCTTTCCACCTCTCTGCTCTCGGCATCGTGGCATGGGGGTACGCGGTTTAGCCAGGCCCGGTCATCGCTGATCTAGTTTGACTCTACCAGAAACCTCAACGTCCTCCGCACCCAGGACGTTGCTTTTCGATCTGGGAGGGGGCCACCACTGGCAATGGGGCAGGGGGGCAGCACGCAACGGCAGCGGGAGCTTCGCAGCCGGGAACATCATCGCGGACTAACACCAGCAAGGCTATCGCCAGAGCCGGACAATGGCTGCAACAGCTGCAACAGATATGTGTCTGTCTGTCTCTCCCTGCCCCGACTGCCGTACCCGTACGTCGGTCGGCGTCTTGCTCTCTCAACACCAAGGATACCGGGCTTGTTGGATTGTTACATGCCTCGATATCTGTGCCCGCACCCAGAGAAACGGCGCAGAAGCTGTGAGACCGGCCTTCGGGCCCTGATTGTAAAGCATTGGAGGGATTCAGGTGTGACTGCATCCAGCCGCCGGTGGTCTCTACTCGCTCTCTCTTTCTCTCGCCTTTTTTCCCGCGTTTTGCACCACCATCACGCCAACGGCATTCCCCTCTTGGTTGCGAGCATCATCTCCACCGGCGTCGATACCTGGCCTGGCAGACGCATACTCGTGGTTGAGCATCTGGCTGTCTCTGTATCTGTCTTGCCGGTGCGTGTGCAAGTGAAGGGGCCGGGGTGTACCTTTCACGTTTACCGGAGAAGACCTTCACCAACAACCTAACCTACACCAAGGTGCAAGACCAACAACACCACCAACACCACCAACACCACCACTACCATGCCTCCTCTCACCTCCACTTCCTCTTGCAGCAGAGAGACGCGGCGGTAACGAAGCTATCAAAGCTACCAGCAACGCCAGCGGCAGCGGCAGTGGCAGCATTCAATGGCGATTCCGTGCCAGTGGCAGCCCCTCAGTCAGTCCTCAACGCAACCAGCAGCGACCAGCCCGCCCGGCTTGCCGTCTCCGTGCCACTATCCCACGCTGAGGTGCTGAGGTGCAGCGGCGTGGTGCGTTGCCTCGCCTGCCCCACCCCTCCCTCCCACTGTAGTATTTTTTTTTTTTTTCTGCTCCTCCTCACCTTCCCCAGCAAAAAAAGCGCAGAGCCAGAGCAGCAGCGAGCGACACTGTGGTGGTCGTGGTGGAGGTAGTGTGGTGGTGCATGCGGTACGTACTCTTTTCGCCTCGACTCTTTCCCTTCTTCTCCCCAGTGTCCACGCCCTGCCACACGCACCCCCTACGTCCACGCCATCAACCCCCGGCCCTTCCTGGCGACCTTGCACACATCCATCTTCGTCGTTTTTGCCTCTACCTTTCTTTTCTCACACCCCCCTCCAAGTCCTCGCTCTCGTCGACTGCTGCCGCCATCCTCGCCCACACTCGCCCCATCCTTGTCCTTCGCCGTCTTTCGTACTTGCAGGGGTGCTCCTGACCATCAGGTACGTGCTACTGCGACTCCCGCCGCCTGGGAACAGCCCCCCAGTCAAGGCCTGGGGGGCTTGGGGCCTGGAGAAAGCGAGCGAGACAGACACACACACACTCTCTCAGCGAAAGAGAGAGAGAGACGAGGTACCTGCTGGGGGGGCCGCACGCTAGTGTGAGAAACTGCCTGATAGCTTTTTTTCCCTGCTGCGTGCGGTCGCGGTGCTCGGGACTGCTGCCATTCAAAACCACTCCGTCCCCTCTGGAGCCGCCCACCAGCTTCGCCTTCTCTCTAACCTTTGTGTGCTCCAGACACCAAAGTCGATACCTCGTCGTCCAACACCTCCACCACCCAATCCTCTCCTGACGACTCGAGAAACACGCAGGAACGAACAAGAAAGAAGAAACGAAAGATCGAAAGACACAACACGGCATTGCAGGATTGACCCTCAACAGCAATACGCCCCAACATTGCTGGTCTCCTCTGCCTTCCCCGTTTCGCCCCACGAAAAATCCAGAGAAACCCACGAAGGACCTCTACCCACCCGATCCGCAGTCGCCTCGCCCTCCATCGGCCCCTTCTACGAGACACCTCGACCGCCTCCCACGCTCGTCATTGCATTCCTCGTGCGTTGACGGCTTCCTCCACAGGACCCTCCTCCCCAGCTACCGACATTCCTCGTCGCCAAACAAGAGTTTTGTGCATCTGTTGCTGGAATATTGCCAGTGCAAAAACTCTTGCTCGCCCACGTCCCTTCCCTCGACTTCCTCTCCATCCATGTAAGTGGTCAACCACGACGCAGAAAAACACCAAAAAAAAGCAAAAAAAGAACACAAGAAACACCCATCGTCATCACTGCCTTGATTTCCTTTGCACCACCATCTCCAATTGTTTCCTATCTCTGCACCTTTTTCTCGTAGTCTTACTTCGAAGCACCTACTGCCTCAGCGCCTTCTTTTTTTTCCCTTGTCATTGTCTCTTTTCCCTATTCTCAACCACCTACTCCAACTCGACCGGAGCCAATGCACTCGCTCCGATTTCCTTACTCGACTTGATAACTCCATACTTCATGGCCGCGACCGGGCTGACGAGAACCTTCCAATCCTACAGATCCTAATTCTAAAGCCGCACCTCGTCCTCGGCCGCTCCCTCCTCTGTCCTAATCGCATGAATTGATACCAGTTTGCATTTTTCGACCTCATCCCCCGAGCCGCCA
The DNA here is from genome assembly GCA_025328985.1 of Colletotrichum sp. SAR11_239. Taxonomy (NCBI): domain Eukaryota; kingdom Fungi; phylum Ascomycota; class Sordariomycetes; order Glomerellales; family Glomerellaceae; genus Colletotrichum; species Colletotrichum sp. SAR11_239. Next base: position 529,471 of record JAKMWZ010000001.1, read on the forward strand.
CAGTCCTACGTGCCGGGTGCACGACATCATCAACCTATATCTCTTCCTCCATCACATAACCGGCATCCACAATGCCTTACACACCGCCCTCCCACCGCTCGCCAGCAAGCTCAGCACCGTCCTCGCCTGACGTGAGCCGCCGCTCGTCATTCCAGTCTAGCCCGAGACCATCACTACCAAGGTCAGCATCGTACCTCACAAAACACAGGAGGACACCATCCGCCGCGACGGGCGCACCGAATGGCACCCCCAACCAGCCCACTCCTCCGGGCACGTCGGACGATCTTAAGGGTATGGCAACGAGCAGCAGCGTGAGACAATCACCGCCGCCACTGACGGATGAGCGAGGTATGCCTAAGGGAGCTATCATCTCCCCGCCGGACTCTGGCAGCGAAGAGGAGGATGGTTCACAGCGCGGGAGACAGATCGAAAACCTCAAAGAGCTTAAGGACGCCATTAGCCAGATTCCGGTTCACCGCGAGGCATCTCCCAGCCCGAAGCCCGAGCAACAATCACAACAACCGACACTAGCACTCGTCACCAACGAAGGCATCACACACAGCTTTAGCACCGGTGCTCTGGACGCCCTCGCCAAGACTGTCGGCCGCCGGGTGGGCCACTCCAGATCGAGCACTGAGCCCAAGATTGTCATGAAGTCTGCCGATGCATCCCTGACCGGTTCTGAGGAGGAGTCCGATGAGGAAGCACCCAGAAAGCCACAGATGGTGCGGAAGAAGTCAGGCGAGCTTGTTCGCCCCGCACTTAGGCCGCCTTCCCGCCGCAGACCCTCCAGCATGCCTGGCACTCCGACATTCTCCAAAGCGGTCCACTTCGACTCCCACCTCGAACATGTCCGCCACTTCCTCCAGGTCGACAGACCGCTTGCTGTCAGCGCCGGTTCTTCGCCTGTTGACGCTTACGACAGTGACACCGAGTACCCCTTCCCCGGCGATGAGCAGCGCCCTGCCTCCCGATCCCCGCCATTCGAGTGGGAGATCGTGGCGGCGAACCACCCTGCCGACACACCTATCAGAAAATCACTGCCTGTCCGCCTCGAGAGGGTGTGGCTGTCCAGCGACCAGAAGAGCTTGCTGGGTTCCGTCTGCGTGGCCAACCTGGCATTCCAGAAGTCTGTCACTTGCAGATTCACCCTTGACTACTGGAAGACTACCTCGGAAGTCGGCGCCGAGTACTCCCACGAGATCCGCCCTCAAGAGAGCGGTGTCTCTCACGATCGCTTCCAGTTCTCCATCAAGTTGTCCGACCTGGCTAACCTCGAGAGCAAGACACTGTTTTTCTGCATTCGGTACAACGTGAACGGCCAAGAGTTTTGGGACAGCAACAACGGCACCAATTTCCAGGTTGACTTCCGCAAGAAGTACCTGCCCCAGAACGGCAAGCGTGGACTCCAGGGCGCCGCCAGCCGACCTGCGCTTCCCCGCAGCAACCGTCGTGCGAGCCCGTCGTCCAATCCTCGCCCCAAGTCTATGCCCGTCGGCTTCGACGACTTTGGCGAGCAGGGCAAGATCCACTTTGACCAGCCCATCCACGAGTACCTGGGCGAGTCAGGCCCCAATGCTGGCCTTCGCCTCAAGAGCAACAAGTCCACTGGCAGCCTGGCTAGCGATAACCTCTCGACCCGTCTGTCAGCGCCTAGCGGACAAGCTTTTGCCAACCGCTACGACTTTGGTGCCTCTCTCTCTGCTGCGGTCCAGGCTGCAAAGGACAACATTGGCAAGGATCGCAATGCCGATGGTCTCTATATGAAGAGCCATCGCAAGATCCAGGTCCCCGCCCAGCAACCCCAACAGCACAGGCCAACCCCGAACCCGACCGCCGCCTCCACCGCCCCTGCTGTCAAGCCCGTCCTGCCGACCGCTTCTGGCCACGACTCCCCCAACGCCATGATCGCTTCGTCCTCGTACGAGGAATTGGTCAACAAATACTGCTTTGTACGTACTCCTGGTCAACAATCACAGATGCACGACCCTTTCATCGACTCTCATCATCACTCTCATCAACGCTCGCCCAATCTCAGCCCGAAAAGCATGTACTGACTTTGGCTCTCAACAGTTCGGCTCCAAGCAGTCCAGCCCTCAGATCACTGACGGCACCCTTAAGAGCGGGAAGTTTGACGGAGCTGACGATGGTTTCGTTACCCGAGGATCCAACAGCACCAGCTCGAGCTCGAATGGCAGCCCCAGCATGGCCCACCACGCTCAGCATGCCGGCCCCGCTCAGCACCACGCATTCCACCTTCGGGATCCCAACCCTTATTTTCAGCAACTGGGACCCTATGGCTCATCTCCGGCCGCCTCCCCACTCAGCCAACCCCATACAGAACGAACTGCGAACCAGCGTCCGAGTCAGGCTTCCGCCCCAGCGACCATGAGGTCGGCCTCTCCGGTTGCCTCAGTGGGTTGCTTTCCTTTCGCCGGTACGTCGCCGAATGATTATCCGTACGCCCAGCAGCTGCAGGAGCGCTTTCCGTTCAACACCGAGACTCATGCTGCGACAGCAATTAGGGGTTAATAGCAGTCTTGCTCGCACTCTCACACCACCGTCGCACCTTCACGACGGACTTGTCCTTTGACGTTTCTCGAATGTTTTTCGATCCAATTTTTTGAGCTCATCTTTCGGTCATCGGCGTTCAGGGCATTTCAACTCTACCGGCCGCGCACGGCCACGGCATCGCGGGGCGTTCAAAGAGTTATCGCAGTCCTCGGCTCTCACACCGATTTGACTACAATCCAAGCATACGAATAGGGATTTCGGAGTCGAACGGAAAAACAGCCTTGCATTTCAGTCTTTCGTTGCCCATACCTGATGAGCTCAACGCAGCGTCGAGGGAAACGACTATTCTTTCCGGATGGTACATAGGAACGGACGGCATACAAGGAGTTCCTTTAATGCATAATCGCTCGCGCCTTCATTCTCGACCTCCACCAGCGACTGATTTATCTACATTGAGTTTTTGTGTTTTTATTTTCCTTGCTGAGATTGCTTTCTTGTTCGCGGCCGAACCAAGAGACCTCCAGCAAACGACGGAGTGGGTCTAGAAGGATATGGGATATGTGTTTTGGTCATGGGATGGAAAGGCCCCGGCGTGGGACAGGGAAAGTCCTCGTTGGGCAAGCGCGTGATGCAGCGCCGCCTCCAACGTTCCGGGGCTAGCCTCTGCCGTCCGCTTCAATCGGTTGCGCTGGTCTCTACCGTGCTGCAGCGATGGGGGTGTCGGACAGTCGCTTGGGGACAATGGTTTTGGGTTTCACAAAAGTTCAGCAACTGAGTCTTGAGATTGAAGCATCGACTCGTTCGCGTGTTACGAACACGGCACTGGTTCATACACTGGGCGTTGGGAAGAGTTGACGCGGTTACAATTAAATAGCGTCTGGCCTGATTTGGCTTGATTAGTTAGGGTAGCATGGGAAGACAAAAAGAACTGCCATTGCTCGACACCATCAATTTTCACACTTGCAATGTGCTTCTCACAATTTCTCAACTGGGCATCAACCAAGAGTGACAGGTCAGATAAAATACGAAGTCCGTTGAAGAATCCCCTCTTCCCCCCCACAGATCCCGTAGACAGACAAACACGTCAGCCTTACCGACCCACTCATCCCCGCTTCACACCCACAAACGAAGTGAACCCCAACAACACCTTGAACTGGACGAAATCGTGATGGCCCGGCCAGGTCGAGAACATGCTCAACTGAGACAGTAGAGTCGCATCGTGATCTTGATTCTTGGAGTGTATCGTTCGAGGGTAGGTAGTCTAGAGAAGAGACTAAGGCTAGGTTGGCTGGTTTTTGACGTGGGTGGGGCTGATTGGTTAGATGGGACTGCCGGACTTGTTGCTTGGACTGGAGGGTTGGGGTGAGGAGGGAAAAAGGCTAGATTTGCCAACGCTCTTGGGAACTAGACTATGGGGTGTAATAGAGAAGCAGGTGGTTCGATTCAGCTCTATTTCGTGAAATAGTACGTTTGGGCTGTTGGCGGGCAGGGTGGACTCGCATGGGTCTAGGAAACACTGAATGGAATGGGGGCCGGTGAGGTGGGGCCGGGGTCGGGAACCGGAGATCGGAGACACCCACATCTGCGGAACGGGGTCCAAAGCTGGATGCGGGGTCTTCCGGGATGATAAGACAGAGTGAGTTTAGCAGTGGTCATACTGGGTTGAGCGGTTGTGTATTACATTGTGATCGGCTTAACATCGGTCTTTTGGCGGTTATGAAGTGAACGCACTTGGAAGAACAAGCGTAATGATTTGGGAATTTCTTGTGCGTATCCTGAAGACCTTACTCAGAGCGAGCCAGAGACGCATAACCCATGTTAGCCTCCAACACCCGTCGAAACTGGGGTTCTGTCACCTTGCAGCAGTCTCCTCAACACGGACATTCCCTGGTGGAAGGTAGTTCAGACTTCCTCGTGTCGCTCTGCTCCACGATGTCCCTCTTCTCTCTCTTGCAGCTCTACATCGTCTCGTGCGCCTTTTTGCTCCCTCCACTTGCAAAGCTTTTCCCTCCAATTTCTGTGTATCTTGACCGCGAAGTTCTTCCAGGACTTCCAGGGGTCCATGATGATAAATGACACGGCCAAGGCGAAGACGATGACTATGACAGATATGGGTGCTAAGTAATTCAAATGTTAGCCCATGGAAGCGAGACATATCTGGCCTTGTGGCTTGCTGTTGAAACGGACTTGCCTGCGATCTTCCAAACCTCGCCCGAGGTCGGGTTTTGGGGGTCGCCGGTGAGCTCAGACACGTTTTGACCAAAGTAGGAGACGAAGAACGACAGTGGAAGCTGGAGATATTAGCTACACATGACCAGGGAGAATTTGGCTGGTAACTGACGAAGATGACCGTGATGACTGTGAAAAGCATGACTGCCTGTCCTTGCTTGGTCGTGATGCGAGCTTCCCCGAGACTGGCTGCTTTTTGTTCAAGGTCCAGAAGTTCAAGGACCTATATCGAGTCAGAGATCTGCGATGCCAGAGATATCAAGATATTGCAATGTCAGTTGACTTGATAAATGCCTACCATTTTGTGCGCCCTCTCTGCATCGACAATAACTGCCTTTACGTCTGCCTTTCGGGCCCGAGCTTCAGTTGCAAGATCATCATAAATCATGCGTTGACGTATGCTTTCGCAGACCCCCTCTTGTTGCTCTAGTACACGATGAATCATGTACAACTCATCGATAATGTCGGCAAGCTCGAGCGCTATATCAAGCTCTTCATTCCCCTCAGCTGACATTCCTTCAGTCTCGTTATTTTGTCTGCGCTCTCGAAAGTCTTCCAGCAATTTAGTTTGACGAGCAGCCTCGAACACACATGTTAGCACGTGCGTCTTTGCCATGGTACCTATCTATGCACTAAGAATGACTCACTTTGTTTGCGATAGCCCATCGATATATGGATAGTATGTCTCCTTGGCCGTCCACGACACCCCCAAAGATGCCTGCAATGACGTGACGAAAAATAGCCTGCAACATATCAAGGTTCCCGTCCAACTTTAACGTGCTCAAAAAGGATCCCATGATGTCCGTTGAGGATGGCGCTCCGTGTTTTCGAGAATCGTGGACCGGAGAACAGGTGACAAGTGTTCCTAGCGACTAGTAAGAATGTGTACGCGAGGGAATGGAATCTTTGAACGTGCTTCCCCCATGCCACCCAGAACTCCACATCCACAGTTGATCTACCATGACCACAAGGCTGTTATCAACTGCTTCATATCTTCCGTTTTCGGTCATGTCTGCACCCCTAGATGTTCCTGTCCATTTTGACACGGTCTGCCCCTTATCCCTGCGATTGGTGTCGCTGAGACCTGAGTAATAAAATTGATCGAGTGTCTTGCGCCGATGCCGTGTACGATCGAGTTCAGTGCATAAATCAGCCCTCTCACTGGCATGCTCGATGAAGCTGTACAACTCCCAGTTCAAGTAAGGTATCTGCGGTTCGAGTCAGGTACAAATTGATCGGATTGAAGTAAAGCCATGCTTGAAGGAACCCTACAAACAACAGACCATTGGAGCTCCATTTAACTTCCATAGCCTCACAATAACCTTCGAAGAAAGAGTCCATGCCCCAAGCGTGGCTTGGTAAGATATTTCGCGGAACAGCCCCAGCGGGTTGAAGCTGCTGATCCCATTTCCGGCAAAAGTATTCAGCTTCATCGTCTCCCGCAAGCAGGCTAATGCATTTCTGTTGAGCGCTTGTCAGTCATACATGCGCTATCAATCAAACTAGAGGTGCGAAAGAACCTTTGCAACCACTTTGTCGTTGGCAGGTATGTGTATCCACCCACAACTCTTCCGAAGCAGATCCGCTGTGCTGTCCTTGTCTAGATCAAGAATGACCGGGCGTCCGAAATGCTCTGAAACTTGTCCACCTTCTTCTCTGTTCTTCGGAGAGAGTTTCATTCCGTATATACATCTGTAAGTAAATCATTATATCAGCTCGAATGTATGAAAATGCCCGACGTCAAAGCTTGTATCGAGTGCATTTACGTCTTGTTTATACCGCTCATTTCATCCCCTGCTTCTTCAAGAAAAGAAGCCTCATCGGACAGTAGATATTCAAATCTGACTTTTTCGCTTTCCATTATATCTTGGGAGGGAATGGCGGTTGCCAGAAGTAGATGGAAGAGGAATGGAAGGAATGTGAGAGAGTTGAGTAACTGTCGACTAAGCTATGATGTTTTATACACCCGCTCGTGCCACGACTATTGTCGGACAACATATGCAGATTTCAATATTGTTCAAGTGAATACCCACTCTAGCGATTGGCCCTGATGATACAGTCTGCACAGAAGTGGGCAAGATACGAACACGCGCAGGATGTGAGATGAATGAGACTAGTCTTATTGGCTGGCACAGCTTTACAAATCATGACATGCAGATGCGCTTTACCTATTAGAAGGATGAATGCATCAAAAGCAAAACAACATGTTCAGAGACAGGTCCAACTTGTAGACGCCCTTGGCGACAGTCTCGTGTGCTGTTCCAAGGCAATTGAAACCTAATGCATACAAAACCATGCAAGTTGCTCTGGCACATGTGACTGGCTACTTTGGTGAAGTCTCACCGCCACTTTTCAGCTCTCTTGCCTGTTAATCTGCAACGGACAAAATTTGCAATTGCGAGAACCGCAAGAATAGCAAATATTCCTGGGGTTGCTTTGCCCAGCAATCACCACACTATATGTTACGGACTCATCATACGCCTCCTCATCGGTATTCATACAAGGAGCCAGGCGGCTTATTCGTGTATTTCGTGTGAATGAAGTGACATGTTTGATTTGAAGAAAATCGATTAGTTGACATGCTGATGAAATGCAGGAAACCTTGAACTCGTTAGGGTCCTGTATGGCTTAGCCTTGAAAGGGCGGACGATACAAACTGGCTTTCCCATCGCAAACCATGAGACTCGCGAGCTCGCAGACGACGCGCGCGTAGGCTCTTTTACAACAAAGCTGATTTAAGAGATCGTGTAAGATAGCTTGTAATTTTGCGGCGTATTCATACCGCTGGCTCCCTTGCAAATTTACTCTTACGGCATGGCATCAAGCTTTGATTTCATACCATTGTGTAGCACTACTGCCATCTTCTGTAAAATCTTAGACCCTAAACTCCATCACTGTGATAGAAACCTCGGCGGTCTCCCAAGCACATTACTCGTTTTATCCACCTTTGCTGAGGCCCAAATCCTTCGCGCTCTGCTGGAAAAAGGGGTCGATGGTAGCGGGCTTGGCAGCGGGCACAATGCTGTCGGCAACACACAGCTGTGGGCGATTGTTGAACGTCACATCAACAACACGTTTCCAGGCAGCCTCTGGCTGGGTAAGTGTCTCGAGCGTGTAAAACAACCGGCAGTTTGCAGGCTCCTAGAGGAATTGCAGCGGTACCTGTTGTGATACCCTTAAGCATCTGAGGTAGCCTTACGCCTAGAGGAAGGTGCGAGGTAACCTACTTCTAACCTACTTATTTAGACTAATAATATTCTAGCGTATTAGGATCTATTCTTTAAAAGACCTTTTATATTAGACTCTAATTTAAAAGGAATTAAGCTATTTTATTTATATAAATATTATATATATATTATAATTAGTTTATAATAGTTATAAGCTTAGCTTATATTATATTTCTAAACTATTATCTATAAAGTAAATTATAACTTTATTTAATCTACTTTATATTTATTATGTTTTATTTTAATTTTAAAACCTTATTTTTATAATTACTTTTAATTTATAATATATTTCTAATATAATAATAACTACTAACCTTAGTATTTCTTATAAACTTATCTCTTATTATAACTTCTTAGTTTAATATATTACTTTTTAAGTAGAAATAAAAACTAAAGATATCTAGAAATATATTAACTTAAATAATACCTTTAGTACTTCTTTTAATTTAAGTAAAATTAAAAGTATATTTTTACTTAATAACTAAATCTAAAAAGAAAATAAGAAATAATATAAGTACTATAAAGTAGAATAAGAAACTTATAATAAAATTATTATATTATATATTCCTACTACTTTAAATACTTAAGAAGCTACTATAGAAAGTAATACTACTAAAAATAAAGACTTTAGAAAAGAAGAGTTTAAGAAAGCTATTAATAACCTACTACTATTAGTATTAGTTATATTTACTCTTCTTATTAAGAGATCTATAAGAGTTTTTAAGCTTTATACTTTATACTTTATTATATATATAGCTTATAAAGTAAAATATATATAGAAAAAGTAAATATATAAAGCTTTAGATAAATAGGTAAAAGATATTATTTTAAAAGAGATCTTTATACCTACCTAAGTAAAGCTTTTAGAAAAAGGAGATTATACTCTTTATACTTTAATATATATTTTAAAGTAATATTATATTTTAAGTAACTTAAGTAACCTTATTATAATCTATAAAGAATATATTATAGTTTTAGATTAAATAGCTTCTATTATTAACTTTAATACTTAAATTAAAAACTTCTAAAATATACTTTTTAAAGCTTCTTAGTATAAGCTACTAGAAGTATAAAGAACTTTTATATTAAAAACCTTTTTCTAAGTAATCTAATACTACTTTACTCTATCTTAAGCTAATCTAAAGCTTATTAATATTATTAAGTAAGAACGCTTTAGTACTAAAATCTAAAGTATAAATTAGTATATTAATATATTTAAAGACCTTCTCTATAAAGATATAATAGGAACCTATTTAAAGGGTTATACTAATAGAGTTTTTATAATACTAGCTAAACGATCTAATAATATAATCTCTAGTAACCCTACTTTAGAAAAATCCTTATAAAGTAAGTTAGCTTTATACTATATATATAGAAGAAATTATAAGTAAACCCTATCTACTTATAATTACTTTAAATTTACTCTTATAAGTAAAGAAGCTTATATAAGCTTTAAAAAAGTAACTTAGGTTTACTTTAGAATTAATAGACTAAAGTACTTTAAGCTTTATACTAAAATAGTTTATAAGGGGTAGCTTACTATAAAGAACTTTAGTACTTTTAGGTTTAGGAATAATAAGAATTAAAATAAGAAGGAACTACTTAAGAATAACTTTAGTAGATTAAAAAGGTTAACTACTACTTCTATTTTTAAAGTAAACCTCCTACTTAATATAGTAGCTTATATTATTACTAAAGATATTATTATAGGGATTATAATAGAGGAAGTAGGGGCTTTTATATTAGAACTTAAACCTAATAGGATCTATATAACTTATACTTAAAGCTTAGGAATCTTCTCTAGTAGTATAGTATTAGATAACTATAGCGCTCTCTATTTAGTTAATAATATCTCCCTCTTTAAGGAAAGCTTAATTATCTATAAAGTAAAAAGGTAAGTTAAAATAAGTATAACTTTATACTTTATTATAGTAAGAAGTATAAAAGTCTTTTATAATATCCTAAATAGAGCAAATAGATTTTAAGACTTAATACTTTAAAATATTACTCTTATAGATAACTTCTATATAAATATTATTTTAGAATACTTATTATAAAAGATAGGTATTTAATATTTAGGATTTAATAATATACTTTATATTAGAGATTATAAGGATAGTATAGAAGTAAAGAAGCTTTTAAAAAAAAGTAATATTACTTTTATAGATTATTAATTTTATTCTTTATACTTTAGTTCTAAGTAGATCCCCTTTAGTAATACTTTAATTATAAGTTTATTAGCTCTTATAATAACTTATATAAAGTAATATTCTTAGGAACCTATTTAAACTTATACTAATACTATAGAAATATAGCACCTTTACTCTAGATATCTTAGCTAAAGAGTACTTAAGAAACTTATTCTTAACGCTTAGGGGGTAAAGATCTAAGGTATATTACGCTTTAAATACTAATACTATATAATAATATATATAAAGTAAGTTATATTATAATATACCTTAGAATAAAAAGTAATATAACCCTTCTATAAGATCTTATAGGACCTATTTAACTACTTAGTAAGCTTTAATATAAATAAATAGCTCTTAGTTATTAAAGATAAGTATATAAGTTAACTTTTTATATTCCTATATATAAATAAGACCTAATACTTAGTTTTTATTATTATTTAAACTTTTAAACGCTAAGTATAGAGATAATATAGCTTTATATTATATAAGATTAGATAAAATAGTAAGTATACTATAATTATAATTAATAAACTATTAGAGTTTTAGATCTAGGCGTTAGAAATAGAGATTAAAGTTAAATAAACTTCCTTATATACTAAAGAACTAAATAGGGGTATAAAGCAAATAAGTTAGGAACTAGTTATAAAAGCTATTATAATGCTTTAAGTAGTAAGCCTTCTATCTACTTTATAAGTTAAAATAATATAAGCTATAGTATTCCTTTATAATATAAGCCCTTATTAATATTATAGCTAGCTCTTATTAATTTAAGTTAAAAAAGACTAATTAAGAGACTATATTAAGCGCTATAAACCTACTTATAAAGTAAACCTCTTAGTTAATTCTTACTCTTAATAGAGAGGGGTTTATATATATAGCTATAGAGTATACCCCCTTAAGAAAAAATATAAAGTAAATAAGAATAGATATAACTTTAAAGTTATAATATAAGGGTATATTAGATACCTAATAGGGTATATAGCAAACTTATATAACCTCTATAAGGTCTAGATACCTTTACTTTAAGAAGTTATTATTATATAAAATATAACCTTTAATAAAAAGATATTCTACTTAAAAGATAATATAAAAATAATAATCTAAGGTAAAGAAGCTTACTTAGTTACTAATAAAATATAAGAACTAATATCTCTTATACTCCTAAAGCTATAGCTTTTAGGAGTATAAAATAAAGCTAATATTATATTAATAATAGATAATAAAATACTATTATTATACCCTTCTTTATTAAGAGAACCTTAAATAGTTAATAATAAGTAAAAAAGATAGATACTTACCTCTAAGTTAAACTTAAACCTTACTAAAATATATAAAGTATTAAATTAGATATTACTATTAAACCTTATTTAGGATAATAATATAATAAAAGAGATTTAAGATATTAATAAGGATATAACCTCTACTAAAGATATAATTTTAAATAAAATATATATTTAAATAAATACCCCTCTTCTATAAAATCTAGATATAAAGGATATTAATATATAACTACTCTTATAAAGTAACTCTCTTATTTAGCTAGTATAGCTATACCTAAATATTAGAGAAGAGAGCGCTATAAAAGAGGAGTTAGAGTAAGTATATAACTATATTAACTTAAGCTAACCTAAAATTATAAAGCTAAAGTAATCCCCCTACTTTAGAATATATTTTATATTTCTCTAAATAAAATAAAACTAAAATACCTTCTTTAAAATATATATACTAAAGTAGTAAAAAATACTTAAGGAAGTAAACTAAAGATATTACTTATTCTATTATTTTATTTTTATTTTAGTTTACTAAGTAAAGCTAAAGTATATATCTATAATATTAAGTAGAAAAATATATATTAACTAGCTTATTAAATTACTTAAGATATAGAGAGATATCTAATATATATTAGAACTACTTTACTTTTATTTTATTAAAGTATATAATATTAAAATTAATAAACTTAAGTAAATAGGTATCTAAGATATTATAGATAAATTAAAAGTAAAAAATAAGCTAATACCCCTTAAGTAAGTATTTATATATAAGCTAGATTAATATAAATATCTTAACTACTATAAAGCTAAAATCTATATCTAAAATAACCTCTAAGAAAAGCATTTTTTAGAATAAACTTATGCTATAACCCTTACTATAAAAATATTTAGGGTTATAATAGCTCTTATAGTATAATTTAACCTTAAAATTCACTAATTTAATATTATTAATATATTTCTAAATGCTATATATAAGCTAAATAACCCCCCTATTACTTATTACTTACTAAATAGCTTTAAAAAAGATAAGAAGGTTATTAAGCTTTAATATGCTTTATATAGCTTTTATAATACTCTCTTACTTTAATATAAGGAGTTCTTAAGTACCTTTCTTTACTTTAAACTATATTTAATAAGTAAAAACTTATATCTCTTTTAGTCTTATAATAAGAAAGTTTTTATACTTTTCTATATTAATAATATCTTTATTTTATATTATAAAGATTATATAAAAGAAGTAAAGAAGGTTATAAAGGGGATTAAAGAGAAGTATAAGTTAAAAGACTAAAAGCTAGCTAAATAATACCTAGGAATTAGGATTACTTATAATTAAATAATATAAAAAATCTATCTTTTATATAATTAGTATATTAAATAAATTATAAAGAAGTTTAACTTTATTAATTTTAAAATATTAATTATACTACTTCTCCTTATTTTACTTAGAAAGTTTAATAGGAAAGTAAACTTATAATAAGTCCTCTTATATTAAGAGAAGATTAAATTAATCCTCTATATTATAATTATAATATAGCTAGATATTATATTTACTTATATTTTACTATTATAATTTCTAATAAACCTATCTCTAAAATATTATTAAGCTATAAATTAAGTAATTTAATATTTATATTATACTTAATACTTTATAATTTACTTTAGTATCTTAGGGGGTAAAGTAGCTTAAGTATTATTAATTATAAGTAATATATTATTTACTAATAATAAAGAGATATAAAGGTTATCTTAAGGTTTTATAATATCTCTCTTTAGAGGCTTAATTTAATAGAAAGCTATATATTAAAATATAATAACTATATTAATAATAGAAGTAAAACTTTTAAGCTTAAAGTATACTATAAAAGAAACTATAGCTTTTAAATAGCTCTTTAAAGATTTTAAACTTAGCTTTAGAGATATATAGAAGATCTATTATAATAATTAATAAATAATTTAATTTATAATAGGCAAAAAAGAGTATATTTTAACTTATTTCTACTATATAGATATCTAAAATATATAGCTTTACTAAGAATATACTAAATAATTATTCTAAGTTATATATCTTCTTATTAATAAAATATTAGCTAATAGTTTTATAAAAATACTTTTTTATATAAAATTTAAATAATTTAGAGTATTTCTAAACTTTTAAGATATATTATAAATAGTAGAATAAAGTAAAGAGGAAAAGATAAGTAATAAGTAAAGCTTATAGGTTAAGTATTTTTAATTAAAAATAGCTTAATAGCTAGAAAGTATATAACCCTCTTAAAAGCTTAAAATATTTATACCCTATAGAGTATTAAGTAATATAAAAGCTATACTTTATTTATATCCCTAGAGAGTAGATATATAGTTATCTATAAGGATATTATATATAAGCTTTATCTTCTTAAGAAGATATCTACTAATAAAGCTATTAATAATAGTATAAATACTAGCTACTTTAAAGATAAAAGGAGTTATTTTAGAGGATAAGCTAATATATAAACTACTAAAGACTAATATATCCTCTATAATAAGCTTAACTAATAGAGTAATAGCTAATACTAAAAGAGGAGCTATAATTTTAGTAACTACTTTATTATTACTTTTACTCTCTATTTTAGCTTTAGTTTTTGCTTTAGCCTTTATTTTAGCCTTATTATAAGCTTTAAAGGCCTCCTAAAGTATAATTCTCCTAAGAGTAAAGATAGTCTAATAGATAGTTAGCTAAATAATTAATAATATAAAGGTTATAATATAGAATATATAATTTTATTTATACTTTTATATATAGCCTTAAAGAATTAAAACCTTAATATAGAAATAAATAGTAATATAAAGATATATAGCTTCTTTTTCTCTTTATAAAGAGTATATTTACTTTCTTATTCTATACTAAGTATATATATACTAAGTAATATACTTTATTAAGTATTTTATAAATAAAGTAAGTAAATTTTATTACTTAATAATAATAGCTACTCTTCTTTTTAACTTTTAGCCTTTAAAGCTTCTATTTCTACTTAAAAGTTAATAAATAATATAATAACTTAACTAGAACTATAAATTAGAGATATATTTTATTTATACTCTTAGTGTAGTTTATAAGTAGATAGAAGAGTAAGAATTATAAACTATAAATTATATATTTCTTTAGCCTCTCTACTCCCTATAAGCTTTTTACTCTTTTTAAGCTTATTAATCTTAACTTCTATAAAGTAACTTAAGTTAGTAATTAATTTATAAGAATAATAAAATAAAATAAAGATATTATAATAAAAAAGACTTTAAAGAATTAGAAATAGAGGATAAGATAACTTACTCTTAAACTTAAAGTTTTTAAGTTTTAAGAAAAGTATAAGAAGAGTATTACTACCTTTCTCTTCCTCCCCCTCTCTCTCTTTTTACTTCTTATTAATAAAAGTAGCTCTTATTTTAGCTATTATAGCTATATATTTAGCTTTAATCTTCTTAAGAGGTATCTAAATAATATAGTTAGTATTAAAAATAAGATTATAAGTAAAAAGAAAGTATTATAATTATAATATAAATATATATATACATATAGAAATAAGGTAAGTAATATATATATTAGTTATAATATAAATAGGGAAAGAAAATTAAGAAGTAGAAGTAGTATAAGAGATATTATTATTACTATTACTCTATTATTTTAATAACTACTTTAACCTATTTACTTAAGCTAATAAAAAACCTCTATTTCTATTAAGTAAAATAGTAATATTAGTTACTACTTTAGTATTTATAATCTTAATTATAATAAAAAGTATATAAGGGGAAAAACTTTCTTCTTTTTTTTTTTATAATTTAATAATAAAGCTATAAAGTTATCTTTTTTATTAGTTTTTTTTATTAATTACCTCTCTTTATATCTATTTATAGTATCTTATATATATATTTAGATTTTATAGTAATTAGTTATATAGGATTAGGGTTTTTAAGCTTTTTTAAGCCTAAGGGGGTATATTATAATACCTTTAAGTATCTAAAGTAGCTTTATGCTTAGAGGAAGGTATAAAGTAACTTACTTCTAACTTACTTATTTAGACTAATAATATTCTAGTATATTAGGATCTATTCCTTAAAAGACCCTTTACGTTAGACTCTGATTTAGAAGGAATTAAGCCGTTTTATTCACACAGATGCCATACGTGCGTTATAGTTGGTTTACGATAGTACTGTGGCGTTGGACATGGCGAAAGCGTTTTTACCGTTCACGGCGCCTGCGGCCTTGGGGTTTGCGGCGCGCTTTATGGCGTATGCTTTAGCTAGCTCACCAAGATCGCCGTTCTGTAGCTCAGCCTTCTGGTTCTCGGGTGCTAGTAGTAGAGCCGAGGTTGCGTCGATAGTTATGTCGTTGTAGGAAAACAGCTGGGCACCTTCGACGCCTGCGATCGATTGCATTATCCCAGTCTGAGGGCGACCGCCCATCACCGCAGTCTTCACGCCCATCTGGAGGATGAGTAGATATGAGAAAATGGTACATGTAGACGCACATGTGCCGTCTGTGAGTAGGACGATGTTTTCCGGGGTGAAAACACTCGCAGGCGGGTTAGTCCGGGGGCCGATTCCAGTGAGGTTAAAGAGAGGATCTGGTTGATCCATCGGGATCTGCTGGTAAGCAGAAAAGTTGTCGCCGTTCAATACAACAGGGCGTAGAACCTGCTCCAAAGAAGTGAAGGCTACGCGATCTGGTGTGAACACGCCTTTTGGGAGGAGGTTGCTGAGAATAGGACTTCCGCGCAGGTTGCCCAGAGCCTTATTCTCTTCGGGGGTCTTGGGTTTGAAGTCCGCAGGAATAGCAGCAGCGAGCCGTGCCAGAGTATTGACACTGGGTGGAAGGCGCAAATTATTTGCCTGAAAGCGACTAACAGTAGGGAAAAGCTACAGAAGAAGTCAGCAGCGCACGTTGTGCGAAGCCATAACAACTTTGTCCACTTACTTGAGCGAATAAATCGAATCCGGCAAGAATGAAGCCGCCGCCGTTGGCAGTGACATCGATTACAAGTTTCTTTTTCCCAGCCTTTTGACTGGCGGCCAGAAATTTCTCAACCGTTTGTTGAAAGTCGTTCAGGTATGCGAAGCTGTCGACCGTCTCTGGCGGCGCGAAGGAAGACACAGCTAGTACTGCAACGTCATCGTATCCAGTACCGTTCAAAAAATACCCTGCAGTCGCGTTGATGCCCTTGTCCCGAACTTCAGGGACCGGATAGCCGTCTATTGGCGTGACCATCGGCGACAGCGCCATTGGGCTCTTGGCTCTTGACTGCGTCCTTATGTTCGATGCCTCGGACAGTACGTTCGTGGAGACCATGACAGGATTGCAGAATTTGTTGTAGTAGTCCTCGCCGTTCTTAATGTCGGTGAAATTGGTGCCTGGACGGATAACGGCAACACTTTCTTCAGAGCGCTCCTCGCCATTTTCATATGTCAGAGTGAGCATCGGGCCTTGAAAAATAGGCGAGGCAGCTAAGATCATAGAATTCTGCTTGGTTGCGTATGAATTGAACTGTGAATTCCACTGTGAGTCAGGATCTTGAAGACCACTGTACTTGAGGTTCAGGTCTGCAATAACGACGTTGGCATCTTTCCCGTTGATCTTAGTAATGGCTGGTGCGGATGCGTTCTGACGAAGTTGCTCTGGGGCATGTTAGTAAAGCCATGGTTCGCTAGAGAGGTGTGACGTACTAAGATGGTACAACTTGGGAACCTCGACCCCGTCGCGAGATATTGAGACCACGTCAGTGACGAGACCATTGCGAAAACTGAAGGTTTTGAACATATCGCCCCGGAAGACAAAGTGGCCATCGTGAGCCGATGAGATCAGGTCGAGAATGTCCAATTGGAAGTCATATTCGCTCTGGTACTTGTTGTTGGCTACCTTATCTCCAATGGACTGGAAACCGCCTTCAATGTCGACTGCTGGAAGTTTGTACGAAGCCGGGGGGTTTTTAAGAAAAGGAAGTGTGCTTTGAAGCTGCACATAAGTCTTCAAGCTTTTGAGCAGTTCTTTGGCAGGGTCGGGCTTATTGGGAACAGATTGCAAACAGTCGAAGGCAAGCTTTGCTGGCACTCTTGGGAGAGCTGTCGATGAGTATCAGCAATGGCCTCAGCAGAATTTGAGGCACTAGTCCCTTTTTCTTCTTGTAACGATCTTGAATGAATAGGGACAGCAGGGTCTGTAAATTGACGTACCTTTCGGCTTATCTTGTAGAAACTTGTTCACGGCCGGCTGCACCATTGCACATGCGCTCTCAGGGCCGCTGCTGGCCACGAATGCCTTCCCAGAGTCTTCGATCGCGAATGTATCATCGTTCAAGAAGCTGAATGTGCGTCGGGGTAGAAGGCCCGCGATCGCCAGAACGGCGTGAACAAGTGTCCACCAGATAGTGGTCCTCATGTTGCAAGCGCATGTATCGAGTCCCACGTTGTGTCCTTGCTACAGGTATTGTACGTTGCACAAGCCGTCTGTACTTTCGAATCGGAGGAAAACATGTTGTGGTCACATTAGGGACCATCGGGATGGGGATGATGTTACAAAAAAGCGCCGCGGTAGAGACTTCGGGTCACGACTCGAATTGGCATGGTTTCCCGAGAGCGCCGTAAAGAGCGCCCTAGAGTAACGTTTAACTTGGCGTGCTCATCTTGAAACGCTGCTGTTGAAACTAAAGTATGGACAAACACCAGCTCAAATTCGCTTCATCCCATCTTCCTCGCCAACGCCCAAGCCAGGATGTCCCTATTGCATAAGGAAAGCTTAATCGCATCAAGATTAAAGTACTACGCAGTAGACTGTACTTAAATACCTACTCATCAGACTACAGGGAACACAGACGTGACTGAAAATCAAGCAGCAAACAACCAAGCGGACGAGGACATGACACGCCTAGTGGTTACGAGCTAGGCAACAACACGAACGTGGATCAAACAGCACAGAAGAAAGAAACAACGAGTGAGTATGAAGAGCCTGAGAAGTTCAATGAAATGGCGAGTCGACGCAGCAATGCGCTGGGTTGCGGCTCAACGCAACTTTATCTTCTTCCCTGAAACCGCTCTGCCACGCACTCCGCTCCACCCATCAGCCGCCCAATCAGGACAGGGACTACTCTGAAGCATTGATTAGTAGGAACCCCGGAAGCCACGAGTAACAAGATTGCCTCGCAATTTTTTGTAGGTACGATCTTGGTCCGGGATCTCATGCGGGTCGTCAGATTCATGATGGCTGGACATCGGCAAGTTGCGACTACTCATACAACCAATCCATGGGAGCACCTGAGTAAGCGGGATCACTTCAACCACGGCTCGAAACGCTTTTCAAATACAGATTGTCATTGGCCCACTAGAACTTGACGCGCCGTTAGAAGACGCATGGAAAAGAATGGCATCTGAAGTCTTAGTGAAAGTTGAAGCGAATTTCCCCAGTTGATTAGACCGCTGTTCATTTCGCTGAAGTACGAGGTCTGGTTGATTTTCCCGGCTGGATTTCACTTTCCTTGGTCTTCTCCGCCTCTTTCCCGTTGGAAGATAGTTTTGTTGTTAAGGCTATTCCCTTCACCTTCGTAGGTGTCACCTTATTATTATTCTTCTTAATCTTCTTGTTTACTTTAGCCGCCGGCTTCTTTGGAACAGCAGACCGATTGGTGTCAGGAGGAGCTTGAGGCTTGGCTTTCCCCTTACAGTCGACGTTCTCCTTTTCCGTTTTCTTGTCTTGCGACTTCTTCGGTTTCCCTTTTGCAACCAGGTTTTCTCCACTGTCCATATTTTTCTTTTTCTTCTTCTTCTTGTGGAGCTCACCTCCGGGCTCATTAGGATTTTGGGCGCTCAGTCCTTGTGTTGACGATTCGGGTGTTACCTCGGTGGCTCCCACTGCTTTGGCCTTGGACAATTTCGTTAAAGTCGGTTTAACATCTCCATTTATTTGGGCACTAGATTGATTAGATGGGGGCGTAATGGGTTCGACCAGTGATGATTGAGCCTCCAGAGCCGTCGGAGATGATAAAGCTTGCTTGACAGTATCCTTCGTCTTGGGTACCTTCGCAGGATTGACCAGCTTTGCTACTTCTTCCCTGTCGGAGAACTTGGGTGGATCCGCTTCCGCTGCTGCCTTCGGAGAAACCGCTCCTAGAGAAACCGGAGCCTCCAACCTATTCTTATTGGTTTTCAAAGCTTTGAGCTTTTTGTCGAAGCCCTTGGCGATGATTGTTTCGGTAGATGGAATCGCCAGTTTGAGATCACAACACTCGGATTCGATTTCAGTAAAATGCGTGGAGATCGAAGGAATTCCAACCGTGCCTTGAACCACCAAAAGGGAGAAGATTACCAGGATGACCAACAACAACTGGGAGGATATGCCAGCGCAAATCAAAAACCCGCAGAGAAATATTTCGACAGAGCGAGACTTAGGATTTTCGTTGCCGAGAAACCCATAGGCCGCTGACGTGATAGCCCACTTTGGTAAAGCTGCCTACTAATCAGGAAGTCTTTCAGGTATGAGGCTTTTGGACAGGTGAACCCGTACGTATGTTCCTATCTACATCCCTCCAGGTATGCTTGGAGCATTTGACACCCCCGAAAACATCCTTCCAGATGTCCTGTTGATCTTGTGGAAATATCTCATACGGTGGAAACGTTTGAGCGATCTCGATTGTTGGATGTACTGCCAGGATTCGATCAATAGGTCGATTTCCAAGAATACCCTTGAGAACGGGCTCCTCAATTTCCTGGTAGGCTGTTCGTCCATGTGGATTGAAGCGGGTTGGCGGGGGCTGCGTCAGTACAGTAGCGACATCTCCTTGTGATATACGCCAGGAGAAGATGAGTGAGGCGCCCCTGATGTATCTCTCCCATTCTTTGGTTGACTTCTGACTTTTGAGACAGGCGGGATTTTGCGGATCCATCAAAGGTCCCATAGCAATTCGCAAAGTCTGCATGCCATGTTCTCGTGCGTAAGAATCAACCAGGGTGTACTTTTGACCTAAACCTGTCCAAAGAACCTGCTTGTCAAGCATCCAGACCGGCCCGTGAAACTGGTCAAGTATGCCACAGGCCTCTTGAAGAGTGAGATATTGAGGCCAGACTGTACAAATGAGTGACTGGAGGTCCAAGGTCTCGCGATCTGGCCAGTTCCTTGGCCAGTACAACAAAGCTGTCGAGGAGAATGATTCCATAATAAATGGGACTAACCTAGCGTCTTGATCAAGCAGGTATGTGGCTCTGTGAGAGTTGAAAAGCGCACGGCAGGTCAGAGGGTGAGGGACGCTCTCGGAGAGTGTTTATACTCCGTCACATGCCGGCTTGTACTTCGAGCCCAATTGATTTGGAGACCCAAACTCAAAAAGCAAGAGATCAGCCGATGTTGGCTTCCTCATGCTAGCTAGAATTCACGAGGGGCTCCGCATGAACATAGTGCGGGGTCCGAGGGAAGCTGTAGATAGATCTCCCACAATTCGCAAGTGAGGCTGCTACTTCAATCATTTACGCCTCAGCGACATGGATAACAATAGTAAAGGAACCAGTAAATCAGGGATCAGAAAATAGAAGCAGTGGACTTCATTCACGCTATATCATATCCTCCCTTCAAAAAGTATGAGAGCTCTCGTCAGGGGGGTGTTGGGCTAAGGTGAAGGTGTGATTAACTGGGAAACGTCAACAGCTGGCCTCAATGGTGGATTGAGTAGTGGCTCCGCATTGCCACGCAAGATTCTGTCTATCCATCGGCTAGGTAGTTGGGTGCACCAATAATCGTTTCCTCAATACCTACCCTCTTCCATTTTGAAGTTCGCTGCAAAGTGGGATGGGTGCGGTGGTACCATAAGCATAAACCCCTGCCCGTTATCAATGCTCGCTACTGGGCCCCCTGAGAAACGAGACACCTCTGTCTGTTATGGCGTGCAAACGTTGGGATCCAACACGGCGCTGTGTCTTTCTTGGATGTTTGGGGGAATCTAAATGCAGAACTGGAATACTTGAATGCGGCTAGACCAGAAGAGGGTGCTACTCCATGTCTTGACGGGGCGGGTCAAGGAAGGAATGAAACCCGCAGCATTGGCGTCTGTTGGTGCTCGCCAGTAATCAACCACGCAGCTTAAATATCGATCGACCACACACACAGCCAAGTTGCTTGGATCTTCAAGAGTGTTGGTAGCGTGACGGCGGGCGAGGCATGCTTCGGGGGCCAGAACTTATTAAGCAGACGATTCTTGGGCAGCTGCAGCCGACATCATTCAAGCAGCTCCCGCGTCAAAAATAGCAGCCTACAGCTACAACATCATCAGAATCCTTGGCTGATGGCCTGTTTTCAGGACCGCCTCTGTACAACGATGTCTCCGCACAGATTACTCACGAGCCCCGCGCTGGAAAAATTGGCGAAGATAGCCCGAATTGTTGCATCGCTCTCCAACCCAAACGCAGCTTCGAAGCAAAAGCTGGAGAAATGACGTACGTTAGCGAGCTGAAGAGAACCATCCAAAATCGAATCCGATACTTGGAAAATGTCTTAGGTAGGTCTGAAACCTCCCTTCGCTGATGTTACTTTCCGCACGAATGCATCTGTTGAAGCAACTTCAGTACCTCGAACTCAATATCGAAACCCCGACGTGATGGGAAAGCTCAACCCCACAAATTCAGCGCCATCGAGTAACAGCTCTTTGGCTAGCTTGCGCGGTTCTGTTCTCAAGGAAATTGACCACGACACAGCGCGTACCGCAATGGTAACCCAACCGAAAGGAGAATTGTCGCCGTCCGGTCCGTCCGATCTGAAACAGAGATATGTCGTCTCAGCTCCCGCAATATGTACTTGTCACTCAGAGAGCAAGTATTACGTTCTGTGGCCAGCAACGGATGGTCTTGATAAGTACCTGAACGAGCGGATATACGAAAAGTTCGTCTCGATCTGTGGCGGCTCCTCGCATGTTGATGTGTTCGAATCAAGGGACCTCGGTGTCATAAACTGGCGAGTACGGCTTACGAAGGAAGAGGCTGAACAAGTCTCTAATTGGCCAGAGGTATGGAATATTGCTTGAAGTCAAGATGGCTAGTGCTAAGTTTCACGAGATTCTTTCGCCCGTGGGAACCCCGCAGGAATGCCCTGCGCGCAACGAAGGTGTGTACATCTACCCAATGCAAGACTCCAATAATGATTGTAACATTGATGCCAGGCTCTTGCAAGCCTAGTCGGGAACAATACATCGCATGGGGAACAGAAGAGTGCTGGAATGATAATGATGTGGCCATGCGGGGGGCCAGAAACCTCCTCGACGTTGTAGGCCACTGCTCGCGTATGGAGGCTACACATCACCGTAAAACTTCAGGCCATCCATCAGGAGTCTTGTACTGGCAGATAACCATCCTGGATGAACAGATTGATGCAGTGGAAAGCATCCCAGAAGTACGTGCTCTCGACTTCCTATCTGCGGTCCAACCACGTGTAATGTCTAACCATGAGCAGATTCGTGAAGTAGAGCTCGCAAACTCAGGTTTCGATCCTCATTACGATGTTGGAAGACCTATACCTAACAGGGAGAAAAGGGCGATGAAACCATCCAAGCCTAGATGGATGCCTAGGGATATGGACTTAGTCGGCGCGAGGATGGCTGGCTGCTTTAGATTTAGGTAACATGACAGGCAAAAGGAATCAAGACATATCCACTACATGTGAGTTCTAAGTTTCGCCTGAAGTATCGTGCATTCTGATGGTTTTTGCAAGAGTAGCCAAGGAATGTCATGTGGACATTGAAGGTACGGCTGAGGAACGAAATTGATGATCCACGCGCAAACTATTTTCAGGGAAGACGTCTTGGTCTCTGACAGAATTCCGATGTGCCACCTTTATTTTTTGTTTTTTTTTCAGGTTTCAATTGAACGAACGGCATACCTGATCAAAGTCTGAAGCGCAAACCGTCGAAAGCACTGGAAGCGGAATCAAAGCATTCCCAGTGCTGCGGCAAGATGGACCAGAACCGATTAGAACCCTCGGAGGACGGAGATCCTCCGAGCAAGGATAGCTTGGGGTCGACGCAGGTGCGGGCTGTTGAACCCCCCTCAGATCGGTTGCATTCGTTGAGCAGACCGAGGTGGTCGGGTGTTGGTAAGCCGTTCTAGATTGTTGCGCGGTGTGTGACAAACAACTGCGGAAGCAATCACGGTTGTGGAAGTGGGGGCAAGCAGAAATACCACGCAGGAAGCAGCGATCGATCAGGAGAATGCCCCGAAAGTTGACAGGCGGTGAACATCGGCTGTTGGTGCTCAGGGGCCGACATTCACAAACCGACATGAAGGAAACCTGAATCGCATGGTCTCGGCCGCCCATGTTGGGGCGGAGAGGAGGTGTTGGGGGCTAGAATACAGCGGGGCTATCGGAGGGCCAAAAGGGTCAGCGGCTACAACCAACGACACGACTGTTCCCCGCGATATTAATATTTTTTGAAACGTACCACTTCTTTGTTCTCATGACCTCGCTCTCTTCGCCAAGCACGTCCCAGCCGGAAGAGCCTTGTCGCACGTCTGGGGGCGGCGGATCATTCTCCTGCAGTGAGGGCAGATGGCTGCCCTGACCCGCTCACAGTTGAGCGTGCGTCTTCAGTTCTTGTCTCGTCTTTGACACAGTATCAGGTCACTTTCTTGCCACTTCCATATCACCCGGTATTCTTACAACGTCGATTGAGATACGCCGGCAAAGCTCCCAGCAATGAATCTTATCGAAAACCTGAAGAGGAGGATCAGAGACTGTGTTCGGTAGTTATTTGAAAAAGGCTGTGGGTGAGTGTTGAACGGCACGGTGTTCTTCATCGAACATGACTGAAATATGATACAGTTACAGCGAAAGGGAAAAGTGGCGATTCAACTCCTACCAATACGTGCAGCATCACAACCTCCTCATCGTCGGGGAGCATCTACAGGGACAAGATTGGACAAACAAACACCAGTCAAAGTCTGCTGGAATCTGCACCCTCTTTGCCATCTGCAGACTCGAGAAGCGCATCTCCTCTTTCCCTAGTTGAGCCTTATATCGCGAAAGTCTGGAGGTGCACATGCGATGATCGTCGGTGGTACAGTATATGGCCAGCAGGCGACGGCCGCGACGTCCAAATGAACGAACGGGCGTACGAAAAGCTCCTTTTAAGGACTGGAGATGCATCGGGAATTCAAGCATGTGAAACGAGGGACTTGGGACTACTCTTCTGGCGTGCCCATCTCACCGAGGAAGAGTTCTACGAAGCCCTCACCTGGCCAGAGGTATTGTTGAAAAGCTCGTACTGAAGATACATGTAATAACCTTGATTTAGAATGTAAGCGGTTCTCTGCTTGATCGATGCCAAGTACATGACCGCTTGCAAAGTATGGTACTCCTGAAATAATTCTTTGGGCAACTGATGTCTAACACTTCAAATCCAGTCCCAGAGCCCAAAGACCCAACAAGAAAGCAGTATATCGTTTGGGGTACAGACGACTGCTGGAATAACCATGAAATTGCCAGTCGCGGCTCGGAAAACCTGCTCGCAATTACTGGTTCCAACTCTCTCATTGAGCCCTCATACCGTACCGAACTTCCGTCCGGGATCATCTATTGGCGCGTTGAGCTTCGTGAGGATGAGATTCCAAAGGTACAGGACTTACTAGAGGTACTAATCCTAAACCTGTTTGTCTAGGGATGTGTTGAACTCACAACGAATAGGTCCGTTTGGTAGAACGCCCAAACTGGTTTTCCGACTATCCTGGCGACGAAATTGGCATCCCTTTGCCGCGGAGACTTAGACGACCACTGAGAACTTAGATTGTGGGCATAGAAATGGAAGGATGTGAGGCAATTATTGCACATAACTTGCTAGGTTAGAGCATACGTACTGGGGAATTGATGACCAAATCCCATCCGAGTTCAACTAAGTACTCCGCCAGCCTGTTCCCGTTTAAAGGTCTAATCCGGATCTGTAACTATGATTTGTGTCTTGGTGTAATCAGTAGGACGCAAGCCCCTCTAAGCTAAGCCACCAGGAACAAGCTCTGTAGCTGCATCTTTCATTCGGTTTACAAAGAGACTGTTTCCCCGTGAATACCAAGAGGGTAAGGCAATGATACATCGCATCCTTTCACGGGAGTTCCAGGGCAAATGCATAAATCCCGGAGCGCCAGCATGTACAACATCTAATTTTACCAGATCATGCAAAATAACGTACCAATTACCTTGGCCTCGTGTTTACACATTGAAAATGTGACCCAGCCCAATTCCATGATTCCCGCCCCCGCATACCATGCTCTGAACTATTTTGGTAGCAGTCATACCAACAGCAGTAAGCCACTCGTGATGCCAAAATCGGGGGCGAGTGTTGCCTCGAAAACCACAACGCCCCCACGGAGAATTTGCTCGTTTTCGAAAATGGCACGAGTATTGGCAGGTTACCAGCGTTTTGGGCTTCAGCTAGTTTCAGAATGGTGAAATGGTCAAGTGGCCAACACGGGGGCCGAAGTTGTTGGACAGACTTGATGGCATTTGGTATTCTATAAGAACCCGACGAAGTTCATTCGGTCAAAAACAATCAAATATAGAGCCAAACGTTGCAAACGCTCTCTACATACCCTGTTGCAAATTTCTTCTTCAACAAAATTCAACTCGTTCATAACCACTATCACTACTTCTTAGGCTTGTACCAACATGTGGCAAGGTCAAGACCGAAGACTCATTTTCTACTTCCGGGTATTGACTCTCAGTGCGATCGTCGTGAGGTCACAAGAATGCCCCGATGGACAGTACTGGTGTCAGGATCGCTGCGGTACAGACAGGGACACTTGTTGCGAAACCCCCAGCTCAAAGCATAATCTCTGCGGTCCAGGTATGCAATGTTTCCTATACTCAAGCATATAAACGCGTCCATCTAAGGTTGTTACAGGGACAATTTGTTGTGGGTTTGGGTGTTGTCCTGACAGTACCTTCACCTGCAACGCCGACTTCAGCTGCACTGGGCCCGATGGTCAGATCATCCCGCCCGTGCCAAATCCCGATGAATCCGGCGACCCATATCCTACAACACCGGGACTTTCCTCACACGGCGGTGCGTCCACTACTAATGTAGATGAGCCAACGCATTCTCCAGCCCAACCAATCGACACCACTGACGCCAGCTCCTACCCTTCGGGAGTGCAGCCAAGCACTATGACAACCATCTACTCAGGTTCTCCTCCGGAATCGACGATTGTATCTACGGTGAACAACGTGACATCCGCTGCCACTCACACAGACCATGGCAGTGAAACACCCTCATCACCAGGCACAAACTACGAAAGTACCACTGGGACCACGGAAATTCCACCCAATTCCCTGACGTCTACAGGTCTGCCTGATATCACTTCAAAAGCCGGGCCTGTCATCATTATTGGAACAGAGACTGTGACTATTACCGTGCTAACCTCGCCAACGACTCTCACCACCATTGGTCACACCTTCACTATTGCACCGGCCGCAGAGGGAGATCACACAATGCCATACCCAACTTTTGTGGTGATTGGATCCGAAACCGCCACCTTACCGTCAGTCTCAGAAGCAACTACATTAGTCACTTTGGACTCAACCTTTACTCTCTTGCCGCCAATGTCTACGAGCCTCACTCCCACACCAACATCCGCTCCTGATGGGACCTCAGCTCCAGGGTCGCCAACTCTTGCACCGACAGGACCGCAATCGACAAGTTCAACGCCATCCGAGACTACAAGCATCTCCACCAAATCGTTATCGCCATCACTGACATCCTTGTCACCGACAAACTCAGTATTGAGTTCAACGGGATCTATCGTGGCCATTATAGGGACGCACACCTTGCATCTTCCATCGGTATCCCTCGACAGCACCATCACCACGAAGGGCCGAACCATCACTTTGGTATCTGGAGGACCCCCAACCATCACAATAGTCGAGCCATCCGAAGGTCCATCCTCTACTGGAACATCCTCTACTGCAGATTTCGCCACCTTCACCACATGGCCACCCAAAGCCCTGATAACGCCCGTTGAAATTAGTGTAAACAAGCCAGAGCCCTCGGAAGATGACGAGAGCGCTGTCATTCCATGTAGCCTATGGTTTTTCTCGGTTAGTTCCGCCACCTATGTCTATATTGACTGAGCAGAGCAGTAACTAATTGGAGCTGGTCTCGCTAGATCTGCATCCGTTTCAACGACATTAACATACTCGGCTGGAAAATCATATTGCCACCTGGCATTTATCCTCCGTGAGATCAAACCCCCTTCTACATATACTGCTTGGGAACATAATACTAATGTGAGCTTGGCGATAGACATCTACGTCTTGATCAGATTATCAAGCTTCCCCAATCAAAATCGATTCAAGGCGAGTTGCCCCCGTGGCCGAAGTTCACGTAAGTCCCAAAAGCCGTCTTTCTCAGTCATATTTCATGATCTGACTTTCATGTTCTAATTACTAGCGTTGGAAATGATCGTGTTCCTACGTTTCCTTCCGAGCCCGAGCCTACCAAGTGTGAGACCAAGACAGCATCACTCTGCGCCACAACCACCCCTGTGACTGTATCGAGTGTAAGCGGAGTGCTGGCAACCACTGAAACTGGGGCACCTGCTTCTACATGCGCGGAGATGCGTGGTTGTTTGGTTGCGGACTCGACTCATGAAGCGACACTTACGACGACAGCTACATGCGAAACTGCAACTGTCAGCGACATCATCGTCACCTGCAGTGGTGGCGGAGCAACGGCCTGCTCCACGAGGACCAGAAACTCCAGAGCGGGATGCGATGTTACGGCAACTACAACGACCGTCTCGTGCACACCCGCACCGAGCGGAAGCAACAAGCGCCAGGCAGGTGAAGGTGATGTGCCCAACTGTCCAATGACTTACGAATACATCCCCTGGCCTCGGGATGGGAGCCGAAATGACGAGACTTCCGCAGTTTACGCCGAAATGCAGAAAATGCTCCCTGATGGCGTCAAAATCGAGGTATCAGCTGTGAAAGATCTGAGGGTCAACTTTTGGCGGGTACGTCTGGATCCAGACCAAGCTGGAAGTGTGAGAATGATGCCAAATGTGATTGAAGAATCTTGGAATTGCTTTGTGCATCACTAATCAATATTCCAGGTTGCGTCTGTCTACCGTCCTTGTGAATCAGATTACTCCGACCCAACGTTACAGGATTCGAAGATATCATGGCGATACCAGAATCAGTATCTCGATGAACAACTTGATTTGGAGGATCACCAAGTGCAGATGTCATACATCTCAGTTAACGAGGGATCTCAAGACGAGCCATACAATGGACGTTACTACTTCGACGTCAGTGCTGGAGAAGACGTCCCGGTGTACATCGTGGACACTGGAGCGACAATGGATCACATTGTGAGTTTCAATTATCTCTAGTTCATCCGTCTGGTTCACGGCTTGTGCTGACTTTGTTACAAAGGAGTTCAATCTCCGGGACAAGATAGCCTCCAAAACCGAGTTCATTTTCATCGGCGAGGATTTTGATGGTCAGCAACACCAAGACGATTCCAATATACCAAAGGGCGGCAGATGTCCTCCAATTGGCAAGTGTAAACCGCATGGCACTTCCATGTTGAGCATTGTTGCTGGCGCAAACATAGGGATTGCGAAGAAAGCAAAACCGATTATGGTTCGTGTCCCGCGCCGTGAAAAGCAGGGCGGTGGAGCAACACCCGAAGATTGGATAGATGCCATGTCTGCGGTTGCTGGTGTATTCGCTGACAAAACTACAACGACAAGAGCCATTCTTTGCATGGCACAGGGCCACAAGTTTGATGATTTCAAGAGTGACTGGGAGAAGACAAACAAGAAGGAAGGGCAGGACAACGAGAAGCTAATATCAGAAGCGTGGATTATATTTAGAAAGTCCATGCATGGTATTCTGACTGGTCTCATTGAAAAAGGCTTCTTCATAGTCACCGGTGCAGGAAACGGCGCAGCGGTAAGTTCATCCAATACTTGGAGATCAAGGGCTAACGAGGTGAAAATGCAGATAAACACCTTGCCTGCCACCTTCTCATCTGAACTGACAAAAGACTTCGACCTGTCCATACCGGAGCTACTAGTCGTAGGGGCCGCCCACCCTGACAAAGGAAATCGATGGTGGATGTCCGGACAGCCACCAAATACGGCAGATGCGATACCACACATATATGCGCCAGGCGCGAACCTCTTGGTTGCGAACGGTAACAGAGACGAATGGCCAGCGACTTCTCAGTCTGAGGGTGCGAATGCGGAAAAGAGACAGAACGGAAACAAAAAAAAGCCACTACAAGTTCTCCCAGGGAACCTCAGATGGTGAGTACGAATCTGAGCGAAGGTGATCGGCTGGGTGGCTGACATCAAACCTACAGCAACTGTGTACATAGCCGGACTTGCAGCCTACTTCCTCAAATTGCATCAGCTTGGACGCCTAGGTCCTGACAAAAAGGGGAACGAGCCTGATATGAGTCCAGCTGGGTTGAAGAGGTACATCATTAACAACGGTTGGGTGCGACAAAACAAGGATAACGACGGAGTCCTGGGAATTTGGAATGGCGCGACTATCGAGAGCCTGGAGCGCGAAGGCTTTTGTCCGTACATCGCAGGCACTACCAACATATTCCGACTTAGGCGACAAGAAGGCGCGGCCTTGACTGGTCAATGTGTCCCCGGCACTTCTCCAACAGCTTCTGCAGGCTCAACGCGCGATCTATCAGCAACAGCAACACCCACAGGAAGCGGCACAGTGGCACCCACTGCCATTCCAACGACCTTCGTCTGCACCGAGGAGACTGCTGACAAGTGCGCTCCCGGCGTCGTTTGTAGTAAGCCTAAGGTGAACGGCTGCGTCGACGGCATGTGCGTCTGTGTTCTTCCCGACCTGCCAGCACCCACAAGTTTTGTCTGCACCGAGAGGACAGTCGACAAGTGTTCCCCTGGAGTCGTCTGCAGTGCACCTCAGACCAACGGCTGCGTCGACGGGAAATGTGTCTGCGTCTTGCCCGAGCTGCCTTCCAAGACTACGGCTGTGCAGACCACTCTGTCTACTGTCACTTCGAAACCACCCGATCCCGTACCGACTTCACCAGAGAAGCCGAAGACGCCAGTGGTGATCGGCGAGCGTAAGTGCCATGACGCCAGCATTTACACTGGTGGGACGGACATTTGGAAATCTTCGGTATACGACGCTTCATTAAGAGCCTGCACCGAGTGCAAAACGCCGATGAAAGCTGATTCAGAGACCCGAAGGCGAGACGACAGTTGGGGCGGTGTCCGCTATGACATGTCAATCAGCTGGAGGTCAGGGTGCGTGTCAGCAACCGAGTCTATCAATTGCGCAAATCCTACGGAAAACCTCACAATGCTTCATAATACCGCTTGCGAGGAACTCTTCCAGGACAATTGGGAAAAGTGTGAGTTGACGAACTTGAAACAGGAATGGAAGTGCCGTGGCTAACACACTTACGATCAGGTACCGGTAATAAGGGCCGAGGTGGTTACATCGATGTTGGGTGCTTACGATATGACTTTACGCCAAAGTAATTTGAGCGAGCTCGATCAAGAAGCTGCTTCATGAAGGATAGACAGGAACAGGCTTCACTGTCCTGGTCACATGTACAACCTTTGTGCAGATGTACGGTGACAAAAGCCGTTTGGCGAGAAGCCAAGACGGGAGGGTGCGGGGAGAGACGGAGAGACTCCGGTCCCCTGTCTGTAGTTGGCCGCTTATGCCTCCATCAATATCAAAACGTGATGCAAGTTCACTACTCTTGAATTCGTCGTCATGGAGTAGCACTAATACGTATTGTAATAGAAGAAACAGTCCAGGTATCGCAAGGAAAGGCTTCAAGTGAGTTGATCTTGACAAGAAAATATCGGCCGATCAGCCTGATCTATTCAAAGTATTCTCTGGTGTTGCCATTTGAATTATGGTAATCGACACATACAACGTAACAGTCTCAGCAATCCATTTGAGCGCTAGAAATGTTTGGTGTTTCAACGCTCCACGACGCGATCCAAAAGAGCCTGGTAGGTTTTACCGTTTTCAACACTCTTGTCTGAGAAAGTACCCTTATCCAACTTATACCTTATTGAAACTCCAAGCCAAGGGCTTTGCGACCAGTCTCCGCTCAGTATAAGAAGGTCAGGAAGCTCAACATCCGGTGTATCGTTTTTGATGAGCTGCGATGTGTCTCGGCTAATTATTGTTAGCCTTTTTCGGCTTAGATTTGATGTAGTTGCCATATTTGGGCAAAGAAATGATGGCGTTGCTTCCTTTTCTGGAACAGTTTGTTGTGCCACATAATAGCCGTATGCGTCGATCTAAAGCTCGCTGTCGTTCTATTGTGATTGAACAAGTGGTGATGTTTTCTTTGCGGGCTGCAACTGCGTTTCTGTTAGCACCTTAGCTAGATGGAACCCATGGACCACGGGAAGAACTCACTGAAGAACTCAGCATCGCACTACGGATTCATTTGTTGTGCGATCGATAACGACAACTCTTTCGAATGTGTCGCTTACGGTTGTCTTCTCGAGTGAAAGTCTTCCCGCAGCCGCTATGAGGGCACCGGGGGCGTTCATGTTGAGCCAGCGGCTTGTGCTTGCGGTGATGCTTGATCAGATCCTTTCGGGAGTTGGTGGAGTACCGGCAGCCAGGTTCTTGGCATTTGTGTTTGCGAATTAGTCGCGTTTCTGTTGGCGACTGATAGATAGAAGTCGCTGGATCTGTTGATTCGGGGGTCAAGATCGCGATTGGCGCGACCGGAAATGTTGGTTGATTTATAGCGAAATGGTCGCTTCCCAAAGTTGGGGGTGGGTGAATTATAGCGAAATAGTCGCGTCCCGAAGTTGAATGTGGGTCGTTTATAGCGAGATGGTCGCGTCCCGAGGCTGGAGATGTGTGGTTTGCAGCGAAATAGTCGCTTCCCAAAGCTGAAAGTTGTATTGGTTGAAGTAGATATTGAAAATCGGCTTCCGAGACGTCGTTGGTTGGGTCAAGGCCGAAGTCATCTTCCGAGTTGAGATAGGAATCTAGACACCATTGAAAGAGTGGTGATGTAAGATCGAGGTGAGGGAATCCATGCAAGAAGTGAGAAGAGGCTTGGTCGCGGGAAGCTCCGTCTGTACTTGAAGGGACATGTGGTTGTTGGTAGGGGGTTGGAGATACGGTTTGGGAGGTGTTGTCGTTAAAGTTGATGAAGTCTTGTTGGGTGACAAAAGCACACCAACTTGGTGGGTCGATTGAAAGGGGTCAAAGGGCCGCCGCTTGAGGGGTACGGCGACCCTTCTAAGAGTAGATAAAAATTCACCCGGGAAACCCTAGGTGATAGAGTTGCTGAAGAGACTCGCAAGCCTCTCGAAATCTTGGTGGGTTGTGTTCAGTAACAGGAGAGAAAGTGGGTGAAGGTAAGGATACAAAGCATCCCAAGTTTAGGGTGCTAAGGTCGCTGATAAATACACAAACCTAGCATTCCGGCAACGCTGCTGTATACTATCACTGGCGACTCAAAAAAGGTTGGAGTCCGATGGCTTGCAGCCTCTGAAATCTAGTTAGCCAATAGCAACTCATCGAAAGCGAGACGAGAGAGCCTTTCCGAGGAGTCCTCCTGCAGTATGCCGCCAAGAAATGATCTCCCCAATATTTACCAATTTGGTGCAGAGCTGAACGGCCGCGCAGCGGGTCTCACCAGGACTCTCTCATCCCCTGCGAGGACTCTCTGCGATGACAGGCTCGGCTGAGCGATTTAACGCAAGGAGTCTGGACTCCCGCAGCGCGCTAGACTGATGACGTCCGCGTTAGGTATCACATTTTTATTCAACGCCCACGTTGGCTGCTTGATGAGATCTAAACACAGTATCTCACGCGTCGTAACTATCACGTGGACATTCCAGGCTTGAGAATATTCGATCGCCAGCGTTGGGGTGTTGAACCCCTCCCGCCAGACCACAAATCTTTATTTTTTGTTTTTAATTTTTCATAGCCACCAGTCTGTTTACTGGTTGGCCATATTCAACATATCATCGTACCCGCTCTCTGCAAGCCACTCTCTGACCAGCGTATCGGTGTACTGATCTGGCATACTGGCATCGAACAGAAAGGCCAGTGGGTCTCCCTCCGCCACAGCCTGCTCTCGACCTGTGTTCCCCATCGTGCTCTCAACAGTAGCGCCTGGTGAAGCAATCGGAGGCCCCATTAGCTGGCCACCTGCTGCGCCCCCTCCCGCACCCATAGTCAAATCTCCCAAACTAACGTAGCCCGTCTCACGGGCTCCTCCTCTGTTAGGATTGTTGACATGCTGTAATTGCGACACGTCGTCGCAGTGGTACCACTCTCTTGCAAGTAACTGAATCGCTCGGAGTGCTCGGTCACTCCAGGCACACCACGCCGTCCTCAGATCCCTGAGGGCATCGATGCACGTCTGCAAGTGATGAATCGCCAGTTGCCTCTTGGGATTTGACGGTCGAGCATCGATGAGATGGATAATAACTGCTGAGAAGCATAGATGAACTGCTGCAATCGGAATACGGCGCTAGTCGAGGATTATCAGTTGGGTTCAATTTTTGCAATGGGTAGGAACTTGTTGATAGAATGTCGCGAACTTACCAGAGTGTACTGCTGCTTGTAAACCCTCAGTAGCCTTGCAATTTCTGCCGCTGAATGGCGACATGTGGCCATGTGTTCGTTTGCGTATTCATCGTCGGCCAGGCTAGATGTATCTTCAGGAGACGACGCGCTCTTGCTCACAGACCGCCTCGATTTCCTCTTCCTCATCAGAGGCCTGTGTAGGAGAATTAAGTGGGCGTGATACTGTATGCTAACAATATACGTCAGCTTCAGTCGTGACTAGGCCTGCACACAAAACAGGGAGGTACTCACTGAAACAAGCAGATGTGTGGCAGCATCGGTACTTTGGGGGAAGAAGGTAGGCGGAGGTAGCTAGGTAGTGCTCGATAGTGTGACTGTAACTCGACATCGGCCTTTGTAACGATGTCCTCAATTTCTCTTGGTGAGAGTTTGCTGTTGATCGCGTATCTTACAATTGTTAATATGAAGAAAACTCGGCTGTGAAGTGAGGGTCTTACATCATGTCCATGGCCTCACACGCAATTGTATAAGTTTCCGAGACATGGTGAGCTGTCGATGAGATATGAGAGTGAACGCCAAGAGTGCTGTCATCAAAGGCCCCGCCAGGCGTCGGTTTCCAAGGCGTGTACTCCTCTTCGTTATCGATGCTAGGCTTTGGGCAAGTGATGCTTGACTTGGGCGTGCTGCTTGGTCTGCCCAACCCAAGTGAGAAAAGCCTAGGTTGAAGTTAGTATTCCTCCCATAAAACCCTCCCATGACTGAGCAGTTCCACAAGAGGCTCGCTTACTTATCCACAACATAACATCCCCACCACGTCACCTTCCTTGTATCGGCCTCGTCCTCCGACAACAACCCGGAAGTCACAAATTTTGAACAATCAAGATTTAAGCCAAGATTATGGGCCATTCTCGTTGCATTTCCTAGGAACGCTGTCAGCAAATCCAGGCAACTCCTCATCAGTGTATTTACCTGAGTAAAGCCATCCGAGAGCCTCCTTGCCATCTGACATGATCCGGAGAGCCAAGAGGCACGCAGCTTGAACGGTCGTGATCGTAGGCGCCTCGCTCTCATACAGTAACAATATTTTAGCATGCTCGCAAAATGCATCGCCGGCGGTGTTCGGGTCATTTGGGTCTGAGCGCAGCTCCGGGCGATCCGAGTATCGTGCCGAAATGGCAAAGATGGCGGAGAGCAGTAGGGGTGAGCAGTATTTCCCCCCATCCTCGCCTTTGAAACTCCTCAAAAACGTTCCTTTGTGAATGACGTAATTCCATGGATTCTGCCATCGCCAGTAAATGTCGAGTAGGTGATTTTGCATGTCGTCGGATATCGTGACCAGTTTTCCTAACTGCGCGGCGGCCGCAATGCCCTGTCTTTGCAGACGGAGAGACGGCTCGTGAGGATCGGCTTCGCGGATTGGTTCTCGGACGAGATTGTAGGAGCTTTGTGATCCAAAATAGTGTACCTGGCCGTCTTCGATCACGTTAAGACGTCCCACTAGTCCCGTAAGCTCCGCGAGAGGGTCCTGTTCGTCCCCGGTGCTCTCATCGAGCTCGGCTCCTTCGGGCTCAATCGATTGTGTCTCGGGAAGCGTCATCGGCGGTTGCGACCCAAGTGACACGACCTGGGCCTCTAATAGTCTTATCCTTGCTTGGAGCGATTCGACATACTTCTTGCTCGGTGGCCTATCTCATCGTCAACAGCCGCGACATAAACCCCCTTTAGCACCCAAGGGAGGAATCCGACCTGCGCTTATTTTCCGCATGCTGAAATTCACACTGAGTCCCTCTTCTCACACAAGATCCGCAAATCGGTTGTTGTCCATCACACTATTATCGCAATATCTCATTAGCGACTCATTCGGATCTCATCGGAGAACTCCGTGGGGCTGCGCTCATGTGTCCACAACTTACGCGCATCCGCCTCCCCCGACACGCAAGACACGCGATTGAGACCCGCTGCCTCTTCTTCCCCTCAGGCTGCGGCGCAGAAGCGGTCGGCTCAGACATGTCGTCTTATCGCGCCTTATCTGCGCGTCGTGAGGCTCTCTGAGGGCGTCGTCGAGGCTGGGCAGGGCTGGGCATTCAAAAAAGTCACTTCACCGAGGTGTAGAAGACTAAGTTCAGATGAGCGTCCGCGTTGTGTCATGAGCGCCTAATAACAGAAATTATCACTACCTGAAACCCCCCACTCCGACGAATCAATCAGTGCTGAGTTATCTTTCCCCGCATATCCACTAACAGTGCCTAGTCGAACTCTAACGAAAAACACAGCCTAGCGTCTCCAATATTCCAAGCGGCTGGATTTAAGACATTTCAAAAAGATCTCCATCCCCTCCCTCCCTTGCCAAGGGATTCATCGCATTCAGGGGTCAGCCGCGTAGTGGACAGGTCTGGCGGGGTACTTGTTGACCCGCAGACTCAGCTGGTCAGGGCGACAGTAGTGGCCGACAATGTCCAGGTTCTGCTTCGCCTTGGCCTTCTCAGCAAGATCGACCTCGGCGTAGAGGATGCCCTCCTCATTGGGCGGCAGACGCGTGGCGAGCTCCTGGCCCCAGGGAGAGTAGATCATGCTGAAGCCGCCGCCGTGCGTGGGGTGGTTATTGGCATATCCAAAGTCGTCGATGCGGCAGCGCGCAGCCGACTCGTCCTTGCAGATCTGCGTGCAGACCATGACGAAGCAGGCGCCCTCGAGCGCGACGATCTGGGAGAAGCGCAGAGACATCTCGTCGGTGATGTGGCCGGGCCAATTGGGGTCCGGGTTGCCGTCCTTGTCGTTGGGCTGGGGCCAGATAAGAGGCCAGCTGGCGACGTGCAGGTCGACGTTCTGCTCGTACTCGTAGTAGCGGAGCATGGTCTGCGTGTGCTCCCAGCAGTTGAGGCCGCCGATGCGGACGTCGGGGTGCACGGTGCTGGGGACGACGGTCTGGAGGGACTCGCCCTGGCCATCGCCCCAGTAGGCGCGCTCGACGTGGGTGGGCTTGATCTTGCGGCGGTGGTGAACGATGACTCCGTTCTCATCGATGAAAGACTACCATTCATGAGTCTTGAGTTCATGAGCGCGCCGAGGAGAGCATACCTGTGCGATGTAGAGAGTGTTCTTGTATCGCTCACTGTATCCAAGAACAACAAAGACACCGGCTTCCTTGACGGCAGCGCAGATACGCTTCATCTCATCCGAGTCCTTCACGAGAGAGTTGCGGAAGTACTCGTCCATGAAGGCAGCGTTGTCAGTGGGAGACTTGGCCCAGATGCTCCTTTCCGGTCGCATGTTAGCTGACTGTTCACTTCATGTAGACGGATCTTGTCTATGTGGCGACTACTTACCAAGGGTATCCGGGGATGAAGACCTCAGGGAAACCGACAACGTTGGCGCCCTCGCTGGCGGCCTTCTCAATGAGAGCGATGGACTTGTTGACACCGCCCTCGAGGTCCTGCCAGGCAGGCTCGGCTTGAATAGCAGCGATCTTGAGCTTGGGGGCCATCTTGGTCTTTGAAGAGATTGGTTTAGATGGAGGAGGTAGGTTCTCTGAGTTCTTCAGGCGGATGGAGAGATAGGAGGAGTCTTGGGAATCTGTGAGTGCTGATGCTTCGTCTGATGTTGAACTCATCGTGAAAGAGGCGTGCTTAAGTATGAATGTCGATGATCCTTCTTCTCCTCTTTCTCCTCATCATCTTCATGAAGCACCAGGGGGTTTATCATGTTTTACATCGGTACAGCATTATCCTATCCTTTGTCGTTGATGCTTCCTCTCGCGTATCACACGCGTGGCGATAAACCCCCAAATGCCCATCATCTGATTCTGCCGGTCGACCATTACCCTATCGACTACATGGAGGATCCGTGATGGATCAGCAAAACCCTTTGGGCTAAACTAAACAGGCCTCCACTTCCCCAAACCAGCCAACACAGGCCAAACCCTGGCTAACGCATGCCGGGACTCGCATTATCGACGTGGGTCCGGCCCGGAAGAGCATTACCCTATCGGCCCCGCTGACGCGGACGTCAGTCTCCGTGCGGGGTACTTATCGCCGATCGTGATTCGCTCTCGCTCCGGCACCGAGGACCCGGTACGCCCGGTATCATCGAATCAACATCAGCTAGTTGTAAACCTTGGTTTTGAAGGTGTCACAGATCGTCTTCGGATGAACTGGGCGCTTCTTGGTAGATGCCGGCAGTTTATAAAAAGTCCGGACTGGGGTTGCTGCAGGACATCATGTGGTAATTGTTACGTTTGGATATCACCTCGAGTCATCCTTCCCCAGCTTTGGTGCACCTTTTCGAGCACGTCCTTTCCACTTGCTCCAAAACTTCACGATGACAGAGCTCGAGTCCGCCATTCCAGAATGGCTGCGAAAGGATCGCACGGTGCCGGCGAGAGCTCCGCCGGGCTTCAAGCCTCCGTTCGAGCTGTACACATCGAGATTCCCAAAAGACACGAAAGACCTCGTCATGGCAGTCATCGGTGCGCAATATGAACCAAACATGAAGCGCGATGGTTCAGCCTTGAGAACAATATCTGAATTCATTACCTCCGATTCACCCACTCCAGAATCACGTCCTGGCTTTCACGAGGTCGCAGCAGTAACCGACAACCGCGGCTTCTACAACCTCGCCGTGTTTGCCTACTGGCCTAGCAAGTCAGCCTACCAAGAATGGTCAAACACAAGCGGATTCCACAATTGGTGGGATAACCTCACGCCTGACAACAATGGCTGGTTTCTTGAGGTCTTTTACCCGACGATCGATCGCCTTGAAACAGTATTTTCGACGCAGCTACCTGAAGGTGCTGGGAACCTGAGAGAGAGCATCACCGGTCCCATACAAGAACATGTTTACTGGGGGAGCATGCGCGACCGCCTTCCTATATCACAGACGGACGAACTTCTTGGGGACACTGAGACTGTCAAGAATGGGGATTCTGCCACGAATGGCGCTGCCAAGTCAAAGAGAGTGCGGGTTCACGGCAAGAACAATCTCTGCGTCATCCGGTCGGGCCAAGACTGGTCAGCCGCTCTCCCCGAAGAACGCCAGATCTATCTCGACTCCATGCAGCCACCCCTAACCAGAGGCATGGACTTCTTACGTGACCACGGTGCTGAGGTCGGCTGTATCAGTTGTCGCTTCATGGAGGTAGTGGACCCGGTCACAGCCGAGGGTGGCACAGATCGCACCTTTTGCCTTGCATATTTTGACAACCTCAGCTCCTTGGAGAGCTGGAGCAAAGAACATAGGACGCACCTCGCCATCTTTGGGGAGTTTGCCAAGTACGCAAAGCGACTAGGGGACAAGATGAGCCTGAGCTTGTTTCATGAAGTGCTTGTTTTGGAGGCAGAGCAGCAGGTGTTTGAGTACCTTGGTTGTCACGATGGAACCGGAATGTTGAATGGCTGCTAGAAGAAGGTCTAGGGTATCGACATGTGAACACCTTTGTGCTGAGCGGGGAGAAAAAGTACTTAATGCCGGAAGGTCCTGTTTTCATTCAGAAGATACATAATTGAAAGTGTGTATGATGTTTAAGTCCCATTCCTGGCGTCCATGTTGAATCTTTCAATCAGAAAGTGCGGCTATTTAAACATACTGGTGTGCCACAATTTCCAACGGACCCCAATGTGCGCAAGTATTGTCATTGAAACGGCCACTAATGTCTGCGATTTTCCCCGGATATCGGGCGAGCCTGCTGTAACAATGGAAACTTACATGCTTGCCATGGCTACAAGACCAGTGCTTTTGATATTCTCAAACGGGTTGTTTCTCAGCATCTTGATTCTGAAGAGAACAATTATGATGATGAGGAGGACTTTGTGCCACTCTTAGTTGATGATGCCGCTCACTTGCACCGGATAAAGACCGTCTATGGAATCCACCGGAGCATAATGGTGAGGCTCTTCTACCAGGGTGTCAATCTCAACGACCAATCTTACTGTGGTGGTGATATCACGCCTCTCCAGGTAGCTTCTGTGTAAACCTACTGGAGGATACTTCTCAGGCTTCTGGAACGGGGCTGCTGAACACGAAAGACTGGACGTCACTCAGACTTTGTTTTCCTAGGCGTTGAGGTCCTCTGGAATGGCCATTGACAGTATGTTCTGGCAATCGCATATGTACACACCCGCATGAGCACCATGCAGTTTCTCAACCTTTGGAATCCCACCGACCATAGGAGAAGGTTGATCAGAAGTTTTTCGAGGGGAAGAATTCTCTGAGTGAACGCCAAAGTCCACAACATATTGCGAAATACACAAAAAAAAAAAAAAAAAAAAAAAACCAAAAAAAAAAAAAAAAAAAAAAAACACGCACAAAAACACAAGACTATGGCGATGTTTAAGATCATCCAACGAGCGAGTTTGTCGATCAACCAGAGTCTACTGGGACCACCTAGTCAGTTTTCGAGGACACCGAATTAGACCTGGCGAATATTTGCTGTCCACTTTAACCTTGACTATCCGCGTTGTAAATCCAAACTCGTAACATGACATGATAGCACGGGTATACAAATCATTGAGAGAGATGCATGTGTGAAGGTTAGCTTAATGCTGTCGACAAATGCACCTTTAAAGCCATCAGAGATTAGAACAAGGATCAACGATTATTGCGACTTCAGCTATGGTACGAGAAGACCTTTGGACGGATTGGGCGATTACGATTGAATTTCCCATACCATTGTTGACCTGTCCGATTAGACTCAGTTACACCTACTTGAATCTTATGTCACGTTGAAAGGTAGAAGAAGGTCTTGTATTATCTCCGCGTCGATTATGCTACCAAAGTGGCAAAGACACTTCCCAGTTTCTGCCTCACAGATGCTCCGTGGGTATGTCTTATCAGTTATGACAAGAAAGCGCTCACTCCCAGCATCCCAAAATATTGAGGGTTTGAGCGAGGTCTTATAACACAGCACTCGTAGACATTGAGAACGCAGCCTTACCACAACTATCACGACAAATGATCTCGGTTTGCGCCTGAAAAAGAAGCCGAATCTGGTACCACTGATCGGTAACGTGTGAGTCTTAACATCTGGAGCTAAAAACAAGATGCAGGTAATAGCCAAACTCGTCGAGGCAGCTAATCATTGGCGGCGGAAACGAAGATCAAAGGTTGTAACATTGGGTCCGAGGACCAGGACAAGCAGGATGACTGAAATGACGGAGTCCTCATAAGCTAGCTTTAGCGGGGCTAGTAATCGGGAGGACTCTGCCAAGACAACTTGGGTGGTCGGGGTTAATATCATACCGAGGAGACGTTTGGGCGCATGCGGCCTAAGAGTCCTCGGTCACATTTACAAATCATTAAATTCCTTCATTTACAAGTAGTTTGAATGCAGGTTCTCACTTTTGCTAATCTAGATTTCTAGTAGATATTATAATCTGTTTTAAACCTCCAAACCGTAGGAGTAAACTCCTTGGAGACGGACGGTTCTCCTCAAAGTCCGGCTGCTCATTGAGGCGTCGCGGCGGCTTTGAACCTTTATACCGCGTACTGCGGTCACATGATCGGCAGTGAATACCGTGCAGTCAGCCACTCGATAGCTTTCAGCCCTGAGCCAGCTTGATAAGCAAACTGGAGAGTCCGGTCACCTGGCCAATTGAATCAAGGAGCGCCCACCCTGCGCCCCCAGTCTGGGAGGATCTGGGATGTCTTTTGACCAAATAGAGAATGATGAAAGTGGAGCGGGCAACACTGTGGAGATGATTGATTGGAGGAGGAATAACAAAGCCAGCAGTATAAGCAGTAATACAGGGGTGAATTGACAGGGGCCTGGGCCGCCGAGACTGGACTCCATACAGGATGTTCCATGGCATGACCTCAGTCGCACACAAACGTGGAATCTGTGTAAGAGTATCAAAGCAACCGACCATGAGGTCCGCCGCAAGACGAGAGGCAACATGCGCAAAGGCTCGAGAAAGGGCGCCTGTTAGTGCAAAACTTATAAATTACCTGAGGTCCATGGAGCCATGATCTGAGTTTTGCATCGCTTGCTCTTTCATTCCCAAGCCCAAGCCTCGTCTATCACATCAGAAGCTACAATCATCAGAGTGTTAGTAGTGATGCCAGCCTCCGCTATCAACTTCTCCAAGATGGGCTCGCATTTCCTCAACCAGTAAGTCATCATCAAATGCATGAGATCGTGGTGTTTTAAATATGACAAACTGAGGTCCGTTTCCTTCCCACAGAGACGAGTCCCAAGGTCCTCAACAGGGGCGCGTCTTAGATATAAGACGTATGAAGCCTTCTGCGATCAATTCTACAAGACGTCAGGGAGATACGCGGAAAGGCTTCGAGGACAAAATGTCTCGCTACTTCGGCTCCGACCTGCCATGGTCGCACGTTGACGCCATGTCCAAGTCGCAGGGGACTGCATCTCAAGAGAGCGGCAAGAAGGATTAAGATGAACGGCGTGAGTGTGATGCGGGACTCCACGAGGGAGTCAGGTCTTCTCAGATCAACCTGTACCATTCAAGCCCAGGATAGAAACAAGGCTTCGCAATGCAGCTCATCAATGTCTGGAGTATTATGTCTCTGATGTCTTAGTATACTGAAGAAATTCTCCCCATAGTCATTGCCTCATCAAGCTTACATTTTCATTTGCTTCGCAAGGTTGAGGAAATCACCTCAGCGCTTCGCCTGTCAACAATCAAATGTTTCTTCCCCATAATGGATTCAGTTAAAATACCGCTTCCTAGTGACACGGCAGAGTAAATAGATTTTAGAACAAGTCTTCAGGTATAAATCTATTGGTCCGAGATCTCTGTTGCTTCAAGCTGACTTTAAATCAGAAGGTTAATGGTAAATGCTGTCATGACTTCGCGCTATTGGCGCAGGGAATACAAATTCACATGATCGCAGCTAAATCCACCAAACAGAACAACAGCCTTGATGGTGGTGGAATATCAAGCCTTGGCCTTCATTAGGCAGGACTCCGAGGCTCACCAAAATGGATGCCTTGAGCTCGCTCTGAATTAATACTGACTGAAGCTTCACATGACGTACATCAAATGAAAACACTTGCTGCCATTGTTCATAATACATCGTTCGCAAGAGACAGGACAACTCATGGCAACATCACAACTGTTATAAATGACTAAATTGAACATAAAGTGAGGCACCTAAGCGATGATAACACGAAAGCAACAAAATATCCATATTTTGTCATGGATCAACAGATCCATGATAATAATGATGAAGTCAGATCTAGGTGTTCCAGAACTAACCAAAGCCCCCCACGTTCTTCGTATGTGAAACTTATCGATGATCCGATCGTGACCGGTTCCCAAGCGGTAAAGTGTTTCTTCGCCCAACCTTCCAACCCCAACGATCAAAGCAGCGAACTTTGAAAGTCTTGAGACAGACTCTGTGAAAATTCCAACCCAAGGAATGCTTTCATCAGGGGTTATCGTGGAATTGGTCGAGTCTTGGCGTCCTGGGAGACATAGCCTCGGCCTCAGTTTGCGACGCGACTTTTCCTCGGATGTCAGACAGGAGTCCTGTCGGTACGGGTGATCAGGTGATAGCAGAGAATGTGGAAAAACCAGCAACCCCGAACGTGACCGACTAGAGTCAAATGGTGACATGGATATGTCTTTCAGTGTTATTGTTGGCCCCGGACCCCCCCTGTACGCACGAAAATCCGATAGTGGAGCCTGCCGACTTCTAATGCTGCCAAGTTGGTAACGTCTGCACGCCCTAATGCAGAGTCTCGGCAACATAGCTGGTTGCATGGAGGTACGCCCACTCTTGATACTTGCTGGGCATCCTGTGCCTACATGATCGCGGCAACCATACAGTGACATCAAGGCGACTTGAGCTAGAGGTTTGTCGCAAATCGCCTAGGTCTGAAACCTTGAGAAATCGCTCAAGACGAAGGCAACTGAGCTGGAAATCATATAAAATGCCATCACAGAAAAGAAAATTGAATCATTGAATGGGAAATAACAAATCGGGCCAGCTCAAGGCAACTGTAGAAGAACAAGAATGGTCGAGCCAAAATGCCCGGGTTAGTAACATAAGGCTTACGACAT
Organism: Colletotrichum sp. SAR11_239; assembly: GCA_025328985.1. Classification (NCBI taxonomy): domain Eukaryota; kingdom Fungi; phylum Ascomycota; class Sordariomycetes; order Glomerellales; family Glomerellaceae; genus Colletotrichum; species Colletotrichum sp. SAR11_239. Next base: position 573,493 of record JAKMWZ010000001.1, read on the forward strand.
CCTCGTTAATTCTAAAGATTTGAAGGTGTCTTTCACCAATAGTGTTATTTGGGTATGGTTAATGATCTGTGTTGGGACACAATACGACCTCGTAGGGGCGCAGCAGGTCTTGCAAAACCCTTGCATAAAACCCCTCCTTTGGAACAGACCACGCTAGCGCGGGGTGTCACTTGGCCAATTAAATTTGTATGCCACCACACAATAAGCGATCTCGTCTTCGGAATCGGACGGCTCGCGCTGGCATGGACAGCAAAATCCTGCAGCAGGCGTCATTCTATTTAGGCGGCTGAGAGGTTCGCCTCAAGACGAGGAAAGATTTTGTGAAGAAAACGAAGGATAACAGAACTCCTCATAAAATATAAAATCACCCAATGTCCATCATGGAGTGAGCTTACTTCTCCATCTTCCAGCTCGTTCACCCCACCTCCAATCGCAAGCACAATTCTTATCATTAGACGCTTTCATTTTCTCAACTTACAGAAGCAAGTCGCTTTTCGACCAAAATGAACCCCCATTCCCCAAAACAGTAAGTTTACGTCCAAGCCCCTAGGCCAATCATAGCATTGGCGAAGTGACGTAGTGCCCATCTCTGACAGCCCCTGCTCTTACACAGCAATCCGTCCACAACTCGACAGCACAACCAGTCCGGCGTGACACATGCTAAGACTTCGAACGTCAACAGAAGCAGAGCTCAAAATGATCAGGATGGGACACTCGAAGATAGAATGGCTCGGTACTTCGAGTCTGACTTGCCTTGGTCGCACGTCCAAGCGATGTCGAGGGATGGACAAGCAAAGCCGTCCCAGGACAAAGGCAAGAAGCGCTGAGGATGAGGATAACAAACAACATGTAGTTAGTATAGGAACTGGTTCCTCTGAATATCAGTTATACGGTTGACATCCTTTCTGGAGAGGAAATTTTGGGAATTGGGATGTCATTACGTCGTTGATGTTCTTACTTCAATCAACGTCAACACCAACATAGCAATGGGATTTAGATTCTGCCTCACGGGTAAGAACTTCAACGATAATACGATTCCTCTGCGTGATTAAAGTTATTGCTTCACGTCACCAAGGCTCTGTTGTCACACCGCCTATGCTGCACCTGAAGGGAGTCTACCTCGACGACTTAGGCGGATAGACCATGGCTTGGGCCTAGGCCTCAAGATATGCGAGAGGTAGTATGAGTTATGCTACTCACCCTGACCTACAAGATGCGACATAGTACGTACATGTGAACACTTTACGCTCTCGAAATGGTTCATTTAGTATTTCGTTTCCTTATTCTGCACCTGACAGTTTCTCATAAAACTACATGAGTATCACAATCGACGGCACCTGCCGTTACCCTTAGTCTCTTACGACCTTTCTGTCCCCTTCTCCAATTCAATACTTAAGACTTGGCGTCCGCGGGAGGCGGGCAAGTAGCACCATCAGGAACCACATTAGTCGCGCCGCCAGTAACACCAGTTCCTCCGTAGTAGCACGTGCCAAGATCCTTCTCGCACGGACTATCAGGTCCACGGCAGCAGTATCCGTACGCATTAACATTGAAGTTGTAACAAGCCACCGGCTGAACGGGAGCGGCTGTCGCAGAAGGCAACGGCTCGGCAGTCTCAAGAATGGAGCTGTCACTGCTCGTCGGCGGGGGAGGAGGGGGCACGGTGCTCGTGGCCGGCGGTGCTGTGGTGGGAGCTGCCTTCTTCTTGAGATTGTCGTAGACAGCTTGGGGGAAGCCGTCTCGGTCGCCGGGCGTGCCACCTCCCGTGGGAATGGCGGGGAGAGGCGCCTTCGACGAGCACGGCGTAGCTGATGAGGCGGGTCGCGAGGATGAGGGAGGGGCTGAGGATGGAGGGGCCGAGGTGGGCGGGGCCTCGGGCTCGGAGGTGGGTGGGGCCGAAGTCGGCTGGGCGGAGGGCTCCGCCGAGGGCTCGGCCGGCTTGGTGGGGTTGTTGCCGGGGTCGGGGTTGTCGTTACCGCCGCCGCCACCGCCGCCACCGCCACCGGGAGGAACAACGGGAGGAACGACCGGGGCAATGGGGACGGGCACGGGGACAGGCACGATAGGAATGATGGGTACTCCGCCTTCATCCGTGGTGGGCGGCGCGGTGGAGTAGTAGATGGAGTAAGACACGCCCGAGGAGGACACCAGGGAAGCCGGGGGCCGCGTGGTGAAGACGGGAGCATCGCCCGCCGGGCGGGAGGGCGTACCAGCAGGACCGCTGCTCGCAGGACGAGAGGGTGTCGCCGGGTTGTTGGTCGCGGGCCGTGTTCCCGGAGGGTTGCTTCCGGAGCGAGAAGGTGTTCCCGCCGGGGCATCGCTAGCGGAACGAGAAGGAGTTGCAGGCTTGTCAGTCGCAGGGCGAGATGGCGTTCCTGCCGGCTTGCTTGCCGACCCAGAGGGCGTTGCTGGCTTCTCGCTTGCCGAGCGGGAGGGTGTTGCGGGCTTGTTGGTAGCAGGACGAGAACCGGTTGCGGGGATGTCGTCGACAGGTCCAGAGGGTGTGGCCTCACCAGTGGGTCTTCTTGAAGTCGAGCGGGTGGGTGGACGAGAGCTCGTGGCATTTCTCCTCATCGAGCTCAACGTCGACGCCGGCCCGGCTTGTCTGCGAAGGAATGCTTCATACTCATCCCTCGGGCTGTAGCCCGACCTGGCCATGAGGTCCTCCGTTCCTCCCAGAAGCATATCGGGGTTGTCTCTCTTCATGATGGTGCAAGAACCACCGGGCGGGGCGCCACTCTCGGGGTTCGCCATCACTTCCAAGGCGAAGAAAGCCATGTTTTGGGCGTTCTGGATCTTATCCTTGGGCGCAAGTCTCGAACAGCTGAGCGCGATGTGTTAGCGTGGATTTCACCAGGCCGGGGCCAGTGTTGTTCTTGCCATCCTGCATCGTAGCAACCACTGCCATCGGGGTAAGCTGGGTCGGGAACGTCGATGCATCGCCGGTTATCGCCAACAAAGGCGGCCAAGTGCTGTACCTCGTGCAGCAGGTTAAAGCCCGCGGAAGCCTTGAGCCTCCTGTTCTCCTGCCAAAACGCAAGCATCTCCTGGTTCGACGCACCATCGAAGAACCTGTCGCACAAGACGATAGAGTGGCCGGACAGTCCTCCGGCGCCGTGCTGGTGGGCCCCGGCCACCAAGTTGCCCGCGCACATGCTGTTGTCTGCGGCAGCACACATGTACGTCAGACCGGTGGGGCTGAGATTGTCCATCTCCATGTCAGCAACGCGGTTGTTCGCTCCCGGCGGCTTAGGTACGTCAGCACCGAGTCGTAGTTGGACTGCTTCAAGGTCTTTCGCAGGTCAGCCTTGGAGTTTGTGTCTGTATCATCGGGTTGTCAGTCTCTTCATTGTGACTCCAAGTATTACAAGTAGCAAGTAGACTCTCTTACCACCAAACCACAAGACGAACGCATCAGAGAACTCGGTGTCCGGCTCCGCTAGCACGGCGGATGCGATTGTGGCCAGCGCCTGGGCGTCGTTGACGATCTGCGGCAACTTGGCGATCTTCGCCTCACTGCAGCCCCATTCGCTGCCTGACTGTGTGTCGATGACGAAGTAGCCGTCCAAGGCTCTTCTACTCAAGGAGTGTAGCGCATGGTCGATGGACCGGGCATCACGGGCGGCAAGGCCATGGCCCTTGTGACCCAAGACCGCGGCTGGCCCTGAGCTCAGGACCAGCGACAAAATAGAAACGAATGGAGTGAAAGAACGTAGCATTTCAAAGAATGAATGAGTGTGTGGCCCAGCGGGTGGGGAGCCATTGTGAAAAACAGAAAACGTGGGCTGTCAAGGGATTATTTCTATTCACTCCATGCACGCGAGGAAATTACCATCGTCCGTAGACGCCGTTCCCAGTAGAAATTCTACATGATAGTATGATTAGCCCTATGAGGCCCTCAGTGACAGGTAGAGAATTAATCAAAGAAGCATCTTTAGCTTCGCCAGAGGTAAATGGAAGAAGAAGGCTCAGCCGGGTTATAATTAGTTCAGACCAGACGGAAAGGAGGGTCTTGTTGGTCGCCTGAGCGCATTCTGCGCCTGAAGTGCCCACTCCTAAGGCGAACGCAATCAACAACACTAGCCGGGGGCCTTGGCGTCGTCTGGTCCTTATCTGGTCATCTGACGAAGGTTGTCGGCAACTAAACAGTTTGACAGCCCCATTTGGGCCACCCCGAACCCACCCAGCGAGTGAAAAGTCTCGTCGCGTGCGAGTAAGCATGCTCGCGCCATGCGTGCCATGCCATGCGAACCAACCCGACGTTAAATCTAACTCCCAACATGGGCAACCAGGCGTCCCCGATCGAGCGTCGTGATTTCGCGCGTCGTGATTCGCGGGCCCTGAGTGGCCCCCGGATACCATATGCCGAGCGTGTCGTACCAGCCGCCCTGGCCAAGCCTCAGCTTGAGTTTGAGAGAAGTTGTTGGTCAAAAGGTTGTTGGCCGTGTTGGCTGTAGGAGTGGATATACTTGCCTAAATTGGGAAATAATCCCCACGGGTCATGTATACTACATTGGGGAATATGACGGCTTCTGAGACTCTAGCAACACAGCTCATGGAGGCGGGGAGTTAGGGCCACAGAATATTGCACACGCTGACTGACAAAATTCCAGGCGAGAATCATTCCCTTATTATCCTATTGTCTGGCATGATCAACAAGTGCGTGTAAGATGTTCTCGAGAAAACTAATGGGACTGTGGCTGTGTAAGCTCGGCGAAAATCTTCCTATCTCGAGAAATTATGTGCCGTGTGCACCGGGACCGGGAGAAACCCACAATAGCCGACTTACTGCGTATTGAAATGGTGGATCGGCCGTGAGACAGTCCATCATCCCCCCTGCTCGGGACCCCTAGAAGAAGGTTTCTAGAACCTTGGAAGGTGAGGCCATCATGCGGGTACCTGAAAAAAAGCTGTCAGTGTCAGCGCCTTGCGCACTAGACGGTATTTGTTCTAGAGGGAAAACTTCGTGTCTTCTTAGTGCCAGGTATTCCCATCAGCTGCCAATGGACTAGAATATAAAGGACTCCTCAATCTTCAAAGCTTCTGCTCGAGGGCAGATTGCGATTACCTTAGCGTGAACAGAAAGCGCCGGTCCATTCTGATCAGGTCGACGTCCACCCCGTCCACCTTCAGCAGTCCACTGAGACAAATCGATCGGCTAGCCCTTCGTTTTACTTCCAGACGGGAGACCTGTCAGGCCTACCTTTGTGAACGAATGAACCATTACCCAAGGTCCCTTCGGCAGTACAGTTTGTGCCAGATACAGCAGCCTGTACACCCAGCCTAGTGTTCTGTGCGTCGGCACTAGTTGCGTCACAGAGGGGCAATAACGGGGTTATTTTTGTCCCTGTCAGCCCGGAGCCATCCGCAAGCGCTTTTAGAGGTTCACCAAATGTCTCACGTTCCGATACTTTAAAAAGTCCTTATTTGAAGATCACTCCCATCCACAATACAACCCTCAATCTCTACGTCAATCTGAGCAAAGCTTCCTCATAAGGTGAAAAACTGACAGTACCAACGATCAGATCAGGAGTATGTTCGCCGAGTGTGAATCTCGCAACATACTACCCTCTGTACTGCGTATATTTAGGTTGTTCGCTCTCGCTTTTTCTGACGGGTTGCTCCTTGCTGTGGTCTGTGGATTAGTAGTTCCTCGGCTCGGGGGAAGCACCGTCGCACCCGAGGTGCCCATTCTCGGACCCCAAGTCCGACAAGGTTTGACCGAATCCCGTAGGGGCTAATCAGCACGCCCAGACATTTAACGACTCGTACGGGCTTGGTATTCTATCATTCCCCCTGCTGTAAGTTAGCCTTCTCAGATTAAGAGCGTAAGGATGGTCAGATTTACGGCGGAAGCCAACATGAACACGCCACATGGCATGGCTATATAGTGGCTGGTATTGAACCTTCGCAGGCGGCGTTTAAGGATTACTGAACCCCAACTTCGCCCAATCTTGGCTTTGGCTTAGATCCGCACCTCTTTGCCAATTAATAACACACACCTGCCAACCTTTTCACCTTTCAGGCTGCCATTACAGAAGAATTTTACATCTTAGAGCCTGGTCATTGTGCTCAGATAAAGCGTCCCCAGAATCGCATAGTAGCGTTCTTGTATCCATGGCTGGGCAAGGCGGGGTATAATCAAGTACCAGCCAAAAAGGCCCAATCCTCTTCATTTTCTTCCCGATCACAGTACTCGAAGGCAACGGAAAGTGGGGGAAAGCTCATGGGAGCCCATGTCAAGGTCCGGCTGAGACGGCCAGAGGTCCTGGCCGCCGGTCCCTGGCCGGAGACTGGCAACGAGATTCGGATCCGGGGTTTGGGGGCCTCGTCCTCCTTACACGGAAGGGAATGCATACCAGGTCTCTCGATGCGTGGTCCAGTTCGCTTGGCTCCAATACTCCCACGTCAAATACGGAACGCTCGAGGTTCATGACGTGCCACCCTCCGCCGCGGACCCTTCTCCCCTTGGTGGCTAGAGTGTGGCTGGGCATGTGCGACCACCGCTGTCTACACCACTTTGCCGTAGGCTCTCGTGCAAGTCTTCATTCATCTGCCCTCTGCCTTGTGACTAGAATTCTCTCTGCCGGCTGGCGCACCCTCTATTTCTCATTCAAAGACCCGAAGGCAGGGAGCTGTGCGCCAGCCAGCCATTCGCACATGAGTTTAAGCCCAGCTCAACTAGCACAGAGAAAATCCACAGGCAGGTAGAAGGTAGAAAACAAGACAGAGACAGTGTTTCACAGTCTCACAGAACTATCGTGAGTTCTCAAGTAGTCAGCACCAGTGTACCTCAACATCAAGTCACCTAAAGGTGCGTCACGGAGCGCTCCTCATTTTGAACGACTCCCGGTGAGTTGAGAAAGGCTTAAGTACGTCTCCTGACATGAGGTGACAGCAGGCCAGATGTCATGTGGGTAATGAAAATGTCCGGCGACCAGCCAGGGAGGCAATGGACCGTTTTCAGCACAACGATCGCAATATAGGGTGGCGAAAGTGATAGTCGAAGATCTCGAGCTGGGATCTACGCCTCTATAGTAATAGCCAACTTGTTGTGAGTCGCCGAAAAGCCACATAAAATCCAATGGTATCTTTCTCGAGACAGTTCCCTCCAAGATCCAACCCGCCCCGGAACAGCCAAGGCATCAATCCCACAAAATACCCCGACTATCCCTCGTATTAATCCAAGTGTACTATATTCAAGTCAGCCTTACTCACTAAACCCGTCATCATTTGCGAAAAACTCACCTCGACGCAGCATGGCTGTCCGTCCCCCACAGTAACAGCCAGCAAATTCGCCTCGCTCATCACAGGCCTCAACCCGAGCCCCTCAAGCCTCTCCCACCACTCCGCAAACTGGCTGATCTTCGGCCCCTTCTGCGGCACGTGGATCTCGATCACAAGCTGCCCGAACGGCACCTCCTTCCCCTCCGTCTTGTACTCCTCCAAGAAGGCCTCCAGCGTGGGAAACTCGTCGCCTTCAATGTCCATCTTGACGAGGTCCACATAGTCGTGCCCCAACTTCTTCATGATGCTGCTGATAGACCAGAACTGCGTCTTGTCCTTCTCATCGTAGAAATCGTACCCCGCGACCGCCGCCTTGGAGAGATGCGCGCGGTGCTCGTACGCGTGCCCGTCAAGTCCGCGCCCCCACATCTCCACCGTGTCGTCGAATCCCCACACCTCCGCACGCGACGAGCGGTTGAGGAACTCCTCCTCGAACGTGGAGTCGCTCCCGACGCCGAAGCTGTACACTCTCAAGGGCCGCTGCGCCGAGGCGCGGTCGGCGGCGTACTTGCTCATTCCGCAAATCCACTTGCCGCCGTCGCCGAGCTTGCCGACGCGCTGCAAATCCCAGGGGCAGCTGTACGTCGCGGGGAAGAGGTCCCAGAGCGTGTACCAGAAGCGGAGGGACTCATCTCTAGGTGAGAATCTAGCTTGAATGTTAGCAGGTACTCAGTGACAAACAATGGGTTGAGTGAAGGGCTGACAGCGTGTCGTCATAGTCTTGATTCTTTTCCATCCAATCGTGTCGCTGCCGGACGGATCTCAGCCATGAGGCTTCGGAGATGGCGGCGCGAGCGAGTTCGCCAGCGTGCGGATCATTCTTGGCCGTAACAAACGTCTTCCACCATACGTTCAGGGACGGTGTGAAAAGGTAGAGAAGCGCGACCGGGACGATCAGCGCCAATAAAGACGAACCTGCCCACCGGCTCTGAGCCGGGGCCTTAGACGACATGGCGCGAGAGTTTGGGTGTGCGAAACGGGGGACAAGGAATGCCAGATGACCTTTTCAACTTTCCAGAAAGATGGTTTCCCGCGCGTGTTCGCAGCTGCGCGCGTCTTGGGGACAGTCCATCGGGAACAATACCGCTCGGTTCCAAGCTTCTCGCAATTCCGACAACAAGTCAGTTGGGGTCCCAAGTTGAGCAGACTCGGATCATCTGATCCCCACAACAACCACTCAAATAAACTTTCAGAAGGAGCACTACTGAAACAGCTCCCTTGAAACCATCCGCCGATCCAAATGCACGTCGCGCTGAATTGTCGGCGTGCTATTCAGTAAGGCAACCTGTCACGAGTCAGACTCCAGACGATGGCAAAACATCGGACTGCTCCGGGCGTTTTTACGTTGATGCCGTGCATCTCGTATGTTCGTTAAGCTGTGCCACCGTGCCCTTGAAAACGAAAACAAAGGTTCAACAACGACTGAGATATCGCGGGTTTCTCCACCCGAAGTGGTCCTTCAAATATGCAAAGACCAGAGGTTGATGTCTCTGATCAATCGAGTCAGGTCAAAGGTGCTTCTTGCACACGGCGCATAAGTGCCGATTTTCCCGACGAGCGCTGAAGCAACGACAGCCCACTTGTATTACGCACCCAAGTCTGAGCCATGGCCATGGGATATGGATCGTTCGTTCCATTTGTTTGGGAAACTTCCGCCGCCATCTGCTGTAAGCGTCCAAACATGCCGGGCTCTTCCCGGAATTCCCGGAGATATCCAGCATCAAAGAGATGGCCCCGAGGCAAGCCAAGACCTCGCACGCCACGCGTTGTCGGGGGCCAGAGCAGGTTTCGGTCCCAGGAAACAATGCAACGTGCTTCCGAGGATAGAAAAGGAGCGGTCTAGAGGTCGAAATGATCGGCACTTCTCCAGTCGCCCAACCTGAGGCTGGAAGACATGAGTAGAAGTATTTGACTTGCGCCGGCTCCCACCCGTCCCGATCCCAGGAAGCCCTTTGATAAAATCCATTTACTAGAGAAACTCAAAGCACGCACTTCCGTGAAGTCACAATGAAGCTTATTTCAACTCTCGTTGTTTTGGCCAGCGCTGGCGCTGTTGTTGCTGTAAGTTTATGTCGCCACACAACATAACCTCCTGCTCACCTGCGTCGAAGGATGGTTTGGCTGGTGCCCAATCCAACCCCCATGACAGACGCACCGAAGGTGCTTGGAACCTGCAGCCTAGAAACCTGGAGGCGACCAAGGCGAACCCTCGCTTTGTTCGAGCTGAAGGGACCTGGCACCTGCAGCCGAAGCGATCGGACATCGTCACAGATGACGTTGACGACGACTTGGCCCAGAAGCGGGACCTTGAGGCAACCAAGACAAACCCTCGAGCCAAGAGGGCAGACGGCACCTTCAACTTGGTGCCCCGACAATCAGAGACGAAGCTGGCCGACAAGCGGAACGTGGAGGCAACAAAGACCAACCCTAGGGCTAAGAGGGCTGACGGCACCTTCAACCTGGTACCTCGACAGTCGGAGACGAAGCTCGCGGACAAGCGAGATGTCGAGGCGACGAAGACCAACCCCCGTGTCAGACGAGCTGACGGTACATTCAACCTGGTACCTCGACAATCAGAGACGAAGCTCGCAGACAAGAGGGGCATGGAGGCAACCAAGACCAACCCCCGACAGAAACGCGCGGACGGGACGTTCAACCTTGTGCCTCGCCAATCAGAGACGAAGCTTGCAGACAAGCGGGACGTGGAGGAACGGGCTGAGATAAAGCCCAGCAAGACCAACCCTCGCATCAAGAGAGCCGACGGCACGTGGAACCTTGTGCCTAGGCAGTCGATTACGAAGCAGGCCCAGCCTTGGACGGCTTACACCGAGACGGTGGAGTCATAAAGAAGTCGCAGGATGGTGGCGAAAACGATTGGGAAGTTGAAATGGACAAAGTCGTTTCCTGCTAGTGAAATTTGAACCTGATCTCGTAGAGACTAGGGCGACCTGCAGCATAGTTTCAGAAGACGCAAGGCATACGTTGGGCGTTAACAGGTGTAGAGACCGCGCGTGACACGGCAGTAGTTTGGTACCACGGAACATGATAGCAGAAATGTAGACAATAATGAGTCGAGTTGAAGTCGGCGACAACGACTTGGCCGAGAACCGCTGATTGAGCCGAACTACCTTCCAGTAACAGCATGGATTCAAAAGTCAAATCGCCAGCATGACGTGCAGCGGGTATGAATGGATGGGTTTCCATGCTCCGAGACAGCGAAGGGTTCCTTGTCCGGATGCCTAGGCTTGCGTTAGTGGACGAAGCACGGAGCAGCGACCCCGAGGTATCCGCAGGGGGTCCGGACTCGGAGGCAGCCCTGAGGGTGGATTCTTAGCTCCGGCGCGGCGACACAGGACCGTCCTCCGAACGAGCGATTCTGCCTCGTAAGGCTGAGCAAACGCCACCTCATTTCTGGTTGAGTCCAGAGTCTTCCGCGCGGCTAGAGAAACAGGATATCGGAGTGGTGGAAATGAAGGCCGAGTGAGATTTTGGCGCATACATCGCTATGGACGACGAATTATTCGCGAGCGGCCTCCGGATATGATGTAGAGACGGCCCCCAAATGGGGGCTGAATGGGAGGCACAGGACTTTGTTCGCTGTGTAGGTGTGTGTACGTACTGCCAAGGGCTAGTTCGTAATGGACGACATGGTAGGTGATCCTGCAGCCTTGCGTGCATGAGAGGGCACGGAGGGGTTGCCGTGTCGAGAAGTTCAAGCAGGTATTTCGGGATGCCAATGTGGCGGCGTCATGGCAAACGCAGGTTGGCCATTCGATCCAGCTTGACCATGTGGAAAGGATTGCCGCGTCGAACGCGCAACGGACCGCATGTCTGCGTCTGTGTGTATAAATGGGATGACGGGTGGCGAGCGGGCGCTAGACCGAGGGCTGCCGCAGTTCTCTAACAAAAGAAAAGAGGCGACTCGACGAAGGATCAGGGCGTGTTTGCAGAAATTGACGCGTCTGGGCCGAGGTGGTTGCTGTTGAGAAGCGAGAAGCGGCGGCCACGAGCCAATGGAATGTAAGCCAGCGGGTAGCAAGACGTGAAAATGGATTCGTTTCTGTCTGCGGCGTAGGTGTTGAGGAGGCAGTCGAAACAAATGAGTAATGCAGGGGTCGTCGAGCTGGCGTCAACAGGACTCCGGAGTCCCATTCCCATCTAGGACTCTTTGGTGTGCAGTCGTTGGTGTGTTGCTGCAGGCAGAAGCCCAAGGGAAGCCGAGGTGAACCTGATCGGGTGACCTTCAGCTGACTTAGTCATCGAGGTCTGGATTTTCTGTCTGAGGGAAAGAGCGACGGCTGCCTGGTGGTTGCTGCTGCTGCTGCTGCTGCCAGTTGAAGCGTGACATGAGGTACGTACCTTGGGTGCACCAAGCAGGTGGGGAAAGAGCGGTGTGGGGCGCCTTCCAGTAACAGCGACAGCGCCTTCCAATTTTTCCAGTGGTGTTTTGTGTCACCTTCAGAAGGAGCAACACCAAAAAAGGAAAGAAACGAGCCGACAACACATCCACGATGCTGCTGCCATTGCGACCAGACTGCACCAAAACACCTCACCCATGGACATGCACCCCGCTCTGCCGCTGCTCACGGACGACGCAAGCAATCGCAATGATGAAAATTCTAAGCTTCTCCTGCTTCCCGTCTGCGGGAAACAAGGCCTTGGTGCATCGGTTGGTCCGACGGGAAGCAGGCTACGGTGGCTTAGCGGAAGCTCAAGAAGCGTTAGAGATGTGCACAGCCCGACCACCCGCACACTAACATTTTTCATCGCAATCCTTCGCGCACTCGCTACGCTGGTTGCCCTGCTTGGACAAACAACATTGGACGATTGCTCGGAATGCTTGTCCAGACGACTGGGTGGCTTGTGGCTTCCCCTTGCAGACACTGCAATCCTTCGACGGGGCCATCAACAAAGAGGCCAACGGCCACGGCACGGCGAGCGTACCCGAGCCTGAAGCCCCTCGTCAAACAAGCCCTCTGAGGATGCGTCGCTGCCGTCATGGTACGATCGATTACCTACCAACCTCCATCATGGCCTGCTGCAGCCGATGCAGGTCCACGATGTGGACATGGACGTCACGGGTTCCCGGGGCGGGAGGCTGTGGATGTTTGTTACCTGCGGAGTCGACCAGCAATGGAAAAAGAGCTTGCATGAGCTTCGAGGACAGGACACGGCAAGATGACTCAGGCTTTGCGCAACGCCATTCGCTCATGACCATCGCCAAAGACTCAATTCGCATATTCCGTCGGGGTGATTGGACGCCAGAATCGAATGGATTCCTGCGAGAATGGAACCGTCGCGACTCGTGCAAGACGGCGTCTGTCGCTTGTCCGACTGAATCATCGTCAAAAGTCAACAATATCGATAAACACTCTATGTCAACCGCGAACACAGACCACAAATGTCACCATGTGCGTGTTTCGATTGCCGCTGTCGCTAGCACGGCCGCCCTCGCGGTCATTGTCGCTGTGCTCCACGATTGGACCCGTGGGCCGTGCCTCTCCCCCGGGTCGAATAGATTGACGGCCGGGGGACAACGGCCATGGGTGCGATGATGGGCATTGAGGGCTGTGCAGAAAATAGCATCATATCGCCGGAAAATATCGTTTCGCCTTTTTTCAGCCTTCAGCCTTTTCAGTTTGACCTGGGTCCGTCATCTATCAGAGAAGGCTGCGACGGACCACACCACCACTAACAAATGAAGACCTCTTCACCTTGGTATCCCAAGGAGGTTACCGAGACGTCGCCGGGCGCCCGTGGTGGCCGGTCCTGGCCAGCCAGGCCTGACGAGAGACCGCGCCGGCGTCCACCCAGTCGGTTCTGTCGCCATTGTGCGGTGAACCATCACCACATCAGCCAGAGACACACACACCACCAAGATTCCCAACGCGACGTACATCTCGACGAACACGACCACACCCACAAGTCCTCCTATGCAAGGCCAATACAACGGGGACTCAAAAGACACACGGAGCGGGGTCCCGCGAGAGCTGTCAACCATTCCGGAGTCCTTGGTTCCCTCCATCCTTCTTCGCATTGGCAGCTTACGGGCACCCCCTGCGCCCTCCACCAAAGTCAGTTGGTCGGTGCTGAGCCCCTAGGCCTCCCAGCTGCGAAGGCTGTGAATCGCCAGAGAGAAGTACTGCGCGGCGTCGCAAAACGTGCGAGAGACAAAGAGAAACACCCTCCAACGACTCCCCCTCCCGAACAGAGACCCCCAGTCGTACGAAAAGGGTCTAGTGAAGACTCATCGGCCACTCATTCAGGCAGACGCAGGCAGGGGTTGGATCATGGTGGCATGCATCGCAGGCGCATTACACCTTGTAAGGCCTACAAGGCCTCAATCTCCACCATCCCACGACTTGCGTCTCTAGCTGCTGTTTCTTCCTGCGGTACCTCCGTCCGCTGCCATCGTGGCTGCTGCTGCGGCGTACTTCGTCGACTTTCGACTTTTGGCCCCCCCTGCTCGTACTCACCTTGGAACGCGATATAATTCAGACGCGGTTTCTCCCCAGACCACGCCGTTCTACTTTACTCGAACTATCCACCCAAACGTTTTTACACTTTGATTCTTTCCCACATAGACGAAGAACGCTACCCCAATCTATCCCGGCCCTGTCGATCCACCCGCACCCGTCTAAACTTAGGCAGATACTTTTCAGCCTCTGCTTTCTCGTCTTCGACCTCAGTCATCCGGTATTTAATTCTCCAACAATCACCTGCATAACATCTTGAAGCACCAACCAACTTACACTTTTACTACTCAGACAACCTCCAACCAACAACACTCGGTCTTCAATACAGCCTGTTGGCACCGACACATTGTCCTCCACTCGTGCTCCCGAAGCTCTCTACCTTGACAACACCATCGTGTTGAAGCACAAGTCTCGCCGCTCCGCCAATACTCGGAGCGCACCCCAACAATCTTCCACGTTGACGACCACCGAGAAGCGAGTTCGCTTTGCTCCAGAGATCGTCCAACCGGCACCACCCCAGCGCACGCCGCGCACTCATACGTTCCAACCCGACACCACCATGTGCACCACAGACGTCTACACCGACGTCTACCCAGACGGCCGTCGCAGCGAGTACCAGACACCAAACCTCTGCTCCCACTCTCGCAACGGCCGCCTCTGCGGCAACCCAGTCGTCTACAACCACCCGCCCCGCTCCGTCGGCTATCCCACACAAATGGCTGGCTACCCTGCTCAATACCCTCAGCAACTGCCTCCCTCGCCGCCAATGTCCTCACCTCGCGGCCAGTCTGCTGAGTCTCCCCGGCCCCGCACCAGCTCCTCCTCCAGCGACAGGAAGCGCCGAGCATCGGGTATCTACGTCAACGGCCAGAGGGTCCTCGACTTGAACCGCAAGAACCGCTCTCGCGCCGAGCGCATTGTGATTGTCGACTCTCCTCCTACCCCGCGCACACCACCCAAGCAGTTCTCCACGCCTTACACCGCGCCGCCCTCCCCCAACGCGGGTGACGAGCCTCACTTCCGCTACAGCCACGTCCCTCGCGGCTCCCACAATCTCCGCCCTGTCATTGTAGACGAGCGCCCGCGCCCTCCCAAGGTTGAGATTGAGGTTATCGACGGCGGCCACCGCCGCCATCGCTCCCAGGACTCTAAGCACAGCCACTCCAGCGCTGAGGACGAGGAGCGCCGACGCCGACGTAAAGAAAAGGAGCGCAAGGAACGTGAGGATCGCGAGGAGCGTGAGCGTGCGGCCGAGGAGGCGGAGCGAAGGCAGCGCATTCTCGAGCGCATCGATGCCCAGAACGAGAAGATCTCCCGCCGCCCGGCCGTCCCCGTTCCTCCTGCCCCGTTCAAGCGCTCCTCGACCGGCTACGCCAACGTTCCCTTGTCTTCGGACCAGGAACTTGTTGACGCTGTCCGCCGGTTGGAGATCAACGAGCGCCTCGCTGCTGAGCGTCGTGCCCGCGAGCAGCGCGAGCGCGAGGAGGAGGACGAGGCCCAGCGCCGCCGCTTGATGGAGCGAATGATGCCTCGCCGGAGGGCCACTGTGGGTCCCGGCAGCCGGCGCCACCGGGTCCTCTACGATGATGGTCTGTACCGTTGGGAGTAAACGGTTCAGTCATATTTACCACGCAAATGCCTTTCCTGTTTAGAGATCTTTGCGCGTCTGATATTATTATGCACATGTATTCTAGATAGCAAGCGTTCTGCCTTTTTTGTCTTTTTTTCTTGGTTTACACCTCGGGCAGGGTAACAGGACTTGTCGGGGAGGAGTGATCGCCGGGATAGCGATGGGATGATACCACAGCAATTGGACAGCATACATAGAATCACACAAACAAACAAGCAAAAAAACAAGATGATTCAAACCAAAAAGACAGCCCCATTCTCGCGATTCGGTGACGTTCTACGAGAATCTTCTGTATTGTTGACATGAAAAACGGCCCTTGTGATCGCTTGGCTATGCATGTCTCACCTGCCTCCCCCTGGTCTCCGGACCTCGAGACACAACCCCCGTATCCGTGGCGTTTTACTGTTCGTTCGTCTGAAGATTTGGGGATGTGGTGGTGGCCGGGTGAGTCAGGACACCACATTGCAGTTTTGAGGGTTTAAGCGAAGGGGACTTTGAAGATTCGCGAGGTGGTGACGGGCCTCGGCAGTGTAGATTTGGGATTTGGGAGGATATCGCGTTTCTCGATTTTTGGGCGGTCTTCAGAGGGGGGAATCGCTTAGGGAGGGGCTTTGCTTATCGATAGGCGCGGGGTACTTCGTGAGCGAGTACGGCGGGGTGATGATTTGGAGGATGGGGATTGTTGCCTGGTGCTGTTCATCTTCCCGCGCGACGTCGGGACCTAGCATTTGACGTGCTTGCGATGTCGATTTCGCTACCTAACGCGATCGACTCATCTCGCGCCGTCGCAAATCATCCGTGGCGTTTTGGCGAGGTTGATGCCTGCGCTTGCGTGGATGGAATAGGCAACCTGGGTTGGGGGAGGAAGAGGGGAAGGGAGGATCCTTGTTTGCGCTGCGGGACGGGCCTGAGGACGCAACACTAGTGATTGCGCTGATGGTGGCCGGTGTGAGTCGTGACGGGTTGGGGGACGGGCTCGGTGTGGTTCGGTGGACGAAGGGTGATTGGAAGAAAGGGTTGGGTTCTGTCCAAGCTGTTGACGGGGGGTTTTCCCACGTCGCATCGCTTTTCGGTACAGAGAAACAATCCAACTCGAATGTCTCACCTCGGCCAAGGAAGATTTGGAGAACCAAGACAAGAGGGGAGACGCACACGCATATTTTCTCCACACGCACCGAGAGTGAAGGACGGTCCCGTGGCGCGCAGAGTGTCGTTCGGGATTGGCCCGCCGCCGGTGTGTTACCGGATCCACCCACCCACACTGCTCGGGGGCCGGACGCCGGGAGGAGTGGTATCAGTCATTGACCGCGGAGTGGGTGACGCATTCTAGCGGTGAAGGAGGTAGGCATGCCTGAGGTTCTGGCGATGTGCGGTTTTGGGGGTGGGATGCCTTGGTGGTGGTGTTTTGAAGGCGCGGAGGGTGTTGTGATGACAATATTCCATGAGGGCAACGCCCTTTACGCGCAATAGGCGTCAGCGAGCCAAGATACGCACAAAAATCTTCAAGCAGCAAAGCCAGCAGACGGAGCTCCACCAAATTTTCGCGAAGTAAATCCTTTCCCCCTCATCGTTCCGATCTAGTGATACGTGTTTCTCTTGCCGGTCACGGAGCAGTAATGTGATTATGAGTAAGGATTGAGCGGCAATGACAGTCACCCGGTGACAAATCATAGGTGACAATGCAGGAAACCACAATGTAGCTCCATGTTGAAGACAACTCGACGCCAAAAAATTTGAAAGACTCAAGAGCAGGGTTCTCTGGTCGCCTCCTAAATCTCCTCAGAGCTCGAGATAGGTATGGAAGACTCAAGAGAAAGCCTAGGTTTAGTGCCATCCCAGACTTCTGCACCTCCGTGATCAAGTAATATCTGCATGATATCGTGATCATTGTTCTCCTCCAATTTTCTCAGCCCATATTCTGCCCAGTATGGATTTGCAGTCACCCAGCCCGGAAACCCATCAAGAAAAAGCTTTTTGACCTCGTGATGCCCAGTTCTGACGGCCAGTACAATGTGACAAAATTCAACCTCGACGCCGAGATCGAGTAGTAGCTGAAGAGCATCAGAGTCGTTGTCTACGATGATTTCCAACATCTGCTGAAACCAGTGCTGTTGTAACTCTTCTATCTGTGCTCTCAAACAAGCCACGACTAGACTTTGCAAGGGTTTGTCGAGTTTTGCCAAGGCAAGATGTTCCCTTCGAAACTCGGTTCCTGCGTCGACGAGCTGCAGGGCAATACCTTTGAAACCCATCGAAAATGCCTCTGTCACAGGCGATACTCTATCTGAGCCTTGTTCGACAAGAGGAAAGCCCTTTTCCAGAAGAATCTTGACCATTTCGTCGTTGTCGCGAGTAACTGCCGACACGAGTGGTGTCTTGCCGTCATCGGCAGACCACGACACATACTTCGACGCAATCGATGCTTTGTCATGGCTCAGAATTATTTCTGCGCAGACCTCGTGCTCAATCCGAGCATGTTCGACGCAGTAACCGAGTGCAGTCCTACCAGTCTCATCCTCAGCCAGTGAGTCGACCCCTAGCTGCAACAGCGCGTCCACAACCTCGAACCAGCCATACTTGGCGGCAAGTGGAAGGGCTGCACAGGCAGAGCGTTGTTCTTGAACCGATGACGACTCCAGACCTTCCTTTGTAAGAAAACACAAGAGATAGAGTGTTTCGGATCTGTCTTTCTTCATTATTGCTTCCATCAGCGCACAGTACGCCACTTTTATTTCGCCTTCGCTACCTCCTCGCCTTTCCCAAAGGTTCAAGTGGCTTTCGCGAAGCTCCTCAATTTTCACCACTGGAAAGTCGTACACTGGCCAGATGTCTGCATCCTCCCGCCTGAGAGTCGTCTTTTTCCAACATTCGGTAAGAAGTGACCTAGACATCTCCCAGCAGTCGGCGTTGCACATCGTAAACCTGTGAACTTTGGATAACACACAAAGAGCTCGCGCAAAGATGCGCACTTGCTCTCTTGTTTCCCACAAACGAAGGTCTTCAACAGCATGTGTTACTACCCGGAGGACTTTGCTTTGCTCAGATGTCTCCAAAAATGAGTCGGCGGTCGACGAAATCATCGCAATAACTCGGTCGTGGTCACCAATTCGACCAGTTTGGATAGCTGGCAGAATGCAATCAATTGCATCCTCATCAGAACCCAAGCCAGAATCCACAAAGATTTTCGATATAGCTCCGAGAGTCTCGATCTGTTCCTCCAGACGTTTGAGACCAAATCTTTGCTGGCCAGGTGCGCGATTGTAATAGTCATCTACCTTCGTCTCCAGTTGAGCTAGGAAAGCCCCGAAGAGTTCTTGGGCGCAGATGTCTAGGAGCGACGAGTTTGTATAGGTGATTTCAGCCCGAATCTTTGGATGCTCCTGGGACTGGCCGAGTACCTTCGCAGACGGCGATTGCTTGGCCGAATGTATGTTTTGTTGATCCAGTACACAGCTCCAGCCACAAATTCGGGTCAAACGGTTTGGCCGACTTTGTACCCCCACAGGAGCATCATCCTCTGGCATATCCATCCATTGTCTCTCTCTGTCTGATCCTGGACGGTTTGGATCTCTTTGCCACAGACTTCCGAGGCTATAGCTAGAAAGGTCTGTATTTAGCGGAAGTGCCACTTCTTGAGACATTCGGCGGACCTCCCAGGCTGATGCGTCTTCAAGTATTCCATGCCAGCAGGCGATCTCCAGTTTTGCATTTGATTTGCGCAAATCTGGGCCAACTGATAGGATTCGCATCGTTACCATTTGTGCAGCTACGGTCGATTCAAGCTGAGATCCGACTTGACAGTCCAATGCACGGCGATCGGACAGCAGGGACCATTGGGCAAGACCAAGTATTGCCTCAATTTCGACAGAATCAGCATTCCATTTCGATGAGAATTGCCTGTCTGGAACAAGGTGGACTTTAAAAGCCCCAGTACCTCCGGTGCCTGTTAATCGACAAAATTGAGCACCGGACAATTGGAGGCAGAGTTGGGCTTGGTTTGAGGTTCTTTCCCTCTTGAGGATAACACCTGCAACCTGCTCGAGTGCAGCTGCCACCTCCTTCGCCTTTTCACGAACTTTGACAAACTCCGCTCCCCATTGATGTGTTGGTTGTTTTGTTGACTTTTGTGTCGGGTGTGAAGACATATGACCTGTAATCCTGGCAAGACAGACCCTTAGAGTCATCAGATCATCATAACTAGGTTGGTATCGAGTTACGGCGTCCGTATTGACGCAAGGTTCTTTGGAGCGCTGCATAGCGATTAGCAAGCGCTTCACTTTGATATCGTCACCTGAGAAGACATACCTTCGGTTTCACATCGCGCCTTTCAAGCCGGGCTTGCCTCGTCAAACCATCACCCAGAGTTAGTTCGATAGCTAGCCAGTCTAGCTCATGCCCTGGAACTATTTCTGCCTTCCTGGACAACTCATTGTCGTCCTTCTTGAGTCTTTGCATCCGGAGCATCCCTCGTAGAGTGCTCATGGCAACGGTTGTAATCAATTGTGCAATTGATACCCAGGCTCTCATGCCTCGTAGACCAATGAACTGGAGGATATAGCCGACGAGGACTGCCGAGACTGCAATGCAAGTCGCGGATTTGAACTTCATTTCCGTTCCGGGATCAAAGTCCCAGCTTTTCATGGAAGATGTCCAGACCGAGAGCCGCTTTTCCCCGTCGTCAATGAAAGCATACGGGTCAAAACTCTGGTCGGCTATGACCTGTCGGGGTTGTAGCCAGATGAGAGACGTCTTGGGTGAGTCAGGGTGAGAGGTTTCGCGTTTGCACCGGACTTCGGTTGTGGCCTGGCCGATGATAGCAACACAAGCGCACATTCCTGCGCACATCATCATTGTACCAACAATAAAGATGGCGGGCGCATAGTTCGTCGATGCTTTGGTATTCTCGTTCAAGTTCCAACCCAAGACCCAAACACCTACGCCCGCAACTACGAGTACGCCGGCTTGGAGGGTGAACCCAATTGAAGCAACAAGGAAGAAGACCCATGGGCGATGTTGAGTGATGCCGACGTTGAGAGACAGGTTGGGAGGATTTTGTGGAGCTAGTCCAAGCTGCTGAGATGGGCCCAGGTGCCATTCTGCATTCTTCGATGGGTCTGGTCCGAATTCCGAGGTGTTCTTCACCGATTCCCGGGCCTCCTGTACGAAGTCTCGGAATAGATACAAGCCGACTTTCCCATTGATTGATTTCTTCCAAGAAGGCTCCGGGAGATAATCCTTTGGCGTACGGATGAGCTCGAGAATCCTAGGTCGACCGAGAACACGAGTGATACCGCCATTGTTGAAGAGCTCGCATACGTCGCGACTTGTCGACGTACAAAGCTCAGCTTCAACCGCACTGTTACCCTCTTGCGATCGGCCAATAAAGGCACGGAGAGACGCGGGACCACAGAGGCGAATGGTTGACACTATAGTTGTGATAACACCGATAGGACCCATGCCAAAGATAAAATAGTCGACATAGGTTGTACTTTCGCTGATGTATTGCTTCGTCATCTGCTCCCCGAACAGGGCCAAAAGAGGCCCTAGATCTGTGAACAGGTTGTTGGTGAAATCTGATAAGGTATCGTCGGGCTCATAGTTTGTGTTGGCTGCTTGAGCGCGAACCGAAGCGAATGCTAGAAAGATGCAGAAGCTCAGCCAGCCTGGAACTTCTATCTTCGAAAACGATAATGTCGGTGGATTATTGGGGTTAGCCATGGCTGTGAGGAGACTCAATTATCAGAAAGACTTCCGGAATAACAAGTAACGAGGCCGGCACAGAACGGGCGGGAAGCATGTCTCGCAGAGATGCGAGCTGGACTCCAAATTTAATGCTTGCTCTCATTGACCGCTAATCCAAGTTGGAACCATTGTTATCTGGCGTTGCTTTTCTTGCCTGCAAGTGAGCCGCCAATGTTGACTGCAGTATTCAGCTCGGCGCAAATGTGATGACACGGCATGCACTTTAACCGGAGCCAATTGGCTGGACGCAGTCACAGGAACTAGTGCCAAGGCACACATGTCCAATCAATTGCAGACGTGTGCTTGATGCACCGTCCTTTTTCTTTTGAAGAAGTGTACCATAAGCAATCCCTTTATTCTGAGATAGCGAATGACGCACTGCCTGGAAGTCATTACCTAAGGGAGCAGACCGGTTTGAGTGGCTGGACTGAAATTGACTTGCTTGAACGATATGTCATGTATGCTGATCGTGGCAGCAATGACTTAGACTACGATGACAATGACTTTACAACCGACTGCCTTTTGTCTCTTTATTCGTTAGTTATATAAGAAACATAGCGAGGGCTTAATACTTCGATCTTCCCAAACTGACTTCGAGTCTACTGGAATTGCCCATTGTCGAGACAGCACACGTTCTGACAGTCTCGGGACGTACCTTGAATGTTGATAACATGTGACCAAGGCAGTAAGTCTCTGAACTATGGAATATCAGTGGCTGGACTGACGTTGACTTCCATGAATAATTACCCCCGCTGATTTCAGTAGATATAACGTAAGATTTGATACTCATACCTTGTAAAACCTGGAGCTTTCCGTGAATGCCGTGAAATGAGAACGATGGTGAAGGCAGGCTTCTCCGGTCGTCAATATGTTATCAATCGAATCCGCATTGGAACTGAACCAGGCCAGATTCAATAAACACACTTAAGACATCCCTCACCATCTTAGCCTTTGCTAATACATATGTGAGACAAAATGATGTGTAGACTGGTGCGCAATAATTTTGGTGGTCTATAGGCATAGATGAGGCGCGTATTCATCTAGTAGCATCGGAAGTTGATATAAGAAAGCTTTAAAACGGAAAATATGCGTGATGCTTTTATTTTGATGCGTATAACTAAATGGTTACAGGGGGCAGAGGGATTGCCTCTGGGTCTTTATCTTCAGGATTTTCGTCAGGATCTAAGTCAGCTCCATCACTGTCTGGGATAGTGGTGTTGCAGTCCTGTCCGTCCTTTAATCCTGTGTAAAAGCTCTCTTGGTAGGCAGTGTCTAAAGAGGCCTGGATGTTGGCGTCGGTGAACGGCACTGTGGTCTTTTCGTACTTGACGTCAGTCAACGCCTCACGCGCCTTTACGGGTAGTGACATCCAAGAAATCAATGTGCGCTGAGAAGCCGCGGCAATGTCGGCGTCTTTAAACGGTGTCATGGCGTTGTCGTGGATTTGGACAATGAAACTCGTCGGCGAAGAACTCTCGGGAGAGGCTGTGGATGTCAGGCCACCGGTAATAGGTTCGAAGCCCCATGTTGCGTGGTCGGTTGTGTATGACATCCCTACTGGTCGGTATGATGAGGGCTTCTCGGTATCACAGCTCCATTGGTTGATCCAAACGACAATACTAGCCCAGTAATGACGATGTCCCTTGTTGTCGCCTTTGCCCCATCGAACTTTTGGGAAGTAGTAGCTGTAAATAATAGCGTCACGGCCGTGACTACTGCCGCGGCGAGCATAGACCTGACCAGTGCCGCCATTACCGCAGCCTGACCTTCCACCACCAGTCGGTCTCAAGCCACCCCTGCGAGATACCATTAGCCATTGATCTACTATAAAACGGTGAATTGAATTCCTTACCCAAGACCTCCGTTGGCATCAACGGCAGGATACGGGTCGCAACCTCCTGTGACAACGAGCAGAGGGTTGAACATGAGTTCGAGGCGTCCGTCTATTCCGGGGGAAGAGTCTTGTTTAAATGCTGCTACTTGGTCATGGTTCACCTCCGGATGCCCGGCGTAATCATCGCCGTCGCGAGGTAGGATAGCTGACAAGGCAGCCTCTGAAAAGAATAGGCATACTGTGAGGAGGTACTGAGCTCTCAAAATCATGGCGTCTGTGGAAGGTGAAGTGAATGAAGATAAGAACTATTCCGCCAGGGGCAATGTTGGAACGATCTCTCTGGGCGAGTGAATATATACCCAAAGTCATCACGATAGATCTGTTGAACCAGGTGCACCAGAGGGCTCGGAGTAGTCCTGCCACTTTGACCCCAGTAATCTTTTTAAGTTTGATCGGATGGCATAGCCGGGATGGTGGGTCAGCTAATTCATCTAGGGTGCATAATGAAGAAATAAGTTCACTCATGTGTCTGCTCCCTGCAATTTCACTTGTGTCTGCATTCATCTATTGACCATAGCTTGGCAAAAAAGAAAACCCGAGTAAATTGTCTATGTATGCGCGCAAAGTTGTGTGACTAGCTTTTGTCGCTCTTTGGATGAACGGCCTAATTATAGATGCCGACTTAACTGAGTTACACACTGGCCACTAGGCAATTCCGTCGTAAGGTGGATCCCGCGGCGCCCCCGGGAACGAACACCAGTTTGTTCATCGCTGGAGCAGAAAGTCTCGAAAGGTTAATCGCAATCCTTAATTTCGCATCCCTTTCGGAGTTTTCTGTTGGTCGCCTTGACCGGCGAATCTGAATGCAATGGGATCTCCATCACCTACAAGAGGTACCGACCCGCTGTATTCAAATTCGAGTGCATACCCTCTCCTCCTGCTCCTTTCTTTGCCACGCGATCAACGATAACAAATCAAAATGGTTAGCACCGTTCGTTCCCTCGGTCCCAAGGGCCTCCGCTTTCTGCTGTCACTCCTTTTCATCCAAGCGACCGTTATCAGTGCTTCTCCCACCCCAATAACGGGCGGCGAAAGCACAAATGACATCAACTCCTTGCGCGAGCCTCTCAGCAAGCGAGTACAGGGACAGTTCCCAGACTTCCCTGGCAACTACAATGGTCGTGTTCAGAAAGGAGCCTACCTCAAGTCACTTTTCCCACTCAGCGACTCGGCGGCAAAACAGCAGAACAGCGGAGTCACCGTCGCCACGCCGTGGCAGGATCCCAGGGCTGTTGAACGCTGGGGATGGACTCGCCAGATGACCTGGGCCCCCTTCAGCACCGAGGACACCGGCTCTGACTCCGGCTTCGACTCCGACTCCGACGATTACGAAGAGTTCGACACGTCTCCTGGGTTCGGAAACCTTTTGGATGTCACATTCGCGGACCCACGTTATCCAGTCGACCCGGCAGAGAATGGGCTGTCCACTTACATGCACGCGAATAACTTCTACAAGCGTGACGGCACTAGTGTCGGAGCTGTAAGTGACTGCCCACCGAACTTGGCCATCTAAAACTCTAGTCCTCTAACGCCCTTCGTCCCCCCTACAGGCAACGGGTGCTTCTTACCAGAACGTCCTCAACCCAAGATCGGGCGCTATCGTTTTTGACAGAAACTTCAGCCCTCGCTTCCAAATAGAGAAGAACGGCATTGGGGATGTTCCTGATCTGGAGCAGCTGTCTGATATGGTTTACTTCCAGTGGCTCGATGCTTGCCAGGCGAAGGGTACCCACCCGAGCAACGTCAAGCTCATCTACCGCAGCAATGTCACCTACCGCCCTAGTTTCAACATCGTCTTGCAGGCGTTGTACAACAAGGGACATCAGTTCGTACCGGGATGGAACGACAGGGTCATACTCTCGGTGGACACAGACGAGGGCCTTGCCATCCTTGGCAGCACCCATGGTGCTGGTGCAGCGTTGTTCCTTATACAACATAAGGCCGCCCTTGGTAATAAGAGGATCACAGAGGTCACGGTGTGGGGAGGTTCGAGAGGGTTTGCGTTCGACGCAGACCCAGAATACGCGGGGTTGAGCCTAAGATTTACAGTCTCAGACTAGACGTAGGTGGCCGTTCTAGATAGAGTCCGTTATAGTAGAAAAAAGAATCAGTGTAAACCAGACTAATAATCCGCAAGAGTGCCAAGATGTACGAGATAAGGGCGCATTATGACACCCAGCTAATCATTTGGGAGTTTCTTTTCTTCATGTCAGATCGTTGAAAATTATTCCGAGTGGGAATCACTGCAATTGTACTCCCTCATCGTGGAGACTTCTTGATATGTAGTGAGATAAGGTCGGGCTATGATGAGGGCTGGCTGCTTCAGTCTCTAAAACGTGTGTCCGTGTTCCCCAAGGCCCGAAGAACTCTTACAAAACTAGGCATCCTGTCCGATTCAAGCCGAAACTTTAATCATCATGATGTGCAGAACAGGTGCGTTGCCACGGAATGTCTTGAGATGCATGATCCTTGGTCATTGGGACAGCTTAACAGTGGGATTCAGTGACAAAAGAAATGTATTGATATAGATAACGAGATCCAAGTCGGAGTCCGACTTGTAGAATTAGAACTGAGGCCCACTCCAGTCTCACACGACATGCCAACCGCCTTCGACGACATCTCCACCGCGAACTACATTGATTCCCCTAAGTAGACGTGTGAATTCCATTGAAAAGGCCACTTAGAGGTCGGATGTGGCTATCCTTACTTCTTCTCGAAGACGACGAAGTGGACAACGTAGCCCTGGATAACGTAGGAGTTGTGGGCGGCAGGACCAACAAGACCATTGTATTGGTGGGTGGTGATCTCGATCAGCTGAGGGTTCGTGCCCTTCTCAGTGGGGAGTTCCTTCCACTTGAAAGTCCAGGAAACGCTTCCCTGTTGGGCCGTCGAATGAATCAACTCGAGGAATTTGGGGTTATAGGAAGGCTCGATATTGACAGAAGCAGGCGGCTCAACTTTCGGAATCTGCGCAGTAATGCGAAGGGGCTGGTCGGCAGGGAGGAACTCCTGAATTGGAGGCAAGACGCTCTTGGTGGTAGTCCCCTCCTCACCGTCCTTGCCTCCACGGATGACGGGACCCGGTGCAAAGCCATTGTACTTAATGTCGATGTTGAAACTGCCACTGGCGGTCTCGATCAGGACGCTCTTGTTGTTGAAGTGGGGTAGGGGAAGGTTGACTGGGACGTCGAGCCTGATGTCGAAAGGTCTCGTTTCGCCTTTTGAGGGACCGAGACCAGTGGCATGGTCACGGATGGAGAAGCTCAGGCCACCGAAGAGAGTCTCCTGCTGGAAGAAAGGGGTGAGCCACACCTTGGGAACTTCGCCCTTGGCCTCGAGAACGAGTACGTGGTGATTGGAATTGTAGGCGATGGAGATATCGGACTCCTTGATGGGAACGAGAAAGGCCATAGTGTCAGATGAGGCTGATTCCAACGAAAGTGAAGGTTCTTGGGGGCTTTGAGCAGGTTTGCGGAAAG